>CM028920.1:18345000-19552500 GCA_016801845.1 Polydactylus sextarius | reverse complement strand
GCTAATTTAGCCAGATGCTGCTAAATATGCTAAGTTAGCTAAATATGCTATTATACATGAGTGTGATTCTTCATCATCACGAAGATAAAATGTGATTCATTTCCTCCTGCAGCTCCGTCTCAGTTCATTTTGTTCTTTTTTTCTGACCCAAATCTGAGACAGTTTTTTTTCCCATCATGCTTCTGTTCACTGATCGTCTCTGTCAGCGCCACATTATCTCTCCTGAGACGCTCAGACAGAAAATCACTCAAGTTGAATGAAGGAAGGAGGGATCGTTATCGTTGAGTCAGTGAAGGAGAAGTAATCTATTACTCTGTTTGTGATGAGTCATTGTTTCCTTTTGTTGCTCGTTATCGATGATTATTTCTCTGGAGCAGACGATGTTTCTTATTCAGACTAAACTGAGTTTTCTGTCCTCAGGTTTTTCAGACTCAACTCTGATGATGTTTTTTTGTGTTTTCAGATATTATCAGTCCACCAAGTCTTCGGGTTTGTCCAGCAACCTGCAGCCGACCGGAGCCAAGGCCGACCACCTCAGGGAAGAGATGGAGGAGGCAGCGAACCGCATGGAGATCTGTCGAGTCAGTGCTCACACACACACACACACACACACACACACACACACACACTGTGTCTTTTGTTACAGAGCCACCTAGTGCAGTTGTCTGGGTTAGGGAGGTGGGTAAAGGTCTGGGTTTCTGGGGGAACGCCACCAGCAAATCCTTCACATCCCAACTTGACTGAAATAATTAAAAAATCTTAGGTAACAAAGTGAACTAAGATGTTATGAAATTAGCTACGTTAGCAGAGGTGGCTAAATCAGCTACGATATCTAAAATTAGCTACGTTACCTGAAGTAGCCAACGTAGCTGGGATATTTAAATGACTTAACTTATGTAGCCAAGTTAGCTGAAGTAGCTAAAGTAGAGGCAGTAGTTACATAAAATATCATAAAATTAGCCGAGTTTGCTAAAATGGTTAAATAAACCAGGTGGATTAGCTGAGGTAGCTAATGTGGCTAAGTTAGCTGGAGTAGCTAGCAGTTCATTAGCTGTTTACATCACCAACAGATACGGATACAACTGGTCTCATTTCAAAGGCTCCTTCAAAGTTAGCTGAGGTGGCTAAATATGCTGTTATACATGAGTGTGATTCATCCTCTGGGACCATGAATCATCAAGTCTCTTTATTTATTGAACTGATGTAAACCTTCCTTCAATGTTGATTTTTATGATTTAAAATTGAACATACTGTTATTTATGATCAATGACAAGGTGAAGCTAACGAAGCTAACGAAGCTGGAGCATCTACATAAGTAAAGTTAGCTTATGTAGCATGAGTTAGCTGAGGTGGCTAAATAAGATAAGTTATAAAACTTCAACTGGAATAACTAAAGTACCTGACACATTGTGTTTAGTTAAAGTGTCTAAATAAGCTAAATTATCTAACGTAGCTAGTTAAGTTAGTTAGCTAAACCAGCTAGCAGTTCATTAGCCACATTCATCACCAGTGGAAACTAAGTTGTCTCATTTAAAGGCTCCTTCAGAGTTAGCTAAAGTAGTTAGCTGTGGAGGCTAAACACGCTGTTAAACATGTAAATAATTCAGAGATGAGATGATGTCACTTTGTTGTTCGTGGAGCAGAACAAACACAGATAAAAGACAGAAACGATTCCTCAGATGAAGATTAAAAACTAAAATCTTTTCTTCTTCTTCAGGATCAGTTATCAGCCGACATGTACAGTTTTGTCGCCAAAGAAATCGACTATGCAAGTTACTTCCAGACAGTAAGTCGTCGTCTCCACAGACTGAATGAAGATGAAGAAATGTTCAGTTTGTTTCTGATCTTCTCTCCTTGTTTCTGATCAGCTGATTGAAGTTCAGGCCGAGTATCACAGGAAGTCGTTGGAGCTTCTTCAGAGCGTCCTGCCGCAGATTAAAGCTCATCAAGGTGAGTTTCCTTCTTTAACCTGTTTGTTCCATCACATCTTTAAATCACAGAATCTAGAACGACGACTGATTCTGTTTCTCACTTTTATAAAAAAACAACTAAATCATCACAGGTTGAAACAAGAAGAAAACGTTTGATTTAACAAATGTTGCAACTGTTTTAAGTCTCAGCTGATGTCGACAGTTTGAAACATTTCTGATTCTGATAAAAAACATCAAAGTGAAGTTATTGAGTAATTATTAGTTATTTATCAGTGAAATTAATTCACTGAGCTTCAGTTAACGTGTTCGTTGATTTATTTTATTCTGTTTTATTTTATCAGCCTGAATTTAAACTAAAAAAAACAAATCTGTTTCTTTTGTCGTCTAAATTTTGTTCGATGAGAAGTTTTAGTTTTTGTTTTTTCAGAGATAAATTTAATTGAACAAACAAACATGTTATTGAGAAATAATTAAATTATATATATATAATTATAATTATTATACACTAAATAAAATAAAATGAATATCATAAAATACATTTATTTGTTAATAAATCCAATTTATAAATGTATTTATATCATAAAATGAATAAATTGTCAAGTCAATCTAACTAAAATAAAAAATCCTGTTTTCGTTAAAAGACAAATGTTTGTAAAATAGTGAAAATGATGATTGAACCTAAAGTTTAACATCATTGATTAGATCAGTGTGATTAGAAAAACCGTCAGTCTCTAGAGTTAATGTCTCTAACGAAGGAGCTTCATCATCTTTGTTTGTAACACGTCTTTATAATATTATATGTTTATATATATTAATATTTATTTATTTATACTAGAATATATACGATATTCAACTATAACAGACTCATCTGATTGGACGACGACTGATGAACAGACAGTTATTGTTAATCAAACACACTGACAGATGTTTAATGTGTGTGTGTGTGTGTGTGTGTGTGTGTGTGTGTGTGTGTGTGTGTGTGTGTGTTACAGAGACGTGGGTGGAGAAGCCGTGTTATGGGAAACCATTAGAGGAACATTTAGCGCTCAGTGGGAGAGATATTGCTTTTCCCATCGAGGCTTGTGTCACTATGCTGCTGGAGGTCGGGATGCAGGAGGAGGTCAGTCTACACACACACACACACACACACACACACACACACACACACACACACACACACACACACACACAGATGTTAAGTTTTTCACAGACTGAATTGTGTTCTGTAATTGTTTTAATTCTGTTCGTTAAGTTCCTGAGTCTCATTTTTCTTTAAAGTTTAAAGAAAATGTTTCCTGATGAAACATCTGATGAATCAGCTGTTTGTTCTTCACGTCACCAGTTTTACAGCTGTGACCTGAAGCAGTGAGGCTGAGGTTTGATTCAGAAAGATTCTTCTAACGTACGAACTTCTGAAGATGTTTCATCAAAGCATTCATCTTTATCTGAAATTCATCACTTTAAACATAATTCTGTGAATGTTTTTTGTTGAATGTGTTTCTTCTGCTGACTTGATGATTTCAGAAGAATTAAAAGAAATATAAATGTGTCATAGTATCAGTTTGTATCAGAGTATAAAAGTCAAATCTCCTGAAGCAGAAACAGTTTTACTGACACTGAACATTTGTTGTTGTTGTTGTTTATTGTTGTTGTTGTTGTTCAGGGTTTGTTCAGAATCACTCCGTCAGCATCTAAACTGAAGAAGTTGAAAGCGTCTCTGGACTGCGGCGTCCTGGACGTTCAGGAATATTCAGCCGATCCTCACGCCATCGCAGGTGAGTTCACCTGACTGACCCCTGACCCCTGACCTCTGACCCCTGACCTCTGACCGAACCTGCAGAAAAGATTCAGTTCAGCTTAGCAGATATTTAATATATTTATATATAGAATCATGAGTGATCAGGTCCAGATCTAACGAGGATCGTTAGATCACGTTCGATCACACGTTTTGTGTCGAAGCTGCAGCAGAAAAACAAAATCATCAACATTAACAGACATGTGGTTGTTTGTTAAACGAAGCGGTGACAGGAAAGAAAGAAAGAAGCTTTTATGAAACTGTCAGAGGTTTTATTTCACGAAGCTGCCGTCACTTTTCAAACCTTAATAACGACACAGCGACGGGTTGTTTTCAACCTTAAAAGAGGAAAAAACAAGGACGTTTATTTCAGAACAGTTTGTCTTTATTTCTGTTTGTTTCTTCAGTTGTGACGTTTCCTTGAGTTTTGTTTATTTAAAGACGTTTGAGAAAAGAAGCTTTTTATATTTTTATATTTAATGATTTTATTTATTAATGAGGTTTCGGTTTATTTGACAGTTTAGGTTCGTTAGTGATTTAGTTTGAAATAAAATCGTCCTGCTGGTTTATATCTTTATATAAACGTATAAATATCTTTATATTTGCGTCACCATTAACACGTGTCCATGTGTTTTCCTGCAGGAGCTCTGAAGTCGTACCTGCGTGAACTTCCTGAACCGCTGATGACGTTTGAACTTTACAACGACTGGATCCAAGCGTCCAAGTGAGTTTCTGTTCACGTCAAACTTTTATTTTATTTTGAAAAGTCCTGCTTCCTGTGAGCGACAGCATATTTGATGTCATCGTCTCTTCTGCAGCATCCAGGACCAGGACAAGAGGCTCCAGGCTCTCCTCAACGCCTGCGAGAAGCTGCCACCGGCAAATAACAACAACTTCAAGTGAGTCGATGATTTAGTTTGTTGATGGATTAATTGATTATCTAGAGGTCAAAGTGACATCAATGAACAAGGGTTTAAAAGAGTTTTTGTGACTCTAAAGTAAAATAATTCACAGTTTAATTTACCAGTATCTCTACTGGTTCAGTTGAGACCAGAAAATAATCAGTAAACAGTGGATTTAATGAGAGAATAAAATCAACCGCAGGAACAAAAGAGCAGGAAACAAAGAGGATAAAGTGACGTGTGCTGCTGCTGATGAGGGAGCAGGTGTGTGTCGCTGATCACGTCTGTAAGAAGAAGAAACACTGACCTGAACGTGAACCTGCAGAGAAAAAGACCTCAAACATCAAACCTGGATCACTGGATCGAAGAGCAACTCGTGTCTCAATCAAAAGAAGAAGAAAAACAAGACGAGATGACGGGAGAGAAATAAAAACACAGACCGAAACACTCGTCAGTGTCGACGTCGTCGTACAACAGGTCGTATTTTTAGTCGACGTGTCAGAAACGTCCAAGTGACGGAGACGTCTGAACTTATTCATTCAGCTGCAGGATGAGTCACCAAACCAACAACAAACTGACCTGAAGATCATGAAGACGACGTTTAACTTCATCTTCACTGAGCTGGAAATATAAAACTACAACGTTGATCCATCATCTCTGCTTTTATTTTAAATGAATTCCTAGTTTTTATCCCAAACAGCAGATATCATCTGTCTGTGTCTGATGTGATTTGGTTGTTGACACCTCGGGCCGACACCGACGTCTCATTCCTCAAAATAAATCCAAAGATGAAAGATGATTCACATCCACGAGCTCTGGTTTTATTTTCCTTCAGGATGTTTCATGAACGTGTTGCAGACAAAACAACAAAAAGAATAAAAAGCTTCCTCAGTTTTATTTCAACAGACTCACGTGTTTCTGTTTCTGGTTCTCTTGTTTTTTCAGATATTTGATCAAATTTCTGTCCAAACTCACCGAGTGTCAGGACGTGAACAAGATGACGCCGGGAAACATCGCCATCGTCCTCGGACCGAACCTGCTGTGGACGCACAACGACGGGTCAGACTCACTGTTACACCGACCCGGCGACACGCACCGCTGCAGATGTTTACAGATGTTTCAAAACAACAATAACAACAACAAAAACAGCAGCGTTAAGAAAATAAATCACATCACAATAAAATCCTCCCACTACTGAGGTCACGTGACCTTTAGCTCCTCCTCCTACTGAGATCATGTGACTAGGACTAAGAACTAGGCTACGATAGATAACTTAGCTAGTTAAATTAGCTAATTTGGCCACATTCGCTATGTTCGCTAATATAGATAACGTCATTTTAATACCACGTTTTAATACTACGTTAGCTACATTTAGCTACCTTAGCTAGCTTTGATACCTTTAGTAATTTACCTATTCCAGATACTAATAACTTACTAGATACTGCTCCAGTTACTTTGACTAATGTAGATTATTTAAGTAGCTTAGTTTATTTATCTAACTGAGCAACATTAACCTAAGAAATGAGACAAACTAGTCTCCACGTTACATAAACAGCCAACGAGTTACCAGCTATTTCAGCTAACTTGGCTACATTAGCTAACTTAGATAACATTGGTATCTCAGGTAATTTAACTTAGCTTATTTTAGATATTTCTGCACACTCAGCTAACTTTAGATACCATAGCTACTTCAGCTAACTTGGCTATGCTAGGTAACTTATTTAGCTATGCACAGCTGACGTAGCTACTGAAGCTAATTTAAGTTTGGTAAAAGATCCACCCACCTCTGACGTAAACGACTGACGAGTCACTTGCTACTTCAGCTAACTTGGCTACATCTGCTAATTTCTTAAACAAGCTAATTCAGATACCTTAGCTAATATATCTAAGTTACTTCAACTAACTTATTTTATTTAGCTATCTCAGTTTATTTAACCTTGTCAGCTAACTTTAGCAACTTCAGCTAACTTGGCTGTGCTAGTTAGCTACTGAAGCTATTTGAAGTTAATTTAATTTAACTTCCTTTACTATCTTTGATACCTCAGCGCCGTTAGCTAGGTCTGCTAGCATCTTAAACTAGCTAATTTAGGTAACTTCGCTAACTTTGATAGATTAGCTACTTCAGCTAACTTCAGCTACGTTAACCTTTAGTCGCTACCTGTTCGGTTTCCTCCTGTTCAACATTTGAATCAAACTCCAGGTTTTATAAAGTGTAAATATCGTGGACGAGTTTGACGTCGGATTCATCAGATTCATCAGTGAATCAGTCGTTTCTCTGTCTCATACAGGTTGTGTCTCCTGTCGTTTGGGTAAAGTATCATCAGTGTTTAACTTCATAACGTGGTGGACGTCAGACGTTTCTCTAACGTTGTATTGATGATGATGACTAATCAGTTTGTGACGGTGAAGGACACCTCCTTTATATCTCTGAGTTAATCTCACTAACTCTCTAACTTTTAATTAGGATTTTAATAGGTCACATTCCTGATAAGGTTTTAATTTTCTCATTTTAAAGCTTCTGCAGGATCATGAAAACCTGTTAATCGCCGCCTGAGAGTAAATCTTTATGATCCTAAACTGAATCTGCTCCTGTGTCCGTTCGTCTGCAGGAACATCACCGAGATAATGACGACGGTTTCTCTTCAGATCGTCGGGATCATCGAGCCGATCATCCAACACGCCGACTGGTTCTTCCCCGGAGGTGAAATATCTGACAGGAAGACGATGTTTTAAACCGTCACGGTTGAAACGTCTTAAACTTCTTTTTTTTGTTTCCTTCAGAAATCGAGTTCAACGTCACAGGGAATTATGGGAGTCCGGTTCACACCAACCACAACGCCAACTACAGCTCGATGCCGTCGCCCGACATGGATCAACTGGACCGCAGACAGAACGACCAGAGCCGCCGTCCGCTGAGCGTCGCCACCGACAACATGATGCTGGAGTTTTACAAGAAAGACGGGTACGTTTGACCACGACGCGCAAAATATCAGAATAAAACACAGAAACACGAGAAAGACGATCTAAAGACGTAATTTACAAGATTAAAGGTAGAAAATATTAATTTATCCCTGATGTTTATTTTATTTTGTTAATATTTCTTCACTTTTACATATAAAAACACAAAGAAACATTAAAATAAACTCAGATCAGTAAATATTAGTAGAATTTATCAATAAATAAATGTAGTTTTATGTTACAGTCTTTAGTTTTAGTTATTTAATGAAAAGACAACGACACTCGGTCGTGTGATGCAACATGGTTCAATGTTTCCTGTTAATGATCAATGATCAGTTGTAACATCATCAATAATTATCAATAACAATGATCAACTTGTTACAACGTGTCCTGTCAGTTGAACGTTTAGTCGAAGTGAAAATGGAGGAAGATGAACATTTATGTTGAGATCTGATCAAACTGATGAAGACGTTAAAACTGGTTCAGATAGAAAAGTGTCAGACGAGTCAGGACGTCGTGTCTGGAGCAGGATGCATCATGGGAGAAGACGATGTCGTGCAGGGAAACTTTGAGGACGTTAGTTTGATACAAATGAAACGGTTCTGGAAGATTTGAAGAACAAAAACCAGTTCAAGGTGTCGACTGAGGACGTTAAGTATCTGCTGCAGACGTCTTCAGGTCTGAGCAGCTTCAGAGTCCAGCTGAGCCTGGTTGAGTCTGGTTGAGTCTGGTTAAGTCCAGCTGAGTCTGGTTGAGTCCAGCTGAGTCTGGTTGAGTCCAGCTGAGTCCAGTTGAGTCCAGCTGAGTCCGGTTGAGTCCAGCTGAGTCCGGTTGAGTCCAGCTGAGTCCGGTTGAGTCCAGGTGTTGACTCCAGTAGTTGTACAGTTGAACATACAAACCTCTGTACTGAGAGAAAACGCTGGTTCGTTCAGGCTCCGTCTCGACAGCTGAGACGTGAAGTGAGACGACGTCGGTTTCATGTGAGAGGAGACGACCTCGGGGGGGAAACGTTTGGTTTCAGTCTGAACTGGACAGAAAAGAAACATGTCAGTGTTTTAGATCTGCAGCGTCGCCAGATAAAACTGGACCAGGATCAGTTTGTGTCTCTGAGGCTTTAATCCTCCTCTGGTCTCATTAGACCCTGTAGGTGGTCTGGTCTGGTCTGGTCTGGTCTGGTCTGGTCTGGTCTGGTCTGAGACCTGGACAATTAAACCTGAACCTGGTTCATCAGGTCGGATCAGCGGAGAATATTTAAGATTTTACTTTAATTTTTATTTGGAAAAAGCAAAAACACCCTGATGACTCTGGATCAGCAGGATGTGATTTACAGACGATGCTTCTGCTTTATTAGTCTTGAAACGTCTGAATCATCATCGTATTTTAAATTAAAGTCAGATTTTTCCCGTTGAAACGACTCGTTAATGTTTTCAAGTGACACAGACGTGAAGTTTCAGAGGAAACGTGTCATCGTGTCTCGTCGTCTCTGAAACATGTTACAACAGAATGTGGCTCAACTAGTTTCTGTCTCCGAAGGTGTCACATTGTTGAGTGACTGAGGTGTTTATCTGTAGCGTGTATTGATGAATGTATTGATTATATTGTCAAACAATAGATTTTTATCAAACAGACGTATCGACTCTGATCAGAAAATCAATTTCACTTTGAACAAACACACAAACAACTTTAGAAGAACTGAGCTCTTTAGTAAGAAGATGGTAGTTTTATTATTTATTGATTAATATATTGATTATGATAAAACACAACATCAGATCTTTCTGATTAAATAAAAGTCAAAGTGTCGAGAAAAATCAATAAATTAGCATCAACTTCAAAATGTCACAGACAAGTTTCTGCAAATATTTTTATTATTTTTATTGAGGATGTGAATTATTAATTATTAATTCTTATTGATTCATTTTAAATGTTGCAGTTTTAAACTTTTCCTTTTTCATTTTGAGGATTTTCTTGTTTCATCAGAGACTTCGGCCTGATTGAAGTTAAATGGATCATTTCCTCTTTTCCTCTCTGGGTTTTGAGTCTTTTTTTTATATAAAAGTTTGTGGTTTTATTTTAACAACGAAGCTGCAGAGACGCTGGTTGATGGTCTGTGTTTGTCTCTGTCTCTGACATCGCAGCATTAGGAAAATACAAAGGTAACGTACGAATGTTTCCTCCTTCATCACCTCAGATCTTCATCTACAGCGACGTCTGTCATCTGTCACATCTGTTTTACTGTCACTGACGGCGTCGGGGGGGTGACGGGGACGACACCAACAAAGCGGCTCTGTCTCTGTCTCTGGTTTTACATAAGAAACATCTTCACAGTTCGACACCCGATGGACTCGTTCGTCCTGAGATCAACAAAAGACCCTTGTTCATCCACTGTACTTCCTGTTTGGACTGTCAAAATAAAGCTACAGTTTGACATTTTTTAGCCTCATCTCAGTTTAAACTCTGGAAACAACCAAGATACTTTTATTAAGTATAAATATTTATTTTATTTTACTAATGAATATTTTTATAAAATATTTTTCTAGTCAAGTCAAATAATTTAAAGTAATTTAAATAAATTAAAATACAGTAGTTTTCTAACAGCATTAACAGAATAAATAAATAAACGAGGTTTTCATGCTACAAATACAATATTTATGTATTAATGAGTTCACAGTGTATTTAAATACATGTCAGTCGGTGTTATAATAAATAAATATGTAAATATACATGAATAAATAAAATATGTATGAATAAATAAATAATATAGAAAATATAGAAACTAAAGCTCCTGGAATAAATTAAAATAAAAACGATCTTGAATAAAAACATATTTTAAATAAACAGATATATGTTTTATTTAACTATTTATAATATTTCCCTAATTTTCTATAATTATTATCTAATTTATTTATTTAATCTCCATAGTGTTTGTTTTTTTCCTTATTTAATTTATACTAATGTGGTAACAAAGTCATTTAGCTGAGTGAGCATTAGCTTCACGCTAACGGCAGTTTATAAACAGAATAATGACAAAATGCTTAGAAACTAAATCATAAACAACAAACAACATTTATTGAGTTTATAAATATTCAGGAAGTTGTTGCTCCAAGACAAGAAACGGTTTTTACACTAATTTTCAATGTTTGTGCTAAGGTAAGCTAGGCTAGAATAGGCTAGGCTAAGCTAAGCTAGGCTAGGCTAAAATAGGCTAGGCTAAGCTAGGCTAAGCTAAGCTAGGCTAGGCTAAAGTAGGCTAGAATAGGCTAGGCTAAGCTAGGCTAGGCTAGGCTAGTTAGCAGTAATGTGTCGAACTGTAACTTTCATGTTTGTCGACATCATCAAACCTTCATCTCGTCTTCGTCACTTCATCATTTATCAGATGTAACGTGTTTCTAAGCTGCTGCTGCTGAGGCTCATGGGTAAAACAGCGACGCCGGCGGCTGATCCCGGATCAGATCCGATGCCCCCCTGACTCCTCCCCCTCCTCCCGTCCTGTGATGTGATTGGCTGTGCCTCTGTGTCCCACTGCAGCATGGGAGTGAGGGTGATGGACACGTCTTGGGTTTCTCGACGAGGTTCGTCGTCTTCGCGTAAATCCTCGTCCACGCCGCCGAGCGTGCACGTCCCCGCCCCGCCCACCGACGCCCCGCCCTACGACGCCCTCGTCCCCGAGCAGACGGGGGACTTCTCCCCCTCCCCCACCCCTCCTCCCACTAGCAGCGACAGAGCCAGGTAAGGCCGTTGCCCCCTACCTTCCTGTTCCACCCCTCCTCCTCCCACTGCTGTTGCTCCGCCCCCTCGCCGCGTGCTGCTGGCGCCAGTGATGACGCGGTGCTGTTTGCTCCTCCCCCCAGGTCTCCTGTCTGTTGTAGCCCCTCCTCCTCCCCGTCACCTCTGATGAAGCATGAGTCGCTCTTTAAGTTTCATTTCTTCGTTTATAAAACGTTCGCTTCCTTTTCTTCTTCAGTGACGAGTCATCGACATGTTACTGCTGTTTTATTTTATTTATTTAAACGTAATAAAAGTGAAGTTCATCCACGGTTCAGTATAAATGTCTCATCTCTGCATGTGCATGAATTATTATCTGTTTTGTTTCCATCAGTAGCAGCTTCACCGTCCATTGTCACAAGGATCTGTCGTGGATCAGGTGACTGATTTAATGTTTCTGGTTTAATTCACTTAAAACTTCACCAGCTGTGTCGCAGTTCGAGGGCGTCGTCGTCAGAGGACTTTTAACGGCGGCTAAACGTTCTCAGACGTTAAGAGAAAGAACAAACAAGCTCCTTCTCCTGCCGAGGTCACGTGACCTTTAGCTTTAACTTCACGTCCACATCTTTAACGTCATTGCTGCTGCAATGAATCATGGGATATGTTGGACCGTGAAGGATCCAACCGTCTTAGCTTAGCCTGAGTCTTAACTGGCTATGTTGGCTAACTTAGCTATTTTACATATCTTAGTTAATTTCACAGCTCATGTAATTTAGCTATTTAATGTAGCACATTTATTTGGCTTCATTACTAAACTAACTTGTCTCCATCAACTAACTTCACCAATTTAGTTACTTTAGCTAATTTAATCATCTAAACTAACTTGGCTACTTTAGCTAATTTTGTTTTTCCTTAGCTAACTAATATCAGTTAGTTTAACTTATCACCACATCTAACGTCGTTAACTAGTTAACGTTGTCGCCGTAGTGGTTTAGTTATTTCAGCTACTTTAGTTAAGTTAGGTCATTTAGTTTCTTCAGCCAACGTTAACTTTTAAAACACGTCTGCTGCGTCGCCACCTTCGACGTCTCCGTCCGTCCAGTCCTCGGACTGAGACACAGCTTCAGATTCTCATGAACATTTATTATAAAACATTTATTCTTTATTTTTGTTCGACCCCTTTCACGTCTCTGACACGATAATAATTAATCTTCCTCCTTCACAACGACCCAAACGTAAAAACAACGTAGAAAACAACGTAAACCCCGTTAAACTTCCCCATAAACCCTTGATATTTTTATCATTGCAGCTCTGACGATGCATCTTCCAATTGGTCGGACTCCTGTTACGCCTCCCCCTCCCCCGAGGAGGAGAGGCCGCCTCCCCCTTACCCTTCCTCCTGCTCCTCCTCCTCCTCCTCTAGCTCCTCCCACTCGCTCCTCCACCATCATTTCTTCACCCGTGCTCCTCCGGGTTGTCGCCCCGTCTCCTCCGGTCCGTCCCCTCCTCCGCCCTCACGCCGCTCGGGCTACAGCCCTCCCCCTCTGCTCCTCCTCCCCCACCACCACCTCCCCCCGCCCCCCCAGCAGCTTGACGTCAACTCCAACACCAACTCCCTGCTCCTCCTCAAACAGGCGTCTCTGCCCGACGCTCCGCAGCATGCGCCTCTGTCCGAACCGAACGCCACCTCCCTCTACATCAAACCCCCGCTGGTCCTCACCCGTCACGACCTCCTCCTCCTCGGCTCCCCCAAACCCCCCAACGCCTCCCCTCTCTCCGCTCCCCCTCCGTGGGCCTGTGCCTGCAGCCGAGAGCGAGGAGCCAAAGTGACGAGGTAAATCCAGACGCCTCCTCCCACCTCCTTCACCTCCACACACAGAGGGAGGGGGACGATGGGGGGAGGAGACGGGTGAGAGTCATTTCCTCCCCCTCTGTCTTATTATCACCCGTCAGTGGTGGAAATCACCGCTGCTTAAGAATCAGATCCATCTTTAATTCAACAGACACGTATGATCCATAAGCTTCCAGGATGCTGAGGAGGCGGTTGCCAGGCAACAAAGGAAATTCAAGGTTTTCAGTTGAATATTTTTATAAAGTTGAGTTAATGAATCACACCAGTGGGACCAGACTGTTCACATCACACCAGAAAACAACACGTAACACAAAACCAAACGTAACAACGTTAGAAGAAACTCGTCTTCATCGTTTCATCATCACGTCTCAGCGTTTTGACCTGAAGGTTTTTCTTCATGTTCAAGCTGCATCGAGTTGTAAAAAAATGTCAGAAAATCAGTGAAACCATCAGGTTTATTTTGTATCTTTAGCTTCTTAAAGATCAGACGTCGACCTGAGACGTGATTTTATTTCAGCTACGTTCGCTAATTTAGTTACATCTCAGCTAACTTAGCTACTTCAGTTAACTTGGTTACATTAGTTAAGTTCACTAATTTAGCCGCCTTAGCTAATTTTACGATAATGTAATTAACTTTGATATCTAAGGTAATTTAGCTATTTCAGCTAACGTAGTTACTTCAGCCCAGATAATTTAGCTGCCTTTAGCATATTTAGCCCCCTCAGCTAACTTAGCTAATTCTGGTTATATTTAGTTACCTTAGTAATTTAGTTACTCCAGCTACCTTAGCTAATTTAGCAACATCAGCTAACTGATGAAGGATCAGATACGACCCACCAGTTACTACATACTGATGCTAACTAGGCTACGTTAGCTAGCTTTGCATATTTAACCACCTCAGCTAACTTAGCTGATTCTGGTTATATTTAGTTAACATTGTTACCTTAGTAATTTAGTTACTCCAGCTACGTTAGCTTATTTTATTTACCTCAGTTGTTAGTTAGTTAGTTAGCTCTGTCAACTTGCTAATTTACTCAGCTAATTAATTACTAAGCTAACGTAGCTACTTCAGCTAACCGAGGTAATATGAAGTTTATCCACCTCAGCTGTAATTCAGTTATTCCAGTTAACGTAGCGTAACTTAGCTACTCAATTTAGTGAAGAAGAAACTCGTCTTCATCGCTCCATCATCATCTCATGTCTCAGTCAGTTTCTTTATTTTCTGGCTGCTCTTTGTTTCTGTAAAACAAATAAAATCCATGAAACTTTCATTTTATTTGATTTTTTCAGCCGCTCCAGTTGAACTTCAGCCGCCTCCACACGTCACACGGCAGCTTTTAATCTTAATAAATGTGATGTTTTCTTTTCTTCATCTTCACATCAGCACGTTGAAGAACAAGGAGTTGTCTCCGGTGATCGGACAGAAAGGGCTGCAGGCGGCGGTGACCCCTGGTGGACAGTCGCAGCACTCGGAGCACAGTCCTCACAGCCTCCGTCGAGGTGACGACACCAACGACCCGATGACTTTCTGCTGCCGCTCAGACATGAATCATCCAGTTAAAACGTTTCACATTCAACCTCAAATTTAAACATCAGATTAATAAATTACTGTTGATAACTAGTTATTATTTACTACTATTATAATTACTATCACTTTAACTAAAAGTTTTCTCCAAATGTCACAACAACAGCAAGTTTTATTATTTTAATTAATATTTTTTTAATATCATTATTTTCAGAACGTAAAGTTGTTTTCTGTTTGATTCATTTTTATTTATTTTTAAAATAAACTTTAGTTATTGTAAAGATTCATCATGTTGAGACGAGTGACTTGTTTCCATGATGATTAATCTCAGATCAGTTTATCAGCGACACTTTGTCTGTTTAACCTTTAAAAATTGTTTAATATTGTCAATTATTATTATTATTATTGTCAATAATGTCAATTAAATTTGTGAATATTTTTCTGATTTTTTCTTATTTTTTCTTATTTCTTATTTCGTCCACAGCGAAGAAACTGGCTCCGATTCCTCCTAAAGGTCCGTTCTGTCCGAGCGGCGCCATGTCGGACCAGTCGACGGGTCAGCCGTCCCCCGTCAGCCTGTCCCCCACCCCCCCCAGCACCCCCTCCCCCTACGGCTTCAGCTACCCGCAGGGATACGCCACCATCGGGTCTCCGGGTCAGATCCAGACCGCCACCACCCCGTCTCTGTCCTCGCCACCGTCGCTGGCGGGAACGTTGACCAAGACGAGGCCGACGCCCAAACCGCCGCGACAGAGACCCAGTTTACCTCCGCCCCAGCCCCCCACCACCCCGGGAACCAGTCCTCAACCTCTGGACCACTCACCAGGACTGTTGGACGGTTTGTCTCCGGGGGAGAGCATGTCCACAGGTACCAGACCAGATGATGTCACAGGATGATCAACTGATCGATTATTGATTTATTATCAACAAAACACATGAAAATGTCCAAACCAGCAGCAGATCCACTAGAGCAGAAGTACAGACACTAGAGTTCAGTAGTATTAGTACTTTGTCATGTGATTTGTTGTGATTTAACTTTATTAATGACCTCGTTAAATGAATTAGCTCGTTAACACTAACGATGTTCTCGTTTCACCTGCAGCCGTATGAGTCTATATGTGACAGACTTTTAGGGTAAGAAGGAGTTTCTGTCGACTCCTCCCCCTCCTCCCCCGTCACCTCCACAGCGCCCCCTCTCATCACCTCCAGCTGCAGTAAACAGCTGCATGGCTGCGCTGCATGGCTTCACCGTCCAGTCTGACCCAGACACGACCCACACCTGGTTTTTTATTTCACTCTGCGTTAAGGATCCTACCCATAATGCCTTTCTGCAGCTGGCCCCTCCCCCTCCCTCACCGCCACTCGTCCATCACATCGTCATCAAACGCTCCAGTTGTTCTTCATCAACCTGGGATCAATACATCAGTTTATTTATGAGTGAAACTAAATTATTGATCTTGTTGTTGTTTTGGTTTTTGTTGATTATTGATCATTGATCATGTGAATCGATTTAACCAATGTCCATCGGTTTTATCTTCAACCTGCATCAGTTAAAAAAACTTCCATATATAATCGTATCTGCAGGAATCACTGGTGCATTATGGGAGTTGTAGGATCTGACTTGGTAGCAACAATTTGATCCGTTTATTTTATTTAATAATAAATAAATCAACTTTAAATGTTTACATCTACTTACACGTTTACATTTAAAAGTATTTTTTTATTAATTAAACACATTTGTGGCAACGTTACCAACAAATGTTTCAGTAAACGTCGACCTGCTGGTTGTTTTTAATCGTGAACTTTTCCACTTTGTTACATCAGTGTTAGTGAATAAAGATAAAGATCAGTTCGATGTTTAAACGTCGACTTCAGAGTCTAAAAAACTGAAACATGGATTTTCTTGATGAATCTGGTGAAACTGAACAAACTCCAGATCTTTGTGTCCAGGTTGTTCACTCGTCTCGTTTATTGTTTGACACATTTCAGTCTTTTTACTTTCTGTCCTGTTTGTTTGTTTGTTTCTGTCAGATTCTCTGTTTATTTGTTTGTTTATTCGTTTGTTTCAGATTCTCTGTGTAACCTCGACATCCCCGTCATCAACATGGAGCTGGACGGGATCTTTGACCTGCCCCACATCGCCCCCTTCAGGAACTCAGTGGCGTTACTCGGTTTGACCAACAGCAGCAACAGAGCGGAGTCGGAGGAGGAGTCAGAGAGCACAGTGCTATGACGCCACTGAGTCGTCAACAACAACAACAACAACAACAACCACCGAGCTTCACCTCGTATCAGAAACTAAACGCCGCCGCCGCTGCAACACGTCGCAAAACGAAAAATCAAGAGAAACTCACTGAACTTTGGCTCCAGCTGCTGGTTTCATCTCCACACGTCGTGGTTGTTGTTGTTGTTGTTGTTGTTGTTTATCTCAGCGTTTCGTTTCATCTGTAAAAACAACAAAACAAAAACTCGTCTCGTCAGTAAAACTATAAAACACGAGGTGAAGAAGGACGAGGTTTTAGTGGCGTTGATCAGGACTCATCTTTTTTTTCTTTTATAATTTAATGTTTTTTTGTTTGTTTGTTTGTTTGTTTTTGCCTTATTTCATTCACTTGCAACGTTGCCTTTAACTTTAACTTCACACTCGAGGCTGGAAACAGGAAACTGAAGAAAAACGACATCATCATCATCACTTTGTTTCTTTTCTTTCCTCTCGTTCTTCAGGACGTCTGCGCTGAAGCGTCTCGTTCTGACGTCGACTCCAAACTTCTGTCCCAGCTGAGCGTTCACTGTGAGTGTGTGAGAGAGTGTGTGTGTGTGTGTGTGTGTGTGAGTGTATTTTGTTAAGTGTGTGACGTGTTTCCTAACTGTTCTATATATACACACATATATATATATGATGTTGCACTGATGTTGTCGGTGTCGTGGAGCATTAATAACAAGAATATGAGCATGTTTTTTTTTTTTAGATATTTTAGGAGAAAAAAAAAACTCCCACGTTGCAAAACGGTTCAACACACACACACACACACGCGTATCTGTATCTTTACATCCGATCAGGATCAATCACTGAATATTTATTGTTGATACTGTACATTCTCAGAGTTTATGATGATAAGATGAACATTATATTTACACAAACCAACTTCCCTCAGAGATAAAATATGTTCAACGTTTAAAAAAAACTGGAAAATGAAAAACTCCATGTGATGGTTCAGAATTATTTTTAACAACAATTAAAAGAAGAAACGTGGGATTTTTCATTTTTCTTTCAAGACAAAAGTAGAATGTGGAGCCTGAAGTTTGTCGCCAAAACGTTATTTAAAACGATTAACGTCAAGATACATTAACATCGTTTTATTAAGAGAAATGAACAAAATGAAGCTGAAGCATCAAAACGTTGAGTTTAAACAGTTTAAAATAAAATAAAACCAAACCGATCAGACAAGATTCATGATCTGTAACTACAGACGACCACTAGGTGGCGCTTGTTCTGTTCTGGTTTTATTTTTATCATGTTTTTATAAAATCAACTACACTGACATGACTTCATATAAATATTATATATTAATGTTTTCATGGTTTAATATTTATGTTCATGTTTGATCACGTGTCAGTTCTTAAATTAGACAGAAAATTTCTTTATTTTTATTGAAACTTACATCAACTTGTCTTTTTGGCCACTTGGGGGCAGCACAAACTTTACAAGTAACAATTTGCACGTCAGAGTTTTAGAAACTTGTTTTGTTTACATCCGATTTCTCTTCGTCCGCTCGTTACTTCTTACTACTCACTGTCTTTTAACAAGTTCAACGTGGTGACAAACTTCAGGTTCATGGGATCATCGTCCCGTCTTCAGACTCAACCTTCGTCCTCGTGTCCTGGTGGATTTTATTTTAACGTCCAATCACATCATCGTTCATCCTCCACTTCCTCTTCGTTCTTTCTGAGGATGCTGGTATTTTTGGGGTTTGTATGAGTGAACCAGAGGCGAGTGGAGAGAAGACGTGTACATGTGTTTTATTTTGATGAGAGTATTTATACGATATATTTCTGAAAACTTTTTACAACAAAAAGTCTGATGAGAAGAGAAAAACACGGGACCAGAGTTTCCTGCTGTCGCATCAAAACCTTTTCAGGAGAAAAAGAAAATCGGTTTTAACGGTTTTGTGTTCGACAGCAGACGTTCGTTGATCGATCAACATTTGTTTTTGGTTTTTTTTGTCACTTCGCTCAACCTCAGCGTCACTGTGCTGCTCAACATCTGAAGTTTTCTTTAACGGACGTCTGTAAATACTGAAACATCTGTAAAATACGTGTCGTGTAAATACTGACGGGAGAAATTTAACTATAAATATAAATATAGATCTATATATAGATAGATAGAACATTAAGACGTTATACTGTACAGATAAATATTATAATGTTGCTGGTTCGAGCACAATTAAACATCAAATAGACTTTAACTCCAGGTTCAATCTAGTTTGTAGATTTTCAAAATAAAACAACTGGTAGTGTTTGTGTTGCAGCTTCACAGTGAAACAATGAAACCACAAAATGTTTTTATACAGAAAATGTTTCAACAACAACGATCAGACGCTTTCTGCTTCGTTTTTGACCTGAAACTGGAATAAAAAACATTTTCTGTAGATTTTTACGACTCTTGTCAGCACAACCTGATGATGATGATGATGAAGATGATCAATCCCAGGATGCAGCGGGGTTAAAGAGGTCAAAGAGGCTGAAAACAGACGATAAAACGATGAATGTGATTTAAAAAAAAACACAAGAACAAACAAAAACACAAACAGGAAAAAGTTAGTGCAAAAAATTATTATTTAATTTTTATTATCAAATAAAGTGATGTTCAGATCAACATGAACCAGAGTCTCTTTCACCATCAATACCAGTCAAACTCCTCAACAGATATGTTACGTTGGTTGAAGTAATATCCAGTTTGACCGTCTTTTGTTTTCACAACCAAATAGTTAACAATGAAAGTAAATGGGGCAGTCAGCCAAACGTATCTAAACTGTCATTTTTTAACCACTAATAAAGCTCAAAATATCACTTCACTGGTGATGAAGCAGCAGATTCATCATTTACCTGAACAACAAACCAATGTGTCTGTGAAGAGACGAGGAAAATGATGAATCTGCTGATGTGGAACAACCTTCATCACCAGTTGTTATAAAACCAGACGTTGGGTAAGTCTTGTAAAACAGTGTTTTTAATAAACTCTGGGTTCACTTACTAAGTTATCAGTACTTCAGTTTATGTGTAGGGACCCTATTCATGCTACTGCTGAAGTGAAGTGATATTTTGAGCTTTATTAGTGGTTAAAAAATGACAGTTTAGATACGTTTGGCTGACTGCCCCATTTACTTTCATTGTTAACTATTTGGTTGTGAAAACAAAAGACGGTCAAACTGGATATTACTTCAACCAACGTAACATATCTGTTGAGGAGTTTGACTGGTATTGATGGTTCATGTTGATCTGGACGTCACTTTAATGTTCAGATTATTTGCTTCGTTGTCAGAATATAGAAATAAAATCAGTTCAGATATTTAGTTTTTATCAAATTAAAACTAAAATCTACAGACACAAAGTTTATTATCAAACAGATGAAAACTGAAACAAGAAAAAAATCAATCAAATAAAACAATCGGTTCAGTTCGATCTGATCAGTATTAACACATTTAATATTTAAAGAAAATTAAAAAACAACCAGTTATTTTTCTTTTGTGTCGACGTCGTCTCAACGTGCTGCTGTGTTTTTATACAGAAGATTTAAACTTGTACATAAAGTTTTCATCCAAAAAAAAAAGAAAAAAACTTAATTGACAGAACAGACGTTCACAGTGTTGCAGCTTTTATTCCATTAAATTTCATTTTAAGGTGGAATAAACTGAATGGTTTGTTGTCGTGGGTTTAGTTTCAGTATCAGACGAACGATGTTGATTAAAAAATGATCTTTAAAAATCAAGTGTCAGTGGTGAAACTAGGAGGAAAGTGTTTGATTGGACTTTGTCGTGTGAAACTGAGCAGCATGAAATATAAACTGTCTCATCTTTGGTCTAAATGTGTTTGTGTTTCTTTTCTAAGTGAAGAAGAAGAAGCTGCTCCCTTCATCTGGGTTCATTTCATCATTTATCGTTTTCATCTCGTTTCTTCACAACGATGTTAAAAAACATTGTTATTTTTAAATAAAACATTTAAATTATAAAACAATTTAAATAATAAATAAAACTGCTGTAGTTTGTCGATGAAACAACGTCACTCGTTCTTTCATCATCTTTTGGTTTAAATGACGGGGGCAGAAATAAAATAAGATTAAATAAAAAAGGGACATAAAGTTTGTTTGACTTTAAAAGTTCTTTGTGTCAAATTGTTGTGATGATGATGATGATGAAGATGAAGAAGTAAATGGACGTGTTTTTTCCCGCTCACCAAGTGAAACAGTGTAAGATATTTAAAATAAAAAGATCAAGATCCTCATTCGAATGTTGAAACTATTAAAATGTTTTTATATTATTTAGACGTTTTGTCTTTTTTAAAAAATGAGAAACAAAGTTTCTACAAACACAAAAGAAACAAAGAAACATTTGATTCCAGTTTTTAAATTTCAGAATAAAACAAACCAAGAGAAGTTTTTCTCTCTAATGTTGCAGAGACACTTGTCAACCTCACGGTGGCGCTAGACCACGATCTGATGTCTGATGAGTCTGATGCCTGTTGTTAAACTCATCGATGTGTCTAATTTTATTATTAAAGTGAAATTATCAACGTCTTTATTCAACTTTATTTTAGTTTCATGACTTCACATCAGATCAGAATATTTTTATTTATATTTTTATAGTTTTTCTGTAGAAAAACAGAAGAAAATAGTTGAAATGTTTTTTATTTAATGATGAAATTTTACCTGAAGAGTTAAACTGTCGTGAGGCAGCTGCTTCGAATCACTTGACCTGTTGAAAAACAGCCTGTTTGAGTTTAAACGTGACGTTTTAAACGTGTAGATGAAGATGTTGCGTCTTCTCACCAGACTCCAGCCCGACGTTGAACACAGCGTCGTACGTCTGCAGGAGCAGCTCTGGACTCTGGAGTTCGTCTCGATGAAACAGTTTCTCTAAAGTCTCAGAGGAAACCAGGAGATGCAGGTTTTCATCCAGAACTGATCCAGGAACAGTCTGAAAGACGGGAGATGTAAAAACATCAAAGAGTTTAATGTTGGATTAGATTTATTGAAGATTATAAAACGTATCAAAGTTAAACTCACTTTCGGGTTTTGCTCCATAGTTGAACTCAGTTTGTGTAGAAACGATAAAACGCTACAAACTAAAGTCTCAGTGTTTTCATCTTCATCTTCAGCTGCTTTTGTCTTGGTCAGATCTGAACCAACGACCTGTAGAGACACGTTTCAGTTCATCATCGTGATAAAACAAAGATCTTTACTGTCGAATGTCGTCGGACAGAAAACAAACCTTGTAGCTCCACTGTTGAAACAATCTGCTCTGAGGATCAAGAGCCACGAACAAAACCTTCACAGCTTCAAACGCGACGCTGACGGAAGATTCAAACCAAAACGATGAGTTCAACTGAGACAAAATCTGGATGTTTCTCAACTAAAATATTTAAATAAAGACGTTAACCAGGTTCCTCTGAGACAGGATGTTTCTAACTTTCACAATAAAAGTTGTAGCTTCAGTATAAATGTAATAAACTTGTGTCTTTAAGTTAAAAAAAAGACTAATCTACTGTTTCAACTGTTGAACAACAGAAATCATCATCACCCGTCTCCACGTTTCATTTCTTTAAAATCTTTCAGAAGAGAAACGACGACGTCTCTGGACGACTGGAGAAGAAAAACACATGAAACCGGGTCAAAGATTTCACTTCGCAAACTTCATTCACCTGATGTTTGTAATTAACCAGTCAAATAAAACTAGTTATTTCTTCTCTATAAAGAGTCTGTTAGGTATAATTTTGTCGTTTTTATTCACTTTTCTACATAAAAACAATTCAACAGATCAATAATGGAACTGACCTCGATGACGTGAAGGACACACGTTGGATAAATGAGCATCAGACCGGTCACATGATCCCAGATGAACTGTCTGTTCAACTGGAAGTTGAGTTTTTCATAATAAGCTGTTGGAAACAAACAAGAGAAGACGTTGACGCTTTAAAGACAAAAGAAACGTTTCCTGACGACGACTCGTCAACAAACAGTCTCTGTTTCTACTGAAGTTTCTATTTTGTTTCTATAGAAACGAAAAAACACAAAGCTTCAACGTTTTGGCTCATTTCTCGTTTCAATCGTCTCCTTTTCTCCCTGAAATCAAACTGGATTAAAGCGGATCAGAGCGATGAGGCTGACCTCCGACCTCCGACCTGTCAGCGGCGCCGTGGAGACGAGCGACGACGACGAGACGCTGGAGAGCGACTTTCTGTCGAGACGAAGAGACAAGATGATGTAGATACAACAGATCTGATTGATTTAGACGTTAAACTGCTTTTTAACAAGATAATTTTACTAAAAACTAAACTTCTAACTCACCTCTGATGCCACAACACAACGTTTTTATAAGAGAAATAAGTTGTCTCAATCTAAAGTTTCTGATCATTTCTCAGAAATCTGAAGCAAAATACTCAATATTTCTACTTTTCCAGTTTCCACTTCGTCTCTGTTTGTGTTAAATTCAATACAAACCACATCACCGTCGTCCTGTTGTTTCCTCTGAGACACAAGTCGATGAAATAAACTCGTCCCAGTTTCCTCCGTCTTGTTTTCTTCTTTTTCTGTCACAGACTCATTTTTCTCCATCTTCTGTTTCTTGATCGTCGTCGGTTCGAGCTGCTTCACTTCACTGTTTGTTATTGAAGCTCAGATCCTAGAAACCACTTTGTTCTGCTGCTCTGACGCCACATTGACACGATAAACAAGAACCAATCAGACGTCCTGTTTCTGGTGACGATGGAGGAACTGAACCATTTGTTATAATTATTATATTATGAAGAGAAACTAGTCATTACTTCTTCAACTTCTCCTACAAACACAAATAACTTTAATTTAAATTAAATTGTAGCATCAGAGGTGAGTCACTAGTTTAACTGATTAGTAACTATTTTATTATTTTTATACATAAAAACATTAAAATTAAGATTAAGATTAAATACATCAAATAATCTGAAGTAATCATGTAAAAATAGTTTAAAGTGAAAACAATTATTCTTAAAATAAGTTTTATTATTTATTTATTATTTAATATTTGATTGTGATGAAGTGATGTTAAATAAAAATAAGTAAAACAACATATTTAACTTATTAATCCACAATAATACAATTAAATTAAAATAATTATTGTCAAAAACTAACCATAATCAATTAATATTAATTATGTTAATTTAAAAAAAAAGACAATTTTCTTCATTGATTACTTTTATTTTTAATTCTACATTTTACTGTGCTTTTATTTTGGTAATATTTTAATGTTATTGGATATTTTTTATTTCATTTTATTTATTTTCTATATAAACATTTTGTTTCTCTTCTGTACTTTTAACATGTTTCTTCTTTTTTTAAATTAATTTTTATTAAACTGGTGAATAAAGATCCGGATGTTAGTTAGCTCGTTAGCTCGTTAGCTCGTTAGCTAGTAACTAGTTAGCTAGTTATTTAGTTAGCCAGTCTGCTAGCAGGTTAGCAGGTTAGCTAGTTTAGCTTCACACTAGAGCGGCTCTGACGTCAACAAATAAACAACCAAACAACCGCGTGACTCACCTGACAAACATCAAACATGGTCAAACCGTCTCGTTCTTCTTCTTTGTTTCCTGAAGTTTTAACTGAAACTCGTCTGGTTTTATGAGCCGCCGCCATGTTGTCCCTAGCAACCAGCAGCGGCTGAGGCGTTACCACGGCAACAGGGCCGTGGAGACGGAGACCACCGGTGACGTAGACACACACCACCTGACCAGCAGGGGGCGCTGATGCCACAGTAACTGACTCTTATGCGCTGAATTGACGCAGCGACGATTCCCACGAGCACGAAGGAGAAAATCCACCTAAAAACTGAAAAATATCTTTTATTTTTCTACGTTTTATTTGTCGAGAAGATAAAACAACAATATATAATTAGAATGTTATGAATATATTTCTTAAAAAGTTATAATATTATTTTATTATTTTTAAAAGTTTTATTTCATTAGCATTTCATGGGATAGAATCATAATATATATATTTAACATTAAGTAAACTTATTTTTACTACTGCAGTTCTGCAGTTGTTGTTGAAAATTTTAAATTATAAATATTATCTCATTTATGTTGCATTTTACAACAATAATTAACAATTATAACAATTTTCTTAACCTGGTAAAATTAGAATATTTTTAAAACATTACTAATAATAATAATAATAATAAAACAACATTTCTCAAAATAGATTTCAAAAATGACCAAAACACAAAATAAAATAAAAATACAGTAAAATGTTTAATAAGAATAAATTCAAAAACACCACGAATCAATGAACCAGGCGGGTTCACTGTGGGTGTGACGGCGTCGGTTGATGTTTTCTAGTTTTAGGGTGGAACAACACCACCACCACCACCACCACCATCATCATCATCATCATCATCTTCATCATCTTCGTCTCTGATGTTTCGGCTCCTTCAGTCTGTTTCGGCCTCAAACCTTCGGGATCACTGACGGTGGTGATGGACTGATCCTGGGTCAGAGGATGTTCAGGTGAAATAACGTTTAACGTTTTTATCTTTAATCTTTTTATCTTCAGTCTCAGTTTAACCCTGAAGATCCGGGACTTGACGTTAAATCGTCACATTAACACGTTGAATATGTGATCTGATCATTAACACCAACAACCGTCACTGCTTCTGGTTTATTTCCTGTCAAATTAAACATCAGGTTCGTCACGTGTTTGACATGAAATCTTTTATTCTAACAAGAGAATTAAACATCAACGTTTAACTGTGTAGTTTGATTATTAAATTAAATTAAATTAATGTGGATTAAATCAAACGTGAAGCTCCAACGTGGATTAAAATGTGTTTTTATTTTAGTAGAATAATATATTTTTAGTCTGATTCTCCTCCCAGCTTCAGATTGTGATGTTATCTCTTCTTGTCCATCAGTTTCCTCCCTCAGGCTGTAGGTGACACGGTTGGATTTAATCTAAAGATGAATAATTCAGTCTGTCTCTGTTTCTTCTTTACATCGTTGGATTCAGCCTCTTTTCTTCTGGTTTATTTATGTGTTTGTGAACATGTGAATCTGCAGCTCGATGTGATTTAAAACAGCAGAAACAAACTGAAATTCAACCTGTTTCATTTGATTGTTTATTCTGAGGTGAAGTCATGTGACCACAAGAAACATTTCATACTCGGCTCTAAACGACCTAAAATAGACACGAAGGAACTTTAATTTATCTCCACATTTCAAACAAACAAACAAACCAATAGTTTTACTCATTTTCTTAAACAAAAATACAAAAAAAATCATCATCACCTGCTTTGATTTGCTGCTTTTCAGGAACTAAAATGTGACATTTTTCACCGTTTTTACCGTTAAATGAATCAGATGTTGATCAGTTTGATAAAACATGTGAGTGAACTTAAAGTCAGGTGACGTATGAATCATAACTGCTGTTTGTTTTATTTCGTTTCAGTTGAGACGACTGTGACGTTGTTTCTCTTCTGACTTTGTGTAAAACTGCCGACGTCAAACCAAACTTCTCCTTGAGAAGCAGCAGATTGTGTTTCATGTGTCGACTCGTTATATAAGAAAATAAAAGGTGTAACGTTACAGAATGGACTGAATAAAAGAGCGAAATCGACTTTAAACCGGTTTTGTTTTCAGCTGCAGGAACAAAAAAAGACAGAGAACGAGACTCGACACTCAGAGTCATGTGATCCGACGTCCAGACACTGAAGCTTTATTCTTCTTCTGTTTCTAAAGAGAGAAAAGATGAAAGAGAGAAAGAAACAACCTGAGCTGAAGCTGATGTTGACTGGATCACTGATGTTTCATTCAACGTTTGTTCCATCGATCAAACTCATCAAACCTCAGATGTTGTTAAACTTCAGACTTTGTTTCACGTTGACAGTGAATCACACAGAGATTTAAACTGAAGCTTCTGTTTCTTTGTTACACTTTGTTTCTGTTTGAACTCGACTTTTACTCTTTAATTATGTGTCAGTTTGATGAACGAGGCTCCAGGAAACAAAATGCTGAGTTTTCTTTCTATTTTTATATAAAATAAAATCTTCTTCTTCTTCTTTGTCTGTTCAGGTTCGGTCAGTTTCATTAATGAGGAGACGTTTTGTTTTTTTTCCCCTGATATCGTTTCTCATCATCAACTTCCTGTAAATCACCGTTTGTGACATGTTTTTTTCTTTAATCTTGTTCTAATCTCTGTTGTTTCCTCCTCAGATCTGTTGGCCATGGACACAATCATGATCCCTAAATTCTCCTCCAAAGACGAGGAAATTGATTTCTGGAAGAGTCTTTCCCTCAAGTACAAGAAAGGGTAAGAAGCTGCGTCTTTTTTCTTCATTCACAGTTGAAATCAAAACTGTGGTGAATGAGGTTTGTCAGTTCAAGAAACACGACGCGTATCGAAGCGAGGAACAGAAACAGACACGAACTGTTACGTGACGACTGCAGCAGCTGAGAAGGAGACTGATCATCAGAAGAAACTGTCTTTACTTTCTGATCAAACTCATAAAACTCTTGTCTAGGAGACGTGATGTACTGTCTCTTTAAATGGGCGGGGTTTATATACACGTTGGCTCTGATTGGATAATGTTACGAAATGTTTCAAAACGTAACAAAATAAAACGTAATGTAACAAAACAAAATCTAGCAAAACAAAAAGTAGCTAAACGTAGTAAAACGTAACGAAATGTAACAAAATGTTTCGCTGCTGAACTGGTTGATGTTTACGACTTCATCATGTTTTCAAACTGTAACAGTTTGTTAGTTTTCACTCTGACAAAGAAACAGATTTAATTTAATTATCACAACTTAAATGTCAGAAAACAAAGAAACAAGAAACAACAAAGAAAGTTTAAAGTTTAATGGAGCAACAACAACGTTTGATGAAATGTTAAAATGTTTCCTCAGACTGGTTTTATTAACAGTCTGAAGCATCTTCAGTTGAATCGTTTAAAGTTTCATCATCAGCAGGAATCTTTCTCCTCAGGAATGTTTCTTGTCGTCAGGTTTCATTCAGGCGTCGTCTCCTTTATTATCAGGTGACAAGTGTTGAAATGTTCGTCTCATGTTTCAAAGTGTCTCTGCTTCATGTGATTCAGTCGTTTTTATTAGTCAGCGCTTTAATCAAACAGAAGGACGATAATAAAACGAGCCGCTCGGTGCCAAGTTTAAATCTTATCTGAGAGTTCGACGTTTGGACTCGCCCAGTTATGAAACAACGTCAGGACAAAGTTTCCCTCAGAGACGAGGTTTGATCTGCTGAAGAAACTGTGACGTTAAATATCTGAGGAAAAGTAGATTCATTTGAATAAAATCTGTGAATCAAGAGGAGTTAAACTGCTGATTATATTTATATTTAATATATTCATATTTATGATTAATATTTTATCATCGTTTGATCAAATTAAGTCGTAGCAGCAAAACAACAAAACTTTCTTTAGTTTGATTTTTGATCCTGAAACTTTACTTCTTTGCTTTATGTGACATCTTTAGCTTCACTTGTGCTAAGCTAAGCTAACGTCTCTTCTCAAAACAATAATTAAACGTCTCGTCTAACGTCCACGTCGTCGTGAAGAACCAGATCGTTGCTCGTTTTCTGGTTGAGACCAAACATGGAGCTAAAAGTGACGATGTTACTTTGTGTTTGAACACGTGAGGTTGAAAAAGGTTGTTGTTGTTGTTGTTGTTGTTGTTGTTGTTGTGTTTACGTCGTGTTTCCAGCGCCCCCATGTGGCCACAACACGTTAAAGTTTGTGTTGTCAGTAACATCTTATTAACGGATCAAAGACATTTCTTCAGATTTGATAGAAAACTTGATGTGGACTGAAGGTTGAACTGGTCAGATTTTGTGGGTCGAAGGTCAAAACATGAAGAATGGAAACGTTATCAACTGGACGGTTTTACTGGAACAGCTGTGGTTTCTGTACATTTTCAGTAAAATCAAGTGTCTGAGTTTTATTTCTAACTGATCACACGCTCTGTATCGTCTTTGTTGTTTCAACTCACATGATGGTTGTTTTTTCTGTGTTTAGACGACTGAGGTTTGTGTTCATTCATCCACATTTACACCTCGTTCTTATATAATCTACGTGTCACCACATGTTCATCTGAGTAGTTTGAGCAGCGTCGGTAGTTTTGGTTTGATTGTTACACAAACTGGTTCATTAACATCAGATCTTGTTGTTTTTTGGTTCATTTTTGTGGTTGAAAGTGTCTCAAACCAAAGTCGATGAGTCATAACAACTTTAATCTGGTGCCAGAGACGGATCATAGTTTCTAAATTTATCAGAAGCTTCTGTTCGTCTGTAAACAGACGTTTTGTTGTAAAACATGAAGCTGAGGATTTAATTTGTTCAGTTTAAAGACACAAAAACAACAGAAAGACGCTGCTGCTGTTTGTTGTTAAGGTTTAATGATGAAACAGCTCAGATTCATGAATCATTTTGTATCGATGATAAATAATGATAATGATGATAAATAATGTAACAAACAACAGTTTCCAGCTCGAAACAAAACGACTGAAGTTAAATTCAGTAAAGACGGTTTGATCGTGACGTTAAACATTTGTACACGTCGAAATGTGAAAGTAAAACTATAACAAGAGTTTAATGTTTTAAACATCGAATCATCATTTGAGGTTGTGACTGTTTATTTTTATTTATTCTTTTTAAATATATTTTGAGGTTTAAACTGATGAAATTTGACTGAAAATGTTCTAAACTGTTCCTAATATTGAGGATAAACCTGATATTTACCGTCTCGTCTCATTAACAGAACAAACTTTTCTCTCATTTTATTGGTTAAACTGTTTCTTTTTCTTCCGTAACGAACGTTTCAGCTTCAATCTGCAGCTTTAATTGACTTGAAATGTTTCTTTAACATCAGACAGTGAAGTGAACAAATGAAGCGTCGGTCTGGAAACCTTCAGGTTCATCAGTTTGTAGTTTGGGACTTTGTGCTTCAGCTGCTGCTGTCGCTGCTGAAAAACTGTGATTTTCTAGAAACACAGCGACACATCTCTGGGTTGTTGCTTCAGTGACCAGACAGGATAAAGAAATAAAGATAAAAATAAGCTGCTGCGTCTCTAATCTCTGAACGTCTCGGTCTGCAGCTGTGAGGAGGCGCAGGAGGAGCTGCTGGAGTTTCAGGAGGGAAGTCGAGAGCTGGAGGCCGAGCTGGAGGCTCAGCTGGGTCAAGCTGAACATCGGATGAAGGATCTGCAGTCGGAGAATCACAGGCTGAAGAACGAGGTGGAGATGTTGAAGGTGATGATTTGTCTTTTATCTTCGACGTAAACACTCGATGTTTGTATCGTCTCGTCCTTGACTCGAGTCTCTGGAGGAAACGTCACGGCTCCGTCGGATCCTCGGTTATTATTCTATGTGTTGATCCTCAGCAGGTCGCGGCAGCTCGGAGCCTGTGATGAAACCTCAAATAAACAAATGAATCTTTATATCAATCACATCAATCACATCCGGTTTAATCTCCAAGATAAAATCTGTCTCTTCATGAAGCTGCTCTGTGAACTGATCTGAGCTCAGACTCATGAATAATTCATCAGGACTCGTTGATATTTTTGCTCCATAATAACGACGCAGCAGGAGCCTCGTTCCTGCTGAGACGACGTTTCACCGTCAAACACAGAAAAAACATGTTTCTGAGTTTCAACGAGAAAAAACCACCAACTGTTGGATTTTTAGGATTTTCAGTTTCACACTGACGACATAAAAGTCGTCAGTAAAAAAAAATCAAAACCAACCACGACACATTTTAGAAAAGACAAACATGTGAAATCTACGTTTCTTCTAACATCAAATCAGAAAACGTTTAAGATGTTTAATATTTGTAACATTTCAAAAGACGTGAGACATTTTATCTGTTTTAAAAACATATTTTAGACAAAAAAAACAAGACGATGATGTTGTTTAAGATGTTTTAGAAAAATTAATAATGTTAAAGAGTTAATGACATTTAAGAGGAAACATTTAAGAAACTGTAACAATATTAAATAAAACATGTTTCACAAAGAGACAACATGAAGCTTTTCCTGCTTCAGCATTTTTTGAATATTTTTCACCTCAGAGTCTCTGTACTGAGACGTCATCACATGTTCAACCTGTCACGTTCTTCATCATCATGTTGACTCACAGGTCGAACATTCAGACGTTATTTATCTCTGAGAAATGTTGGTCATCGACCGCCTGACGACACAGCTGAAAATGAAAGATGAGATGAACCAGGTCGTTACTGGTTCAGCTCACGTGATCGATATGTTCTGTCGGTCTTCATCACTTCATCTTCCTCCTGCAGGAGAAGCTGGAGCATCAGTACTCTCAGAGCTACAAACAGATCTCCGTGTTGGAGGACGACCTCGGACAAACACGGAGCATCAAGGAGCAGCTGCACAAATACGTCAGAGAGCTGGAGCAGTCCAACGACGACCTGGAGAGAGCCAAGAGGTCCGGACACACAGACGGGAACATTTAACCTGGACACATACAAACATTTAAACATTATATTAACTAAATAAAACATTTCATCTAAATGGAAATGAGCTTCAGTTCCAGCTGAAACCATCAGAATCATTAGATTGACTGGTTTTAAATCGATGCCGTCGTCTGTGACATTGATCTAAACTACAGAATAAAACGTTTTGTTTGATTTTTTTTGTGTCTTTCTTCTCAGGGCGACCATCGTGTCTCTGGAGAACTTCGAGCAGCGTCTGAACCAGGCCATCGAGAGAAACGCCTTCCTGGAGAGTGAACTGGACGAGAAGGAGTCTCTCCTGGTGTCGGTTCAGAGGTTAAAGGACGAAGCTCGAGGTGACGTCGTCGTCTGGAGTTTATCAACCAGCGTCTTCAACCGTCTCAACGTTTGTATAAATGTCTTTTCTTCTTCCTCCAGACTTGCGTCAGGAACTGGCCGTCAGAGAGCGGCAGGCCGACGTCACCAGGATGTCGGCTCCTAGTTCACCGACGCAGGACAACGTGAAGATGGACTCGGCCGTTCAGGCGTCGCTGTCGCTGCCGGCGACTCCGATGAGTAAAGGTCTGGACAACGCCTTCGCCAGCGCCACAGGTGCACGATCACACGTCTGAATCTGGTTTTAAAACAGAAACGTTGAAAGTTTCTTCCGTTTTCTCTCTTTTGTTAATCTCAATTTAACGACTTTAATCTGTGAAATGTGCAACAAAAATAATCTTGGTTGTAATCTGTGACTTCACCACTAGTTGACACTGAAATTAACACACTAACAATAATAACTGGGTCTTTATTAAAGTTAAAAAATACAAATAATTATTCATAAATGTCTGAATATTTACTAAATTGATATTATATAAAAATTTTATATATTAAATAGTTGATATATAAATAAATATTAACTGTTTTTTTATTCAGATTATTTCTTTATTATTTTATTATATATGTTTCTATTTTTATTTAATATATTTATCTGTTCCTTCTTCTGTCCAGGTTAAATGTGATAAATAATATTCATTTCTTCCTTCTGGTCCAGTCTTGTCCAACGGTTTCAGCAGTAATTCTCCGTTGACGCCTTCGGCTCGAATCTCAGCTCTGAACATCGTCAGTGATTTACTGCGGAAAGTTGGAGTGAGTCACTTCCTCTCGATGTTTCTGTAAAAACAAAAAACTAAAACACAGTTTCTGTTACATAAAATAAAACCACCATCGTCATCTTCTTCCTCTCCGTCTCAGGCTCTAGAGTCCAAACTCGCCGCCTGCAGGAACTTCGCCAAAGACCAGCGAGCGAGGAAGTCGTTGGCTCTGGACAACAGCAACGCTCTGAACGCCAACACGCTGCACACGTCCTACTTCGACAAAGCGTGAGTCTCATCGTTTAACGTCTCCTGACGACGTCAGAGGAGAAAATAAATAAAAACCTGCGTCTGTTTGTGTTTTTATTCCATCAGGACAGAGATGGTCACGTTCCCATCGTTGATTCTTGGTAAAAACTCAGCTCGTTTTCATGATTTTAACACGATGACGTAGATAAAAACCAGTTTAAAGACGTTTCTAAACCAACTAATCACTGGTGGCGGCGACTTTAACTCTGGTCTGATCTGACTTCCTTCCTGTCGACACACGAGTTTCCTTTTCAATGTAAATTCACTGTAATTAACTGGTTGTTTTTTCTCTTGATGTTTGTTTTTGTGTCTTTGGGAAATTTAATCAGAAACTGGTTTGTTTTTCAGTAAAATCACAGTTCGTCCTGTTATTTCATTTAAACAGTGGAAACCTGAGATTTATCACCTAAATAGAAATGAACAAATAAATAAATATTTTTAATAAAGTCTGAATAACTTCATGAAACATGAAGTAAAATGTGACACTAACAAGAATAAATATAAAAAGTATTAATCAGGGACTGTTCATTGTTTGTTTGGTATAAAAGTCTCAGACTTAGATCAGTTATTGGTTGAATCAGTGAACAATCACATCTGTTGATAAAAGCTTCATTGTGTCTGTAACAGTCGTCACATTGTTACTGAACATGAAGCAGAGACGAGCGGTGAAACGACACGATCGCACCGTTTCCTCTGCTACAAACTCTACTGATGTTATTGATTATAGATTATAGATTATCATCCTAAATCTACAAAAGAAGAAAACGTTTTTCGTTTTGACTCTTTGAGTCTCATTGAAGTTTCTAGTGAAGAAAGAATGAAACCAGTCGAACCAGTCGAACAGAAACATTTTTAACATTCAGGTTTTTTATTTTTAGTAACAAACTTTTTTTCTGTTTCTGTTTGTTTTTAAAACGTGAACAAGTTCACATCTGAACAAACATCAGATTATTATAATAGTTAATAGTTAATAGTTAATAGTTATTATAAAAGTTTCTGTTTCTACCAAGAAAATGATAAAAAAAAAAAAGTTAAAAATTGAAAATAAATGAATAAAAATAAACATTAAACAGTTAAAAATCCTGATTTTTATAAATCCAGAAATATATCAAATAAAAGTTTTTACTTTTCCTTAATTAAAAAATACTGAGTTTTTACTTTATTAAATCATCTTTTCTTTATAGTTTTTGCTGCATTTTTCACCATTAAAATGATTTAATGAATTTAAGTTTGTTCTAACGAGACACTAATGAACTTTCATATTTATTATCTGGACACTTAAAATATTTTACATAATTGTATCAATATTTAATCAGGAGATAATTTCACTTTTCCTCTTTAAATGAATCAATTAGAATATTTGATAAATTCTATAAAATATTATCGATGGATTTTAAGAGAATGGATTTTATTTTACTTTGATCCGTGGTCTGTGATTATTTCACCTGGTGTTGGTTCCGGGTTTTTGTTGATTTTATAGTTTTAACGTTTTTTTCTCTCGTTTGTTTTTGCAGCCGGACCATGAACGGACCAGAACCTGGAGACTGACGCTGATCGACGGCTCCTGACGGGGTCGGAGGTCGTCGCTGTGTCACAGTCACTTCCTCCTCCTCTTCTTCCTCCTCCTTCTTCTTCCTCTTCCTCCTCCACTTCCTCCTCTTCCTCCTCCTCAGTCCGTCTCCAACCCAACAACTTCCTCCTGCGACGGGAAAATCAAATCCAAGAAAAAGAGTCGAGACAGAAGGAAACACAAAAATGGCTGATACTGTAAAACTAAAACTCTAAAACGTATTTATGTCTCCGTCTCTGTCTACGTCTTCGTCTCCGTCTGTATATTTCATATATTTCATGTCTTACCGTCTGTTTATCTGCTGTTTACTCACTCACGTGTTCAAAGACGCTGAAACTTTCTCACGTTTTAATGCTTCGTCCGATCTTTATTAAAATCAGTGCAGAATAAAATATAAAAAGGGAAAATTTTATGCAAAAACTCAACATTTAAACTACAACTTTCACAACTTTCATGAGCAATAACTTGAGTCAAAAGCTGATGTTTTAATCTGATGTTTCATCACTGAACCTGTAGGTCAGAGGTCGTCTTTGTCAGTGTGAGTGAGTGAGACTTTAACTTGTGACATGACGTGAGCTGTATTGGTCATATTGATCGTTATTTATCGACGTTATTTATCGTCGTCTTCAGACCAGTTAACCTTCGTCTTCTCGTCTTTTCTTTCCGTCGGTGAAGTGAAGTGAAGCACTTTGACTTTGTTTTGACTTTAAAATGTCACTTTTTCTTATTTTCGTTCAAGTGCAATATTTGCCTGGTTGCTGTTTGTTTGTGGATTTGATTTTATTTCACATTTCTTTTAAAGCATGTTTTAATAAAAGACGTCACTAAACTGAAACTGCTCTGATGTTTTTCATCTTTCAGTCACATCGTTGAGGAAACAATGATGATGAATTTATTTCGGTCATTTTTAATTAGTCTCCTGTTCTTTCCTTTGTTTTACATTTGAATCTAGTTCAGTTGTAAGTTAAATGTCTGTCAGTGAGGTCATCGATGAGGTCATCGATGACCTCATCAGTGAAGTCATCGATGACCTCATCAGTGAAGTCATCGATGACCTCATCAGTGAAGTCATCGATGACCTCATCAGTGAAGTCATCGATGAGGTCATCGATGAGGTCATCGTTGAGGTCATCGGTGAAGTCATCGTTGAGGTCATCAGTGGTCATCGATGAGGTCATCGATGAGGTCATCGATGACCTCATTAGTGAAGTCATCGATGAGGTCATCGATGAGGTCATTGATGAGGTCATCGGTGAAGTCATCGTTGAGGTCATCAGTGGTCATCGATGAGGTCATCAGTGGTCATCGATGAGGTCATCGATGACCTCATCAGTGAAGTCATCGATGAGGTCATCGATGAGGTCATCAGTGAAGTCATTACAAAAATCACCAACCGATGAGTTTTGTAACGTTACAAAGGTCACCAACCGATGAGTTTTGTAACGTTCCAAAATCACCAACTGATGAGTTTTGTAACGTTACAAGTCACCAATCGATCGTTACAAAACTCATTGGTTGGCGACTTTTGTAACGTTAAAGGTCACCAACCGATGACTTTTGTAACGTTACAAAACATTACAATTCACCAATCGTAACGTTACAAAACTCATTGGTTGGTGACTTTTGTAACGTTACAAAACTCATCGGTTGGTGACCTGTAATGTTACAAAACTCATCGTTGATGACTTGTGTAACGTTACAAAACTCATCGGTTGGTGACCTGTAACGTTAAGTGAAGTCATTGATGAGGTCATCAGTGAAGTCATCGATGACATCATCGTTGAGATCATCGATGACCTCATCAGTGAAGTCATTGATGAGGTCATCAGTGAAGTCATCGATGAGGTCATTAGTGAGGTCATCAATGAGGTCATCGATGACCTCATCAGTGAAGAGGTCATCAGTGAGGTCATCAGTGAGGTCATTGATGAGCAGTGTGGTAATCAGTGAAGTCATCGATGAGGTCATCGATGAGGTCATTAGTGAAGTCATCGATGACATCATCGATGACCTCATCAATGATGTCATCGTTGAGGTCATCAGTGAAGTCATTACAAAAGTCACCAACCGATGAGTTTTGTAACGTTACAAAAGTCACCAACCGATGAGTTTTGTAACGTTACAAAAGTCACCAACCGATGAGTTTTGTAACGTTACAAAACTCACCAACCGATGAGTTTTGTAACGTTACAAAGGTCACCAACCGATGAGTTTTTTAACGTTACAAAAGTCACCAACCGATGAGTTTTGTAACGTTACAAAAGTCACCAACCGATGAGTTTTGTAACGTTACAAAAGTCACCAACCGATGAGTTTTGTAACGTTACAAAAGTCACCAACCGATGAGTTTTGAAACGTTACAAAAGTCACCAACCGATGAGTTTTGAAACGTTACAAAAGTCACCAACCGATGAGTTTTGTAACATTACAAGTCACCAATCGATCGTTACAAAACTCATCGGTTGGCGATTTTTGTAACGTTACAAAACTCATTGGTTGGTGACCTGTAATGTTACAAAACTCATCATTGATGACTTGTGTAACGTTACAAAACTCATCGGTTGGTGACCTGTAACGTTAAGTGAAGTCATTGATGAGGTCATCAGTGAAGTCATCGATGAGGTCATTGATGAGGTCATCGGTGAAGTCATCGTTGAGGTCATCAGTGAAGTCATCGATGAGGTCATCGATGACCTCATCAGTGAAGTCATCGATGAGGTCATCGATGACCTCATCAGTGAAGTCATCGATGACCTCACTGATGACGTCATCGATGAGCAGAGAGGTAATCAGTGAAGTCATCGATGACATCACTGATGACCTCATCGATGATGTCATCGTTGTGGTCATCAGTGTAGTCATTACAAAAGTCACCAACCGATGTGTTTTGTAACGTTACAGGTCACCAAGCGATGAGTTTTGTAACATTACAAAAGTCACCAACCGATGAGTTTTGTAACGTTACATGTCACCAACCGATGAGTTTTGTAACGTTACAGAAGTTACCAACCGATGAGTTTTGTAACGTTACAAAAGTCACCAACCGATGAGTTTTGTAACGTTACCAAAGTCACCAACCGATGAGCTTTGCAACATTACAAGTCACCAATCGATCGTTACAAAACTCATCGGTTGGCGACTTTTGTAACGCTACAAAACTCATCGGTTGGTGACCTGTAATGTTACAAAACTCATCATTGATGACTTGTGTAACGTTACAAAACTCATCGGTTGGTGACCTGTAACGTTAAGTGAAGTCATTGATGAGGTCATCAGTGAAGTCATCGATGACATCATCGATGACCTCATCGATGATGTCATCGTTGAGGTCATCAGTGAAGTCATCAGTGAGGTCATTAGTGAAGTCATCGATGACCTCATCAGTGAAGTCATCGATGAGGTCATTGATGAGGTCATCGGTGAGGTCATCAGCGAAATCATCGATGAGGTCATCGATGACCTCATCGATGACCTCATCCAAGTTCCCATAGTCAAGCGCGTGTGAAAACATTTCCATTGATTTACTCTTCTACCAATCAGAGCACAGCTCATTTAAATATTCATGATGTTAATGAGTTGGAGGGAAAAGATTCACCAAACGTTACACAGTCCAACAAACTTATCCAGGAAGTAAACTTTTCATAGTCAGTCACCAGTTTACATTGATATAATCTACCAAGACCAACAACACAAGTTAGATGTTGTGGCTAAATGATACAAAACACTAACTTGAGCCGTTTTTTCATCTATCTGGAGGTGAAGGTTCAAATCCCACCGGTGGCTGCACCTGACTAGCACTGTTTCCTGTTAACTCTTTATTCATCTCCAACAGGAAATGAAAGTATCAAGCAGCTGATCTAAGAACGTCACTGATGTTTAATTGATGTGTAATGTTACTAAACTCACCGATCGGTCCATGGTTCCCAGATGATCTCAAAATAAAATATTGATGGTTTAATCACTTTAAACAGTTGTGATAAAACCACCTGTTCTGGGACAAGCTCTTATATGACGTCATAGTTCCTGTCACTTTAACACTTAAACAAAACAAAACTAAGGATTGATGAGTTTGGTAACATACAAAGAAAAAGAAACTAATGTTTTAAATCACTTGGTCATTTAATAATTTCATGCACAAACGTCAAACAGTCTTTAAATATTCCATCACATTTTACATTCAGGTGTGAGTCATCAGTTTTGCAGCTGAATCAAACGTTTCAGCTCAGACTGAGGATTATTCCTCAGATTCATCGACGAGCTTCGTCTCAAGGCAGGAAACTTCTCATCTTTTCCTCCAGTGAATCAGTTCATTTCAAACATTTACATGTGAAGACCTGATGGATTCAGCCGCTTCCTCTTTTCTTCTTCTCAAACTCCTCCAGCTGCTTCTGTCTCCTCTCCATCACCTCCAACATCTTCACGTAGTTACGTTCTTCTTCCTGAGCTCTCAGCTCGTCCACGTCTGAGAAGAAAGTGTGTCTGAGGAAGAGAAAACATCGACATCATCAACATTTACTGAGACTGAGTGAACGTTGAGATGTTTCAGAGAATAAAACTAAAGGAGGAGACATTCAGCAACAAAAAGCTGAGCTGTCTGAACAAGGAGACGCTTCGTTGATGATGAAACTACAACTGATTAAACTTTGATATAAATTGATTCCAAAAACACGTCTTTGATCGTCAAGTAACCGAGCATTTTGACAACTTCATAAAGATAAATCCTTCACACGTCTTGGACGTGGACGTCACTTGGACTGGACGTTTTATACCATTTTCCTTTTGGGTTTGATCCTGTTGCATCAGACTTGAGGCTGTAACTGTAAAGTAAAGATGCTTCAACTGGGAACTGATGTAACATCACAACACAACATCATGAAGAGTAACTGCGACACTTTATGTGGATAAATATTCAAGTTGTTGGACTGATTTTGATCTGAGGTAAATTTGAAATCAATTAATTAGAAACCAGAACCATTTATAAAAATGGTGAAATATCAGTAAACCTGTAAAGGAAAAACATCAGTTATGTTTAAAACATTTCTATTGTCTCTTGACGACACAAACTTATATAAAATGTGTAAAATAATGTTCATTAACGTCATTATTTTATCTTATGTGAATGAGCAGAATAAAGCAGCTGCAGCGACGAGTTCAGTTAAACTGAAACATTGTAACAACTGATGTAACATTAACAAAAAACTGACTGAAACATTCTAACGTTAATGTAACAGTTTGTAACTAAACTGACACCATGTAACCTTGATGTCTGTAACATTGTAACATTGTAACGTTGTAAACGTGTGACGTCACACGGAGACTCGCACCTGTAATAAAACGCGGTGAAAAGTCCAACAAACACCGTCCCGAACAGAAACGGCTTCGTCAGACGTTTAACGGCAGAAAGTTTGTGTTGATTCATCACAACAAATGTTCTTCTAACGTTTCTCAGGTTAAATCCAACGACACGCTCGTGAAGTTCGCTTCCGGTTCGTTACTTCCGGTTTGACACTTAAAGACAAACTAACTGATTTTATTTGTTTCACATTTTAAATGTTGAGAAGAAACGAAACGTTACAATGTAAGACTGGTGAGAGAAACTGTATGAAGGATGGAATTTATAAAATGAAACAAAATAAAAATAATAAAACATCCAGCATGTGATAAAAATGTATAAATATACCATAAGAAATGCACGTGCAACTTATAATAAGTCATAATTAGTCATAATTAATTCATAACTGAAACTTTATAACTTCAGACTTAAAATGGCAGAAACTTTTATTGTTTTTAAAAGAAACAAAAACAACAAAAATTGTTCTTAAGGTTTTATGACAAAATAAAACCAATAAAAACAGTTTAATTTAGTCTGTTTCTGTCAATTAATTTCCTCTTTCATTATTAAATATTTTCTATTTATTTTAAATAAATTAAATCTCCACCATGAATCTAACTTTATCGTTTCCTACGTAACCGTTTCGTGACCTCTAACCTGAACATTTACACTAAAAACTTCTTCTTTTAAAATAAAAACATCCACGTTATTAAAACAAACATTTTTATTTAACCAGGTAGAAAATATTTTAATGTTTAATAAACAAAAATAATCGTTATTTTTTATTAAACTTTAAAACGTTTGAGTCGGAACTTTTCTTCGTGTCGTCGCGGTGTCACACGGACGTTTTAAGCAACGGACCGAGGCTGCGGATAAAAACAACGAACTAAATCATCATGTGGAGGAAAAACTCGAGTGATCGATCTGATCGATTTGATTATTTACAGACTTTAGTCACCGAGTTTCAGGACACAGACGCTGAAGGTGAGAAACGAAGCTTCACTTTTATTTCTCATTAAATTCAAAAATAAAACGAGACAATCAACAAACGACGAGTGCGATTATTTATCAAACTTATTTACATATAAATTAATATTTATTTTACAGTAAAACACAAAAATAAAACCTGTGAGTAAAAGAAAATGTGGTAGGATCAGAAAGTGAAGTTATTTAAATATAAATATTATAAATGAATGAATTAATTAGAGACATTTCTGATTATATCAAATATCAAAAATAAATATTAAATCAGTAAAAAATAAAATGAAATATTTCAGTAAATGTTTAATAATAAAAATGAGTCTGTGATTGTTTTATTAATGAATATTTTAATTAATACATTAATATTTAACTTTGACATCGTGGTCCGTGTCTCTGGGAGGTGGAGTGTGTGTTATCAGTGATATCTTGTCGTTGATCGATCAGTTCGATCGATCATATTAATCTATATTTTCTCCGTCAGAGGCGAAGGAGCAGGTCCTGGCCAACTTGGCCAACTTCGCTTATGATCCAAAGAACCTGGATCATCTGAAGCAGCTGCAGGTTCCTGATCTTTTCCTCGACATGTTGACGGAGGAGAACGACAACTTCGTGGAGTTTGGGATCGGTGAGTTTGAAACAAACAAACAAACCTGAATTGTCGGTTCGGCGTCGGCGTCTGACGTCCGTGTCGTCCACAGGAGGTTTGTGTAACCTGAGCATGGATCCTGAGTGTCGAGACGTCGTCCTCCAGAGCGACGGGATCAGATTAGTGACCAACTGCCTGTCGAGTCGTCGCGAGGAAACCGTCTTATCGGCCGTCACCACGTTGATGAACCTGACGACGCCGTCGTCTCGTCCTCAGACCACAGACTCGTCCATCCTGCAGTGCATGCTGCGCTTCTCTCTGTCTGACAGTCCTCGACTGAGGAACCTGGCCACCGTGTTTCTGCAGGACTGCTGCAGCGAGGAGCAGGTGGACGAGGCTCGGATGGAGATGCAGGGACGGCAGCAGACGGCGGTCGGGATCCCGCTGCCTCAGGACGACGCATGAGGACGTCGCCGTGGAGACGGGATCGAGACGAGACGATGATTCAACTCGTGTTCGTTCAGTCTGTCGCCGGACGATTCTTCTCTCAGGACGAGTTTGTTCTGAAGAATCTGAAAGTTGAAACGTGAAAGAAACAGAAATCACATCGAGGTTTAAATGTTTCATCTGTTTCTGATCAAAACAGAAAGAATCTAAATCTACAACACGAATCTTCTTCACGAAGTCGACGACATTTAAAACTTATCTGGTTTGTAACATTTGTGTTTATTTTCTTCATGTTGTTTAAAAGAAATTCAGAGGATTTTTATTTTGTTATGTTTGTAATATTTCAAATGTTTCGACTAAAATCAACTGAACTGAAGCTGAAATCAGTCGAACGTAGAAAAACAAAAATATACGTTTGTTTTCTTGTTTATTCTTGAGAAAAAGTCAAAACAAAAGAACTTTTGAAAATAAGTCAAACTTCAGACGTCAGTTGAGCTAACGAGGTTTTTTTTTCTTTTTCAGCCAAAAACAAAAGGTTTTAATCGTCTGTTACATCGCGTCTCTTCGTCTCCTGAGACTTTAACGTTTAGATGTTTTAAATCTCAGATCAGTGATGATGTTTCTGTTTTATCTGTTTTATTCATTAATTTCCTCTGAAAAACTTCACATATCTGAGTCTTTGTGTCTGTAGTTGAAACTAAACCAGGTGTTGTTAGTGACATTTACAGACGTCGTCTCGACTAAATGAAACATCAAGTGTCTGAGTTTAGTTGTTGATCTTGTTTTCACCACATGATGGCGCCGACGGTTTGATGAACGTGTCAGACTCAGTTTTACTGTCTGAGTCGATTAATAAGTGGTTTCATTTAATGTTGTTGACTCTATTTGGTCAAGAGTGAAATATTCAGTCTAAAGTCTAAAGTCTTGTAGTAAAAACAGACTCCGTCGTATTAATGTCACTAAATATTTTCCCTCAAAAAAACGTACATTCCTCTGGTTTTCAAGTGATTTGCTAAAACCTGCAGATGTTGAATCTTCACAGGACGAAACCAACGTCCCTGAAATATGTTTAAAAAAAAAAAAAAAAAATTATAAAATAAACCTTGAGGTTCTTGGTGTAAGAGCCAGAACCGCTGTTTGTTTTCTCCTGGGCTCTTTAAGAGCTATTTCTGGTCCGAGTCCTTCAGGTCTAGACAGAACCGACATCCGATCCTGGGGCTGCAGCGTCAGGTGGACGGCACATGTGGCCTCTTCTCGGTCCACAGGAAATAACTTTACAGCTCCGAGGGCGTGTGTGTGTGTGTGTGTGTGTGTGTGTGTGTGTGTGTGTGTGTGTGTGTGTCCACCTGCCACTAACATCAGTAAAATACTTTTCTTTTTCCTGTAAAAAGAGAAAACGCCTCAGACTTCCGGTTTTAATAAACATGATACAAAGTTTATTTTTTTTAAAAAAAAGATTTTTTCTTTGTTCATTTCTGGATCATTTCATGTTTGATTTTGTTTTTAAATGTTAAAGATTTATTCTGATGTTTTGTTGTTTTTTCTTCTCATCAACAAACTAAAAACCATCACGATGAAACTTCAACTTCTAAAAACTTCGCAAACAATTTTAATTTCATTTAACGTCCTCAGACATTTGGTCTCTGTGGTTTTTAACAAACTATCGGGACAATTTTCATCTGTAGATAAACACTGAGTGTTTCCAGCAGCAGGACGGTGTCGTTCATGTCTCCATGATCTCCTGATTGATGGTTTCTTTTTATATTTAAGACTTTTAAAGATGCTCTGATGCTTCATCATCATCATCATCATCATCATCGACTGGTGAAATGATTTAAACTCTCGGTCATTTTTCCTTCTTCAGTCCGAGCTGCTTCTCAGCGACTTCACGTAGTTTGTGTTTCTGGATCTGAAGAGAAAAGAGAAAAACGTCGACGGTGAATCAGCAGATTTTTCTTTCAAACTCAAGTTTGTTCAGAACAAGAAAAAAAAGAAACATCTGAACGTTAAGAGCCAGAAAAAAGAGATGAGGTTTTAACATCAGAAACATGAGACATCACATTCTCCTTTAAAATGTTTCATGTTTAAAGAACCAGACTGAACATGTGAACGTTAAAACCACGATCATCACGTTTCATCACGTTTCATCACGTTTCATCACGTTTCATCCGTCTCTGATGTGGTTTGATGTTAACAGATGTTTTACATTTGTATCTTTATTTATCAGCGACATGTTGTTTGAATTAAACGATGAAACATTTTAACGTTTCAGAAAAAGAAAATATGATCAAATCTTCACGTGACTTTTATTTGAACCTGAAACAAACTGAGCAGTCGACGTTTTTATTTGTTTTATTCGTATTTAAAAGACTTTTCTTTGAGTTTCTTTGTGTCTTTAGTTGAAACTGAACCAGGTCCAACACGTCAGTGACATTTCCAGGTGTCGCTGAGTCGTCGGTCACCGAGTCTCCGGATTTTTTTTTTTCTTTTTCCTTTAAAACTGAACTGAACTGGCCGAGGTTCAGAGACGTGTGGATCACATTACGCCCACGCTGCTTCACAGACCAACCAGACAGAAACTCTTCAGCCTTCAAGCTTCTGGACCGGATTATTAACCAGGTCCAGAGACCCGGACTCCAGAGACCCGGAGCACTCTGCTCATCAGGGACCAGGTTCTGGTTCTGTTTTTTTATGTGAATCTGGGTTGTGGTTCTGGTTTTATGTAGGACCAGGTTTTAGTTTTATCTTAGACCAGGTCCTGGTTTTATAAGGGAACAGGTTTTATCTGGGACCAGGTTCAGGTTCTGGTTTTATGCGGGAACAGGTTTTACACAGAACCAAGTTCTGTTTTTTTCTGGGACCAGGTTTTATGTGGGACCAGGTTCTAGTTTTATCTTAAACCAGGTCTTGGTTTCTATCTGGGACCATGTTTTTTCTGGGACCAGGTCCTGGTCCTGGTCTCCCGGTCCGTCAGTAGGACTCACCTTCCCGGTGATGGTCAGTGGGTAACTGGTCACAAACAAAACGTAACGAGGAATCTTGAAGTGAGAAATCTGAAGAGAAAAGACGCAGATTAGAAGGTTCTAGATTCTACAGACGATGATTGATCATCGACGACGGATCATTGATTCTAGACGATAAAACGTTAACGAGCGGTCGTCACCTGTCCTGTACAGAAATCTCTGATCTCCTGGACTGAACTTTCTTCTCCGTCCATCAGTTTGATGCAGGCGCAGATTTCTTCTCCCATCCGAGCGTCTTCGACTCCGACGACCTGAAAAACAAAAACACGAAAACTCGGTGGAAACGTTTTAAATCCTGAGTCGACGCTTCGCTGCGACGAGACCAAACAAAAGTAAACCGAGTTTAATTCGCCGGGAAAATCAAAACGTTTCATCGAAAATAAACTGAGACAAAAGTGAAGACGTGGAAACAAACTTCTGTTTTCTATTTTCAGTCTTTTGTTTAAAAAGGTTTTATTCTAACAGTTGACAGAGAAAAAAGAGGCGTCGATGTGGCGTCGTCTGTAACTAATCAACGACTGGACGAGTCCGACGCCGCAGATCCAACAGTTTAAAGATCCAGAGGATTTTTACAGATTATTTTACTGGAACCAGAACCAGATCTGAGACCTGGAACATAAAACTGAACCAGGAGAGAAACGGTTATATAACCGTTACACTGAATCATTATCATTATTATTATTTTATAAAATAGAAAGTTTCACTGCTTTAGACTTAAATCAAATAATAATAAATACAAATAAACTCATAAATAATAAAACAAACATGTAATTAAAATACTATGAAAAAATTAAAGTAATTAAATAGTAAAATTACAAATAAATTTATTATTAAATAATTAGTTAATACATAATTAAATTAACGAAATATCAAAATAATTAGAATTATATTTAGAATATAAATAAAAATAAGTAAATAATATATGAATCAATAAATACATTAAAAATACATATTAGAGATAAAATAATAATAAATAATAAAAATAATATTTTTTAAAAAAGGATTTTTTTTTTTTCAGTTTGAGAATAAAGTTGGAATTTCAAGATTTAATTCAAATGGTTTGAAAAATAACTTTTAAAAATTAACAAAGAATCAGTTTCAGTTATTTTTCTTTTCAGCCAAAAACACAGTGACCGAGTTAATAAAACGTTACAACAGTTTCAACAACTGTTTGACGTTAACGTGAAGAAGAAGCAGCTGCTGAACAGATGTGAAGGTAACGACTGTTTCACCTGCTGCAGCTCAGACACTGATGTTGAATCATAAATAAAACCAGACGTTTGATGTTTTTATAGAAGTTCTGGTGTTGGTCGGTGGTTCCTAATAAACTGAACCTCATCTGCTCACCTGCGCCTCCTTGACTTTAGGATGTTTGTGTAGAAACTGTTCGATCTCGGCAGGATAAACGTTCTCTCCTCCTCTGATGATCAGGTCCTTGATCCTCCCGTCGATGCGACAGTAGCTGTAGGCGTCCAGACTGCCGATGTCACTGTGGAGACCACGGATGACATCATCATCATGACAATGACATCATCATCATGACAATGACATCATCATCATCAGGAGGTCAGAGACAGATCAGACTGGATCAGATCTGTCATGTTAGAAAACTGAAAGCGCTTTGTTGAGACTCCTGATAACTAAAGTCTAGTTCACACCAGTCGACTCCACCATGGATCAGTGAGTCTCAGTCTCTGTCGTTGGCGACTTGTTCCCATGATGTGGAGTCTCAACAACTGGTCTGAGACCTGTAGTGTTCACACTACAAGACTTGTCAGTGATTGACTCCCGATCACACCGTGACGTCACCAAACTCTACGTCTGGTCACGTGAACTAGACAGGATGTAGCCGCTGCTTCTCACCGTGATTTACAGCCGTTTATTGTTGACGAGCACCGGTGAAGACGCTGCCTCCGACACAGACTAAACCGCTAAACGGCCTGTAAACATCACCATGGCAACACGCTGGTTTTCACGGTGGAGCTGAAATCAGCAGACCTCCCGGTACCGGGTAACATCTGGATCAGACGGGGAGTTTGTAGAAAGTGAAAATGAAAGAAAAAGCGTTAAAACGTCAGACTTTTAAACGTGGTTGTGAGTGAATCAGTGAGACGGCAGCAGCATTTATCTCACATCCCTCCTCTGATTGGCTGTCGCTCTTTGTCAGTCTCTTCAGACTCCTCCAGTTTTCTAACATGACAGATCCAGTCCCGGTCTCAGACCAGGTCCCGACGGCCTCTGATGGAGTCGTTAGGGCTGTTCACACATTATGATCATTAACTGATGATTCACCAACCATCAGAGGACCAAGTCCACCAGACACCACCACTGGAGACCACTGGTCCAGTCCACTGGTGTGACTTGGTTTAACTTAACTCCGGCGTCAATCCACTGTTGATAAACTGATGGATGACGGTGAAACATCAGTCCAGATGTTGTTGGATTAAACTCTGAACCTCTGATGTGGATCAGTTTTCAGACTCACCCGGTCTTGTACCATCCGTCATTAGTGATGCTCTCCTCAGTTTTCTCTTTGTCGTTCCAGTACTCGAGCATCACACAGTGACCTCTGATCATGATCTCACCCATCTCCCCCAGAGGAACGATCTCTCTGGTGGTCGGGTTCACGACCTTCGCCTGCGGACGAGTCGGTTTTATTAGTTTTATTGAAAAGTTGAAGAGATTTTTTTAGATTTCATGACGGCGACTGACCTCCAGGTGGTCGATGATGTATCCGACCGTCACCGTCTTTCTCTCCATGTTGTCCAACGGTGAAGCACAAAACGTCACCGGGCTGTTTTCTGTGGTTCCGTATCCAATCTGTCAAACACACAAACAGCAGAGAAACTGTTGAAAATAAATAGTTAAATCTGGTTTTTATTTATTCAAACTTATCCTGCAACACAAGATGAAGAACAGAGATTCAGTTTTTATAACAAACCAAAGTTACAAACATGGAAGAAATGTAACGTTTGAGTTTTTAAATGTATTTATTTGACGAGAAACAGAAGAATCATTTACAGATAAAAACTGACGATGGTTTTTATGCAACTTGACTCGTTCTTTGTCTTTGTTTTTGTCAAAAACCTGCATCAACTTTACCCACAATGCAACTCGACTTCACAGTTGATGTTGGTAAAAACGACAACGTCCAACGATCAAACACGGACGAACCACAACCTCTGGTCCAGACGCTGAGGTCGGAGGTTGTGTCTGAGTTAAACCATCACGATCAATTGATCTGATCGTTAATTTAACCTCTAATTAACTTCATCTACGACCAAGATTTTACAAAAAACAGACGAAAAAAGACGAAACACAACAAACATTTTACAGCAAAACCATCAAATGATGAAGAAACTGACAAACTTCACTTTTAGTCGTAAAAATTAAAGAAAAAGATTAAAAGAATGAAAATATAATTCAACGTTCATAAGATTCAATCAAACGAAGGAAAGTTTGAGTCGTTGAACCAAGAAGACAAATTTTCTTTTGGAAAATCAGCGAGGAGACGATCTTCCCAATAAAATGTTAGATTTGTTGAGTAAACTCTAGATTCCTTGTATCCTGGAGGATCCATCCGTCTTCTGAAACCATCATCATCGTCATCATCAGACTTTTTCTCTCTGAGTTTGACTTTTATTATGAAAAGCAGGTGGAGATGAAACATCTGTTCTCAGGTCAGTTTCTCTTTGAGTCTTAATGAACTTTAACGAGTCCGAGGACGTCATTTCCTAAAGAAATGAACATTAACACGTGAAAACTTGTGATTCCTGTGATGATGGAGGATCCTCAGTTTCTCTCCAAAACATCTGGAGATGATTATACGTTTGAAAACAGCTGCACAGGAGCGGCTCCTTTTCCTGCCGCCGCAGACGGAACAACAATAGAGACGTCTGGCGGACGACTCCACCTCGAGCCACGTTATTAAAAACGCACCTGAAACCGACTTCAGTTTCATAAAGAAAACTAAACCCAGAGACGAGTGTGTTGTTGTTCTTAATGTTGTTGTTGTTGTGATGTTTGTGCACATGCTGGTTGAAACTCTCCGGCGTCGTCTTCAGGGTTAAACTCTCACAGACACTTGACTTCCTCCTACAAACCTCTGACTCTCACACCCTGAAAACCCTCCTCATTTCTTTTTTTCCCTCCTGCAGTCAATGTTATAAATAGAGCTGTGTGCTGTGTTGACCGAGCGTCCTCCTCTGAACGTCAACATCTCTGCTCCGTCCACCTTTATTCACCTTTTCACTTCTCTCTGCAGCTGGTTTTTCTCTCCACAAACACAAACACACGTCGGTTTGGTCGTTTCTTGTTGCTTTTAATTTTCTCCAACATTTTTTGTGTTTTTTTTTTTTCTTTTTCTCTGAGGATTTTCTTCTCGTTTTGTTGAGGACGTGGAGGAGTGTGTCAGGATGCGCTGTGTGAGCTGGTTGCTGTTGGGGACCTGCCTCCTGGTGTTGGGCCCCGCCGTCCAGTCGGCCCCGAGTCAGTGTCCCAGTCTGTGCCACTGCCACGGCGACCTTCAACACGTCATCTGCGACAACGTGGGGCTGAAGAAGATCCCTCGAGTGTCGGAGGCGACGCGTCTGTTGAACCTGCAGAGGAACAACTTGGGCAACATCCCGACCGGCTCCTTCAGCGAGAGCAAAGGACTGATCTCGCTGCACATGCAGCACTGTCAGCTGAGAGAGATCGGCTCTCAGGCCTTCAAAGGGCTGAAGAAGCTCATCTACCTCTACCTGTCCAACAACGACATCAGCAGCATCAAACCCGGCGCCTTCGAGGACCTCAGCGAGCTCACCTACCTCTACCTGGACGGGAACCAGATCAGCGACTTGACTAAAGGCATCTTCTCCCCGATGATCAACCTGTTCATCCTGCAGCTCAACGACAACAAGCTGCGCGAGCTTCGACCGGGAACGTTCGCCGGCGCCAAAGACCTTCGCTGGCTGCACATGAGCGGGAACGAGCTGAGCGTGCTGCAGCCCGGGTCGCTGGACGACGTGGAGAACCTCGCCATCCTTCACCTGGACAGGAACAAGATGAGCGTCTATCCCAGCGCCGCCATGAGCAAACTGAGGGTGGTGGAGGAGCTGACGTTGAGCAGGAACAACATGAAGAACATCCCTGACAACGCTTTCCAGAGCTTCGGACGCTACATGGAGAAACTACACCTGGACAACATGGGGCTGGAGAAGGTCAGTGACGGTTCAACTTCTAGAATAAAAACTTCATTTTAAACTTTTAGAAACGCAACAAAAGTTTAATAAGATCCCAAATATGCGATGTAGAGAGAAATATTTCCAATACGGTCGTAGTTTATCATTAAATACCTTCATTACGATCCTTTATTTATCAAATGTTTTGGGTGTTTCTAAGTGTTTCTGACATTTTAAAGTTGAACATGTTGAAAGTTTTGAAGTGAAGTGACATTTCACTTTAAAGAGAAACTGAAGTCACATGTTCATTAAGAGGTTGAAAAAAGGTTGGATTTTTTTAAACTTTCTTTATCTTCTGGGCTCTAAGTTTACTCAGACATGTAGCACAAACATCTGAATCAAGAGATAAACTTGTTGAAATTAGGATGTTAGAGTTTAATGTTAAATAAGGAGTCGGTTTGTTCATGTGTTTGAGATGATCTGAAGTCGTCAACGAGACATGAAATGGTTTGTAAAACCACAAATATTTGATTTAAAGCTGCTGTGCATCAGTTTCTTGGCGGCGGCTGCAGCTAATGTTACATATATGAAACAGGAAGTTATAACTCGTCCTCTAGGTGGCGCTGCAGTGACGACAGGAGGTGGTGCTAGCTGGTTAGCATGCTAACCTCAACACAAGCAGAATACGAGTCATTACTGTGTCAGTTTCTACCAGTTGACATGTTTACGATCATTTATCGTAAAGATCAATGCTAACGTTAGCTTTGTAGCATTAACGTAAACGACAAAAGATGTAATTTCAGTTTCCAAACTGTCGTCCAGTAAAAGCTTGAGGGAATCGACTGTTTAACATCTGCGGCAGCTGGAAATAGTTTCAGACGTTTCGTTTTACACAAACTTTACTCGACAGATATAAAAGTTTGGCGTCTGTTCTGTAACTTGAGCCTGAGTTTGTGTTGTTCAGTGATGTTCAGATGTTTTCGTCTGCACAGAACCAGCTCTATTTCTGCTCCGACACATTCCTGAGCGCAGGTTTGCTGCTTCATATTTGAGGTTAATCCAATATTTGAGAGCCACAGGACGGAGACGAGCCAGAGAGAGAGAGAGCATGAAACTGTAAAAGAGCAGCCTTCTCACGCCGGGACTGTTTGAGTCTGAGCCAGGTGGAAGCGGCGCGGCAACACCAAGACGACGGCGACGAAGACGTTTTCCAGCCAAACGCTGGTATTTTTAGAGTGTTTTTGTTTGCGTGGACCTCGGCCAAGCGTGTCTAATTATTACACAAGTGTTATTTTCAGCGAGGTGTGTCCTGTAAACAGGTCAGGAGGGGTGAGGAGACAGGTAAACAGAGGCAGGGTGTTCCACGGCGCATGAACAGGAGTATTTTTAGTTTGCCATCGACTCGGTTGAATGGACAATCGGCCTCTTTGCGAGCGCCTTCCTGAGCGAAAACACCTCGGCCGTGCTGGACGTCATTCATCTTCCATTGCTTCAGACGCTCGTCGCTCTACAGTGGAAATTTCCAAACGGCCTCGTGTCGTCCAGACTCAGGCCTTCAAAAGAGAACGACCTCCTCTTCTTCCTGGACGAGGAACAAGTTGACACGACGACGCAGCTCGGTTCATCTCGCACCTCTCTGAAGCTTTTAACGCCCTCGCAGACGCATATGAAGTAGCAGCAGAAAACAGGAGGCCAGTGAGTGTCGGTGTTTACATAAGAAGGAAGGATGAGAGGAGGCTTTCAGCTTTCAGCTTTCAGGACAGAAACACTGGACAGATTCCTCTTCATCTTCATCCGTCTGCGTCAGCTGTTTGAACCTCAGCTTCCATTTATTGCTCATATTTTCTCTCCGTTTCTTTTCTTTTTTTTTCTCCAGTTTTCTGACGGTGTGTTCACCGGAGTGACGGCCATCAAGTCCCTGAACCTCGACAACAACAGACTCAAGTCTCTTCCTAAAAGCCTCGAGTTCGGCTCCATCACCAACCTGACGTTGACCAACAACCCGTGGAGCTGCACGTGTCAGCTGGCGCCGCTGCGCAAGTAAGAAGCGCTAACACCGCGGTATCATGGGTAATCAGTTTAGGTTTTGTAGCAGAGCTGCAATTAGCAGATTAATTAATTAGTTAATTAAGAAATTTAGTTAATTAATTTCTTTTTTGTTACATTTTTGTCTTTTAGATCTTTAATCAGACTAAAAAAAACTTTCGATGCGTCACAAATTTTATGTTTTAAAGACAAAATAATTAATAGAGAAAATAACTGGTAATTAAAGTCATAATAAATATTTATGAGAATAAACCGTATGTTATGTTTCTTCTCGTTGCTAATGGTTTCAACTACAAGTGGCTTTAAAATACAACAACAATAAACAGAAAAACACGGTGAATGAATCATTAAAGTGTCATAAAATACAGGTAAGTAGCGTTAGCTATGATGCTAGTGATGTAGCATTAGCATCAAACATACACTTAATTTAAAATTACAAATTTAAAAAAGACGTAATTTGCAGGATTTTTTTTTTGTCCTTTTGAACAAACTGATCCTTTAATATTTCTACATCTGCACCAACGTGGTTCGTCTCTTCCTGTCTGCAGGTGGATGGACTCGAGTCGCATCCGTCCAGACGCAGTTTGTGCTTCTCCACCTTCACAGAAAGGAAAACAAGTCAGAGACAGCGGCGCCTTCAGCAACTGTGGCAAAGGAAAAAGCAAGAGAGGCAAAAAGATCCACACGACACCGAACACGCAGCTGCAGCTGCACAGGTACCACGTCTACGCTAACTTAGCTTAGCATGAAACAGCCGCAGTGTCTCGTCGCCACCAGCAGGAGGAGGTGCAGAGAGAAGAGTTTTATGTGTTTTTGAAGCTTCGTCTTCTGAAGCTGGAGACGTTTCATCTTCATAAAAACTTAAATGATGGTTGGTTGAGTTGGTTGAGTTGTTTTCATGCGACTCCTTCACTGATCACTACTTTCACGACGAGCTGAGGTGTAGTTTAGTTCCACAATCACATCTTTTTCATCTCGGACTCAAACGTTACCGCATCGACTTTTAGGTGTTTTTTTCTGGGTTTCTTTTGGTTTTGAATGATTTTGTTTTTCTCTGGTCTCTCGACCGCAGGACTCCGTGTCCTCGTCCTGGTTCTGTCCCAGTCTGAACTTTTCCAGGTCTCAGGGTCTTTGTTTGACTTGGCTTCACTTTGATTTTGTGTCTTTTTCCACAGCAGACGTTGAGGACGAGTTCGTCCTGGTGACGACCGAAGCGACGCCAACTCATTCGACTTCAAGACTTTTCCATCTATTCATCTGTCAAACGCTGTCACTAGTGTAAACACACACACACACACACACACACACACACACACACACACACACACACACACATAAACACACACACACACACACACACACACACAGCTACACATCCTCCCTGTCTGTCTCTCTCACACACGTACATATGAACTTTATGGACCTGAGACATATTATCGTTTCATTTTCCTTCATTTGTATCAAAGATGAAGATTAAAGTGTGAGGTGGAAGAGGACGACGTGCAGGTAAACCGCCAAAATAAAAGATACTTTTCAATAAAAAAACAAAAAAAACAAAGGGCTACACAGACTGTTTTACGATGCGTTCAAGAACAAAACGAAGAGTTGAATGTTTTCCCCCGAAACTGATAATTTAAATTAAAACTAAAACTACTAGTTTATCTATCTACGATCATCTATGAGTTAAACGAAGCATCACTCTGTAACATTTAACGATTAAAAGATTATTAAACATCTGTTACTTTCATGTGCAACAAACACATTTAATCATCGCTGCAACTCTTCTGCTGCTGTGTAAATATTAATATAAATATAAAAATATTATTGGATGCAAACACGTTTCTCTGTGTCATCGTTTGGTTTTTGGTGCAGAAATAAAAACCAAAACAAGGAGCTAAAGATGCTAAAAAGCTGCAGAATCAGATGATGATTCTCTGTGTTGTGATTAACAGAAGAAGAAGAAGCGACAAAGTTAAAAGCTGAAGAGACTCGGAGGACGTCGGTAAGATCAGCAGGTGCCTCTACGATGATTTTAATTTATTTTTGTTTCATCCAACAAATAAAAAGTTTATTCTTTTAAGAAAAAATCTTAAACTGTGTGAAACGGGAGTTTAAATGTGGAAACAAAACGTCTTGTTTGTTAAACCTGCTTTAATTCAATTTTATCAGACGTCAGCTGCCAAGTTGCAGAGTTTTTCTAATGTTTTGTCGCCCCCTGGTGTGTGAAGGTTGAACTACAGTTTATCTGAGATAAATTTGTTTCTTTAAACTTAAAAAAAAAGAAAAGAAAAAAGAAACCTGGACTCACCGTCAGCTCCTTCAGACCCATTTCAAAAATAACTTTCCTGGCGAGTTCAGCGGGACAAGGAGACCCGGCCATGATCCCTGTAGACGAAATAAATAACAATTAAACAAAAACATCATCGTCACGTGTCTGTTTGTAGTTTGTAGTTGTCTGTTTCTAACCTGCAATCAGCGTCGACAGGTCGTGTTTGTGTAAATCAGGTTGATTCACCATGTCGATGTACATGGTCGGAGTCCCGTAGACAAACGAGCACCTGAGACAGAAAACACACGTTTAACAAGTAGAACTAAGAAAGATCAAATATATCTGGAGTTTTAAATGTTAAAACTTTATAAACTGATGGATCAAAACAAGTCTGTTAAAGTTAAATGAATAAAACGTGGATGTTGTTTACTGGAGATTTTAGTGAATAAAATGTCAGAAAAAAAGATGTTTTTGGTTCAGAAACTGATTTTAAAAGAAACAAACCTCAGTCACATGTTTTAAAACAACTGACACATTTAAACAACAGCAGTGACGTGTGTTCATGTTATTGATTAATTGATTGTTTTCTCGGTTAATTGTCAAAAAATCTAAAGTTGCACCTGAAAATGTTGAAAAAAAACATTTAAAATCATATTGAACAAAGAAAAACAGGAAGTTTTCATGTTTTTCTGGTTGAAAAGTTTCTTAAATTCTCTTTATTCGTCCGTCAATCGTCTCTATTGATTAATAATCAGATGTAGAAAGAAGATGATGTGTAGTTTTTCTTTCTCCAGACAGGAGGTGCCGGTCGACAACTTTATTATGAGTCAAGACTGAAACAAGTTGAAAAGATGAATTCACCTGATCAGCATCTGAAACATGTTTATTCTGTTTAGATCAGGACATGATGACGTTTCCTGATCGATCGATTGAACTGAGAACAAACGGTTCGTTTAAGTCGTCGACTCAAACAAACTGAAACAACATCGAAGGTCAGAAGGTGAAAACGTCGTGACCTTCGTTAGACCACCTCTCTGACCTACACACGATATTTACAGTATCAATAATGATCAATGATCCATGAAGAGACGCGACGCAGCTTCTTCTTTCTCTTTTCATTTCTTCTGTTTCTACTCAAACCACACGTGTCAACATCCAGTGTCTAACAGAGCAGACATGCACCGCTATGACTGCAAGTCCCAAGATGCAACAGTGCAACACATCAACTGTTAATAAGGAGCCTAGGTGACGTCATCTACCTGGTCCACAGGTCGTCTGATCGTTAACATGATGAACCAGAGATAAATGATGTTCTGGTCCAGGTTGAAACGTGTCCTGGTTTTAACATGTGATGTTAGTGAATGTTAAAGATAATGTTTGACATGGAGAGAGTCTGTTTAGTGACAGGGTTAGGGTTAGTTACTGTAGGTTTAGTGTGAGACCAGGTAGCGACTACAACGCTGGTCTCTGACGCTAACGTTAGCTTAACAGCAGCTACGCTAACCTAGAAAATATCTGACCTGGTCAGTTTTATCACCTGCTCCTCGTTCTCTCTTCAGTCGGGAAGAAACTGTGACGTGACGTCACCTACCAGACTGTTGGTTTGTAGTCGAACCAGTTAAATCAACAATTACACCACAAACACAGTCTTGACTCACTGATAGTTTCATTTAAATTAACATACAGGACGTGTGTGATTCAGGGTCGAAGTCAAAGTGGATCAGAATTTATTCTGATCAGATCATTTCTGTCTTTCCGTTGACTTTCATTCATCGTCTCAACCTGGACGTGTGACTTAGACTTCCTATAGTTGATGTTTGAATGTTCACGTTAGTTTTTGGTCGTTGATGTTTTGTAGAAAAAAAAAGTCTTTTATTTTGAAATGTGATCTGTGTTTAAAGGCAGTAACTAACAAGGCTAAAGCTCATATGTACTAAAAATTACATTCACGTTTACATATGAAAGAAATAACAAATCGTTTTTCCCTCAGTAATTGTTCAATATGTTCGTCTTTCGACTTGGACACAGTTTTTTATTTCAGCCGCTGTCAGTTTTCAGTTTGACGCCTCTGATTTAAACAAGACATTCACTCATTGTTACGTTTCTATAAAAACACGTCGTGTTAACATGTGACATGTTTCTCTGTCCAACGACAGTTTTCTCACAGAGTCAAAGCGTCGTTAACATACAGACGTTAGAAACACGATATCTGATCAAACTCAGGAAACTTCTGTCCACAGAGGAGACGACCTTAATGTTTTTCCTGATTCTCTTGTGACTTAATCACATTTTTCTCTCAGATGTTTGTCACTGACACAGACGCAGTTATTCAGCTCTTTATACAGTAAAACAACCACTTTAAATCTTTAAATCTGAATCATTTAAACATGTGAAACTAAAGAATCTTCAACCAACAACGAGTCTGAATTATTTCTGCTGTTTGTTCATTTTAAATCCAAATCAGCTCAGGAATTAACGTCGATTAAACCCTGAACACGTCCAGTCCTTGGTTACCTCTCCCTCTCCACAGCGGCAATGTTCGCCTTCCCGTCGTATCCGGCGGAGGGAAAGATCAGCGAGATGCCGTGAAGAGCCATGCACATCCCTCCACCCACCGAACCGAAGCAGTGATACAGAGGAACAGGGACACAGATACGAGTCTGAGGCTGGAAAATAAAAAACATCAGGAGACAAATGAGACAAGATTCACATCAGGAACCAGGAAACACAAAGACGAAGATTTAAAGACGAGGTTATTAAACGTCTGGTTATTTCTATATCTAATAAACACCGAGTTGTTTCTACGTCTGACGTGTTTCTACAGGAGCCCGGAGGGAACAAACCCAACTGACCCTCCAGTGATATCCGACTCTTCGACCGATGAAAAACGCGTTGTTGACGATGTTGTGATGAGACAACGTGGCGCCTTTCGGAGTCCCGGTTGTTCCCTGAGGATCAGGAATAAAAACAAACAGTGACAAACGTGTTGAAAACAAAAGTCAGTGACAACGTCAACACATGTTTCTGACGGTCCAGGGTCTTAATTTACCTTTGGGATTAATAAACTATCAATCTATCGATCTGTTTCTGTTTTTATACATTTAACTCATTGATCTTCACTCTGACAAGACAAATGTTTGCTCTTTAACCTAAATAAACCGAAATCTATGCAAATTTCCTGCAAAAATGTTTTATTTTCCAAGAAAAAACCTGCAGAAATATTTAGTTTATAATCAGAGAAAACAGTTAATTAACTGATTTATTCACCTAATCGACTCGTTTATTTACAGTTTGTTTCACTGTTTGTGTCTGAACACGTGATCGTCACTGAGTTGAGTTGAGTCACAGATGAAACTAAAACATCTGATGTCACAGACGTGAAGCGAAGAACAAAATGTTTGTTTCACTAAACTGAAGTTTTCAACCATCGAACATCGAGTCAGAAAATGTCGTCGCCTCGAGCATCGAGTTTCACATGATAAATGTTTTTCAACTCGAAGAGAATCAGTTACCGAAGTGAACTGGATGTTTATCGGGTCGTCGAATGTGATTTTCTTCTGCAGGTCGTGAAGCTGTTGAACGTAGTCGCTGCTTCCCGCCTGCATCACGTCGTCGAAGTGAAACATTCCTGGATGTCGATGATCCAGAACGATGACGGAGCGAAGATCAGGAAGCCTGAGGGAAGAAAACAACAACACACAGAAGAAAGAAAACCGAGTTTAACAAAGTGAAGTGAATCAACTGTGACTGGATCTAACAGATAAACTCTTCTTCTTCTAGTTCAACAACTCAGAGACACGGTTGTAGTCAGACGCTGCAGAGTTTCATTGTCCTGATTTCAGAAGCTTTTCTAAAAAATGTGCTTAAAGTTGTGACGTTTTTAGACTATTTGTTTCTTTTTTTAATAAAAAAAATCACAACTGTAACTTGCTTCTGCAACAAAATGTCTAATATCATCAAAACTTTCTTTACAATCGTGTTTAGAAAAACTGCAGAGAATCAGACAAATTAGAGCGACGTGAAAAAAGTCAAACAACGTCTCTTCATCGTCGCCGTGTCTTCGTACCTGGAGCTCCTGATGTCTCCTGGACCGGACGTCTCGATCTCTGGACAGATCTGTCGCAGCATGTCACAGTATTTCTGAGTCTTAAACTGTGTCGGACAAACCACGGCTTTACACCCGACCTGAGACGAGACGAAGAAGATTCAATGTTTCTGACGTGAAACGGAGTAAAATTAATAAGAAAATAAATAAATGATCAAACCTTCCTCAGAGCGAACTCAACCTCCTGCAGCTGATACGCTGGATTGACAGAAACCTGAAGGAAACAAGACAAACTGATGATATTTAACTTTAATTAAAACATCAGATTCATCAGCTTCAGGACCAGTTTCACACCGAAGACGTAAACTAATAAACACAGTTCAAATAAAGTGTTAAATTAAGATGAAAAGACTCTAACTGACCAGTATGATTCCAGCTTTAGCCGTTGCAAACTGCATCAGGACCCATTCGTACGTGTTGGGTCCCCACATCCCCAGTCTGTCGCCTTTATTCAACCCCAGACCGAGAAGACCAGCGGCTGCCTGGTCCACCTGAACGGACAGAAAACATCTTATTAACACGTGTTTCAACAAGAAGTTTCTGTCGTCAACTTTTATTTAAAAATGTTATTTTACCATCAACATTGTGTTGTAGAAACAGGTTTGGTGTTTACATTCTTACTACAAGTTAACGACACATCTGATAAAACATAAACCACATTCCTCAGAAACCAGGACAGACTCAAGACCAGCAGCAGATCTGGATCCTGTAGAGACTGGACCTGACACCGAGTTCAGTTCAACACAGAAAACAAACGTCAAACGATTTATCTGATTTTTATGTTTGATGCTTTTTGTCTGAAAAAGAATAAAATTATTCTTTGTTTTTATTCAGATTTTAGCTTCTTCTTCTTCTGATGTTTGTCTGATCTGATCTGAAAGTTTGAGGCAAATCAGTTGGTTGTTTTTAGCAAAATCCTGCAGACAAACAAAGTAACTAAATAACTAAAAAAGAAACAAACTAATTAGCAAACTAACTAACTAACTAAGTAAAAAAGAAACAAATTAATTAAACTAACTACCTAATAAACAAAGTAACCAACAAACAAACAAACGTGACAACGTGGATTTAACTTTTCATCATCACGTCATCGTTGCTTCAACCTGCAGGTTCAGGGTCCAAATTCTCCACAAAGTAAAATAATAAATCATCATCATTAAACTGTAACGTCTGATTAGATTAAACGAGTTGAATAAAACACAGATCAGGAAAGAAAAAGACTAATTCATGGAACAAACTGATGTAAAAGAGAAATTAAATCTTCAGTAAAAGTGAAGAAAAGAAAACAACAGATATAAAAGAGGAACATGATTGTGATGTGTGAGGTTGATATGAAGTGTGAGTGTTTCTGTAGCAGGTTAATGACATCGACATATCAGAGTCTCCACCCTGAAGCCACACAAACGTTTCCAGGCCACTGGGTGAAAGTTCACAGTCTGAACAAGTCAGTTCCTATAAGAACCAGCAGCTGCAGAAAAATACAGGAATGAAGAATGAAATATGATCGAGTCAGAGCCACGGTGGAGTGAACTGAACTGGACTGGACTTCTGACAGTTATAATCCAGATAAAGTTCAGATTATCAGACCCCAGCAGCTGCTTCACATCTGCAGTCGTCACTTTTCACAAAAACAAAACTATTTTCCTTCAGTTTAGAGTGAAAACATCAGCTGCAGATTTTAAACACAATTCATGTTTTATTCTGAAAATCCACCATCGGTTTTAGTCGTTTTCTGTCAATGAGACGACACATTTCTTCTTCTTCTTCATGTGAATGTGACTGAGTTACATAAACATTCCCAGACGTGACTCCGCCTCCTTCAGCTTCTCCATGTCACGACTTGTCCTATTTCTGTCTCCGACGCTCGTAAGTTGACGTTACATAAGAAACTCTCTGCACAGATTGAGTTCAGATCAAAACTGAACAGAAATAGAAGAGTTTTAGAGTAAAACCACAGCTCTGAAGAAGAATGAAACGCTGCCTCACCGACGTGTTTGTGGTGAAAGAAGAAAAAGTAACAGTTTCTCTGCAGCTGATCTCGATCCAGACGAATGAATCAGTTAAAATCAACAACTACATCGTCTTGTTACAGTGAAATATTCTGCTGAGAAACTTCTCATCTTAACTCAGTGAATTCAGAGTTTTTAAAAACTTAAACTCTTCTGAGTTTTACTTTTGTTTTTAACAGAATCAGAACCGACTGTGACACTGAGCCTCTGTTAAACCCACAACTGAAACCTGAACCCGGATGGTTTCATCATGTTATTCATGTTTTCTCCTGCTCTGATCTTCATCACCAGCTGTTTTATACAGAACCTGGAAGTCTAGATACTGGAGTAGAAGTACAGTTACTCCCAACACATACTGAAGTGCAGCAGTGAGGTATTAGTTCTATGTTACTGTATAAATAAATAAATGTAGATATAATCTTCACCTCCAGTCAGATCATAATAAATCATGAGTTTCTTGAAGATGCAACTAGAAACATCTTTTATCTTCCTTCATCAGTTCAATAACTAAATGATTTAACTTTAGATAATTAGATCTGAACCACAGATTTAATCTTATTAAAGTTTCTTCTGTTTCACATCTATTGATTTTTACTGTCGTTATCTTTGTGATAAAAGCTTCTTTATCTGTGGACAAAGACTGACTGTGCTGACTCAGCAAACAAACAGCTCAGCTGGTTTTAGTTCACAAATAAAAACTATTCAGCTCATATCTGTTTATTTCTATGCGCAGTCGTTAAGTTATGTTCATGTTAGTTTGTAAAACGAGGCGATGACCAGAGTTTGAAATGAAACTTTCATAGTTTGATGAACTTCCTCTGACTTCATCTTCACTGTGAAGCTGCTCTTTAGTTTCCACAAGAAGGAAACAGATTGTGAAACTTCCCATAAAAGCAGAAGGAAAATATTTAAAGAAATACTGAATAACATTCAATAGATTATTGACCATGAGTGGTTTTTAATATTTGCTGCATCAAACTTCTCCAACATGAAGATTTATAGTTTTTATTCTTCATACTTTAGTTGATATTTGCAGCTTTAGACTAAAAATCCACCGTGGTTGTAAAGACGCAGACTAAACGATGTGTAATGAGGTGAATCGTCTCCTTCAGCAGGTTTAACTTTATGCTGCTTCAGTGTCTAAGACGGTGACAGAAGCGACAGAAACCGTTGGTTCAGATATTAAAACGTCCCCAAGAGAAACGGAAACAACGTTCGTGTCCAGGATGTAATGAATGTGGCGACTTTCCCGTCTTGTTTCCTGAAGAGATCAGGACCAGATCCTGTGGAATCTGTGTCTGAGGATCAGACCTTCGCTTTCAGGAGACGACATTTAACAGAAACACAGAAGAAGAGACGCGGTTCAGACCTGTTTATTTGTGAAGAAGTAGGAACTAGTTTGAGTTTATTTTAGTTTGTGCTCAGAGAAATTCACATTCTGAAGAAAACGACTTTAATTTCTGATCTTCTGCAGCTCGTACTGATAACATCTCACTGGTTTCAGATTAAAAATCAAACGTTTGTTGCAAAGTGTTGTAACATTGAACTAATTTGTACAAAAAGTTCTAATCTGGATTTTAAAAACCAGGATGTTTCACTGTCTTTAACGGAGACGTTGAGCGTTTGTTTTCACGTTGAAGTTTTGAGGAAAATAAAAACTCACGTCCTGTTGAAACTGAGCGAAGGTTTTTCTGACGCCGTCTTGTAGAAACACCAGGGCCTCTCTGTCGGGATGTCGCTCCACCGTCAGCAGCAGAGACTCGGCGACGGTCGTGTGACGTAGCGACGTAGACGAGGTGCCGTGGGCGTAGCTGGTGGTGAGACTGGGAATGATGGGAGGAGAGTCCACGTGGATGAGGCTGCAGAGAAACACAAGACACAAGATGTCAGATGTTTTCAGTTCAACTGTGACACTGATCAGATGGAAACAGAACGTCTGAGTTCATCTTCGTCTTCGATATGTTTCTGTTTTACATCCAGATGCTTTAACTTGACATTAAACACAAAATATGAACGTAACTTTATTCATCAGTCGAGCCTAAAACGTGGAACAGAGAATCAACAAGTCATAATTTAAGTTTTTTATTAAACGTTAATTTGGTCCATTCTCATATTTACCTTCTTAAATTTTTTAAAAGTAAAATTAAACTGAATAGTTTTAGCTTTTTCCCCATTTAAAGATTTTATTTTAACACTTTTCAACATTTTCTACATTGATGTTTTACTACTGTTTTACTACCACTAATAAAGCTCAAAATATCACTTCACTTCAGCAGTAGCATGAATAGGGTCCCTACACATAAACTGAAGTACTGATAACTTAGTAAGTGAACCCAGAGTTTATTAAAAACACTGTTTTACAAGACTTACCCAACGTCTGGTTTTATAACAACTGGTGATGAAGGTTGTTCCACATCAGCAGATTCAACATTTTTCTTGCTCTTCACAGACACGTTGACCTGAAAATGATGAATCTGCTGATGTGGAACAACCTTCATCAGGGAACCTGTTCATGCTACTGCTGAAGTGAAGTGATATTTTGAGCTTTATTAGTGGTTAAAAAATGACAATTTAGATACGTTTGGCTGACTGCCCCATTTACTTTCATTGTTAACAAAAGACGGTCAAACTCAATATTACTTAACCAACAACCAACCAACCAATAACCAACATAAAATATCTTGAGGGGAGTTTGACTCGTATTCATGGTGAAACAGACTCTGGTTCATGTTGCTCTGGACCGTCCGACTTGTCTGATCAGTGTCAATCACCTTCATGTTGCTTCAGAAACAACTAGTCACTTTTCTTTTAAATGAAATAAAAGCAGAATTTTCCTCAACTCTCTGTGACTTCATGACGAGTAACAATGATGAACATTTAGTGAAATATTTGTGAAGTCAAACTGGTTTAGCGACAGTTTAACCTTTCACACAGAAAAAAAGAAACAGTGGATCATTTTAAAGAGACTGCAGGATGTTCTTTTCTTTTATCTTTATAACAACAATAAAATAATAACTGAGTTTAACTTCAATCTGCTCAATCACGTCATAAAAACTTAATTATCTGTGACCAGTCGACGGTTTGAAGCTGAAACATGAATCAAACAAACTTCAAGTTTTTTTAAAAAAACAAGAAATCAGTGACTTAAACTAAAATCATTGTGACGACTCCTTGTTCTCTGAGGAGGAAGTGATCAGAGGTTCGATGTAGTTTGACCAGTAAAACCAGACTGGTTGATTAAAAGGTAAACATCTGGTCAGATGTTATCAACATCAACCGACGATTTCATGAAACCGGATGAATTTTTAGTTTCATTTTTCAGTCAAAACAAACTGCACTGTTTCATATTTGTGGATTAAAATCAGACTAATTGTTTGAAATTAACCAAAGTTTAATGTGAAACATAAAAAATAAAGAAATAAAACCTCAGACTGATCAATGATCTTGTTTCTGTCACATGAAACCAAACACCAGGAGTCAACTGAGCAGTTTTGAGTTAAATGTTACAAACGTTTCAGTTTCTTTTGTTTCTTCTCCTGTTTCACGTTTCACGTTTTATTTTTTCACAGTTCAAACCAAATAAACACGAACCAAATCAATCAGTGGATGATCAGTCTTCAACAAACAACAACAATAAACAAACAAACAAACAAACAAAAAGCCAATAAACAATCATATGATCCAGATCAAAGGAAGCGCAGTGGTTTTGTTACATAACGTCACAGCGCCTCGTTACTTTCACACATTTTCTTACAAAATAAAAGCTTCTGCAGGTGCAAGTGTCCAATGTGTTGAATGTGCAGCTGAAACTACGTTTTTTTAATTGTCGTTTTGATGTTTTGCATCAGTGTAACGTTTGTTCTCTCACCGACTGGCTGCAGCAGATAATCCCGCGGGGCGCGTCCATCGTTTCTGCAAAACTTTAAAAACTGCGGAAAAGGCGCAGTTGTTGCTGCGCACAATTCTGGTCCAGATGGCGGGGATGATCATTGTTCTTGTTGTTGGATCCTCAGATCAGACCAGACCGGGTTGGGGATCGGGGATTACGGAGCAGGGGTCAGGTCCTGCAGACGGACTGACGCGGACTGGAAGGAATCAGAGATCCGGATCCGTCTGCGCCGTTTGACGCAGCTTGAACGTGACTCTGCCCCTGAAACCAACAAAGACACGAGAGGCAACAATTAACCACAGGGGGTCTCAGGGTCCTACGTTCCTCTCATCTGCGCATGTGCAACAACCAGGGTCTTTACGGACCCCGACACATGAACCAGACCAGAACCTGGAGACTTTAGGACCCAGGAGGCAGAAACACTCACATTTAATCATCATCAACCCAGAGAATAAAAGGAAACAGTTTATTATAAAACATTTTAAAAACCAACAGTTCCAACAATGGCAATGAAATAAAACCTTCATTAAAACCTTTAGTTTATATTAAATTATTTAATATTATTTCTCCCCAAAATTTTGAATCAACGACCTGTAAAGTATTTTTTTATTTGACTAAATAATAAAATGAATCCTAATTTATTGAAACAGTAAAAACGTATTTTTAGTCAAACTGATAATTCAACTTTGAGAAGATGAGAAATAAAACAGTTTTATTTCTAATTTCATCCTCAGATTTAAATCAACAGCAGAGGTAAAAATTATTAACTAAATATAAAGTTTTAATAAATTATCTTGGTTTTTTTCCAGTTTGAATTTGAAACTTTGTCGACGACGTTTCAAGAAGAAAAGACGTCAGATTAAAGACGTGAAGTCTCTTTATTTTATTTTATTTTACACAGTTTTGTTTTATTGTTGGAAGTTTATTTCTTTCTAACATTTCATCATTTTAGACGTTAAACATCCGACACGAAACACAAACAACTGTTACGGCAAAAGAGACGTTGATCTGTTATTGATCGACCTCTTCATCTTCATCATCTTCATCATCTTCATCATGTGATGAAGATTTAACATTTTAAATACTGACGTCGTCTTTGTCACTTCACTTTAGATAAAAACAAATATAAAAACAATAAAATAAAAATTTTATGATAAAAAGTCCAAAAAAGTCCGTTTTGATGAACCAGAACCAGAACCAGAACCAGAGGCCGAGGTTGTTTTTATCTGCGTCAGTCTGTCTGAGCGAACAGCTCCTCCTTCAGTCGGTGGTAACGTCCTCTCTTCTCCATCAGCTGTCGGTGAGTTCCCTCCTCCACCACCGACCCGTTCTCCAGGAAAACGATGTGATCGGCTTTTTCCACCGTCTTCAGTTTATGAGCCACGACGAGGACGGTTCGACCGCACGACAGGAACTCCTGCAGCACCTGACACACACACACACACACACACACACACACACACACACACACACACACACACACACACACACACAACTTCAGTCTGTGAACCGCCACTAAACAGTTACAGATTAAACAGAGAAGATGAAGAAGAAAGAGAATAATCTGACGCTGAACTGAACCAACTGTCTCAGCTTTAGTAGATGTGAAGATATTGATGATCTTATCATTGATCTGTCACTGAACATGTGAGTCTGTTTCACCTTTAATCTAAAAACTGAGGAAACAAACAGAACAAAGAGGCAGATTCAGATCTGAACGTCTGGACTCGGTCCAGTTGATCTTCGTCTCAGACAAACCGTCTTTGTTTCAGACTCAAACGTTCACATTTTAATCAGAAAGAAAGAAGTCGTGTGTGAGAGAAAAGAGGAGGTTGAGACGTCACAGTTCAGTCACGGTTCAACAAACCACCACAGGAAAATCTTTAACTGTTTCTCTACTAACTACAGGAACCGTCTTCAGTTATCTATGTTATAAAACCAGATATAACAGATTTAAATCAATAAATCACTTTTACTCTGACACATTTATATTCATAGTTTTATATTAAAATGTTGATTTATGTGTATTGTCCCTTTAAGACGGAAATAAAATAAGTTATAATTTAATAGAATAAAGAAACAATCTCCTCTAAATTCATGTTTCTTTCTCCTTCAATCTTTAAAACATCCCAATGCTTTTATAATAATAATAATAATAATAATAATAATAATAATAATAATGTGGTGTTGATGAGACAAACATAAAGTTTATTTTTTCTTTGTGAAACAAGATGCTCCACGTTCCTCGTTTGATCCTGATTTATAAACTTTTATTCTCGTAATTTTAAGATTTATTTTAGTTTCCAACGCGGCTCTAATCCTCCGTCATGGCCTTTTTAAACAAACTGAATAAAAACCAAAAGAAACCTGTTATAATGTAACAATCTTCTCAGTTTTCAGATGTTTCCTGTCGTCTTGATGTTTGTTTCAGCTCCTTGTTGATAACATCGACTTTGACCTCGACACCCGATCACATGACCTCAACGACGTCTTTATCACCTGTGGTTGTGTGTGTTATAAGAGTCAGACGTGTGTTTAACTTCCTGTTTAACTCACAGCATGTTCTGCCTCCACGTCCAGTTTACTCGTGGCCTCGTCCAGAATCACGACCTGAGGGTCTCGGACCAGCGCTCTGAGGACGGCGGCGAGCTGCTTCTGACCACCGGACAGTTTGTTTCCTCCTTCTCCGATATCTGTCGACGTTAAACAACATTAATAAACAAACACCTCAAATGTTTCTGTCTCTTTAAATCACCAGTCGTCACCTGATCTGCTAAAAACAGAGACTTTTCTCCTGTCGCATCAAACCTGAGGTTAATAATCAACTTTATATTACACGTGTCACAGAGTTCGGACTTTAACCAAACATCACTGACCTGATGTTAATCTGACCTGAGGTCAGTCGGTCTGCTCGTTTACATCAATAAAAGTGAAATAAACGACGTGGGTCCGTCTCCGTACCTGTGTCGTATCCGTTCTCCAGCTCAGAAATGAAACCGCCTGCGTTGATTTTCTTCACCGTTTCCTCCAACTTCTCCAAGCTGCAGTTCTTCAAACCGTACTCGATGTTGTATCTCAACGTACCGGAGAACAGAACGGGATTCTGGGAAACCAGCGCCACCTGAAACACCACGGTGAAGAAGAGACGTTAGGAGCCTGGACTTTATCAGAAAATATAGTAACTAAAGTTGATTGACACTTTTGAGAATCAAAATCCAATGAAAGAAAAAGTTTTAGTGTCAAAACAAACAGAAAATAAATAGTAGAAGAAGAAAAATCTGGTTTTATTGATCAGGTTCATTATTATGAAAAAGAAGGAATAAAGATGTGGTTATAAATCTTATAACTCTGGAATTAAACCATCACAAAACCTCTGAAACTCATTAAAAAGGATTAAAGACTGAATGAATTAAATCCTTAAGCTGAGACTGGTTCACACAGCGTGAACCCTGTGACCTGTGTGACCCTGAGATTTCATCCTGGAGCTGAACACAAGAAGATTCAACTAGTAACAGTTAATTTGTTGAGTTACACTTTGGTTTAAACTAAAATATCTGTAATAATTTAAATAAAATGACTGTGACTGTGATTTTTCAGGACGTTCTCCTTCAGTTCTGTCTCTTTATGTAAATGTTTGATGTGTTAACAGAGTTTAAACTGAGCTCTCTGGTGTAAATATTAGCTTCAGTTGGTCGTTAACTTGCAGCAGCAGCAGCTTCCTGTCGTCTGTGTTTTATGACGTCGCAGCGTCAGCGGCGTCGTTACCTTCCGGTGAAAGAACTTGCGGTCGTATCGATGCAGCGGTTCTCCGTCCAGCAGCACGTCTCCGCCCTGAGGCTCGTAAAGTCTCGTCAGCAGAGCGACGCACGACGTCTTCCCGCTGCCGTTGGGTCCGACCAGCGCCGTCATCTTCCCCGGCTGCAGCTGCATCGACACCGACTGGACGCAAACACGTTGAATATGTGAAGCTGATTGTCGGTTTGATGTTTAACACAGAAACAAACCAGTTACCTTCAACACGTTGGTGCCGGGAGCCGACGGGTACGAGAAGGTGACGTCCTGGAAAACAACTCGTCCCTGAAGCTTCTCTGGAGCCAAATCTCCTGGTTTCTGACACTTTGGCGTCCGGTCGAGAAAACCGAAGACTTTAGAGATGACGCCGACCATCGACACCGTGTCTCCGTAGCAGAACAACATCTCCTGTAACAAACAGAAACAGAAACAATCAGCGACGACTCAAACTCTCAGAGATTAAAGAAATATCTCAGATTTAACTCACCTTCATGTTGCTTGTCATCGGTTTCTGGTAAAGAAGAAAAGAGACTAAGCTGCCGATGCTCAGACGACCGGAGGAGATCAAGTTACGAGCTTGAATCAACATCAGCACCTTTATGCTGATGGACACGACCTGAACATAACGGAGATGTTACAACATTTAAGAAAACCAGCAGCAGCTTCTTCCTGTCTCTGGTTTGTTTTTAAATAAAGTTTAAATGACGTTAAACTCGTCTCACCCTCCGTATGAAGCCGAACACGGTGCTGTAGACGCCCGACCTCCTGTTGATGACGAACATCTGATCCACGGCGTCGTTGTATCTCCTCAACTCGTCGTTCTCAGCTCTGAAGCTACGAACCGTGTGAATCATCCCGACCACCTGCGACGCCAGGTTCTTGTTGTTAGCGTGACAGTCCTGCAGACGCTCCTTCATCTCCTGGAAACAGAAAAGACACAAATTCATTCTTTACAGTAACTTTCCCTCAGTTGTTGCAGCTCACGTTAGTTTAAATATCGAGGTTTTGTCTTGTAGCTTCTCTGGATCATGTGGAAGAAAATTAATCTTCTTTATGTTTGTAAAACTTCTCATCATCTCATCAGAGTGTTTGTTTCTTTGTCTTTTATTTTCCAGTAAAGGAAACAAACGTCTGATTTGGTTTGAGACATTAAAAATATTCTGACTAATAAACTTTAATGATGAAGACCAGGCTGTCGTTCATGGTGCTGATTATTCAAAATGTTCATCTTTTCCAGAAAGAAACTTTTTTTCCTTCTAGAAAAGATCTAGAAATGTCAAAAATGCAGGGAAATAAAAGGTTAATAATTTGTGTTTTATATATTTTTATATCTATTTAAACTTTATTTCATCCACATGTATCTATGAAAAGTTGAGCAGTAACATTCAGATGTTGCAGGTTTTAGTCAAACAGGACGTGACCTCAGTGAATAAATAACCTACGTCTGTGTGGTTGATGATGAGCAGTTTATCAGTCAACAGATTTTTAGGTAAATTAAAACACATTTAGACTCAAACATTCATCAGTAACTTTAACACTTTCACTCCCTCTAGTGGTGAAAGACAGAACAACAACAACAAACAGTTTTTTTATGTTCAGTGGTAACGAACCTTCGACAGCGTGTTGTATTTGTTCTGGATGATGGCGAGCAGCGGCATCTCTATGAACGTGAGAACGGTGAGTTCCCACGACAAACTGATCATCACGTAGAGCATGAGGCAGGTTTTCACTGAGCTGCGAACCAACACGTTGGCGTTCAGAGCCACGGTCCGTCCCATCCGGTCCACGTCGGCGTGGAGACGAGACGACAGACGACCTGAGAGACGACACGTCAGAGTAAAACATCACGTATGTAGATAAATCACATTAGTTCATCTGTCTGTGTCTCGGCCGTCACCTGATTCGTTCTCGTCGAAGAAGTTGACTTCCTGCTGCATCAGCGAGTGAAACAACAGATGTTTCAGTCTCTTGTTGAGTCGAGCCAACGTGCACATGAAGATTCCTCCTCTGACTCCGGTGAACACGGCGCTGGACACATCCAGACGTTGGATGATGTTTAGTTGTTTATATTCGAGATGGATTAGTTGTCATGAGAAGAAGATTTTTTACCTTCCCAGAGAGAGAAGAGTCAACTGCCCGACGGCCACGAAGAAGCTGCTGTGAAGCTCGTGACCTTGTAACATGTCGATGACTTTGCCCTGATACAGAGGGATGAAGGTGTCACCTGGACGGATGAAGATGATGAGAAACTATGAATGAAAATATTCTTCACCAGATCAACAACTCGACGCCTCCGTCATCTTTACACTTGTCATGTTGGATCTTGATGAACTGGATGTGATGTTTCTGCAGGTTGATCTGATAATTTAATCAGTGAAAAACAGGAAGTAAATCAAACTTCTTTCATCTCATCTCCTCCACATTAAACTACAGAAACAGCAGCTTCTTCTCCGACTCAGATTCAGTCGTTATTTTCATTCTGTACATTTGTAAACATGTTTTATCTTTACTTCTTATTTCTATTGATATTTAAGTTTATGTATGTGGGTGTATCAGTGTGTATAAATATGAATTAGAAGTTAACATTCACCCATTAACACATAAACACAATCTTGTCCATGTGAAGGAGACGGGAGTCGAACCACCGACGACTCGTTCTAACTATTTATAACCTGTTTGTTACCGTCATTATATGTTTATATTTATTGATCTGATACATGTTTTATCTAAATGTGTTTAAAAGAAAACATCCTCTATTTGTGAAAGTTAATTTAGAGAAAATATAATCAGTTAGTCAGAGAGAAATACTGATGCTTCTTTAATTTGAACCTTTTTTTTATGGATTGATTTTTTATTCTGATATTTGATGTAGTAATTTGTGTGTGTGTATAAACTCTATTCTCTTATTATTTTGTTTTTACATTCTGTTGTTAGTTTCTTTTATCTGTCACTTTGTAAATGTTTGTGTAATGTTACTGTGACAGTTTTTTATATCTTAAAGTATCTATTATCTATCTATTATCTATCTATCAAACAGAAATGACTGGTGTGGTGATCAAACATGAAGACAGGATGATGTCAACACTTCAGACTTACAGATCACTGCTAAAATGAGGAAACCAAAAGCTGCGATCATGTAGAAAGTGTCAGGTTTGAAGTATTTCAGCATCCTGAGCAGCAGCTGTCTGGCGTTTTCTTTACTGTCTGTGTTTCTTCTCTTCCCGTCGGCACAAAGACCTTTCTCCCAGATGAGACAGGCCAGCGAGGAGGCGACGGGTCTGAGCAGCAGCAGGCTGAGGTTGGGAGACGGTCCGTGGCCGAGCACCGAGGAGGCCGACGTCTCCATGTAGCTACGTCCTGTTTCCATCACAGGAGACAGGAGACAGAGCAGCAACACCAGCCGACGCAGCACCGCCTCTGGTTTCCCATCAGTCAGTATGGAGGTGAAAACATGGAGCGATGTCCACTTCACCGCTGCGAAGACCCAGACACCGGTCAGTCCCACGGAACCAGGACGCTCCAGCAGGACCAGACCAGACAACAGAGCCAGACTCAGCACGGTGTCGAAGATCAGGATCATTAAACCACAAACTGTCACTTCTCTCATTCTGAAGCAGGTGATGCAAAATGAAACTGGCCCTGGAACAGAAAACATCCTGTTATCACCTCATCAAACATTTATTTACTTTAATAACGAAGGACGGTTGAGCTGCATCAAATAGAAACACGTATATTCAATAGAAACAATAGAAACAGTTAAGTTCTGTTCATAAACAGTTGTTAGCTCAGTTAGCTGCTAGCTAGCTAGCTGCAGCGCACAACGTTAAATATCACAAATAACAGAAACATCATGATCAACTACAGTCACTTTAACAAACCAGCGTTGATTCACGACGTCAAATTAATTAACACTGCGATTTATTGTGGTTTTTATTGAGTGTTTCCAGACTCACCGTGGACTTCTGCGTGTCTCCTGTTAGCTAACTGCTAACTGCTAACAACCGCTTTACGTTTTACTTTCAGTTTCAGTTTCAGTTGTGTGACGCGGGTTTGATCCGTATCGACTAAAACTACGTCATCATCCCCCGTCAGATCGATAACAGACATTATTCTAATATTTCAGTCACTTTTTTAAAACTTTAAAAATGTTTTTAAAAACTTCACAACGTCGCTTCAGACGCTCAACGTTTGTTTGTGTGTTTCATCAAACGGCCACAAGATGGCGGCGGTTCACGTCTCCGCTGCTCTGACAGCTTCCGGTTAGCACAGGAAGTTTACCTTTCAAAACAAAGGCGCGATTTAATTACACTGTTTTTTTTTATGTAAATATTCACCGGCAAGAAAAAAATCGTATAATTTCATAAAATACTGAAACATAGAAACATAAAATGTTTTATTTTATGTATTTTAAATAAATAAAACATCCTTAAGGTATTCAAATTAAATGTTATGTATTTTTCTGTAATTAATGGACTTTTTTTTTTTTTATTATGGCACAAATTTTATTTTTAGTCTAAAATTATTAGAGTTATGGGAGTTTGGGAGAGTAAATCAGCAGAAAGTTTGTCAGATTCATGAACCACACAAACTTTGTCTTGTGTCACTCTCACTTTGATGACACACACACACACACACACACACACACACACACACACACACACACACACACACACACACACACACACACACACACACACACACACACACACACACACACACACACACACACACACACACACACACACACACACACACACACACACACAATATTTGAATATTCAACATGTTTCTATGGTAACTGACGGTTTCCTTCAGTTGGTCACATCAGAGTTTTATGCAAAACTATTAAAATCTGAAACTTCTTCCTGCAGCTTCACTTCATGTTAAAATACTGACGAGTCCAAACGAATCACAACAACAAAGAACAAAGTGATATTGAAACATTTATTTTTCACCCAGATCATTTTATATAAATAAAGGATTTAGAATTAAGGTGGAATTTGGCCCAAAGCAAAAACAAACAAACAATATACCTGAAATATTTCACTTTTCCATCAGAAACATCTTTGTTCAAAACAAACTGAACATTTATAAAAAAGATCAAAGTCGTCACATAAAATCTGATTGAAACTGAAGTTAAAGTTGATTTTCTTGCCTTTTAGTGCCTCCGAGATGAAAACGTTTCAGCTCATCAGTCTTCGTCCTCTGTTTTCCTGAAATTATCATTATTATTGTTATTATAATTATTACTATAAATGTTTAGTTTAGTTTCTATTAAAAAGGCACCGATCTGTGAAGGAACGAAAAACTAAAACATGATTAACCGACGTCTACGTTTCTACTTTAAAGAAACAAAAAAACAAGTGAATTCAACTTTTCTACGTCTCATTAATGAACAGTCCTGTAGTTAATACTATATATTAAATAACGAAGCTGGTGTCAATATGTTTATTTGTTTCTGTCAACAAACGTGATAAAAACCAGCTGAGGAACGGAAACATACGGATCGAAACACCTGAATATTTACTGATCGTTTCCTCTCGTTTAAAAACGAAACAACGTCTTTGTGATGTTCTTTAAAGATTCATGTTTCAGCAGGAAATAGTGAAAATACTGAGAGAAAATTCAGTGTTTTATTATCAACGTGTCGACGTGAACGATGAAGATGTTGATGAGGAGGATTTTACCTGAGGCAGCGAACGCGGGAACATTAAGACCTTTAGTTTGTTGGATTTGATCTATTTCAACACAAATTCAATCTGGACTCATGTTACAGTCTGAGACCGACTGTGAAAGTAACTCTTCTGTTGTAACAATAATAAAGAAATAAAGAAATAAAACCAGACTTTTCTTTCATAATTAATTCATCTTCTCAGCTCAGACGTCACATGTTGTGACAGAGATAAAGAGTTGGAGTCTGGCTCCGCCCACCGCCGTGTCGTCACACGATGTTTGTTTAAATCATTTGTTATTTTACATTGACTGACTCCTGATTGGTCGGCAGGTGTTTGTGTGGGCGGGGCTTAGACACTTAGCTCCACCTCCTGATCTCTACGACGAGACGAGACGACAGGAAGAAACAGGAAGCGGCGACGCTTCGTCCATCTTTACTGGTTGAAATACTCGCGCCTGATTGGCTGACAGAAAAACACAAACATCGAGGAAAATCAATGAGTGAAAACACTGAATTTAACCAGATAAATGACGTTTTATAAAGACAAAGATTCAGTCGTTGTGACAGTGTTTTGTCTGGTTTCAGCTGCAGCTCGTTCTGTGACTTTTATTCTTAACTTACAGATTAAACATTAAATCAAATAATTCAACTTTTCTTTCTTTCCTTTTCCTGTTTTCACATTTTCCAGCTGCGTGTCAGATATAAATGAGTGATCATGTGATCATGTGATCATGTGATTGCCTCGATAAACGTTTTTCTGATCGTTAACAGTCGAGTCGACGTCTCTGCAGGAAATGATGATTGTGATTGATTTGGTTTGTATAAAGTGAAATACGTTGTGTGATCATGTGAATAAGATCAGCAGCATTTGAACGATTAACAGTTACAATCACGTTGTGGTTTAAGTGCACGCGTGTTGCTTTTGGTTTGTGGACGTTTGTTCACCTCTGTTCTTTTTATTTTTGACTCTTACGAAGCAGCAGACGTCAGAGGTTCAAACTTAGACCGTCTGGTCTTTTTCTTCCTGGTTCATTGGAGCTGATGTCTGTGGTGTGAAGTCACGTGACGTCACGTGAGCGTACGGTGTCGTCTCCGTCTCAGACGTTGCTGATGAAGTCGGCTCCGTTCATCTTGTCTTTGTCTCCGTCTGTGGCGACGCTGCTGTACCTGCAGCCGGGAACCACGGTCCATGTCTCTCGCTGTCGTTGGCGTCGGCTGCTGCTGCTGCTGCTGCTGCTGCATCACCTGTCCGGCCGTCGCCTCCTTCTTGTCCAACCAGTAAAACGACACCATGAGAAACACGGCAGACGAGGCGACGACGGCGCTGCAGGCGAAGAAGACGTGGTAGTACTCGCCCGTACTGTCGACCAGGATTCCTGCAGAGAAGAAGAAGAAACGACAGATGTCTGATTTACAACAACGGACTTTAAATGGCTGCTGGTTTTTACACAAAGTAACGTTTAAAAAGAACAAGAAACCAGGAGATAAAGTTTTATATGTGTCGACTCGTCTGTCTTTTTTCTTTAACATTAAAAAAGCAGATTGAACTTGATGTTTTATCATATTAATGAACTAATATATATATTATACTGATACTCTGTTGCATTTTGTTTTGTGACACGATGAAGTTTTGTTCTCGTTTCTTCCACAAAGAAACAAAAATCATTTTATTTTAAAAAGTTGTTTTGTTTAATAAACAGCAGCTGTTTGTAATAAAACAATGTTTAATTCAATCTTATAAATATATAAATAAGACAAACTTATAATTAAAAGTTACAACAATAAAAAACTTTAATATATTTTATTTTTATATTTTATTAAGATGATTTAAACAGAAATGTTCATGTTAGAACAGAAATGATTATCTATCAGATTTATATTATTTTAAAGAAGATACAGATTTGATTTCATCATGTGTTGTCATGGAGACACGTGACCTCTGACCTCCGTCATACTACAGCCGTGTTCTGTCTTTGTTACTGTCGCAGTTTCTACCAACTGGAGTCAACGAGGTGAAGTTCAGACTCGTGACTTCGCTTCGTCCTTCATCTAAAGTTTCAGTTATAAATAAACCCAGTTAAACAGCAGCTGTTTAAACTCTTTCCAGAAAAACGCCTGCAAGTTGAAGTTGATAAAAGTGATGATTTGTGGTTTTAATTAAAGTTTTAATCAAACCACATGTTTAACTCTGTAATGAGTCAAACGTGGAGGAAAGTCTTCATGTGTCACCGGAGACGAAGCTTCTCAACTCAACACTGAGCGACGTGTTGTTATTTACAGCAGCGACTTTCTATTTCTGTTCAGTGAAACACGTCAACTGAGTCAGTGAATCAGGTGTGAAGAAAAATCAGCTGCTGCCTGTTACAAACGTTACCAACGTTAACGATCCACAGGAAACAGTTTAATCCTCATCCCTCAGTTTCTATAAACAAATTCTATGTTTATTCTCAAGTTACAGTAAAAAACCTTTAACTCATGATGAGGAATTTCTGAGGAAAGTGGATTTTATTTCTCAGCACTGATGTCGGATGTTAAATGACTAATGTAAATGATTTTATCTCTGATCTTCTTCAAACTCATGTTTTACTGTTTCTTTATGTCGACACGTAGATGCTTCATTTCATGTGTTTGTCCTGAACGTTGACTTTGATTCTTGCCTTTTTTCACATTTCTCTTTTCTGCAACATTTTATTACATTGCAACAGTTTAATTATAAATAATATGATCAATAACAGAATAATTATAAAGGTTTTTATAAACGAAAAGATCAAACACCATATAAAGAAGATATAGATTATATAGATAGATAGATAGATAGATAGATAAATATTAAATTATGTAGATAGATAGATAGATAGATAGATAGATATATATATATATATATATATATATATATATATATATATATATAGATAGATAGATAGATAGATAGATAGATAGATAGATAGATAGATAGATATCACAGTTACAAAAACCACCCTTATGTCGCTGTGGGTTGTTTGAGAGCACACATACTGTTAAAGACACAACAAACGTTTCACATGATGCCGACATTTTCCCAAACATTCACATTTATACAACCGCTTTTGTAATATTGGCAAAGTTATTTTGAAATAAAGTGCAACCTGAGACTGTCAGAGCTCGCTCACGTCTCTGGGCGGCTGCAGGGCTGAACGTGGTTACGTCCTCACAAAATTACAGGTGATATATTCATATTTGTATTTATCATTGTTGGAAGAGAGGCCTGTCCCTGTCCCTGTCTGTTGGACAGAGACGTCTCCATCTTTGGTCACATGACCTCAGGTGACTTTAACCAGCAGCTCCTCAGTGACTGTTAGTGACACTAAGGAGCTGGACTCCTTAACGAGCTCGTTAGACACAGTCACTCTGTCTAATCAGAGCTGAAGAAGACGAAGGATGAAGGTGAAACATCAGCAACAAACCAGCTGATTCAGATTCACCTACGTTCAATACTTTCACCTGATGAAGTTACAGTGAACTGATGTTTAAATTCATGAACTAAAACCATTGATCTTTGATGTTTGATCAACAAAATCTAATCAGTTAATCTTTACGTCTGAGTGAACGTTGGAGACGTGATGTTTTTCTTCAACCTTTAAAGTCGAACACACTAATTATAATCAGAAAAAATTCAAGAATCTGCTCTTTTTCTTGTTTTGCCCCAAAAAATGATGCACAAAGAAAAAGAAGAGAAAACATTTTGTTTCTTGTGTGTGAATTTAAATGAAATCATCATCTGATCGTCTGTAAACGTGTTACATTGTTTCCTTTCACCATGAAACAGAAGTTGAGATTTTTTCTTCATCCAGATTCTCTAAATTATCTTCTATAATCTGTGTTTTACCTGCGAGCGGCGGTCCGACGAGCAGCGTGATGCTCTCCATGATGGCGAGGAGTCCAAGCGCCGACGGGAAGCGGCTCATCTCCACCACGTCCATGAGGACGGTGAACATCAGCGACCCGACGACGCTCATGGACAAACCGTAGACGATGACGTACGTGAGCAGGACGGGGAAACTCGGCCCGACGCAGCAGATGCTGTTACTGAGGCCGTTGACCAGCAGCGCGGAGGCGAACACATACACATGTCGCCCTTTGAACCACGGCGTGTTGACCACGATGCCGAACGGCGGCCGCACCACGATGTTGACGACCCCCAGGATGGACAGCAGCATGGCGGCGCGGCTCGGCTCCATGTCGTTGGCGGTGGCGTAAGGAACCAGATACACCAGCGGCACCACGAAGCCCAGCATCATCCAGGTGATGCCGATGGTGTAAACACGGTACCGGGGGTTGTTACGGAGCTGGTCGAAGGCCATGTGTTCGCTCAACGCCGCCACCACGCTTCTCCACATCATCCTCAGTCTCCCGTTCCTCTCCTTCTTCTTCTCGTCCTCCTCTGTCGGCGGCGCCGGCCCGTGGTTCATCAGCGGTCGACCTCGAGGTCGACGAGGCTGCAGCGGCCTCATCACGGCGCCGCACACGCAGCAGTTGAGCAGGACGGCGCCGAGGACCAGGAAGCTGCCTCTCCAGCCCAGCTCCGTGTGGAGGTAGTTACCCAGGAACGGCAGCATGCACAGACCCAACGCCGTCCCCGTCGACGACATGGCGTTGGCGAACGCACGACGACGCACAAAGTAGTGTCCGAGGATGGTTACGGCCGGTTGGAAGCTGAAGCAGAAACCAAGTCCTGAAAGAACATGAGAGGAAACAAGAAAATTAAATAAAATAAGAAGAGACAAGACACAAGAAGTCTGATTTTAATTTGTTGCAACAAAGTGTCAGGAAACATAATAAATGTTTCATTAACATGTTAAACATCTGTAGCTTCAAATCTTCCAACTGATGAATTTAACTTCTTTAACTTTCTGTTTTTTCCAGAGAAAATCATCCAACTTTTCCAGCTGTTAAACGCTTCTACAGGTTCAACGTGACGTCAAGTGTCAGACCATGAATCACGTCGTGTGTTTACCGACCTGTAATAACCCCGGCCGTGATGTAAAGCTGGATGATGGATTGTGTGAAGGAGCTGGTGGCCATGCCCAACCCGCTCAGGACGCCGCCCAACATGACGGTGGCTCTGCAGCCGAGTCGCGCCACCAACACGCTGCAGAACGGACCTGAGAGGTCAAAGGTTGAAGCTTTAAATCCTGTCGTGTTTCACATAACTTCAGAGTTTAGAGTTAATCTGTAAAAACTGAAAACATGAGTGAAACCACCATGTAGCGGTTTATTGATTTAAATCATTTTCTACAACATCAACATGAACTTATAAAATGTGAGGTGACGTTTGTTGATTAAAGGTCAAAGATGAGGAATTTTAACACTTAAACAAACTCTGGTGATGATGTGGAGAAGAACTGGACCTGAATCAGACATGTAGAGAAAAAACATGAACTTCAGGAGAAAAATTATGAAATAAGAATCAGGGAGTGAGAGTTGAAGATGTTGGAGATAAAATTCCTGAACAGAGATGCTGCTGCTCTGATAACATCTGGAATTTTGTTGCATTATCAAGGAAACGTAAACATAAAGATTCTGCTTGGAAAACGATGGCGTTCGTCCAAGAAACAACAACAACAAGGAGCCTCAGTCTGTTTGAATCTCTAAACTCTAGTTGACACCAGTGGACTGGACCAGTGGTCTCCAGTGGTGGTGTCTGGTGGACTTGGTCCTCTGATGGTTGGTGAATCATCAGTTAATGATCATAATGTGTGAACAGCCCTAACGACTCCATCAGAGGCCGTCGGGACCTGGTCTGAGACCGGGACTGGATCTGTCATGTTAGAAAACTGGAGGAGTCTGAAGAGACTGACAAAGAGCGACAGCCAATCAGAGGAGGGATGTGAGATAAATGCTGCTGCCGTCTCACTGATTCACTCACAACCACGTTTAAAAGTCTGACGTTTTAACGCTTTTTCTTTCATTTTCACTTTCTACAAACTCCCCACGTCTGATCCAGATGTTACCCGGTACCGGGGAGGTCTGCTGCCGTGAAAACCAGCGTGTTGCCATGGTGATGTTTACACGCCGGTTTAGCGGTTTAGTCTGTGTCGGAGGCAGCGTCTTCACCGGTGAAGCCAATAAACGGCTGTAAATCACGGTGAGAAGCAGCGGCTACATCCTGTCTAGTTCACGTGACCAGACTGCAAAAAAAAAAAAAAAAAAAAAAGATCTAATGATGAAGATATTAACGATCACTGAGACTTAACGAACAGAGGAAACTAGAAATGACGACAGATCTTTCACATTAAATAAATATGAATCAGAAAATCGATTCTCTAAACTCGTTCCTGAGAACGAAGGAGACTGATACTGTGAAACACAAATAACTGAGATTCTTGTTCCATTTCTTTCAGCTTAGGGTCAAATTTCAGTTCACATCAAAGAGAATGTGTCTGAAAAACCCTGAGAACTGAGAGCAGAGATCACGTCTCCTCCCACACAACGTTTTAATCCTCTTTACTTTTGAAGCAGCTTTAGAGAACAAGTCTGAGCTTTGCTCTGTGTTTTTATTATTTTCAAAAAAAGGAAAGAACAAGATAATGTTCTTGAGCCTCGAGTGTCCAAGTGTTGACGTCGTCACCAGAATAAACATGATATCATTAATTAACGTCAAGCTGAGCAACCTTCACCTCTGTGTCGACTTCACACTCCCTTCGACAAACTCTCACCACTTCCCCATCTCATGCAAATTGCATAATGTGCTGCACAGGAAGGAAGTCGACAACACTGAGTGAGCAGATACAGACACAGACACAAAGATACAGACGACGAGTCTTCACGTCTTCACACGATCGTCTGTAGAAATCACGTTAGTTTCTCTACGTCAACTCCTCTTTTTCATGTTTATTATCTATTTTATTACTGATTATTTCATGTTTACATCATAAAAACAATCATCTTAACGCTTCTGTTGTTTTATTTGTGTTTTTAGTTGAATAAAAGATCTCAACACTTTTTCTAACAACATAAAAATCTGACAATAAATTAAATAAACTAAACGAAACGAAGAGGACTTGAGAGGAACCGGCAACTTCGTGCTGTCTAATAAAAAGGATCTAAGTCTTTATTTTGCCATGATGTTGTCAGACACTGTGACTGTGGACGTCCGTCGATGTGGACGTGGACGTCTGCACCACAAGTTGAAATTACAGACTGAAGCTGAAACGAACTGAAACGAGTCAAACCAGCTTCTGTGAAACAATAAATGTGTCGTTTCCTCTTTAGGAAAACGACACATTGTGTCTTTAAAGTTTAAAGAAACTTTTCTGAGCTGTGGAGAATCAACAGGCCTCAGTTTCTCTCTTTTTAAATCAACACAGACGCAGCGTGAGACGTTAAAAACACTCTCACATTTCCTCTCAGTTTTCTCTTTCCTCCGTACGACAACAAACGACAGCGAGGACCTAAGATTACCCAGAGGCCTCGGGGTCATTAAAGGTCAGCGTGAAATGATTTTACCTCCTGCGTGAAGCACCGACGTCATGATGGACGGGACCCAGGACGTTTCGCTGTTGGAGGCGTCGAACTCGTTCTGCAGGTCGGTGTAGAAGATGCCGACGCAGGACGGGAATGCGAGCGTCAGGGCGAGGACCAGGATGGTGGCAACCAGCACCACCCAGCCCCAACCGCCGTCCGGAGCCACGACGTTCACCACTCTATTCACATCCCTGTGTCCTTCTCCCTGCTCCGCCTCGCCCACCTCAGCTTCACCGCCGTCGTCAACGACCTCTTGACCTTTATGGCCCTCCGTGCCGTTGGTGGCGGCATCCTCCGGGCGAAGGAAGTGATCACTCGACCCTCTGGTTCCATTTCTCTGAGTCATTTTGAGCTCTGAGGCGGCTGAGGGAAGGCTGCTGTGTTAGCTCTGCAGGGTGTGTAGTACAGTCCGCTGTCCATGTCCCTGTAGCAGCTAACACCTTTTAGGAAACCTATAAAACACAAAAGCAAACAAACGCATTAGATTGTGAGCAGCAGCTGGAGGTGACTGGTTTTTACAGCCTCTCTGGGTCAGAGGTGGCGACTTTGTTTGCGGAGAAATGACGCTGACGCTGAAGCTGAGTGAAAACGGTGACACTGCAGGTTATAAAGACAATAAAACTCAGTAAAAAGATGGTAGAGATTTATGAACTTTTTTACCCAAATACTGAAGGTTGTAGATCAAAAATATCAAGTTTATTTTCTTAAATAATCAATATAATGTTAATAAAACTTTAGCTGGAGTCGTGTCTGTTATTTAAAGATGGGTGCCACAGCTCTACTTCCTCCTATTGTACAGAAACAGGTCAAAATGTTACGGAAACAGGAGCTGCCATGTTGAACTGATGCCAAAGTCTGAACAGGAAGTGAAGCCCCGCCCACATCTGCACTGACTAATCACCAATCAGGGTCGATATCATCTGTCAGTCATTAAGTCTCAAGTCTGTCGTTATAAGATCTAATAACCAAACTGTGTAGAAACATTGAGATTACGTTCACATTTAACACGTAGTAGGTGAAGTTAACCGCCTGCACTTCCTCCAACCACCAGGGGGCGATACTGGTATTTTGGCGTCACCTTTAGAGAACTGACCACTGTTGGCTACGGCTCAACGAAACGAGACGATCTAAACAACAACAACAACAACAACAGACCCAAAAAAATCACTATAAATGTCACATGTTGCAAAAAAAATTATCATATAAATCACACAAACTAACTTAGTATCATACTAACAAGTTAGCTAACTTGGCCCATTAGCTAACATGGCTACTTTAGCTAACTTGGCTATGTCAGCTAACTTTGATACCTTCAGTCATTTAATCTCAGTAAACATAATTACTTCATCTAACTTAACAAACTTTGTTACTTTCAGTAATAAACCTTGATTTAGCTCCTTCGGCTACGTTAGTCTTCAACATAAGACAGTACAGACGCCACCTGTGACGTTTGCTGCTGATGAGGCCTTTGGATTGTGACTCAGTTTATTTATCTGGCGTCTGGTTGAAAGAGCGCCACCTTCATGGTACAATTCACTCGAGAGGAAACGTCCGTCTTTGTTGAATTCGTTGTAACAAAGAAACGTATAATTTTAAAGCCCCGACAGCGAACGTCTGACTCCTGTCTCGGTCCTGAACCTCTGACTGGCTCCAGTCGATGATCAGACCTCAGGCTACAGAAGCAGAGTGAAGGAAACAAACAAACTGTGGTGAACTAGACAACAACGAGCTGTAGAGCTGCAGAGAAATGAGCTGGAAACGTTAACAGATGGATGTTTTAGTTGGAGGCGACCGGTTATTCAGTTACTGTCGTTCTCCAGAGCAGAAAGTTCAACCTCGGGCTGCATCATTTCCTGTCGTAGCCCCGGGGAGAAAAGACCCTCGCTTCGGTTTTATCAACGTTTTAAAATCAGGAAATGACTGTTTGACATTCAGAGCTTCGTGTCTGCAGGTCAGACTACGAGTGGTTGGACAAAGCAGAAGACTGAGAACAAATATTCATGTGTGGATGCAAAGGGAATCAGTCCAGCATGAGACTAACATGCACTTATGAAAACCAACGAATGAATGGCTCGTTGTGCAAACGTTCAGGCAGGATTTCCCCCAAAGACGCTTCAGATTTTACCAACCACAGAGCAGAGAAACAACCTCTGGGATTATGTTCCTGAGACTCAGAGAGTTGGTTCATGTTGATGTGATCTGCAGCCAAAACGACTGTGAGATGACGACCGAGCGTCAGACCTGCGTAGGACGAACACACGGATCAAACCACGGATCAAACCACGGATCAGGTTTTATATCAACGAGCTGCAAAACATCCGAGACAAAGACAAGAAGTTACATGTTTAACGAGTTTCTGAGCTGATGATACAGGATATTTGTTACCTATTGACCTTTGACCTTTAATCATTAACTCTGATCAGTTCATCTTTGTGTCCAAGTGAATGTTTCAGCCAAATTTTAAAGAATTTACTCAAAGTATTCATGTTGTATCATGAGACGAACGGACTGAAAACAAACAAAGTTTTTATGTCGATGCACAAAAGTCAACGTGTCTGTTGACACCGACACAAAATAACCAAATAAAACCAACATAATACGAGAAAGTGATATAATATATAAAATATTTAGACAATTAAGTTGTTAATTCAAGAAATTAAACATTTATTTTTGGATAAACAACCACTTCTCTCCTTCTTTTGTTCATTTTAATCTTTAAAAATCAACATCAAAGTCTAATCTGCTTCAGATCTTTTCAGTTTTTAAAACCATGTGAGGTTTTTTTTTTGGCTGAACTTTAGAGAATCGAGTGGATTTTCTGAGTTTTGTGTGAAACCTGAACCAAAGCAGTTTAACATGAATAATCCAACAGTTTCCAGAGAAAATTTAAGAATTTGAGGTTGAACTTTTCTCTTCTTGTTCAGTTATAAGTCACTGATGACGTGAACTGTTAAACTTCCAGTTCATCCAGACAAATCGATGATGCTGATCATCATCATCATCAACCAGGAGCAAAACGACTCCTGTTTTAACTTCTAATACATAAATTATAACTATATACAAACAATAAACATGTTCTAATCTTTGACGATTCAGGAAGTTGAGTCAGAAACTTTTAAGACGATTAAAAGAATCTGGAACAAAAAAAACAACATTTCTGTTAAAGCTTCTGTTGTTTTATTGACTGAGTCTTGTTTTTCTTTAAGAAGAAGAAGAAGAAGAAGAAGAAGATGATGATGATGATGATGATGATGATGACGTTAGATTAGATATTAACACCAACAACATGTCTGTTTGTTCAGTATGAGGCTACAAATAGCAGCTGGTTAGTTTAGTTAAGTTAAGTTAAGTTAAGTTAAGTTAAGTTAAGTTAAGTTAAGTTAAGTTTAGTTTAGTTTAGTTTAGTTTAGTTTGGTTTAGCAGAGACACTGAGGGGAAACAGTTAGCTTAGCTCTGTCCAAAGGAAACCAGCACGTCTGACGATCAGTTTTTAATAAATTAAAGTTTCAACGTCCGTTTTATTTAAGTTACGTGTCTAAAACAGGAGATTTACTAGTGATAGTGTCGATTTGTGATGTTTATAAACCAGTTGAAGGTTCATTGTGAAATATTTGGTGGCAACTAATGATGGAGCAACCCCACAGAGAAACTACGGTGGCCTCCAGGAGACAAAACTCTACACTGTCTCATGGAGTCATAAACATGATGACATCAACTTTAAAAATCAATATTGACTGAAAAGAATCAATGTTTCACTTGTGACAAGTTAAAGAGAAAAACTTATTTATAAAATATCAAAAAAACTTTTAGTGAAACGATGAACTGAGTTACTTTAAAATACGATTAATACGATTCTCTGTCTCAGATTGTTCATAATAAATCATGAAACAGATTCAGAGTGTGTGTGTGTGTGTGTGTGTGTGTGTGTGTGTGTGTGTGTGTGTGTGTGTGTGTGTGTGTGTGTGTGTGTGTGTGTGTGTGTGTGTGTGTGTGTGTGTGTGTGTGTGTGTGTGTGTGTGTGTGTTGTGTGTGTGTGTGTGTGTGTGTGTGTGTGTGTGTGTGTGTGTGTGTGTGTGTGTGTGTGTGTGTGTGTGTGTGTGTGTGTGTTGTGTGTGTGTGTGTGTGTGTGTGTGTGTGTGTGTGTGTGTGTGTGTGTGTGTGTGTGTGTGTGTGTGTGTGTGTGTGTGTGTGTGTGTACATATTGATCATATTAACATCAATTGTCAATAAATTGTGCAACTATAATAAAATCATAAAATCTTTTTGTTTCTGGTGATTAAACATTAACAACTTTACCTTAAATCAATAAAAACTGAGATTTAAAGGATTTTAAACTGGTTCAGTCTTTACTGTTTTTACTGTTTTTACTGTTTCTCAACAACTATAGTTCATGTTTTAAATGTTTTTACCTGTTTTATCTGTTAACCAGCAGGAGGTGGAGGAAACGGGACAGTTTCTGTTCATGTAGAGAAGCTGATGATGAGACAGATTAATCATCATCATCGACCTGTAACATTTATAATATTGACATTTCTCAGCTGTTTTTAACAAGAAGCTGATCTTTTCATTTCCATCTTCACCCACGTGGCACTTCGATATAATTTCATCTTGTTCAAACATTTAAAACCTTAAAAAACGAATAAATCTTCCTTTAAACTAAAACCTGGACTTTATCTTTTAATTCAAATAAATGAAAGTATCAAATATCAACATGTTTTGTTTCAATCAGCTCCAACAACACAAACATCACCGCGTCTTTCTGTCACTTTGACCAAAAACAAGCAGCGGTTCAACGTCCTCGCGGCATTTAGACGTTTTAAAACGTAAATATCTGAATATAAATTAAAGATTCAAGAAGATTTGACGAACCTTTTTTCCGTGTTTGCTTGAATTCTGCTCCCTCGGTTCAATAACAGGCGGGGCCGCTGAGCAGCAGCAGCTGACCGGGGGTCTGAGCGTCGCAGACGGAGACAGAGACCCAGCAGCCTCCGCTCCTCCCGGGGGGCGGCGCCTGACGCAGCCCGGGGGCCGCGGAGGGAGGGTGGGGAGCGGCTGGAGCGGAGCATCGGAGACACGGTGTAATGAACCATAATACAACCAGAACACACTGTGACCAAACTACACTTACCAACCTCTATAACATATGTAAATATATCCGCCATGTTTGTTTCTTTTAAACCATAAATCCACTAGAAGCTCATTTTTCCGAGCAGCCATGAACGCATCGTGTTATTAATGGATGTTTGCGTGAAAAACAAATGTAATTTGATCTAATCCATTAAAACCCAAGAAGTTAAACATTAAACAACAAAAATCATCTAAATATGTTTAATCAAATAACAATTTTCATTTATGTTCCTTTAAATGATAATAAACGTTAAATGTTAACATTCCTTCAGTCTGTGACGTGATTTAAACGTTGTATTTTGTTTCTCTGTTGTAATTTTGTAGATTTTCTAACCTGCGTCTCGTTTTTTGTGTGTTTTGATGTTTGTTTTTAAATCTCGCTCCTTTTTGTCCTCTCCCTAGCGCCGTAGAACGTCGCGGTGACGTCACGAGTTCCACATTCTGTTCTGACGCGTCACGTTCGAATCTGTAAACACAAAACACACACACATACAGGTTTAAAACACACGGATGGTGACAAATAAAGTCGTTTTTATTATTATTTTTACTCCATCACGTCACTGCCTGACCCTTCTAGAACGCCATGATGACGTCACACGCGCGAACTGATTTGATGTCACATATATTGTTTTATAAACTAATCAGACTAAACTCTGAGCTCTTACTCTGTGAGACAGATGCAGACGACCGAAGCATCATGACGATACTTCACCTCGGCTTCACCGCCGGCGCCGTCGTCACCGCCACCGTCAGGAGACTCACAGACCGGACCACGGCTGGAGGTGTCCTGCACAGTCCAGAACCAGAGACTGGGCCAGAACCAGGAACCAGTCCGTGGTCCAGTCCTGTATCCAGTCTAGGGTCCAGCTTATGGTCCAGTCTGGGATCAAGTACAAGTCCAGGGCCCATCTCAGGCTGCAGCTCAAGAGGGTCCAGTCCAGGTCCTGGTCCAGGGTCCAGTCCTGGTCTCAGCACGATCGCAACTCCTCCAGACTCTCCAGCTCTTGATCCAGACTCGAGGCCTCGAGTCAAACGTAAACTTCATCCTCCACTTTATTTCCGCAGCTCGTTGACGGCGACGTCTCACAAAGGAAACAGACTCATCGAGATGAAACAAAGTCAACAGGAACAGACGTGATCGAGAAACCATGAACAACAGACGCTCAACAGACGATGAACAGACTATGAACAACAGATGATCAACAGACAAACAACAGACAATTAACAGACAAACAACAGACGATTAACAGACAAACAACAGATGATGAAGACGATGAACAACAGACGATCAACAGACGAACAACAGATGATGAAGATGATGAACAACAGACGATGAACAACAATGTGTCTGTTTGTTTCAATGAAAACATGAAAGAAAACTAAACAATTAAATGAGACAAAGTTAAAATTTTACTGTTTTTGTTTCAAGTTTTTCTATCAAACGTGAAAAAAGTTGAAGGAAGAGAAAGAAAAGTTTTGTTGTTTTGTGACAAAAATAAGACCCAGACCAGGACCAACAAGGACCCTGACTAGTACTCAGACCAGGACCTGAACAAGGAGCAACTAGGACCCCAAAAGGAGTCTAACTGATCAAGACCCCAAATAGTACTCTGACTAGAACTCAGACCAGAACTAAAAAAGAACTAAAATGATCGTTAAAACCAGAGTCGCTGCCGTTGGGTCGTGTTGTATGATGTCACACTGACCTTTGACCTTTGATACAAACGTTGACTCATGTTTCATTTCACATCGTGTTTCTGCTTCTGAACAAACAACCAGTCGGAGACGTTTTAAAACACAGACACATTTTTATGATTTTAAAAACCAGACTGGGTTTTTGTTAAAATTCGTTACATGTAAAGAAACGACATTGGTAGACAAAATTCAAAAAATACAAAATAAATAAAAGTGAAACAAACAAACAAACAAACAAATCAGACAAAAATAAAATGTTTTTGTCAGCTTCCGAAAAAACATTTCTCCACAGTCTCTGTCGACAATATTCACATTTGACATCAATACTGTTGATAAATGAAACACAAAGCAACTGTTAATAAGTGACTGTTTTTTTTTGTTTGTTTGTTTTTTCAGTTACGTCTAAATGAGCGTACAAGTTGTGCATGTCCACAAACGCATGCAGGTGTTTACAGGTGTTGGCAGAAATGACACATGGATTAAAACAAAAAGTAACAAATAAAAACCTCTTTTCTGTCGCGTTAACGATTCATCAACTTCGACCGGAGGTGAAAGGGAAGAGGAGGGTTTTTATCTGGTTTCATTTTTAGAATTTAATTTGTGTTCGAATCTAATTTAATCTACAGTTTTTAACTTAAACTGACGAAACGACAAAGAAACAGGACGCGAGTAGAGAACGTGTCGTCTAGTTGTCGACCAACTGATCCACACGAGAAACCTACACCTACGACCCTCAGATCCACTGGTCCTGATCCACTGATCCAGATCCACAAATCCAGATCCACAGATCCATGTGGGTTTGGGATCCAGGCCCATAGATCCAGATCCAGATCCATGCTGTCCCCCTGCTCCACCCGTCATGCATCACAGACACTTTGCACCAACACAGGTCAGACAGAATCCAGTAACACAACATCAGAATCTCTAGAACAATGCATGCTCTCATGTTTTCACGTGCCCGAACAACATATAGATATATATATATACATACACATATATATACATATATATGTACGTATATGTTTATATATTCATATTTTTATATATATAAGTATTTTTTGCAGATTTGTTAATAACATTGCACATCAACTGTGGACTAGCTAGTGCAGGTGAAAATAAAAAGATTAATGATTTAAATTCCTTTGTTTTAAAAAATGTTTGCTTCAGTTAAATATTACGATAATCACACTGCAAAGTTCACAGGTCAGTGGTTCCCAACCGAGAAAAGAGTGAAAGTCTGCAGCTACGCTAGCAGTGAGCGGGTGCTAGCATAGCAACACATGCTAATTTAGCACTAACAAACACATGAACCCTCTGAGGATCATGAATGTCGCTGAAATTGTGAAACAACTAAATGCTAAATGCTAAAACGCTAATGTTAAGAATTGGGTCATTTTTATCCTGTTAACATCTTAGCGAATGCTAATTAGCACTAAACACAAATTTAGTTCAGACTGAAGAACATGTTAGTTTTTATGCTAATAACAATAAAAACAGCTAACAGTTATGCTAGCAGCTTTGTCTGAGCTAACTGCTAGCATGCTAATGCTAAACAAGGGCAGCTTTTACTGTTTACCATCTTAGCTTGGTGTCTTTTTTTGCTAACATTTGCTAACTGGCACTAAACACAAATTATGTATTATTATGAGTAAATTTTTTATAAATGACAAAAATGACAATGCTAACAGCTGAACAGCCATGCTAGCATGACTGTTCAGCTGTGGTGATGCTTTGAGCTAAATGCTAACTAGCTAATATCAAACGGGTCATTTTTACTTTTTTGTGCTAACACTGGCTAATTAGCACTAAAAACAATCATGTAAAACTCAGAAAGAACGTAATAGTTTTAGCTCTAGCGTTAGCTGCAGTAGCGCTTCAAGCTAAATGCTAATGCGCTCAGTATTTTCTAAAATCATGTTAACCATTTTAGTTTAGTGTTTTTGTTTGTTAACATGATGATTCAGTCAAAACTGAAGCTAAAAGCTCGTTCAAAAGCAGCAGAAATAGGATTTTTCTTTCTAATTTTGCTAAAAATCACATGATCTATCGTCAGGTCGGGAACCACTGAACCACGTGACCGAGATCCAGGTCAAACTGGGTTCACAAAAGGTGACGGTTACAGTTAAGTGCTTTAAAAGTTGATTACATACAGTACATCTCAAAAAACAAACCAGGACCATTGGAGATGGCTTCAGCATGCAACTCAAGAAAAGAAATAAATAAACACGAAGCCAAAACGAATGAAGTGGATGTGATAACAACAAGTGCACTGCTGGAGTTTTACTAAGATAAAAGCTGAGGAGGGAAACCTGCTTCTCCTCCCGTTCAGACGTGACGTAAACACAACGTCGGTGTTTCGGTTTGAATCTCCAGGAGAGTGAAGGATTGTGGGTGAATTAGCTCAATGTCATGGCACAAAGAAAAGCAGCCGTGAGTCATTTTCATATTAAAGTCAAAACGTAAAAATAACACACAGGTTGATGGATTCGTTGAACTCTTTAGCCTCTCGCCGAAAAACACCAACGACAGAAACCAAGTTAAAGTTGAACATTTCACCTCAGGCAGGAGCCTCCGGGCTTGTTTTTTTTAAGGTTACGACAGGCACCTGATGATAAAAAGGGGGAAGAAGAACAACTGTGCACAACACAGGTCAAAGGCACAACACTGGACACAGACGAGAGGGAGACGACACCGAGAGGTGCTTTGCAAAAAGGCCCAGAGGACGACGAGGGAGGAAAGAAACGAGGTGCTCGTCCATGAGAATAAAACCACACGGCACAAACCGGAAAGAGAAAAGAAAACAACGAGGAAGAAGAAGAAGTCACATCGAGAGTTTGAGTCCTGACTGAAGCGTCAGGAAGCAGGACGACAGCAAATACATTTTATCCCCATTAAACGCATTCGTTTTGTTCATGCTTGATATTAACACCACGGCATCAAATATGATCTTTATACAAACAAGAAACGGATCGAAGCCATCGACGCCCCCTGCAGGTTGAACAACAGCGATACGGTTTCATTTTTAAACGTCTGATATGTGTCGAAGGTCGTGTGACGAAGCTGCGTTCACAAGTAACAACATTGAATTTTACTTTATTTTGACGACTGAATATTAAACTGAAATAAAAACAATCATCAGGTGCAGCCTGATGGTTTAGTGACTGACGATATGATGTGAATGTTACAAAACATTCACAATAAAATGTGAGAAATTGAAACAATGTAACGATTATTAACTTCCATTAAAACACAGCTCTAACTTTCCTTCTGCTCGTTTCTCTGAAGTTGTTACGAGTTTTTAACGCAGCGTTTTCACACAAACGTAGATTTCAAGATGAAAATACTTGAGCTTCGTTCGTACTCGTCTGCTGGCACAGAAAAATCTTAAATAAAATAAAAAGCTGCAGACACACGACGTCCGGTAACGTTACAAACAAAAAGAATTAAAAAATCATATCTGTGTGACGATGAAGGCTCAAGTGTCTCGGGGATTTTAAAAGCACGAGAGAAGAAAACATTTTTTTTCAGCGCCACAGTTGCTACAAGTGCTGCAGGATGAAAGTCGACGTCGTTCTGAGGCGTTAAACAGCTGAGGAGCAACGACACGAAGAGGACGGAGGAACAGGAGGTTTTTGAGGCAGCAAACAGGCTGATTTACAACCGTCCAATCACACGCTGCGCTCGTCTGGACGACAAGTGGCGACGACAGTATTTTCCTCGTCTCTAGTTACAATTTAAAGATATGCAACAGATCGACGTTAAACTAGTTTTGAGGGAAAAAACACAGAAAACGTGCAGCTGAAGAAACGTGTGATATTTCAGTCGTGGACAGAAAAGCAGAGGCACTGCATGTAACGACACCCGCCTGTTCCTCCAGCGTTAAATAGACTCACCCACCAGAATATGTAAATATATATATGACAACTATGATACAGAAATCAATAATTACACCATTTGCATTCAATTTTTCATATAATTTCATCATGTAGCCTATAGATTTATATAGATTCCTCACATGCCTCCACAAATTGTACACAGGTGAAGTCTTGTTTTTTTTGTTGTTGGTTTTTTTTCTTATGTTTTTTTAAGTCATTGGTTTTGTTTTGTGTTAAAATATCCGAAATTTTCTCCCATCCAATCAAATCGAGCCCAAACCCGAGGAGGAGGAGCCAAGACGCTGCGACGTCATTAAATCCATCGGCGTCGTCACCGACGAGGACGCGGCGTCCGTCCGTCGGGTGGAAAATACGTCGAGAGTAAAGAGGAAACAGGACGATGGTGACGCCACATCCTGGCGACGGCTGAGTCGAACCTCAGGACGCGTCTGTTGAGAGAGGGAGCGTAGAGAGAGACAAGATGGCGGCGATGGCGGCCGTCGACGTCGCTCCGACGTGAAGAGGCTCAGTCAGTGAAGCTGCTGTTCTTCCTTTGTGTTTGAGTCCTGAGGAGGTTCCTGTGAGTCGACGTTGAGTTGACAGCAGAGCGAGGATCCCGTCTGTTAACGCTGATGATGATGATGATGATGAAGCTCGGTGCCGCCAGTTGCTGCTGCTGTTGTGAAAACAAACAACTCACTTGTTTTCTCCTTTAAACTCCTAAAACGACGAGAAGAAAGAAGACAAGAGGAGGAGAGGCGACGTTGGGAACCTCCGAGGTGGAAAGGCACGACAGAGGAGGAGGAGCTGATGACGATGAAGGTGGAGGTGATGAAGGCGTGTAGAGGGCGGGGCGGGGACTCATGGAGAAAATGTTCACGTTGTTTTGTTTTTGTCGATAAAAGACTCTTCACATCCGAGAGCCTCGTTCCTGGAGGATCTGAGGAAAAAGAAAGAAAAATAAAATCAGGAAAAACAGAGAAATCCTGTTTTATTGATAAAATTCATTACTTATTACTATATTTACAAATCTACTTATTTTTATTTCTATGAGTTTGTGCTCGGTTTCTGATTCTCTGTAGTCATTTGTTTGTTAAACTGAATTAAAAAGCTGAAAATCAGCTCAATAACATCAGTTTATAAAAAGATAAAGATGCTGTGATTAAGTTTTTCTTCACAAAATCACAAATATTTTCTAGTTGAAACTTCTCAGACGTGATGTTTTACTTCTTCTTTATATCATCGCATTTAGAAACTATAACCGCGTAGTTTAAAAGTTTCTGTGCTATTGTGAGTGGACCTGCAGCTACAGGACGATGTAGTGAGTCAAAATAAACCACAGCAGGTGTTCATCAGGTTTATGGTTTAAAGCCGCTGACCTTTGCCTTCTCAGTCGGCTCGACGACGATGCCGTTGGTCGAGTTGTTGAGTTCCCGGGAAACGACACATAGAAACTCTGCCTGGTCCTCGTTACCGTAGTTATACGAGGAGCCGATACTGATGAGCTGAAAAAACAGGATAAAACAGAATGACAGTTAATATTTTATCTTCTCGTATCAACATAAAACCTCAAACAGGAAACCTCATGTCAGTGAGACCAGACAGGAAACATGAGGAAGTGATGTAAACGTTGGATGTGAGGACGTCAACCAGTCGTCTACGTCACTTTAAGGTGGAGAAGGAGAGAAACAGTAAGAACATGTGTTTTATCCTCTGAGCTACCGGTGCTGGCGATGACGTGTTGAAGCTCCATCAACTCTGATGTGACCGATCACACTCAGGTCTACACCCACATGTGGAGGAGAGGAAACATCTGGAAACGTCACATCTGTGTGTCCACATGAACTTTAAGTCGTATTAAGACATATTTTAAGACAGTTGATTCAGATCATTTAAGACAAATAGAGCAGAGCATCGTCTACAAGTCACTGAAACAAGAAATTGTACAAAATGAAACTGGTCCTAGATCAGATCTGTGTGCGACTCCAGATCTAAACCTCAGGTTTGTGGCTCAACAAAGTCCTGAAAACATTGATACGGAGTTGGATCAATAGAACAAATGTGATTCAGTCTGGTGGTGAAGACGTAGTTAAACCTACATTCAGGAAACTGCAGCTTCTTCTGGCTAAAAATGAGCAAAATTATAGTTTTAATTAAAAGCTACAGGCTCAAAACCAGTTATGAATCTACTTACAGGCAAACAATGAATCATATTTTCTGTTTCTCCTTTTCAATGATGATTATTTAAAAAAAATAACCAGAAATTTTACTGAGAAAGAAAAAATGACTTTAAATTAAATGTGACGAAACATTCAGAGTCTAAATCGTCCTGTTCCTGTAATAAACGTCTCATAATTTCATGATAACAGATTCCTCATGACGATGTTTTTCGTGTCCGAACAACTGAAGCAGAAACTAAAAAATAAAATAATTAAAAGTAAAAAAATAAATCAGTGTTTCCTGCACCTGCTCGAACTTCCAACCGTCCGACATGGTCGACACCATCTGTGTGAGCTCCTCCTCTTGGCACTGTAGTACTCGATACACATGCTTCACAGGGCCCTGAGGGACACACAACCAGAGTTACTGAAACAACATCAATAATCTGAACAACACACTTGAACAAATAAAAAGCTGTTTGAACAGGAAAGTGTTGCACAGATTTATCTGCTCAGTTCAGTTCACGCTCGTCTGTTTCGTACCTGAGACGTCCGGTTCTCGTTGTCTCGTATCCGTTCTTTCACCAACCTCACCAGAGACGCGATGTTGTAAAACTCAGCCTCCTCGAGGACGCCTGGAAAAACACACACAAGAAAAACAGATCAGACTTCTAGACTGACTCCGTCTGTAGAGACGTTTAAAGTTCCAGTTCAGACGTCGAGACGTTTCACCTTCTTCTGCCAGGTTTTTATCCATGATCAGTTTTCCGTGTCGCAGGTAGTTCAGGATGGGACCGAAGTACGTGGGGTCTCTGTCGATCAGGTAGGCGCCGGTCTCGTCCTGGAGGAACACGACAAACAAGAGTCAAAACATGTGAGAAACAAACTGAGAGAATGAGGAGTAAAATAATGTTAAAGAATCAGAAATTATAAAAAAATGAGAAGCATGAAAATAAAGAAACCGGAGCCCGACCGAGGTGGAAACGATCAAGATCACAATATTTTGAATCCACAGAAAACGCAGCTAATTTTCATTTTTATTATTTGAGTCTGACCTGCTGCTAATGTGTCTCACCTCATTTTAAATATTAATCATCTTACACAAAACTGAAAAACTCACATTTGACTCAACAATTGATAATAAAAAAGATAAGAACATAAGAACATAACTATGAACCAAAACTTTATCTGAAACTAACACTGATTTAATAAATTCAACATCTTTTAGCTTCGTCTTCTTCAGACATAAATCTGGTTTTTATCCAAGCAGCTTTAAAAGGTTCAGGTTGTAGAATTTAAGATACAAATAAAATAATCATTTGCTGTAGATATAATTATTATTATTAATAATAAATCGTGTATACACTGTTATTTTACAGTAAATATTATTCATCCATTAGTGTTATATTATATTTTGATTGAGTTTCTATGTTTAAATTTGAACATTAATCTGATATATGTGTGTTTTTAATATTATATACGAGTCTATATGGTAATTAAACCAACCTATATATTATAACATATATAACAGATGTATATATTATAACATATAATATAACACATGATAAAATTAATAAATTAAATATGATAAAACAGGTAAATATCTATATATTAGACAGATAATTCAACAGATGTATAATATATAATATGATATAATAAAACAGATAAATATCTACTATAATAGACATATGTCCAGTAAGTGGTCTGGTGGTCTGGTGGTCTGGTGGTCTGGTGGTCTGGTGGTCTTCCTCACCTTGTCCGAGTCCAGGTCCGGGTCCTCCTGACACAGCCTGAACAGGAAGGACTTGGGGTCTCTGCACAGCGTCTGTTTGGTCGTGATGAAGTAGGTCCCTCCGACGTTGAGTCGGACCCAGCGGGATCCCGGTTTGTCCGCCGGTTCCGACGGGGAGCTGGGGTTGCTCTTCACCGGGAACCCGAACACGGAGCGTCCGCCTCCGCCGCCTCCTCCTCCGCTGCCGCCGGGGCTGAGCGGGCTGGTCCGCGGAGGAACCATGAGAGTGGGCGACGCCAGGCGGACGGAGCCGCCGCGGACGTCGCGGTGCTCGGGCTGCTCCACGGTGCCAGTCCCGCTCGGCTCCACTACATGAAGTTCAGCCATGTTTTTTTTTTCTCTCTCTCTTCGCCTGGAAACAGTCACCGCCGCCGCTCGGTTTGCTAACGACACTGCGGGGAAACAGCCCCTCTGCTCCGAGGTGTAAACACACTGAGCTGCTTTTCCTCCGACGGGGACGAGATCATCGGGGCGTCGCTGCTTCAACTGTCCGACGGTTCCGCCGCAGATTAGGACACAAACGCGACCACCGGAGGCTGTTCGGGCTCTGCAGCGGCGACTTTAATGGTTTCTTCACGGGATAAATTGCTCATTCTTGTCTATTCAAACGTTAATCACAGAAAAGAAATACTTCCGGGTTGTGACGTGATTATTGTTTACTTCCGTCATGTCATGGGATTTCAAAATAAAAGTCTTTTCCGTTAAATATCAAGTTTTAATTTCTTCATTTAACAATTAAATAATATTTTATTAATAATTATTATATATATAATAATAATTAATGTTGTTATTATTGTCAATGATATTATAATACACAATATTAATATAATGGTAGAATATTGTGATATAATCATAATAATTATTAGCCTATAGCATTTATTAGTAGAACATCAATTATAAGCAGATTAATTGTTTAATTATTTGATATATATGTACATAATGTAATATATCTAATAAATATTCTATAATATAACCATGTATGTAGCTATTCTGCAGCTATTATATACTTATATGTACATTTATTAATATTAGCTATTATTTGGTTTATTTTGGTACATATTAAAAATATGCAACATAGAAAAATCAACATAATACATGAAGAGAAATAGAAAAATTATACAAAAATATGATGTCTGATAAGCTTTTAAGTTGGTTTAAAGAAGTTTTCTTTAAACTGCAACATTTTTTATGAGGGAAGGTGATTAATATACGTTATAATTATTCAAATATAACTGAGAAACAATATTCTAAAGGAATTGAACTTGCTCACATAATGTGACGGATGATTTTTGACATAAATTATTGTCCAGTGTGTGATTAAAAATGAGAAAATTACAGTAAAAACCTAAATAATAACAATAATAAAACAATAAATAATAATATAAGAAGATGATATTTTAGTGTCATAATTTATGTAAATATGAATAAATATCAAGATCGAGGTGATGAATATTTATAACATTATAATAACATTATTATATCAGTAATAAACTGCTGTTTTTTATCATGCTGCCTGTTGGTGTAGCTGCAGTACCATATTTAACCTGCGGTGTCGCTGTTTCGCGGTCGCAGCGCAGATTGACCGCGACAGTAGAAGAAGAAGAGTTCAACCAGCGGTGGGCGCGTTGTTGTTGTCGCTGTTTGTTTCTGTTCGGACTCTGTTGACAGGTACAGTTTAAACATCTGACTGAGACCTTTAATAAAAACAAAAAACTATTATTACTCACTTTACTTTATTATTATTATCAGCTGTTTAACTAACGTTACGTTCCAGTCAGAGTCGGCTAGCTCACTGTTAGCATCCTGCAGTCCAGTTCATTTGAATGGAGCTGGCTGTCTAGCTAGTTAGCATGCTAGCATGGAATAACGTTTACTGCATCACTAGAGATTATGGTGCAGATATATACTTTAAAAACGACATTTGGGACAAATATAAGACAAAACAACACAAGCTATTGATGATGTTTGTTATTATGAGGTAATAAATAACTGTTAGCTCCTCAGTCTGTCTTAAATAAGAGCATCTTCAGAGATGGAGACATCACAATCATCAGGCCTTATAATTTATTAAAAAGTCTTAAGTACCTTCTCTTACCTGCTGTGTTACCTGGTTATCAATGTGTCTATATCTGGCTGTTTATGTTGTAATAAACACAAACTAACCCATGTTTCTTATTATTTATTTTTATTTGAATGAAATCATGTAGAAATAACTCAGATTGTGTTAATTTGTTTATCAGCTGTCTGAACCATGAGCGAGTTCAGGATCCACCATGATGTGAACGAGCTGCTCAGTTTGCTTCACGTCCGAGGAGGCGACGGAGCCGAAGGTTACATCGACCTGCTGCAGAAACACAGGACGCCGTACGTCACCACCACGGTGTCTGCTCACAGTGCAAAGGTAACAGACATTTATCAGTGATTTAATACAACTTTACAGCCACAGAGGGGTCAGGAGAAATTAAATATCTGTCCAAACCTGAGTTTGTCTCCTGTTCTGTTCCTTCAGGTCAAATTAGCAGAGTTTTCTAAAACACCTGAGGATTTCTTGAGGAAATATGAGGAACTCAAGTCGAAGAACGTTCGTAACCTCGACCCGTTGGTTTATCTGCTGTCGAAACTCTGTGAGGACAAAGAGGTAAGGAATAGTTTACAGGTGTAAAAGTGAAATCTACATAAACAAACAGGAATCATCTCATGTTTTGTTGTTACGTCTTCGTAGACGCTCCAGTCTCTGCAGCAGAACGCCAAAGAACGCTCCGAGTCGTCAGCGAACGCAGCTTCAACCACGACAACGAGCTTCTCGCTGCCTCAGACCAGCACCAAGATGTCGATGCAGGAGCTGGACGAGCTGAGGAAGAAGCTCGGCAACGTGACGGCGAGCTCCAACGCTCCTCTGGTGACAGACTCAGCTCTGTTTAGTCTCCGCCATCATTAGAGATAATACACTCACAATCAACTTGTTTCTCTCTATGGCTGTGATTTTTTTCCTGCAGCCGGCTGAAGTCACACGGAAGATGCTGAGGGACAAACACAACAAGAAGAACCCGACTCAACCCAACCCAGTGTTTCCTAACTGGGTTTACGATCGTCCCGCTCTGCTGGGAGACTTCATCACCAGTCCAACGCCTGCAGGAGACGCTCCCGTGTCCATCGGTGAGTCACTTCACATCTTCACCTTCATCTCAGCTGATTAAACTCTGGTGTTGACGACGTCAACGTCTGTCGACAGGGACGATGCCCATCGCCACTCAGGAGCAAGCTCTGGTGGAGGATCTGCTCTTCGTCCTGATCGGAGTCGACGGTCGCGACATCACAGCTCAGCCGGTTCTCGGGAGACAGAACCGCTCGTTTATCATCGAGGCGACGCTGGACATGTCCATCAAAGAGCTGGTGAACAGAATATTACCAGTCGCTTCGTATTACTCAACGATAACACGGTGAGGGAGGAAAAACGTCAGACAGGTTTAAAATAATAATAAATCTGTCACAGACAAAGAAATTTTAATTGTTTCTGTTCCTCAGCTTCATCGAGGAGAAGTCGTCGTTCGAGTATGGTCAGGTCAACCACGCTCTGACGGCGGCCATGAGGACGTTGATGAAGGAATATCTGATCCTGGTCACACAGCTGGAACATCTGCAGCGTCAAGGTTTGCTGTCGCTGCAGAAACTCTGGTTCTACATCCAACCCACCATGAGGACCATGGAGATACTGGCGTCTATTGGTACGTTTCACCATCGTCTGGACACGTCTGATGACGCTGAGTTTGGTCTGAATACAAGAAAAAACAAACATTAGGTTTTAAAAAACAGATTAATGTTGAATTAATTTCTCATAAACAGCAGCAAAAAGAAAAACTGACGTCTCTCGTCTTGTGATATTTATCTTTTTCTCTCTTTAGATTTAAACATGTGGCGTTAAGTTGTGTGTTGTTTCTTTATAGTCACAAGATAAATAACATCAACGCGACTCTAACGTTTATATTATATCATATGATTTGACTGTGACGCAGATGAAATGACACAGATATTATTGTGAAAAAGTCTCAGTCTGTAAGAAAACAAAGATAATCTGAGATTAAATCTTATGTTCTTACTATTTAAAGGAGATTAAGCTCCTGAATTAAATGCACAACATTAATTTTGTCTGATGATGATGATGGATCCTGTCAGTTACAGTTCTTACTTTGACCACAGGGGGGCAGACTGGACCAGGGTTTGACATAAACCCTCAGATGTTGATCATTTTCTCTAAATTAACAAAATAAAACCAGATGTTTAATGTGGGAAGATTGAAACATATTTATATGATGTGAAATAATCTTTTTTTATCTGATTATTCAGCTTCCTCTGTAGATAAAGGAGAGTGTATGGGAGGATCGACGCTGACGCTTCTTCACGATCGAACCTTCAACTACACCGGCGACAGTCAGGCTCAGGAGCTGTGTCTCTACCTCACTAAAGCCGCCAGCGTCCCTTATTTTGAAATCCTGGAGAAGTGGATCTACAGAGGCATCATCAAGGATCCGTACAGGTGCTGCAGCATCTCTCAGGTTTATAGATCATTGAGATTATAAACACTAAAGTGCTTTTATGTTGCGCTCGTAGCGAGTTCATGGTGGAGGAACACGAGCTGCAGAAGGAAAAGATTCAGGAGGATTATAACGATAAATACTGGGATCAGAGATACACCATCGTTCAGCATCGGATTCCCTCCTTCCTGCAGAAAATGGCTGATAAGATATTAAGCACAGGTGAAGAAAAGAGCAAAAACACATTTACTTCTTAAAGAAAAAGGTGAATTTCTGTGTTTAATCATGTGATGAATGTTTCAGGTAAGTACCTGAACGTGGTGCGTGAGTGCGGCCGTGACGTGACGTGTCCTGATGCGAAGGAGGTTCTTTACACGCTGAAGGAGCGAGCGTACGTGGAGCAGATCGAGAAGTCGTATAACTACGCCAGTAAAGTGCTGCTGGACTTCCTGATGGAGGAGAAGGAGCTGGTGTCACGTCTGAGGTCGACGATCAAACACGATGACACGTGAAGCGATGAAGGTTTTTGGTTTCATGTTAACGTGTTTTAACGTCTTGTTTCGATTCAGATCCATCAAACATTACTTCCTGATGGACAAAGGCGACTTCTTCGTCCACTTCATGGACCTGACGGAGGAGGAGCTGAAGAAGCCGGTGGACGACATCGTTCCTCCCAGGCTGGAGGCGCTGCTGGAGCTGGCGCTGAGGATGAGCACGGCCAACACCGACCCGTTCAAAGACGACCTGAAGGTGGAAATAACAACAACGATATCGGTTCAATGATTAAACGATACAGGCAAAGCAGGTTTTTGTATAGCAGCATTTATAGTTTATATTGCTTTACAGAGGAAAGGAAAAACATTGTAAATTAAAATTAAAATAGTTATCACACAGAAACAGTAGATTGATTTTAATTAAAACAATCAGGAAGACCGACAGTGTAAGTCCAAGATTACGATTAAACTTTCTGTTCAGCCACAAGAAAAGAGAAATGTTTTTAACCTGGATTTAAAACAATTTTCAGTTCAATCAGGCTGATTTCAGTTCTGCTGGTTTGTTCCAGTTGTGAGCAACATAACTGCTAAATGCTGCTTCACCGTGTCTGGTCTGAACTTCACTATCTGACCTGAGTCAGTAGATCTCAGAGCTCTACTGGGTCTATTCTCTACTAACATGTCATTTATGTGTTAGGTCATAAACCAGTTAGTGAAATCTAATCTAAGCTGACTGAGAAAAACCCTCAACTCTGGATATTAAACTGTTTTGGTGACTGGTCTGTTGAAGGTCAGATCTGAGTCCAGACTTGGTCTTTAGTTTCTAGAAACAGTGACTCAGGTTGTTTACCGACAGAAACCTTCTTCTCTTTGTTGCCAAAAACTATGACCTCCGTTTTTTTTCCCTGATTTTAATTGAAAGAAATTTTGATTCATTGACGTTCTAAACAGTTGCACAGTGACAGTCGTCTGGCGACACCGTGTCATCTGCATAACTGTGAAAGTTGATTTGATTCAGCATATATAAGCTGTATGATGTATAAAGACATGAAGCTAAAGATCAGTTAACATGATTTTTAAGACTCTGATGTTTTTTATTCTTTTTTTAATAAAAAACTACAGATTAATGACAACGATATAAAACCAAATCTAAACCTCTAAATGTCCGTTTCCTGGTCACAGTCTGACTCATCTGATCGGTCCAGTTTTCTTCCTCCAGTCACAGTTTGAACTCATGATACTCTACATCAGTCACACTGTCTCACACTGGGTGATGTTTCACTTCCTGTCCTCTGACTCCTCAGATTGACCTCATGCCTCACGACGTCATCACTCAGCTGCTGCGGGTGTTGGCCATCGAGACGAAGCAGGAGAAGTCCATCATCAACGCCGAGGCCACGGACGCGGCGCTCAGCGGCCTCGAGGCCTTTTCCTTCGACTACATCGTCAAGTGGCCGCTGTCGCTCATCATCAACAGGTTGTGATTTCTCATCTAATTATCCAACTATAACAGATTTACTGCTTCGACCCAGACGATGATAAAATCAGTCGTAGAACAGAAGAATAACACAACGTGTCGTGATGTTACACAAAATCAAGACGTTGCATAACGAGACTTTTTTGTTTCTGATTAAAAATCTGTGTCAAACACTGAGACGGAGTCAGAATAAAGTGTTTGTTGATGCTCATGAGCTTCTAAAAGTTTGAGGACAAAGAAGCTCTGTGGCTATCTGAGCTTTAATATACAAAGATCTGTTTTTATTTCTTTCCAGGAAAGCTCTGACGAGGTACCAGATGTTGTTCAGACACATGTTCTACTGTAAACACGTCGAACGGCTGCTGTGTAACATCTGGATCAGCAACAAGGACTTCAAGCAGTACTCGCTACACTCGGCGAAATGGTGAGATGACGATGAAGAGTTGAAGTCCAGTCACTAAACCTCGAATCATAGTAATTTACCAGTGAAAACTGGATAATTGATTAGTTATAGTTACTGTACGACTTCATGTTTGCAGCTTAAAATAATTCCTGTAGTTGTAGGAAACTGTATGAACAAAAACACAACGCACTGAAAAGTCAGTCATTAACAAACAAGCTGAATCACGATATCATGAAGCAGTGAGCTAGCTGTTACCATGGAAACCTTGACTAGCTCTAGGATGCTAACACTGGGATCTGTTGGTAAAACCAGATTGAGGCTTAGTAAGTCAACATCATGAGGAAACTGTAATAAAACTCTGTTTGTTCTCTAAACCAGTGAACCAGCTGAACTTGTCTCAGTCAGTCTGAGTTCAAGTCACGAGTTCATAAATTGAAGACAAGTCCTGGACTCAGGTCTTCTAATCCTGGTCTGATGATGATGATGTGAAACTCACCTTGTCTTCCTCCTCCTCCCTCGTTGTTGCAGGTTTGCAGCAGCGTTCGCTCTCCGCCAGCGGATGTTGAACTTCGTGCAGAACATCCAGTATTACATGATGTTTGAGGTGATGGAGCCGACGTGGCACGTCATGGAGAACAACCTGAAGACGGTGAGTTTAACGTCACTGAGACGCTAGTGAAGGTTTGACAAGTTAACGTGATGAACGTCACTGACCTTATCGATCGTTGTGTTTCTTCTCCAGGCGTCAAACATTGACGACGTCCTCTGTCATCACACCAGTTTCCTTGACAACTGTCTGAAGGACTGCATGCTGACCAACCCCGAGCTGCTCAGGATCTTCTCCAAGCTCATGTCCGTCTGCGTCATGTTCACCAGCTGCATGCAGGTTCGTTTACACGGCGACGTTTGTCTGAAAAACATGACGGTTCACTGACGTGTAATTAACGTGTCTTCCCCTCGACGGCGGCGGCTGCAGCGTTTTACTCAGAGCATGAGGCTGGAGCGACTTTCTCTGGAGCAGGGAAACGTGGACGGACCGAGTCAGAGCGAACTGTCTGAGGAGGCGGAGAAGAAGAGGATCACCACCAAGGTATCAACACGACGACACGACACGAGTCCTGGAGATGAAACGTTAAAAAGACTTAAACGTTTGTGTTTGTTCTGGTTGTTTCAGTTTTTAGCCGAACACATGGATTCTCTCCAGTCAGACGCCAGCTTCGAAGCGACGATCAGCAAGTTCGACAGCAACTTCAGCATGTTGCTGCTCGACCTGTTGGACAAACTGAGCATCTACAGCACCAACGACTGTGAGCACAGCATGATCAGCATCATCTACAGGTACAAACCAAACACACGGCACCGATTTTATCACGAATTAACCCGAGGAGATGAAACCAGCTGAAACCAGGAGTTTATGTAAACTCCAGAAAGTAACAAAACAATTCTCCTTTTTTATTCTGACGTTAAACAAAAAATGTCTTTTATTTTAATACAATTATTATAATAGATTTTATTATTTTATTATAAGTTTAATCAAATTATTTTTAGAAATTATTTTTATTATTTAAGATGTATAATTTAAAAAATGTGTCTTATTTAATGTAAATGTAATATTTGAATATAAACTCCTGTTTTAACCACCGGCCACCAGGGGGCGACACCAGATGTTTTAGTTACGTCGTTTGTGAAACTGGATCGTATCAGTTGTTACTAATTAATGTTAATTCAGTCAGTAAGTTGATAACGAAACAACATTAAAGTTTCATGTCGTCTGTTAAACTGCAGCTGCTGTTTGTTCTAGTTCAGATGTGGTTTCAACAGCTGCCAGCAGGAGGCGCTGTCTTTCATTTTAATTGATTTTATTTACATATTTTCTGTTTGTTAGCTTTAATGTGCTAACTTTAGCTTAATTTGCTGCTAAATTCATTATAAAACCTTTAGAAAATGAAAATAAATTAAATATTGTGTTTTTTAGTTGGTGGTGCTGCCTCCGTGTGGCCAAAAAACATCAACAACGCAGCTTTAAAAGTTCTATTTTTAATAAAAAATAATGTTAATTTCTTCTATTTTCCTCAGGTTGGACTTTAACGGTTTCTACACCGAGCGGTTGGAGCGAATGGCCATCGAGCGCAGTCAGAAAGCAGCAGCGTAGCTTCACTTTAAAAAACATCTTCTCTTTATCAACATCAGCGGCAATAAAACGTCTTATCAGTCCCACACCAACCGCCACAATAAGAGCGTGTTTATTAGATACAATTTCCTGGCGGAGACGTAGAGTTTAAGTCTTCATGTTTGCAGCATCATGTCAATGCTTCAGATGTGAAACGTGTCAATATGTTTATTATTCTGCTCATGATGCTAATTAAACCTGTACAGTTACAATGTATGTTTGTATTGTTCTTCATTAAAAACTTTACTGGACTGAGATCTGTTTTATTCAGACTCTGATTAAATGTTTCTCAGTAGCTCACGTGGTTTATAATTACTCTAATAATATTAATTAACCATTTGACTAATAACTGAGTCAGTTCCAAGGTAATTCTTTAACGTCAAGTTACTGGAACACAACCAGCGTCATACCGGAAGCCTTAGGAGAACGACTTCAAAATAAAAGTATGCCACTATAGTCGAAGTGCGTCACAATGTAAAAAAAATATTCTGAATATTTTTAATATAATTGTCTGTATTGCTATTGTATCAAAGACATAAAATATATACACATATCGTGTTTTTAAGCTGAAATATTACAATTATGGTTTTTTTTTTTGCCCAATTCGGACTTTCCTCGTTTTATTTAAATGAAGAGGAAAGCTATTTCACTTTAACAATTAATATAAACTTTAATTACTTAGAATATTAAACACTATTTTGATTAGTTATAAACAAATATCTTTATCTTTTAATCGTAAAACCTTATTTGCGAACTTGTGAACAATGGCGGTTGTTTCCGGTGGCCGCCATCTTTGATGTGATTCGTTAAAACTAGTGACGCTCGAAAAATGAGCTACATTTAACCTATAATCACGAAGCCTGTAACTTATCAGAATAATGCATCAGTATTTTAATGTTGAATGAACAAATACTTTTTATGCGTAGAAATACATTAATTTGCGAACTCGTTTTCAAACTGCGGGCATTTCCGATGGCCGCCATCTTTGTTGTGGCGCGTTAAAACTAGCGCCACTTATAACGAGGAAATATGGCTACAAATTTTACTTTTAATCACGAAGTTACACATATGTTATAAGTATTGCAATTTAGCAGAGACGCCATTAATTTTAACGATTGATGAAGAAACATAGCCTACTTTGTTTCAAAGGACAATTTGTTACCTCGTTTTCAAACTACGAATTTTAACGTTGGCCGCCATTTTTGTTGTAGCACGTTAAAGCAAGTGCCGCTCGATGAACGGGCTAAACTATTATTTTCTTTAACCATGAAGTGGATATTGTAATTTCGAATAATAATGATAATAACTGTATTTTAATGATTAATAAGCAAATATAGCTTAATTGGGCTTCACGTTATTGGAAAAGGATGATTTTTTTTACCTAATTTTCAAACTGCGGTTTCGTTGGCCGCCATCTTTGTTGTGGCACGTTAAAATTAGCGCCACCCTAAATTGTATTAAAATCATTAAGTTGCACACATATTAACTAAATTTAAGAGTCAATTGATTTAAAACAAACAAACAACAACAACAAACAAAAACAATGTTTTTATGATCCTAAACAAACATAGCTCACTTCGCTGCAATGAACGATTTGTCTTCTCGTTTTCAAACTACGAATTTTTATGTTGGCCGCCATCTTTGTTGTTACACATTAAACCTTTTTTCTTTTTAACCAAGAAGCGGAACAAATCTCATACTTTTTAAAGACCATCATGTTTTTACTAGTGTTATGAAATTCAGGAAATCTCCTAGAACAGTAAATATTTTTCAAATGTCGTATTTCGTATTATTATTACCATCATGTTATTTATGTTTTTTAATAACAGTTCTCTTTTACTCGTGCTTTTATTTTCTTAAAAATATTTCACCGTAACGGAAGTTATAACCGTGTTTTCCCGGTAACCGTGGCTGACTTGACGGTTGGTTTCCGGTAAATGTGTGAGTCGGTGATAAGCGTCAACCCGGAGGAGGAGCCGGTTCAACGGCCGAGGAGGAGCCGCCGAGTCCCGGTGCAGCGGCGGCAGACGAGCGGCGGAGGCCGAACAGAGAGCGACATGAGCGGGTTGAACGTGTTGTCCGTGTGGCTCATTTACGGTTCGTACTTTTACTTTATTACATTATTAACAAATATATTTATATAAAATATAATAATTATCATAAAACACAGCAGCGAAAAGTGACAATTAAACATCTTTTAATAATTTTATATTCACATTAACATCATATATTCACTTTTTAAAGATGATATTTGATGTAAAACTGCATAAAAACATTTTTATTTGTGATGTTTATGCTTTAAAGAATTAAATAAAAACAACCGGGGAGTGTCCGGATAAAGATCAGCTCCTGCAGAGCCTGGAAAAGTCTGAAAAACCTTGAAAGTTATTAAAAAATCCTTAAAAACAGTTTTTATTGTGAGTTTAATTATAATAAAAACATGTTGTTTTTGTTTCAGACACTTAATATTAAATTAACGAGGATCTTTAGTTAATTAGTTATTTTTTTAATTGGTTTCTGCTCATGTTTGATGATTAATTAATGATTTTATTGGGAATTATTCATGTGAAGCTCCAATAACTGTTACTAGTGGGTTTAATTAGTGTTGTTAACTCTTTGTGTTGTGATAGAAGTTTACAGAAAGTGTCAACATGTGAATTAAATTTATAACTTGTTTGTTCAGTTTGTTTCCTTCAGGTTTCAACGTCGCTGCCTCACGTCGAACGTTACGATGTGATCAAACCTCGGAGGCTCCAACAGAGACACAGGAGGAGTCTGAAGGAAAACCAGGTGATTTACATCAACTTTACATCATCATCACAGTTTTAATCTTTAAAAACACAAAACAATTAAAAAACTACAGGATAAAGACAAAAAACGAGGCTCAACAGTCTTAGAAAGAAAAGTTTGAAAGTAAAATACGATGAAGAGACACAGGATTGTTACAAATTATAGAAAATAAATCCAGACAGATTCATCTAAAGAGGTGAAGAAGTTAACAAAAGTAACATTTCACAGAGAATTTAAACAAAACTATAACGAGAACTCGACTAAATGTATCAAAAAGAAAGAAAAGAATCTTTGTTTCTTTATAAAACCAGAAATGTTAATGAAAGTAATGAAGTGAATCTAAGATTCAATTATTCCTATTTTTGTTTTTATTTGTTTGTTTGTTTTAAACTAAATTTGATCAGAGATGAAATAATAAACTGTCTGATCGTCTTCACATCGATCCATCGATCTTATAGATAATTATTGATCAGGTTTATAAACGTTTGTGTGAAGTTTAACTGGTGGAAACGTTTGTTCAGGTTTTCCCAGATTCAGTTTCATACGAACTGGAAATCGAAGGAAGAAACCACACGATTCATCTGGAGAAAAACAGGTAAATGATTATTTATTTGAATGTGTTTTATAATATTTACAGATATTAATTCTTCTCATCTGTGTTTTTGCAGCGAACTCATCGGAAAAGATTTCACCGAAATATTTTATACAAACGACGGGAAACGAGTGACGACGTCACCAGACGAGGTAACGAGATCAAATATTTCATGTTTAATCAGAAAATATTCTTCTATTTAAACAAACTTTTTTTTTTTAACTGAACTCAGTCAAATGTCAAATATAAACAAAGTGAAACATAAAAGTTTCACTTTGTTTTCTTTGAGATTTTTAACGAGAAATGAAACAAATTATGTTTCTGTTTCTTCTGAAAAGTGATACAATCAGCATCCAGATGTTTAGTTGTTAAAATACAAGTTTACATTTCTGTTGTTTCATCATTGAAACTATAATTTAGCTGCTACTCATCTGGCATCTGATGTGTTTGTGAACAAACGTGATAAAATCTGTGATTCTGATCGAACAGATAAGAAACAAAGCGTCAGTGTCTCTGGTCTTTAACGTGTTTTTTCTTCCAGGATCATTGTTTCTATCACGGTCGTGTCGAAGGCGTGTCGGACTCTGTTGTCAGCGTCGGGATCTGTTCAGGCCTGAGGTAACGACATCAGGGTGTTTTCACACATTCAGCTTCTTCTTCTTTGTAATTTGCCGTTGATGTTATTTCCTGTGATTATTTCTCTTCTGTTTGTGAAACATTTTGTTTAGTAACCGTTCAGAAAGTGAACGTTTCCTGTCGTTTTTGTTGTAATTAAATCCATTTCCTTTGTGTTTTATCTCTTTGATTTCTCCTGCAGCGGCTTCGTCAGAGCGCGGCAGCAGCTTTACTTCATTGAGCCTCTGGGATCCTCAGACGACGGCGAACACGCCGTTTACAAACCAGAACATCTGAAGACCAACGGCAGCCGACGCTGCGGCTTCAACGACACGGTGACGTACGACCACGAAGAGGATGGAGACAACATGGCGCCGCACGCTGGACTCTTCAGGTCCAGGTCCTGGGTAGGTGGATGAGGACTAAGCTGCAGACTGAGATGATTTATACTTCGTACGACTCGTATTGTTTGTTTAATATAAATGTAAATGTTGAGTGTGTCACTGATTCACTAACATGAGTTTAGTGAAAATGAGAAACTCTGGATTTTTGTCAAACTCTCCGTTCGACACGTCAACAGCTGAAACTCAAGTTCCTCGTCTTTAAAGATGAATCATGTTTGTGGTTTGTTTCTGTTGCAGTTCTTTTGTTTTTTTTATCCAGTTTACTCAGAAACGTAACATTACTTCATTTAAATTCTCGACATGTTGAAATAAGATAATGAAACATTTTTATGAGGAACTCTAAAACATTTCCTGTTTCTTCAAACCACAAAACAAAATTTCTGTTGTTTCTGGGTCAAAGCACTGTCACATCAATAATCATCAACATAAATCATTGTTGTTCCACTTCATTAAAACTGGAACAAAGAGCTTTAACATCTTCATATCGGATCATTGAAGTTTGCTGTTCAACGGTTTCATCTTCTTGTTTGTGTCGTTTTTAGAAAACGTCGTCGGTCTCGAGTCCGCAGCGTTTCGTCGAGTTGTTCGTGGTCGTCGACAACACGGAGGTAAATTCAATCTGTTTAATCTTGTTTGTGTTTTTGTTTCCTGGTTAATCTGATGAATGTTGTTTCTCTCTGATCAAACAGTACAAACGTTACGGTCCCGAGACTAAATCCCGGATTCTCGGCGTCGTGAATCACGTCGACAAGGTAACGCTTTGTGTTTATTTTTTACGCTTCGTCAGATTGGTTTCGTTGTTTTTCTGAATCGTCCCGTCGTGTCGTTGTTCCTCGCAGCTGTATCGACCTCTCAACATCCGCGTGGTCCTGGTGGGTCTGGAGATCTGGTCCTACAGAGACTACATCGACGTGGACATCGACTCGGAGACCACGTTGGACCACTTCCTGATGTGGCGTCAGGCCGATCTGCTGCAGAGATCCAAACACGACAATGCTCAGTTTGTGACGTGAGGCTCGTTCTCTGTTCGTTATGATGATGATGTCATCACTCGTCGCCGCCGCCGGTTTGATCTGACGTCACGTTTTTGTTTCCAACAGAGGAAAAGACTTCGACAGCGACACGGTCGGGTTGGCCAACAAGTTCGCCATGTGTACGGAGAACTCAGGCGGCGTCAACCAGGTCCGACTCTGACTCTTCAACATCCGCCGAGATGAAACGACGGCGTCCGATTGTTTATTGTTTGTTTTTGTTTATTCTTCAGGATCATCACCACAACCCGATCGGCCTCGCCTCCACCATCGCTCACGAGATGGGACACAACTTCGGTTTGTCACACGACGACGCCAGCTGCGTCTGCGGTCCGACGTTCAGCAGCGGGAACTGCGTGATGGCCGACAAACTCAGGTGAGAAACGACAAAACGCGAAACGTTGTGGCGATGATGGTTGTTGTTGCGGTGCATGCTGGGAAATATCTGGTCTGCAACGAAGTTAAATCGGTCGTTAGTTCCTCCAGATCAGATTGTTGAAGCCTAATTTACCTGATTTCACAGCAGCTTTTGCAAAAAGTTGGTTTTAAAAAGCTGCAGCGATTAGTTTGGGGGAAAGTTGCGTGTTTGTTTTAAAAAGTTGCAGCGGTTTGCTCAGATGTGAGGAAAGTTGCAGTGATTTGTCAAAGGTTGCACAGACATTGCTGAGAAGTTGCAGCCACTGTCTAAGTTAAAGATCGTAGAGATTTCACGGTGATTCGTTGAATTTGTTGTGGATAGTTTCAGCTTCGTCGTGAAGGAAGTCGAGTTCATCTGTGTTGGACGCGGTTGTTTCTTCTGACCCAGATTAAATCCCTCCAGACTCGTGCGTCTGTTGCAGCAGCAGCAACATATTTTCACCGTGATGTTCTCAACAATCTGACCACAAACAGCATTTGTCTTTACAACACTGAGTGTTTTCTCCCTCTGCGTCCGCAGGACAGGAAGTCAAGCGTTCCCAGAGTTTTTCAGCAGCTGCAGCCTCAAGCAGCTTGACGACTTCATGGAACGAGCTCGTCCCGGTTGTTTGGACAAACCCAACCCGTCCAGGACCATCGCCGTGGGGCCGCGCTGCGGAAACGCCATGTTGGACCCCGGGGAGGAGTGTGACTGTGGCGGCGTGGAGGTACGACTCAGCACATGAGGCACATTAGTCATTTGAACATGGAAAGTTTAAATATAAACTGGGGGGTGAAGGAAGATCCGTGTGGTTTTGTGCGGTTGCTGACTTGGAGGATTTTCCTGTGTTTGTGGTTGAAGTTAATAAAAGGAGCAGAACTGATCTGAGGCTGCGCTTTGGACTCAAACGGTTCAAATAGTTTTCTCCTGCGCTCACGTCTTATCTGAGATTATTTCTTGGCAGAGCTGAAGTCTGTGGGGGAGAAGTGATGTTAACTCTGACTGTTCCAGGTGGAAACTCAAACACAGACAGAAGCTGATGACTAAATGTGGTTTTTATTAACAGGAGTGTAAGAATCCGTGTTGCGACGCTGCAACGTGTCGTTTGACTGAAGGATCTCAGTGTGCTCATGGACTCTGCTGCGACAACTGTCAGGTAACGTCGCTGATTTTAAACCACAAGACAAATGAACCAGTTTCAGATGTTTAATAATCAGTCTTCACCACGTTGTGATAATCGCTCAACTTTTAAATTCAGACAATTCCTATGAATTCTGCAGAACTTTGTCATTTTAACAAATCAGCGCAGCTTTTCCCATCACTTTAGACTGATCACGGCAACTTTTCACAAACCGCCACAACTTTTTGTTTTGGAACAAATCACCACAATTCTGACCAATCACACAAGCTTTTCTACATTTTGACCAATTACTGCAACTATAGACAAACCACCACAACTTTTCACACAGTTTTTGACCGATCACCATCAACATTGTTTCCAGGTAAACATTGATCCAACATCCACAGGAAACGTGAGATAAAAGTCTCACGTTTACCTTCAACATATTGTTGTGGAGCAACAAGAGGAAGTCGTCTGTTGAGAAACAACTTTGTCATCGAGAAACACACAGAAAATGTTAGAAACACAAAGTTGCAACTTTAACTTGCTTCTGCAATTTTACTGCAACAAAACAACACACCTGAAAATAACTTTTTATTCAGAAAAGCTGCTGTCAAATCAAGAAAGAACTGATCAGTGAAACGTTTGAGCTGCAGGTTGAATCAGATAAAAATGAACTTCCCGACAGTTCATCCATTAGTCGTTGAGATATTTCAGAGTAAAAATATCGTAGCTTCAATCTCAGATTCACTCCGTTTCCAGCTCATAACTCTGGAGGTTTAGAGCAGCAGCTCAGTAATAACAACAGGAAACAGAGGGTGATATCTGAACATCCACATCCTTCCTCAGACCGCAGCTTCAAGGACTCGGCTCTAATTATAAAACCAGCCTGAAGCTAACGAAGCTAACAAAGCTAACGAGGCTAACGTTTCTGCCCGAAACATTTCTACGTTTCTTCCAGTTCAGAGCGAGCGGCAGCGTTTGCAGGACGTCGGCCGGCGACTGCGACCTTCCTGAGTTCTGCAGCGGTTTGACGGAGGATTGTCCCGACGACGCCTTCGTCATGAACGGGAAACCGTGTTTCGACCGAGCCGACGGATTCTGCTACAACGGACGCTGTCCAACGCACGAGCAGCACTGCTGGAGGCTGTTTGGACCCGGTAACCACAGAAAATAAAAATAAACACAGACCGAGTCTGTCGGAGGAGCCTCCGGTCACAAACTGTGTTTTCTCCTTTTCCACTAATTTCAGCATAAAAATTCAGCGTCACATGATGGAAACGCTCTTCAAGAAAAATCACCCATCACACTTGTTACTCTGATTCATGTTATATAAGGAAACACAGAGACTTAATGATCAGCTGTGACCGAGTGTATTGACATCAGGATAATAAAACCTCTGTTTGTAGCCTCAGTCTTCAAAAACACTAAAACACTAAAACACGCTGGTCTGGAGGAGATGACGTGACCGTTTCTGTTACAAACATCAACTGAAACATCACATCAAGTTGAAGAATCAGCCTCAAATATAAAAATACAGTTATTTTATTATCAATTAATCTGCTGATAAACTGATATTAAACCATCAGATTAACAGATTCATTTGTTTTTGTTTAATTAATCTATTAATTTATTGAATCTCTGCAGCTTTAAACTGAATATATATATATATATATATATTATTATTTTTTTTATTAAAAGTTTTTTTGTTTACGTCAGTAACGACGTTCAGAAGATAAATGTTTTTTTTTATTATTTAACCTAATTTTTTATGTGTTTTATTTTCCTGGCGTCAGTCACACACCAACATCTTGACATTTAAAGTGTTTTCTTCCTCCGAACTAATCACGTCTTCGGTCTCGTCTCTGATCAGGTTCGATGGTTTCACCAGATATTTGTTACGATCTGAACAAACGTGGAGAAGAAGGAGCGAACTGTGGGAAGAGAGGGAAGTTCGGCTTCATGCCCTGCGCCGCTCAGTACGTATCTTCATCATCGCAGTCTAACGTGAAGTTTTAATGTATTTAATGTGATTAAAACTTCTGATTTTTTTTTTTTTTTTTTTGCAGGGATTTCAAGTGTGGCTCTATATTCTGCGGCGGAGGCGGCGAGTCGATCACCGGTAAACGGGCGGCGTACACCGTGTTCAGCCTGGAGTGTAAACTGGCCGTGGACGATGACAAAACCAGAAGAATGGACATGGTTCCTAAAGGAGCCAAATGTGGAACAAATAAGGTAAAAAAATCTTCAGATTTACAGAAACTTTTAACGACGTTTTGAACTCGTTGCTCAGATTCATTCGTCTGTTTTGTTTTTTTTTTCAGGTTTGTCTCGACAACAAATGTGTGGACGTTTCAGTTTACGGGAAAAAAGAAGATTGTGCAAAGAAATGTAACAACAAAGGGGGAGAGAAGAAGAATGAGACGATCACTGACATGTTTTATTTCTGGACCAGTTTGAAACTTATGGTTTTATCTATAACGTGAACGTCTCCAGGTGTGTAACCATAAGAACGAGTGTCAGTGCGACCCCGGCTGGGCTCCTCCCGACTGCAGCGTCCAGTTCTCTGATCTACCTCCAGGTAACGACGCTCCCCGTCTCTTTTTATGACTTTTTAATAAAACTAAAAAAAACGTTTGTTTGAACAGGTTTAATCTTTAAATGTGACGAGGTCACACCTGCGTCTGAATCATTGTTCCAGTAAAGTCCAACACAGAAATGATTCATTATGACTGATCTTTGATCTTTGAACTAATATTACCTTCTGGATTCACTCCAGGTTCAAACTATCACGTTAAACACTGACTCACATCAGAAATGGCTGCGTTTCTAGTTTCAATAAAAAATATTATTTTAAGCTGAAGCAGGAAATTACAACAATCTGCAGCTTTTTCAGTGAAACTAAAAGATGGAAGAGGAGTGAGATCAGATCAAACCGTCAATAATGAAACAAGTGAGGGTGAAATGATCTGATCAGCTGTTTGATAACGAGGGAATTTCACTGTTGAACAACAGGAAGCAGACGATGAAGCAACGCGGTCGATGTTTGTTACAACGAAACGATTTGACATCGACACTTCACATCAGTTTAAACCTAATAAACATTAACTTTCTGCACCAAAGCAAGATTTACAGCCAAGCTAGCAGCTAAAACATGTTGCCTAAGATTGTAACTCAGGCTAGCATTGTGTCTGTGAGCATGTTAGCATGCTAACATGCTAAAGTTGTATCATGAGCTAAATGCTAAACATGTTAAAACACTGACGTTAGCCAAGATACAATGTTTACCATTTCAGTTTAACGTGTTAGCATGCTAACATACTGATGTGTTGCATTTACCATCTTGGTTTGGTGTTAGCATGCTAATATTTTACAGTCTTAGCTAAACATAGCACAGTAGCAGCATCATGACTTTTAGAGTTTTAGCCGTGTGATCATGACTAAAAACCATCATGACTTTTTAAGATATAAATCCGAGGTTTGTAGCTGTAACGTGTCTGTTCCTTCAGGTCAGACCGGGATCATCACCGGTGTTTGTGCAGCTCTGTCCATCCTGCTGCTCATCACCGTCGTCATCGCTGGACTCATGTGCTGCAAGAAAGACAACGTGGACAACTACACGTCTAAGAGGTTCGGACTGAGCCACGCTCAGTTTCTATTTTCAGTCTGAACGAATAAATAAATAAATAATAAATAAATAAATAAACGTGTTGTTGACAGGAAAGTGCACTCAGCTCCGGGGAAGTTGAACCCGATGTTTGAGGATCCGGTGGTTAAAGATCGACCTCAGATCAGTCAGCCGACGTTCATGGAGTCGACGGCGTCGCAGGTCAACTCTCCTCTGATGCCGCTGACGCCGAGCCGCCTGCCGCCGCAGGTACAGACGCTAGCGGCTAACAGCTAAACGCATCAGACGCTAACATGCTAACAGCTAAACGTATCATTGAAAACAGTGAAACTCGGTCGACTCGCTCATTACAAACGTATCAACTTGTTTCACTGAGTCTCTTCTGTTCTCAGCCGCCGCATCACATGACCATGACGTCACCACGTCACGTGTCTACGACGTCGTCTACCTCACAATCTGACATGGTGAGTTTATCAGAAACACGAGACACGTTGAGAAAGTTCACTGATCAGATCAGTGACAACAGAAGAACGATGGTGAAAACACGTGTTGACAAACGTCCTGTAACAGCTGGACACATGTTGACACGTTGACACGTTGACAGACGTTGACACATGTTGACAGATGTTGACATGTTTTATATCAGGAGGAAGATGTTCTGTTCAAGGAAGAATTCAGATACATTAGAAACAGGAGAGATAGGCCTGGAAAGTTTTTGAATGAAGCCCGAAATGTTTTTGAATTGTGCAAAGTGGCCTTAAAAGTCTTGAACATGCCTGGAAAGTTTTTGAATTTCTAGGAACGGGTTTCTGGAAAGTCCTTAAATTTGAGGGAACTGGTCCTGGAAAGTTTTTGAATTCGAACCAGTCATTGAAAGTTTTTGAACATACATGGAAAGTTTTTGAATATTAAGGCAGTCATTGAAAGTTTTGGGATTTCTAGGAATTTGTCCTGGAAAGTGCTTGAATTTTTATTTCAGTCGTATCTCTCCTGCTCCATCTGCAGCAGCTCTGAGTCACAGTCTGAGAATAAACATCTGTTCACATCTGTAACGTGTCGAGTTTCACGTCGAATTAAAACCAGAGACAGAAACAAACTGTGACAATCAAACATCCACAATGAGACAAACTCTTCTTCTTCCTGTTCAGATGAAACCTCAAGCTCCAGTCAAACCTTTACCTCCTCTCAACAAACCACCGGTGAGTCACAGTCGACCAACAAACCACAATTTAAACTTCACCATAAATAAACTGAAACAAAGTATCAAAGTAACAACGTTTTGTTTCCTGTTTCAGTTCAAACCCGTCAAACCTCCCGTTCCTCCGGTGAAGCCCAGTCCTCCTCCTGCCGCCCGACGCCAACCGGGCTCTCCACCTGCTCCTGCTCCTCCTGCTGCTGCAGCGAAGCCACGACTCCACAGATGAAACAGGAAACGTTGTTACAGGTTGAATCTGAGCTTCGTCCTGTAGATTCACTCTGATCAGATCAGATCTGAACTCAGAGAAACGGACGACGCGAAGTCGAAGCTTCGATCAGACACCGACTGATCTGACAGCTGCCGTCGCCATGGAAACAGGACGATCTTTGTTGTTTTTTAAACTATTTGTTTCTTTTCTATCTTTGATAAAGTTTCAGTGACGATAAAGAGACGAAAGACTTAAACGTTAAATCGTCTCTTTGCACTTTTGAATTATTTATGTAACATTAACGTTTGTTTTAAAGGGACTGAACAAGAAGTAACGATGGGAGACGACCGGATCGAAGGAATCGATCAGAGAATCCTTCAGTCTTTACTCTTCAATATGTTGATGTTTTAAAAACTATTTAAATGTTTTAACATCGTTACATTTTATCAGAATCTAAAGTTGATCTGTCGCCTTCAGGGTTTGTTTTTATGTTGTTTTTTTTTTTTTTTTTTATCTTGTTGCCCTTGAAAACCTATGAAAGGTACAAACACACACACACACACACACACACACACACACACACACACACACACACACACACACACACACACACACACACACACACACACACACACACACACACACACACACACACACACACACACACACACACACACACACACACACACACACACACACACACACACACACACACACACACACACACACGGAGCCTGTTGTAGTTTTTTGTTGCACTGATGTTTTTCCGCAGCAGTCGAGAGTTTGATTCATTACTTCATCTTTAAAAACAATTATATGTTTTAATGTGTCGCAGATGTTTGACTGAATGTAAAAACTGATGAAATGTTTTTTTTTTGGCAACAAATAAATTGCACTTTATTACAAAACTCTGACCAGATTACGTTGTTTCACAAACACGATAGATTCTCATCACCGTGTTTCAACACGTTTGTTGTGTAACAGGTTTAATTTCCCACGGTTCTGTTCTCTTCTGTGAAACGTCTCGTTCTTGGTTTGTGTTTTTACGAAGCCTCAGAGTCGTCGTCCGTCTCCGTCACAGTCGATCGTATTTATTCTTTTCCAGTGAAACTGAAGGAAACGTGTCGTGTCTGTTTCCTGTTCGGTCTTTTTAAACAGCAGGACACAAAACGTTTAATGACTTTCTATTGTTTCCAGTTTAACTCAGACTCGTTCTCCTGAGAAGAAACAAAATAAATAAAATCCTGAGTTTTAGTTTTAAATAAAATACTTCAGCTGCTGGAGCAGATAGCAGCAGTTAGCGCTGGATGTGAACAGATAAACATGAAATTTTAACTTTTGTTCCACAACTTTTCATCTTCAGGTTAAAGTTTCAGTTTGGTAACAATGTAACGATGTCAGCTAGCGTGCTAGCTAACATCGCTACATAGAAATAAAGACGGATGTGATTCTACTTTCTCGTGTCGCCAACGACTCATTCGTTCAGAAAATTAAAACAAAGACGATTTGATATTTTAGTTTGAATCAAGTCCCGTTAACGTGGAGGTGGGCGGAGCTTATGAGCTGTTACTGCAGCAGCCAGACACCAGGGGGCGTCTGACGGATGCTAACTGTTAGACAACTACGTAATGCTAATTACGTTAGCAACGTAAATAGAAAGTTACACTTCAGCAAGAACAACTCGTTTATAGACGATTGGTTCAGATCTCAAACAGCTTCTATATGTTGTATGTATGTTAGCATTGTTAGCATTAGCATTTAGCTAAAAACTAACACGACAGCCACAAGATGGCGACAGCGAGCAGAGTTGAGACGATCGTGACAAGAACATCGTAGTGTCTCTAAACACCAACGTGTTTAAATCAAACTTCTGCAACAAAACGTCTAAAACTGTGACTTCAAAGATTAAAAGTTTTAAAAGCGTCTGTAACATTTTCTCTGATGAAGAAAACACATCAACCCCCACAAACTGCTGAAGTCACATTTCTAAAGTTAAACTAAGTTTTAACTATAAAAGGGTAAAGAGGCTCGTGGTGTAAATCGGACGGGGGAGGTTAGAGATGTGAGGAATGTGTCCTGGTCTCTGATTCACCAACGCAGCGGCTGGTAAAACAACAGTTTACAGAGAGAGCAGCTTGTTTTACAACCGCTCTTTGTCTCAGAGCAGCAGTTCAACCGCTGATGATGATGATGATGATGATACGAGATGACGAAACCTCTTCCTCTGCAAAAGGATCAGGGCGTTTTCTCAAACATGCAGCTCTCTCTGTTTATACACTCAGGGGGAAAAAACAAGGAGGTTTCCAGCAGTAAAACCAGGGCGAGTCTCTGCTTTTCATGTTCAACCTTATCTCATGAGTTTGTCACTGAGGATTTAAAGTTTAAAGAGTCACAGCCAGAAACGTCCAGTTTATTAGTTTTGATAAAAATCTAAAATAAGAATCTCTGGAGGAAAACACCACATTGACCGGGAATGACTTATCATGTGTAACGTTCCTGATAAATCATTTCCTGATGTGTGGTCGAACAGATTAAATCTTAAAAAGTCCTTGAAATAAAAGGAAGGAAGACGACGGCGATGAGGAGATAATCTGATACTTGACTCAATATTGTTCAGGATGAGAAACAGTTGAGTCAAATCAACTTGATTGTTTCCAGATTCTGCAGCTGAAGTTTATTTCACAGAGAAAACTGATCCAAGGTGACAGCAGTGTGTGTGTGTGTGTGTCAAACACAGGAACAAACTCAACTAAACCGGATCCAAACTCTGGTCCAGAACCTCCCACAGGACGTCGACATTAATCACCAACATCAACAACTAATGATTGAAGAGAAAATCTTCATCTTTGTTTGAACAGTTTCTGACTCACGTCCACGTTTAGTTTAGTGATGAAAGTCACACAGAAGAGGATGTGATTTAATTTTAAAGATGCAACTCGTCAGAAGCAGGTGGTGACAGTGTCATGACCTCAGCGGACGTTAACATGCTAGCTGGCTTACAAACGTAGTATCTATCCAACAGTTAATTGTAGTTTGTAATAAAAGTAATAATATTTGTTGTAGATGTTACACAACGAAGTAGCTTTAGCATCAAACTGTCACTATGAGCAAAACAGATAAAGGAAGAAGCAACCAAACAAGCTAATAGCCTGCTAGCTCCAGAAGAAGCTAGCATTAGCATGCTAAGTTCACCGAGAGCAATCAAGAGGCAGAAATTAGAAGCAACCAAACAAGCGCTGACTGTTGTTGTTAGCATGCTAACTAGCTGCATACTAACTTCAGAAGCTGTTAACGTTGGGTTTAGCATAACTTCAGTCGAAGCAAAACAGAGATGAGTCAACCAAACAAGCTGTTAGCATGCTAACTCCAGAGGATGTTAGCATTAGCAATGTGATTTTCAGAAGGAGCAAAGAGAAGCAACTAAACAAGCGTTGGTTAGCGTAGCTACCGTCTACTGATGTTAGCAACTTCATTTAAAAGGAAAGAAGAGAAATGAGAAGCAACCAAACAAGCTAATAGCCTGCTAACTCCAGAAGAAGCTAGCATTACTATGCTAACTACAAGAAATTCAACAAAGAGAAAAGATTAGCCATTATAGGCAACCAAACAAGCATTGACCATTCAATAGTTGTTAGCATGCTAACAGCAGACATTAGCATTAGCATGATAACTTCAGAAAAACAGATGAGAAGCAATCAAACAAGCTGTTAGTATGCTAACTCCAGTAGATGTTAGCATTACTAACGAAGAGAAAGAGAAGAGAAGCAACCAAACAAGCGCTGGTTAGCGTAGCTACCGTCTACTGACGTTAGCAACTAACTTAAAGTAGAAGTCGGTGAAATGTAAAGTTAGTAACATGTGATGGAAAGTGATGGAGGCTAGCTGGTTAGCATGACAACTTCATTTAAAAGCAGAGAAGAAAGAGAAATAAAAAGCAACCAATAGCTTCAGCTAACCATTAGCTTCAGTAGATGATAGCATCCTGGCTTGTAGCATGCTGCTAATGCTACAGTAAAACGTAGTTGGATGCAAAGTTACAATGTCGAGTTCACAAGACAATGAAACCGTTCAGTAGCTGTTAGCTGTTAGCTGTTAGCATGCTAATACAACACAACATGTTGGCTACGTTGATCATGTCGCACAAAGTTTTAAATGTTTGATAATCGGCTGCTTCTCCACATGGAAACGTTTTGCGCAGTAAAAACTTTAGTGTTGAGGTAAATTCCTGTTGAAGCTTCTCATTAGTTGGTTCAAGGGTCAAACATGTCACATCTCCGTCGGTGATATAACAGTGAATCAGTAGACGTCGACCTGAATGTTTTCTTTAATACAAACTCAACAATTCACAGACGGAGTCTAATTTAACCTTTGGTCATATGGTGACCGCTCCGTCAACTACCAGCAGCCTGAAGCTGCTACAGAAAAGGATCTTATATATAATAAACACGTTGCCACAAGCAACAAACGCTCAGATACAGAGTTTATTGAATGTTTTCTACTGGACGTGTTGAACTGGAGGCGAAGATTTGATGGAAATTCTCCTGAAACAACAATGACTCGTTTATTCAATAGAGATGTTTCGACTGTTTCTACTCAAGTGTTGGTTGTAAAAACATGTTTGAGGTTGAAATCTTTGGATCCGATCCAGCTGATCTGGGTTCAGATCTTTGTGTCAACATCAGCGTCAATACCTGCTGTAAAAATCAAACCAGAAGACGCAGCAGCAGATTCATGCCAAAGTCTTTTTATTTTATTACCAGGCAAACATTTGATCTTTATACAACCACGTCGAAAAATGAAACATTCAGAGAAGACGACTTTAAACCATCAGATGGAAACAAAACAAATAGAAAGAAAAAAAAACTTAAATACAAATAAAAGAAAAAAACTTCTCTGCATTGCACTTGGACTTCATAAATACAACTCAGAAGATTTGTTTCTGTTTCAACAGTAAAAAGGTTCGATGGAATCGAGGTTCGATGTCGTTTTGCGCCGTAAAGAGACGATGTTGTTGTTGTTTGATTTATTTAATAAAAGCAGGAAAGTTTCACGTCTGAAGCTGAAATCACTGAATATTTCTGAACATTAACAGATCTAGTCGCTGAAGATCTAAATGAGTTGAAAAAGTGAAACATTCTCTGATTTCTGGTTCTGAAAACATGAGATTTTACAGCTTCAGGGTTTGTTAAAACCACCGATTAAATTCATGTTTCTTCTCATTAAAGGAAATGAAAAGTTATTTTCTTCCGACCGCAGCTCGTGTGTTTGTCTCTGGTTTGAAGTGGTCGAAGTTAAGTTAGGAACAAAGTTACGTCACCGACGTCGTCCACATGAAGCAGATTAAAGAACATGACGAGTTTTACTGTTGCTTATTTTAAGCTCCTTTAATTAACCGTTAATTTAACCGACGTCTTTAATAAAATATGAACCGACGGTTAAACATCAGTTTGTTTAGAGACGAAACAACGAAACGTCTTTAATTAACTAAAACATGTTCAACTTGGTGTGAAAGAAGACGATGATTCACTGATTGTCGTTATTTAAGAGCGTTTCTATTTGTTATTTTCTATTTTTTATACAAAAGAAAATAGTAGAAACGTTGGAAAAACGTCTTTGACCCAAAATGTCCAGAGTTTGTTTTATTACGACGCGACGAAGGTTTGATGTTTTTATTTGGAAAAGTTGATATTTTTTTACAACGTGAACGAAACATCGACCTCAAAAAAAAAAAAAAAAAAAAAAACAGAAACGACTTGTTTTTAATATTTGCACATTAATGAGACTCAGGATCCAGATGAACATTATAGACACAGTCTAAACATGATGGCCAGCCACGTCTGTCACTTTATAACCACTTCCTGTGATAAACAACAACTTTATTATTTTTATTAAAAAAAAAAAACATTATGTTCATAGAATCTAAGTCCCAGAAAGTTTTAAAGTAAAAGAATCAAAGTGAAGCGACGACTAAACGTTTCTTGGGAGAATCAAAGTGCTGTTTGCTTGATTGTAATTTCCTCCTCCGCCCCCGACCCCCGACCCCACCCTGACTCCGCCCCCTGACTCCGCCCCTGACCCGGGACCACTTCCTGTTTCTTCCTGACCTTTGACCTTTGACCCAGATCCCATGTTTGCGTTGAATCTTCGAACCTGCTTCAGTTTTGTCTCCGTGTTTGTTTGAGTCTCAGCAGGTTGTTGTTGTTTGTTTGTTTGTTGTTGTTTATTTTTAATAACTTGTGATAAATACTGTTCAGGAAAAAACAAAAACAAAAACAAACAAAAGAAGTAAAACTAGAATATTCACGGACCAAAGTTTCCAACACGACGTTGAGACGATGGATGAACAGACGCTCAGTTTTTCTTTTTAAAGATCATGAACCGTTTTGATGTTTCTTGTCGTTTTTTAAAGAGAAGAGAAATAATCCATGAGTCCATGTACAAGTGTACAACAACGTTTGGTGCCGCTTCGCCGTGTCAACAGCGTTTACAGTCCTTAGTGTTTCTGGGAACAAGGAGGATGCCGGTTGGTTTTTTTTTTTTTTTTTTTTTTTTACGCGTTTCGTTTTTTTAATTTAGTGGTTAAAGTTTCGTATTTGGTCCAACTCCAGTCTTGGTCCTTTGAAAAAAGGAAAACCAACGAGTTAAGAAACAAAGAAGAAGACGTCAGTGATGTGTCTGATAATAAACATCCAGTTTCAGAGGAATAAATAAACGAATAAATCTTCTGTTGTAAACATCGACATGTTTCTAGTTTTCGTTCAGTTTCAGTTTGTTGAGTTTCACATGTTTCAGGTAACGAAGTTAAAGTTGTAACGTTTCGTTCTTCGACCTTTTGACCCGACGTTTTTGGACAAAACGTCACATGACCTCGTTTTATTGATAAAAACACGTCGTCACGTTGAAGCTCGTGTTTCTGAATCAGATGAATTTAAAAGTTTCAATTATTTAAAAAGAAACGAATCTTCATTCCTGTTTCTCTGTAGCTGTGAATAAATGATGAAACTAACATCTATTTTATTTTATTTTGAAGACAAAGTTGATCTTGTCACATTAAAATAATTTTCAATAAAAAATAAATGTTTAATTCTTCATGAACAAGTCGTTTGATGTTTGATACGTTGAGAAATGATCATAAACATAATATATTAAAAATATAATTTAGAATATCTCTTCTACATTTTAAACTTCTCTCTATATTTATATGTTGCAGACTGTTAAACTTGTGTCTGTGTTTCTGTAACAGTTGAAGGATTAATTAAGTTTGATTTAATCTAAAGACTAAACTTGTTGCAGATGAAGATCAGACTCAACTCACCACGATGCTCTTGGCCTGTTCATCAGCTGCCTCCTGCATCAGGCTGGTCAGCTGACTGAGGTACCTCTGGTTCTCCTGCAGCAGACGAGGGGAAGCATCACTGTAGGACACACACACACACACACACACACACAGACACACACACACTAGTTAGAGATGACTGCATCACATGATGCTTCATGTACAAAGTTTTAAGTATTTGATCAGAAACAGAAACAAACGGCTGCAGGATGTGAAACATGTAACTGTGTTTACACACGACCGCCACGTCTACAGATCATTCTTACAATCATAAATACTGTTACTGATTAGAGCTGATCACCTGTCGTTGGGTCCAGGCAGCGACGTGAGAGGATGAGGAGAACTGACGGGTTGAGCCGACTGAGACCACTGAGAAACCTGCAGCAGGTTGGACGACTCGGGACTCGCTGCTATCGAGCTGCGTGACGAGTTCTGAGCCTGAAGGAAGAAACGAGAAACAATCGACAACAAACACGACATGAACGATAACGCACCAACGCAGACGACGTCTGAGACGTGAAACTACACAGAAGTTTAATCTCAGTGAAGCAGAAACTAAACTTACGCAGGCGATCTTGAGTAAATGCCAGAACTCTCTCTGTCTCTTGATCTGCATCTGCATCACCGTGTTGTCTGCGTCTTTGATGCTCTCCAGAGTTTTTTCGATCCGTGGAAACAAGTCGATGATTTTCTGTTTGCTGATCAGGATTTTACTGTTGGACACAGAGAAAAGAAAAACAGGATGTTAACGTACAGAAAGTTGAAGGACGTCAAGTATCACGTCTCAGAGGAGGCGTCTGGTACCTGAGGTGTGTGTACAGGTCTTTCAGGACCTTGTCCTGGTTCTGGACCGTCCGGATTATGGCCTTCACCATCTCTGAGCTGTCGCAGCTCACGTCAGGTTCTGGTACTGAGACGAGAGACGAACATCAACAACTGAACATCAAAGTTTAAAATGAAAATAAATGTGATTAAAACGTTTCTTACTTTTACATTTCATCTTGAGTTGTTTGTAGAGCTCGATGGCCTTCTCTTCTCTGAAAGAGTCAATTTAGCAGATTATTGATCATCTGTCTGTTTAGATGTTACAGAGAATAAAAGTGTCTTAAACAGCAGCAGGAGAACAGTGCACGTGAAGACACATGAGGACAGAAGACGAAAAAACAAAAACTGACTTAAAAACCTCGTGACTGAAACTTCGTCTGAGGGTTAAAAGAAAATCAGCGCAGATGATGAAGATCAAGACCTGATTTATAATCATGTTTTGAACTTGTAACTGAGGTGAAGATGAAGATGTGTTTGTTTCTGTTAACAAGCAGAAACATTGAACCATATGAAGATAAAACATTTTTAACAGCGACTTCATCTCCTGGTTGAAAGACGTTTTCAGAACAAATCTAACTGTTTTATCAGATTCATCTTCATCAGTTTGTGGTTTTTCTTTGTTGTAGCTTCACCAACTTTAAAACCACAGAAGACACATTAACACCGATGTTGTTAGACGTGACGAAGGTCAAGATGTAAATGCGTCAGAGAAAAAGCTACAACGTTTTGTTTCTTCTGTTTCTTGAAAACTGATGATGCAGCAACAGACGAGAACATGAGACGATTCTCAAACTGACCAATCACAGTTGTTTCTGTTTACTACAGTGAAGCTGTGGAGCCTGAATGTTTAGTAAAACTCATTCATGCAGAGGAAGAGATAAAAGTTTCAGCCAATAAATCAAAGTGTTTGTTTGTGTTTCGGCTCCAAGTGAAGGAACTCGACTCTGTTAAAACTCACAGCTGCTCCATCTTGTCTCCCTGTCGTCGGGCGTACGGGCTCCTCTGCAGCTCCACGATCTCAGAGTGAAGCGCCATGATCTCATCGTCCAGGTGGCTCACCTCCGCCACCTGCAGGACGAAACGGGGAACAAGCAGTTACACTCAACATAAATATGTTAAACATGTTTCATATATTTCTTTTAGATGTTAAAAATTGAACATCACCTGTGCAAACGCAGCAGCTCTCTCCTCGTTCTCCTGCCAGGCTTTCAGCATCTTCTCCGAGGCTTCACACAAACACAAACAACTTGTCAACATAAACGTAAAAATAAAGAATAACAAACATGTTAAAAGCTGCTGTGAAGACTCACATATGCCGTAGTGCATCTGATCGCTGTATTTCTCCAGGTCGTACTGGATGCTGCTCTTGAAAAAGTCCAGTTTTGCTTTGAGCTGCTGAGAGAAGCCGAACATGCTGTTTTTATACCTGGTCAGGTTGGTGTTGTAGCGCAGGAGGCTCAACCTGCAGGAGGATGAAGAGGATGAAGAGTGTGAGACATACGGTGTCTGAACCGACTGCTACAGAGACAGTTAACCAACACAACCACAGAGAGAAGATGTCTGATCCTGCAGGAGACGACGGGAGGAGCTGACGACTTCATTAACAAACCAACGAGACCTGAACGATTAAAAGATCACGATCAGTGATGGACGTTTTATCACCATATCGGCCGATATGTGAAGTTTTTTATTCGCACCGGTCCGATTTCCCACCATATTTAGTTGGTCAGTGTGTGTGTGTGTGTGTCTGCAGTGACATGTGCTGTGTGGACGAGGGAGAGACGGAGCCGGGGGGACGGGGAACTTCAGACATGTGCAGCACAGCACAGTCACATGATAACAGCTACGCTGCAGGTAAAGCAAAGAGCTGCGCTAAGCTACAACCTCCGGGTGAAAACTGAATAAAAAAGTTCTTGTTTGGGGTTTTAGGTCGACTCGGTGGTGACTGGTTGTAGGTCAAGACGGTTCATTACACAGTCAACAAAGAAGAGACATTTTTAAACTGAAGAGCAGCAGAAGAGGATCAACAGTTTCTATAAAAAGAATCGAAGAAACGAACAAAGCGACACAGTTGAAACGGTCGCAGAGTTTCACATATAATGATCAAAGTGATGTGGACAACACAGAATCAACACTGGCTGCCACAAATTAATTCATTGTTTCCAACACTCGCTCTGTCCCTCACTCTGCTGCAGTGTGTAGTTTATTAATAACAAGGTGACGAAACTATCAGAGAGAAGACGACTGGTAACGTCCGTCCCACCCACCACCTCCGTCCCTCACGATGTTTGTACTGTCAAGTCTTTTACATTGACCCTTTCTATAAATAAGGAGCAATGTTATATTTTAATATATATATATATATATATATATATGCATATGTGACTAATGGTGGTGTTTTTTCCAGTCTGTTCACAATTTGAGACATTATATAAAATAAAATTCTGTGTACATATCGTTCAAAATGTTCACATCGGTTCATCCCTAAATAAAACTAGAAAACAGCAGAATGTGAACCTGAACCTGGCAACTGAATTTGTTCTGATCTGATCGTTTTGACTCGTTACCAATCAAACTTCCTGCAGCCTGATTAAAAACAAAAACGTTTCTTCAAATGAATTAGTTTATGTTCAGGAGTGAACGTAGAGAGAGACGAGTCAGGACGGAGACGTGAAGTAACAACATCTTCCTGTGAATGTGCTGACGTTGTGATCTCCACTCAGTGAACTTTCATATCTTCATCTCTCGGCTCTTTGAGCTGCTGTGACCTTGTTTCTGTCCAGATATGATCAATAATTCATGTGTGTTTGTCGTCCTGTTCTGTAAAAAAAAAAAGTCCTGCTGTTGTTGTTGTAGCCGCAGCATTTCCTGTGTTTTTCTTCTTTTAGTTTTGTTTCCAAAGTTTCTCAAATTAAACTGTGATGACACAAAAACAGGATATTTATATTTGTTGATGTTTAAAGTTCAACTTGAAGGAAGAGGAGGAACAATCGATGAGGAAGCCAATCAGCTCCGAGTCGTTCAACACAATCAGCAGGTTTTTCTTTTAGTGAACAGACAAATATGTGTTGATACTGAAGGTTTGTTGAACCTGTAAACATGTATTTAACACGTGTGACTCACATGGCCGCTCTCTGTCCCTGGAAGAGTCGACTGTAATCTTCATTCAGACCACAGATGTAACTCACTGCTTCTCCCCAAACTCTCTTCAACATGACCAGAGGCATCTGAGTTTTAGCTTCTTGGACTGAAACGATAAAACCACGACTCAACTTGTTAATCGAGTGATTAACACATTTACCTTCACTAAAATATAAGATCTTTCACACCATGAAGAGACGCTGATGTTAACCAACTCACCGATGGTGCTGACTTTGTCCGGCAGCTGTCGACCGCTGAGAGGACCAGAGTAGTTGGTGATGCTTTTATCAAACAGGTAAACGATGTAACTGTCCCAGCCTCTCTGTACGGGACAGAGGGAAGTTAACATTAAAGAGAAACATGAGGTAGGAGGAGGTCGAACCACAGATCAGTCCAGAGCAACATGAACCAGAGTCTGTTTCACCATGAATACGAGTCAGACTCCCCTCAACAGATATGTTACGTCTGTTGAAGTAATATCCAGTTTGACTGTCTGTTAACAATGTAATCTGAATTTTTTATCTAATTTTTTAACCACTAATAAAGCTCAAAATATCACTTATTTATTTGTTGAGATATAAAAATAATCGCTGCTCAAACTGTTTCAGTTGTTTTAAGACTCTGGTGGAAAAACCCATTTAATTTATAAATGTTTGAACTCTGATCTCAGACAAACAAAAGGTTGTTGAGCTTAAATATTTGTTGGAAGTTTAATGTGGAAACAGTTCAGGCTCATAAATCCTCACAGTTCCTTATTCTCCTAATCAACCAGTGTGATCACCAACTACAGGTTTCATTGTGGTGGAGTCTCTGAGACCAGAATAATCAATGGTTGAAGCCTTAAACTTGATCCAAAGACCAGTCGTTCAACAGAAAGAAGATGAGTTTGATCCAAGATGGTGGACAGTGTTTTCAACGTCTTCAGTTCGTATTGTGACTCACCACTCCGTCGAGGACACACTGAGCGGCCGGTTTCCTGGGGTCCAGCGACACGCCGGTCTCCTGCAGCAGCTCCTGGTTCACCACCTCGATCTTGGTCTCGGCCTCGATGCGTTTCTGGAGACTGTGCAGAGACTCGTCGGGCGTCAGCTGGAAGGAGTGGACCTGAGCCGTGGTCATGTTCAGGATGTGGACGACCTGCAGAGAATGTGGCGACGTTTATCAGACGTTAACACCTGGAAACACGGGTCGCTTCCCGTCGTTCTACTGAATAAATGTCGATGTTTGTTCACAGCTGAAAAAACAAAATACTAAGACTCATTTTAACTGTTTTCATTTTTTTTTACATCAACCTGAGAAAGAAGCAACATCTGTGACCGATCAACACCCACATAGTTTGTGGGAAAAAGTTTGTTTAGATCAACATCCTCTGGGTTTATACAACAAAGATTTGTCACAAATAAATTTGATGGAAACAAAAGATAAAAACCAGGACACAACAGACTTCCAGACCCACAGACCCACCTCGTTCATCAGCGACGACACAACAACAACAACAACAACAACAACTAGAATTCAACTCTCATGGTGAAGTTTTCCCACAGATTTCAGTCACAAAAGAAGAAGAAAAAGTTGATACTGACACTAAAACTCACTGGCACCGATAAAACCAGCTTTACATCAACAAATGAACATTTCTACTAAATAATAAAGACGTTCCTCTAGTTCTAAACTCACCTTCATGCTCAGGATCTGCTCCAGGACGTCGAAACACATCGGTTTCTTGGTGTCGCTGTTCACTTTTCCTCCTCGTTGGATCGGATCCCACTTCAACATCAGCTGCAGCAGCGACTCCATCGGCTCCAGCAGCGTCCTGGTTTAAAACAAACACAAACAAACACGTTCAGGTCAGTTTCATCAACTTCATCCTCCAGGTTTTATCTTACAAACACGAAGGCGTCGGTCGACGTTCTCACCTGCTCAGGTTGTTCGGATACGGCAGATGAGTCGAGAACCGAACTTCTCCGTTCAGCTCCTCCACGGCCATGATGTCTTTAGGACCTTTGTTACGAACTTTACTCGCCCTGAAGGTGAAAATACACAAGATCAGAGCTGAGACGAGTCGACAGATTATAAATAATCTGCAGCTACGTTGATCAATGGTTCTTATTTAAAGACAGAGAAAGATAAAAATGTTTGTTATTACAGTTCCCATAACTCAGAGGGACACAAAACAGAACATGTAGATAATTTAATAATTTTACAGCCTGAATTGATTGATTTGAGGCAACTGATACTACTGAAGTTGTATCACTTCCTCTTTGAAATGTAAACATCAGTGATGATGGTTTGTTGTTGTTTATTCACCATTTTATTTATTATTGTGTTTATTTTCTTCATTGTTTTTTGTCACTAAAGTAAAACAAAGTTGCTAAAAATAAAAACTAATGATGTTGTTCAATGAGGCTGCAGCCAAACAACATAATTAACGTCTTATTGTTTCCAGTTAAAAATGATTTTACTGGTAAATCATTTCTCTGGTCAGGTGGACGTACCACTGCACAGGCTGCAGGTTGTGTAAAAAAGGTCGGAAACCACAACTGCATTCGAAAATCATGGTCCCGAAGCTCCAGTAGTCGACGGTGACGGTGTACGGTTTGTTCTCAAACAGCTCGGGGCCTGAAGAGAAAACGTCAACACGAGGAACATTTGTCTCTCTCTGGAGATAAAATCATTTTCTACTGTTCAATCTGTGTGTGAATCTGTTTCTGTTTCTTCACACTCACCAGATACTGCAACGTCCCGACGAACGACGTACACAGACTCCCCTGGTCCAGGTCTTTAGCGTAGCCGAGGTCGATGATTTTATGAACGAGCTGCAGGAAAAACGAGGGAAAATATGAGACAATGTTTTTTAAAATAAAAAACATAAAGAACAGAAAAAACCTAAATGTGGCGTTTTCGTTTTTACCTTCCCGTTAATGTCCTGCAGGACGATGTTTTCAGGTTTCAGATCTCTGTGGATGATCTTGTTTTCATGCAGATACTGGATACCAGATCCTGCAGCAGGAATTTTAAAAAATATATTTATGTTTCTACAAAGACAAATCTGAATGAATGTGAGGTTCAGATAAAAAACAGAGGACGTACCGACGTCATTGAGTAATGAAAGCACTTCGCTCTCTTTCAGTCCGCAGCAGTTTTCTGGGATACTCAGGAGCTGAGACGACACAGAAACGTTTCATTAACGACCTGAATCAAACTTCACAACAGTCTGAGATAAACGAGACGACGTCAACACACGTTTGATTCAACTTTAAGAACAATAAATGTCTGTGATCACATTTTAACATCGTTCACACACAGAGTTGAGTTGTTTTCCTTTTGTTTCCTCCACGTGAAACAAACCTGTTGACACGTTGTTTCTGTACAACTCAACATGACTCTCACCTTCCTCAGGTCTCCTCTGGAGCAGTACTCCATGGCGAGCAGCGGAAGGTCATTTAAGGCGATGTGCAACATCTCTTGAGGGACGTCTCTCGCTGTCACAACATTTATGTGATTTAATCTGAGAGAGAATAAAACAAGAGTCAAAACTTTTTAATAAAAATCCATTCGGCTCAATAACTTAAAGACGTCATGTTTTATTTAACCAAACGTCTGCAGCTTTTTTCCCTCCAGTAAAAAATCACATTATTGAGTCTTTAAATCAAAATGTTCCCAAAAGGAAGAAAATCAGTACAAACTTCTTCATGATCTGGATTTCTCGTTTCCATCTGTCTTTGTTTCTTGGTGTGAGCTCCAGGCGACACATTTTCACAGCAAGTTTTTCATTTGTTTCCTATAAAACAGACACAAACACATCATTTATTACGATATAAATACAGAAAACTTTAGGAGAAAAGATTCTTCAGATGTATTTAAAGTAGAGCTGAAACAATTAATTGATTAAATCAGTCTAGAGCTGCTGCGTCATTTTACTATAGATAACCTACGTATTTTTGGTCGACTCATTCACCTCGTTTAAGTAATTAAACCAGTTTCTGCTGTTTTAGCTGCACCCTCTTTCTTCCCCCTCCTCTGTTTCCACGGTGGGTGAGTCTGTGGCGAGTTCAGCTGTTAAACAAGACTAAAGCTGTGAGTCTGGGACTACTTAGGCCGATGTAAGACAGTGGTTTGTTCACTCTACAAGATTATTATTTATTTAGTAATATTAAATTTATTAATGTTCGATTTACTTTTTATGGTACAGGTGATGTTTGACGTTTTGACCCTCAGCTTACATTTAAAATAAAATGAACAAAAACTAAACTACTTGATTTTTTTGGAAGTTATTTGACTTTTAGTCCAAAGATTTGTCGTTAGTGGCAGCACTAAATCAGTCACCAGTTATTGTAATGATGAACTGGCTGTGTCTGTTTCTTAAAACAAGACGAGAACTGATGAGGAGCCACGTGTAGGTCACGAACAGAAGGTTTTTCTGTTACTTTGGTTTTTAAATTCGTCAAAACAGACACAAACCTGGTGGAAACATAGAAATGTTTGAGGATAATTATGTGAAATGAGGTCAGAGACACATGAAGTGGATCCTTCATTTCTGTCACTTCCTGTTTATTCTCAGCTCATCATCCATTTATTCACCGTCATTTATCCTCGTCTGGATTTTAAATCAGAAGTTAATCAATTAAAAAGACGACATTTGTGTCTAAAGACTTGAGACTAAATTAGTTTGACTTTTTAATGTTCAGAGAGTTAATGTTTATGTTGTTTGAAACAACTTCTCTTTAATGAATAAAATGCTGGAAATAAAATTTAGTTTGTTTAAAAAAAAAAAAAAAAAAAAAAAAAAACAACTAAACTTTCTTCAAACGTTGACGATCGACCTTCCTGTTTTGTCAGATATCGACTCTGAAACGTTTGTTACAGCAGCTACAAATCTTTGAGTTGATTAATTTTCACCCACTCTTCCTGCTGATCACCTCAGCTTTACCACACACACACACACACACACACACACACACACGCGGTTTACATCCTCCCACAGACGCTGAGTGATGTTGAGGTCAGGAGACGTTGGGTGTTTTTTTGTGTTTATTTTAGTGGCTGTTGGTGGATTTTCTAGATCTTGACTCCAGATCGTCGTCGTCCTCTGAGATATTTGTCTTTTCTTATTTTTTTCAGTTTCATTTTCTCAACTTAAAGCAGGAAATTTGCATCCAGAGTTTTACTGAGATTTACAGGAATCCTGTCTCGTCTGCAGCGTTTCCTGTTCACCGGCTGCCACACATATAACCTCAACACGCTGCTAACAGCTAACCGCTAACAGCACACACAGGTTTAAAGGTGTTTGAGTCATTTCCACATATTTTGATCAAATCAAATTAAAAACAACAGCTCTTTTATAACATTTATCTTGTTGCTGCAGACGCTGCATTCGCTTCCTTCAACTGCAGAAAAGTTATAACTATATTTTCTTTTTTGCAGCAGCGTTTCTGTGTCAGTGTGTCTGTGATTACAAGGTTGAACTCGGTTCAACACTCACATGATGCTGGTAGAGGTAAACATGGGCGAAGCCGCCGGTTCCCAGTCTCTCTTTCAGCTCCCAGTCTCCACAGTTCTGGTTCTGGTTCTGCCTGAAGGGCGGTTTCTCCATGATAGTAGACTAGACCTGCAAAAATGATGTAGTTGGTTAATTGATTACCTAATCAGCTGATAAGGGAGATAATCAATAAGCAACTGCTTTAATATTCAAGTCATGATGCAAGATGCAAAAAAGATTTTCTGGTGTTAGTTTAAAAAAATCTGAGGATTTGACGCATTTAGTTAACAAATATGATCGTTTCATTAAAGATATTTGAGTATAATATTGATCAATGATTGGTTTTTAACCAATAAAAAGATTAATCGACACAATCATCGTGTTTAGTTGCAGCTCTGATCTAATAAACACGTAGAATTAACGTTTCAACGACAGCGACATCTTTAATTTTAATTTATTTAGTTGTTTTATTTTACATCTAAACATCGGTGATAATTAGTTACTGCGCATTTTTAAATAAAATATATGTCTCCAACCTGCAGCAAGCTATAGATGAGGGATCAGGCTATATCCTGGAACAAGTACCAGGCTAATGTCAGTTTACTTTCGATGCTAACACAAACCCGCTGTTAAATTCACGTTTTAATCCCATTTAACGCAAACTAACTGTCTGTTTTTATAGATTACGTGTTTAACCAACAGGTAACAGGTGTAGAAATATAAATAAACACAACGCAGTTGTTTTAAAACCGTTAGCTAACGTGGCTAGCTGCCGAGATGCTACAGTGTTAGCTAACCGTCAGCAGCAGCGACAGCGGGAAGTAGCCGACGCCGCTCGTTAGCTTCACAGCTTCGGGGGAAATGACGGCGCCGCCGCCGGTAAAGCAACGTCCCGGCGGGAGATTAACGCCGACAAACCGGTGTTTTAACGCGGTTAGAGACTCACCTGAGGCCCGGTGGACGGTGTCATGAGCCGCTGTCGGTAAATAATGTGAGTGTGCGTCTTGTTGTTTTCAGGTCAGAGCTGCGACGTGAGAGTGTGTACTTTCCTGTGTGACGTCACCAGAAACCCCGGCTGTGCTTCTTCTCAACGACACGAGGCTGCGTTCAACAACACGACACAACACCGTTAAACAGTGTTTAACAATGTTCAACACTGTTCAACAACAATGTTCAACAACACGACACAACACCGTTAAACAGTGTTTAACAATGTTCAACACTGTTCAACAACAATGTTCAACAACACGACACAACACCGTTAAACAGTGTTTAACAATGTTCAACAGTTTTTAACAGTGTTTAACAATGTTCAACAGTTTTTAACAGTGTTTAACAACACTGTTCAACAACATGACACAACACAATTTAACACTGATGAACACTGTTCAACACTGTTTGATACTGTTTAAAACTGTTTGATACTGTTTAAAACTGTTTGATACTGTTTAAAACTGTTCAACACTAATTAAAATTGTTTAACACTGTTTAACAATGTTCAACTCTGTTCAACACTGTTTAACATTAAAACATCAGCTGAAGGAGGCACGATAAAATAAAACAGTTAAAGGAATTTATACAAAATACAAATGTTTCTGGTTTCACGTTCCTGTAATTTAAAATATTTGTGATGTGTGGGGACATTTATTCTGTTTCTGTCCAAACTTCCCATTAAAACCACTGAAACTAAAGAAACTCATTTTAAGATATTAAATGATGATATTAAATCCTTGTCATGAATTTCTTAGACTTAGATTTAAGATTTTCTCCTTCTGAAAAGGAGTCTCAAGCCCGATAGTAAGTTTTAACACCATTAAATATGTGCTATACAATACTTTAATTATCACGGTGAAATGTTTTATTTGTAGATGTAGATTTTCAAGTGTCTCATGAGACGTTTATTAAAAAAAAAAACCATATATAATCTAAAAGTTTAAGTATTTTGATTCTAGATTAAATCTCTGACTCTTTCTGTTTTTGATCTTATTTTATTATTATTAATTTATTTTTTATCTACAGTCGTGGTATGTTGTTGTTTATTTACATATTTTGGTCAAATATGCCACATTTTGACTGGAACATGTGATTTGTATTGACTTTGAAATGTTGGATTTGTTAATAAAAAAATAAAAAAATAAGAAAATGAGACAAAAAAATAGTGTTTTGTTACAAAATAGAATTATTCTCTTTTGTTAGAAAATAAAAACAGATATTTTCATGCGTCTTTATAAAATATAAACGATCCAATGAAATTAAACTGTTCACATTTATGATTTTACTTAAAAGGAAGTTCAGCAGCATTATCATTAAAATGTGCATCAGTAATGTTTTAATTCATATTATTGATTTATTATTATCATCATCATTGATGTAGTTGCTACAAGGTATATATAGTATTTTAACACATTTATATATTTTAAATATGATAAATAATATATAATAATTAATAAATATTAAATGATATATAATAGAAATAATATAGTAATATTTGTAATTAAACATATAAAATTAAAAATGAAATATTCTGTAATAAATGAAGCAGACACATAAAACCTTTCAAAACACTTTTATTTTTATCTTCTACGCCTCCAGAAAATGAGAAGCTCACAAACAAACAACATTTCCTTGGTGAGTTGTAACAAGGCAGTGACACATGGAGGCTGTAGCATCAAATGAACATCGCCTTAAACCTGCACCGTCTAAAAAACACTGACATGGATCAGATCGGACCGTTTACGTGTAAAAAGATTTTAGTTTGAAGTGGCTCGATTTTCTAAAACACGACAGCATAGAACAGCATTAAACGGAGCCATTTCCTTCATTCACATCGAGAAAAATCAAATGAAATTAAATCAAATAAAGTAAAAAATGACCATGAGCTCAAACGTTGACCTACTTTAAATATTAACCCTTCATTTAATACTCTAACCGTAATATACTGTAAATGAAAGCAGGCTGTAATATCTCATGCTTTATTTACACGTCACATTCAGAGATGAGGCTGCGATGGAGACGAACGTTTGACTGGACGACGTCGAGGTGAAGAGCTGCTTCTCTGCTCCGTCACATTCACTGTTCAGATCTGAACACGTCACCATTTCTCTCTGCACGAGCCTGAAGATGATTATAATAATAATAATAGTTATAATAAAATGCACTTATTCCTCAACACTTTAGTTTACAATCAGAACCCTGAAGTCCTCAGAGAGAAAACTTTTACATTTCACAGCCAAAAAAACCAGAATGAGGCACAATCATCAGAGAAACGCTACAGATCAAAACATGAAAGTGTCATTTTCAAAAGATGAACTTTGACTTTTAGTTGATTGATCCAGAATTAATTCTTATTTGTCAAAGAAAATCAAATTTAAAAACCTGAACTCGTTTGGTTTTATCCACTGATTGATGATTGGTTCGTTGATTAATCGATCGATTGTCAAAATCTCAACGTTTCTGATTAAAACAAAAGTGATATTTGTTTTGATTAAAACAAGTTTTATGATTCGTCTTCGTCATCAGACGATTAAAATGTTTTCAGCATCTTTATCAGAAAAGATTTGTGAATAAAATAAAACAAATCATCTTTGTTCTTTCTGATATTTGACACAAAGTTTCACGACGTCGCAACAATTTACACAAACTTTTCAACTTTTCTTTTTTTTAAAACCATCAGACTGAATAATGAAGAAAAGCAGAAACTGAGATGAGAATGTGATCAATAATAAATGGCTTTCAATGAAATCAATCGTCTTAGTTTAGAGCTGCAGTGATTGATCAGCTGATCGACACAAAATTAATCTGCAACTATTTTCTTAAACTTTGCTGGTTTCTTTCTAAAATTATTATCTGAAGACGACTTCTTTGTTTTGTTTTTCAGACAAATCAATAAACTAATCAATAAAATGATAATCTGTGTGCAACAAACTAATTAAAACTAATTAAGTGTCAAATAAGATGAAAATATTCATAAAGGAGAAGCTCAAACTGTGACACTTTTTAGTATTTTTGGTTTAAAAATGAGATAAATTGATAAATTGATCATTTTGCAGATTAATTTTCAATCAATAGATCAACTGAATTATTGATTAATGGACAAAAGTTTCAGCTCTAAACTGGAGACTGATTGATGGAGCCTGAATATTCAATCAATCACCATCTGATCTAGAAACTGTACAAACACACACACACACACACACACACACACACACACACACTTGACATCTTTTATTTAACAAACACGTCTCGTCGTCTCATCGTCTCTTCGTCCGTCAGGCGCCGTCGGTCGGTGTCATACGTCTCCACCTCAGCAGGTGGCGCCGCAGCAGCAGGTGAGATTACGACGATTAAAGACGTGAAATGAAAGTTGACAGCTCTCCCTGCTGGTCGGACGCTGAAACTACAGCTGCTCAACACTTTTTTTGTCATTTTTTTTCATAAAAAGCCTGAGTAGAAAAATGGCTGCACATCAACAGAACGATATGACGCGTGTGTGTGTGTGTGTGTGTGTGTGTGTGTGTGTGTGTGTGTGTGTGTGTGTGTGTGTGTGTGTGGCTGCAAAATAATAAACCATACACAAACTTTTCAACCTGTTCGACCACTAACTCTTCTTTCTTTTTTTGTCTCTTACGTCACCTTTTTCATGCATCTTCGACATCAGACCCCGATCTTGTCATTTCATGCTTCTATCACCTTTTATCACTTTGTTACTTTCACTATAAAACACTTTACTCATATTGTGCTGAAATATTTCCACCACATCATGGAAACGAAACAAAAACCAACATGTGATTATCATGTATGTAAGCGCCTTCAACAATATGGTGGTGAATATATTGTCAATATACCGTCATATATCAGCGCTGCAGCAGATGGCGTGTTATATACAACATATCCTGGATGTTTTACACAGAGCGTGGCTAACATACTGCATTTTTCCTTTTACATGTTCAATATCATATTTCATCATACACTGGACATTACACAGGAAGGAGGAGGTTCAACACCAACGGACGACTGTAAAATACTGTAAAAATATTGAAAAACAAGAACATTCAGTGTCTGCCTGGTGAGAGTTCAGATATACAGACGCAGGTTTTACATATGTCGGATTATGGCACCGGCAATGACGACGACGACGACGACGACTTTGTGCCGCTCTCAGGAGTTTTGTACTAAAAAAGCCTAAAAGAAGAAGAAGAGGAAGAGGAGGAAGAAGAAGCAGAGCTGGATGCAGGCGGATGCATGCGGATCATCAGCGGGAAGAAGAAGAAGAAACGGAAACACGTCACAGGACAGAAGCAAAAGCAACTGTTCAGGTAGAGCGTTTAAAAAAAATAAAAATCAGCTCTTCTGCTGCATATCTACTGCCCCTTAGAGGCCGAAGAGGAGCGACGCCATCGACGCTTCCTCCTCACGTCAACACGTCAACACGTCAACACGTCAACACGTCAGCGACGTCCGGCTCCTGCTGTGGAATGTGAACACGTCGTGGTGTCGAAATAAAAACCCAAATTAAAGGAGCTGGAATGTAATTAATGGCTCCATAAAACAATGACGTTCATCGATCGTCTGAAATGTGATGTTTGTTTGTTTGTTTGTTTTAAATGTGTAAACGTGTTTTGGTCCCGAAACTGAGCGGAAAAAGGTCGAGAATAAAAAGGCGGGAGAGAGAAGAGAAACGTGGTTGTAGAGAGGCGTCCTGACAGAACCAAAGGAAAGATGCTGGGTGAAGGTCCCTGTGGAGGTGGAGAGCACCCGTCTTTGTCTCGGCGTCGACGCCTCGTCTCTGCAGACGTGTTCCTCCAGCTGCTCCAACACCGTCGCTGGTGTTTCCAGCCGCAGCTCCTCTGTCAGACGAGTGTATCGGGGTGCCGGGTGGGGGGGCGTCACGTTTGTGTGGGTGGAGGGGGAGGGCGGCGTTTGGGGGTGACACCCTCACTCCTGCTCCCCCCTGTTCAAGCAGAGCTCCAAACCCTGGTGGATCGGAAATAAAAAGCGGTGCAGGGAGACGGCGTGCCGCTGGCGGTGCAACGCCGTGCCGCTCCCGGCGCCCCCGCCCCGCCTCACTTCTTCACCGCCTGTCGGTAGCTGTGTCTCTGAGCTTCCTGTCGAGCTTTACCGGCGCCGCCGGCGGTGCTGCAGCCGCTGGCTCTGCTGCTGGTGTTGCCTCCGTCGCGGGTGCTGCTCGCCTGACTCGCCTGGCTGCTGTCGGCCAGCGTGGGGCTGGAGTGCGCCCTCTGCAGGCTGTTGTCCTCCAGCAGCTGAGCCTCGAACAAGGACAGGTCGTCTTCGCCGCTGCGGATCTTCGCTCGCAGCAGCATCACGTACGTCCCGTAGCGTGTTTTCTGACAAACACGGATCAGACATGTTAATAACATGTTAATAACACGTTAACAAACTGATCCTCCAGGGTTTCAGACTTGTTTTTCAGATTGTTGAGTGCTGATTTGACTGATTGCGCAGCAGCTTTGCTAAAAAGTTGCAATGAAAGTTGTGGTGTTTTTGAGGCATTTTGTTGCAAAAAAGTTGCAGCATTCAATGCAATAAAGTTGCGGTGTTTTGATGTTTTGTTGCAACAAAGTTGCAGCATTTTGTTGCAATAATGTTGTGATGTTTTTAGGGATTTGTCTGCAATAAAGTTGTGGTGTTTGGGGCATTTTGTTGCCATAAAGTTGCAGTTTTTCATTTTAAAGAGAAAAGTTTGCTTTGACCAATAAAGAAATTGTGAAAAGAGGCGGTGATTGGTCTTAGTGATCGTTGCGATCGCAGCATCATGAAATCCTGGAGGGTCTGACTAACAATTCAACTGATTTTCTTTCTTTTTCCTTCGTTCTTTAAATTCATCTCACCTCAAACTCCAGATACTCGTCTCTCTGTCGGTACTCCTCCAGCTCGCGACCTTTGACCTTGCGGTCCGGAGGATAAGAGCGCAGCTCGGCGAGTTCGGTGGAAATGGCTCTGAACCGAGCTTCGTGGGATCTGACCTGCTCCTCCTGTGGACACAAGGTCGACAATCAAGATGAAGGAAACTTTAAAAACTGAATCTTTTCATCGTCTTTAAAGATTTTCTCAGGATCCTGGACTCGACAGACCAACGTGTCGTTACCTGCGTCAGCTTCGACGTCGTCCCCGGTAACAGCGGTCGACTGAACTTCTTCTGCGAGCCGATGGCGGCGGGGAAAGGAGGAGCCGAGAACATGGCGGCCACCGTGTTGATCCGTGTGATCCAGGACTGCATCTGCTCAGCGTTACTGAGGATGAACAGAGAAACAAACACGGCGTCATCAGCTGACGTCCACGCTGCTGCTGCACGATCACAACACCAACTCACAACATCAAAGACGTAATTATCAGGAAACAAAGCTTCACTGTTGACAAAGAAACCAATTAATGGGTCTGTTTTATATGAGGAGAGATGTTAGAGACCCCAGAGACTTTCAGACTGAACCAGAGACAACGATGGAGAAAACCCCAGGAGAGAAAGAAACAGGGAGAGAGGAAAAAGGATGGAGAGACAAAGAGACAAAGAGAAGAAGAGAGAGAAGAGAGAGAAGAGAGAGAAGAGAGAGAAGAGAGAGAGGAGCTGTATCTGTATCTGGGACAAATGCAAACTGCAACTGGAGCACAGAGACGAGCCTCAGGGGGAGGAGGGGGGAGAAACATGTGGACACTCATGTGCCACTTCCTGGACACACACACACACACACACACACACACACACACACACACACACACACACACACACACACACACACACACACACACACACACACACACACACACACACACACACACACACACACACACACACACACACACACACACACACACACACACACACACACACACACACACACACACACACACACACACACACACACACACACACACACACACACACACACACACACACACACACACACACACACACTCCACAGCTGCAGCCACATGTTCTCAGGTCGATACTCAGCTGTAAATAAACTACGTGGCCAAAAGTTTGTGGACGTTTCAGAGAGAAATTCACCTGCAGCTACAGAACCAGACTCAGACTCAGCTGGTTCTGGTTCTGGTTCTGGTCCAGATGTTGGATCTGGATCACATCTGTGTCAGAGGTTGTAAATAACGTCTGTGACAGGACGGATCAGGACCTGAGCAGGTTTGTTGTTATTTGTCGTAGGTGAAGTTGTTTCCACGTCGTGTTTCAGACGTAAATAATTATTTGTTCATGAATTTAACATCTGAATTTAAACATCTTTTTTAAAACTAAGCTGAGTTTTACTGAACTTTAAATGTTTTAAGAAAAATGAGCAGTAATGAAACTAAAATCAGGCCTAAACTGTTTAATCAGGTCTCTCTCTCCCTCCGTTTCTCTTTTCTCCCTCTTTTTTTTTTTTTGTGGCCAAATCTGGTGCTTGGATCAGACTCCGAACTGAAAATCGAACAGTGAACACAAAACTGGAGGAACGACAGCAGAGTATTCGTCTCGTCTACAAGTCTGACGTCTGATTAAACACAACTGAAACTCTCAAACTTCTTAAAACGTCATAAAGTCGAGATAAATCGAAGCATCGTCTCTGGTTTGAATTTTCAGTTTGTTGCAGAAGCTGCGCATCGTTTCTTCTACGAAGTGTTAGAAACATTATTTCAACTCAGTGAGAAGAAGATTAATATTAAAACTCACGGCGCCTGGAAGAGATAAACCCTCCAATCAGCCGTCCGCAGGTAGAAGACGTTGGGTCTTTTGCTGTAGTCAGACGCCTTCATGGCCAGAGAGTGATGGATGGACACGGCGTTCTTCAGGTCCTCGTCAGAAAGCTGCTTGTCGGGTCGGTACTCGCCCTGATGAACACACAGACGACCAGATACGTCAGTAGAGACAGGAAGTAGTTGCTGTTACCAAAATAAAACACATCCTCTGATATGAAAAAGAAAGAAAATTAAGAAAAACCTGCTGCAAATCGTTGCACAACATTGCAACCAAACACGTTGGTTAATCAGGAAAACGTAGTAAAACGTTGTGCTGCTGAACTCAACCTGAGACTGTTTGTTTGTATCTTTAAAAAGGGCAAACTTTGATTTACATCCTAATAAACCTGGTGCAGGAAAATAGCTTCAGGTGGTTTATCAAGAATTTAAAAAGCATCATGTTAAAAACAAAAAAACATGGACAGAATGAAATGTAACCTGTCTAATTTTAGATCCATGTGGATCAGAAACAGCTGAACTTTGAAGTCATCCAGGTTTTATTTTAGTTCAATGATCATATCATATAACAACCTGCACATCAACAGTAACAACAAACAAACTCTGGAGGTTTAAGACAGAAAACACAAAACGTATCGTCACTGTTAAACTGATAAAACTGTTAAAGACATTGACTCTGTTCTAGTTTATAAACTTCTCTAACTTCACCTCCGCTGCAATAATCCATTAACCAGAAGTGAAACAGGTCAGATGAGATCTAGAGGAGATTTCACTTCCTCCTTCAGGAAAAAAAAAAAAAAAAAAAAAAAGCTTTTTATTTTTCTTTAAAGCATCTTAAACCTGAACCATCAACTCACTTACTGAACATCTAAACACATCGAAGTCTGAATAATCTGCATCATTTATCTGTTGTTGTTGTTTTATTTACCTAAATTATCTGTAACAACATGATCATCTTACTTTCTGTAGATACAGAATCAGTCCCTTCAGGATGGCGTAGAAAGTCTTCCAGCCTCGTTTTCCTCTCGGTGCTGCAACAAAGAGAAACCATGATGTCATCATCATCATCATCATCATCATCATCATCATCATCATCATCATCATCATCATCATCATCATCATGTTGCCGTGGAGACAAGAGAAGCAGCCTCATGTTTTCACCAACATGTTCCTGAGATGTGTTTACTCAAATATGAACAGATAATAATAATAATTATTATTATTTTTATTATTATAATAAAGATCCTCAACAGTCAAACAAAGCTAATGCCAGCAGCCTAGCGCCAGTCAGGTCACGACAAGTAGCAAAGAAAAAGACGATGAGGACGTTTAGTCTCTTCAGGAATAAATCAGAGAAAAGACAAAGAGTCGACAGACAAAACGTCAGGAAACAAGGACCAACGTGTCCGGGACCTGAAGAAGAAGCAGCAGGACATTGACCCGTGTTAACGTGTCAGATTCCTGTTCACCAGCTCTGACCAGTTGTTTTACATTAAAACTGAGCTACGACTCTAAAAGACTCTGAGTCTCACAGCTGATCAACAACACAACGTCTGGTTTGATTCTTTTTAGTAAAAACATGAAATGAAACAGTTTGTTTGTTAAACAGATGAATCATATCTTCTCATATTGATCTGAAGACAGACTTTGTGATTTCATCGTGAAGAATGGATATAACGTCATATGATGATGAAAGTGACTCGTACTTCTTTTTCCGTCTGAGTCAGCGTGAACTTTCCGGACCAGGAATCCGTTCTTGTAGAGCAGCGTTCCCGACGGCTGCGTCTCCTCGGCGAGCGGTTTCCCGCTGCTGCCGACTCTCTTCATGGACCTGGACGTGTTGGAGTCGGACAAACTGTCTCCGAGCTCGGAGAACGACTTCCTCAGCTCCTCCTCGTCTCTATGGCAACAGAGCAAACACAGGAATAAATAAATAGATAAACAGATAACGGTGACGGACACGTATGTGTCACATCATCATCTTTCACACGTTCAGCAGGAACGAGGAACAAACGGACCAATCAGAGACCAGAGAGGAAACATGACTGAATGAAACTGAACAGAGTGACACCATCTATGTCTGCAGCTCTGAGGTGAGAAACAGGGGCATCTTTACCCAGGAGGGAGGAGGAGGAGGAGCAGACACATCACTGCTCCTCTTCATCGTCTTGAAGCTTCATCGAGGTCAAACAGGAAACGACGCAGAGCAACGAAGAAAATGGAGCTTCAACAGATTTAACACGAGGCGACGAAGGTGAAGGAGACGTCGTTACAGACGTTTATTAGTTAATTAAATAGTTTTACATTTTATAATAAAACTACAGATTATTTATATAATATGACCTTTGACCTATAAACCAACATGAACAGGAAGTTTTTAAAATAAATTAAATAAGGTTTGAATCAACTTTATTCAAAATCTAACAAACTAATCCATTCCCACAAGGTCAAAGGTCATAATTATCTAGAAATAACTGATCATGTGTCATTTGACCGTAACTCAACATTTTATCTTCAGACTGAACATTTATTTGATTTATTTAAGGTTTTATCATCTGTTTCATTCATTTTATTACAGTTCAACTTGTCAGGTTTTTTCATCTTTATTTCCATGTTGTAACTTAATATTTATAAAGTTAACGAGAGTAAAGTTGATATTATTCATATTTTATCTCAGTATCCGTCGCTGTCGTTTTGTCGTGTCTGCGAATGATCGACGACAGAAACAACGACGGTTTGTGCAGCGACGTTAATCCCATTCTCCTCTGAATAATCCCCCATAATGCACCGTTGGTGTCCTCTTAGTGTTGTTTAAAGGGATTTGTCACATTAGCAGATGAAAGATGCTGCAGGCGACGGCGGCGACGTCAACACGTTTCTACGTTTTGTTTTTTTTTTACGTCTCCACTTGTTACCTCACCAGGAAACAACCGTGTTAAAGTTCAAACCCAAAATAGAAAAAAAATGGCTGGATGCCGAAAATCTCTCTCCCCCTCTCACCATGTCCACCGCCCCCCTGGAGACCACGCTATGAGTAACCAACAGAACTGAACAGCAGTTAACCTCATGAAGAGAAAACAGAGACGGAGCCAATGAGGATGGAGCCTGTTGCCTGGTAACTGCTGGACTGACTGCATCCTTTTTACACAGAGACGAAGTGGAGAGGGAGGGAGGGAGGAGGAGGAGGACAGAGGGGGGAGAGAGCTCATCCTCCTCAGATGGAACAATATTATCAACAATAATATGAGTGAGAAGGAAAAAGGAGCAAAGAAGAAGAATAAAGAGAATGAAACAAAGAAACAAAGACGAGGTGAGATGAGGAGAGAAAACGAAAAGTAAAAACGAAAAGCAGGAGGAGACGGAAAAGAAAAGAAAAGAAAGAGAAGGAATAAGAAAATTTAGGGAGAAGAATGAAAAGAAAAGAAAAAGATAAAAGAAAAAGATAAAAGAAAAAGAAAAAAGAAAAAAGAAGGAAATAAAGAGAGAAGAAAAGAAAAGATAAAGGGAAAAAAAGAAAGAAATAAGACATGATGAGATGGATGAAAAATAAAAGACAGAAATTTACTGGAAAGAAAAGGAAAAAAACATGAAACAGGAGGATGAAAGGAAACGTGGAAAATTTAAAAAGATAAAAAAGGAAAGAAAAGAACGAAACTTCAGTTTGTTTTATGCAAAAAGTCAAAATGTCGTCACAAGAGAAGTTTCCTCGTTTAAGACGAACTGATGGTGATTATTGATTATTGATCATTAGTTTGATACGAGTCACATGACAATGATGATGAAGAGGAGATGATGAAGAAACAACAGCAGATGTGAAGCTCCACCTGTTTTTATCTTCTCCTGTTTCTACGACTTGTTGCATCTCACACACACACACACACACACACACACACACACGGTGCCCCCTCTGCTCTCCACCCCCGTGCACTAGTGTGTGTGTGTGTGTGTGTGTGTGTGTGTGTGTGTGAGCTATGTGACGAACATGTGGGTTCCTTCGACTGCAGCTCTGAGCAGCCGTGTGCTGCCATTTCTCTGCGGGGGAGTGAAATAACATCCACTGCTGTGGTTTTATTTTATTTATTTATGCACACACACACACACACACACACACACACACACACACACACACACACACACACACACACACACACACACACACACACACACACACACACACACACACACACACACACACACACACACACACACACACACACACACACACACACACACGCACACACCTGTAATGAGATGCACATGTGAGATTTCACATCATCGCAGCTCAGTTTGTGTTTCATTGTTTTAGTTTCTGATAAAACGAATAAATAAATAAATCATCGTCTGTGTTTCTGCCTTTGATAGAAACAGTAGAATCACAGTAGAATAGAGTAGAATAAGAGCTTATTGTGCAGCTGCATGATGCAGGATGGAGGTTTGTGAATCTCAGTTAATGATTGTGAAGAGAAACAGAAACAGACGATGTCTGTGGTGATGAAAAACTGAGGCTTCGTTCTCTTCGTCTCAGCAGCGTTTAACGTTTAACTCTGCGTCCGTACGTCAGCGGAGACGTTTGAAGTGGAGCGCTGCCTCTCTGCAGATCTCCTCCTCCATCTCCATCTCTTCTCTGACCACTTCTGTTTTTTTTTTATTCAGGAGCTGCTGCTGCTGCTGCTGCTGCTATTTTTGGAGAAGTAGTGGGAGGCTGTGGTCACACCTTTGTTCAGGATGCAGGTAGAGAGACATTCACATTTACATTCTAGTTGCTCTCTCTCTCTTTTGTCATTGCTCTCTGTCCACACACACACACACACACGTGTGTGTGTGTGTGTACATGTACAGTAGCTGTTTCTGTGTGTTTCTGTGTGTTTGCAGCCGATGAGGATGAGGATGAAAACGCAGGGAGGAGAGAGAGAGAGAGAGAGAGAGAGAGCGATGCGGTAGCTATGGAGTCGTATCCATGGTGCCGTCGCTATGGCAACAAAGCTTGGAAAGCCAGCGACTTAATTGGCATGTCGGAGGCTGAAGCTCCAGAATAGCAACCCTTGACACACTAATGTTTCCTTCACATGCCAGACGACACCCGCGTCACTAATGAGGACGCTAACAAGTTAATCAATATCCCTCATTGTTTCCTGCCCTTCAGGACACAGCAGTGTGTGTGTGTGTGTGTGTGTGTGTGAAGATGAAACAAATCATACATAGAAAATAAATCACATTTAAAACGAAGCACGTCAGCACAAAGTCAAATTACTCACAGCGTCCACTGCAGCTTCTGGTTCTTGATGGAGTTGTAAAGCGCCTGCAGAGGAAACAGACGGAGATGAAATCAAGTTTACAGTCACAAGATTTGATCACAAGCTGCAGGTGTGTGTGTGTTAGAGTGTGTATGTGTGTTTTACAGTGAAAAGCTGCACATTAAGCAAACAGCTGCTTTCATTCAATAAATTTCTCTCCAGAGAAATGTCATCGCTCTTTACGCTGCTCAAACTCAAAGTCAAACTCTATCAATCAATCGTCTGATCAGTCAGATCACACACACACACACACACATCACCCTGTTGACGGATGAAACGCTTCCATCAATCAACCAATAAATAATTTACTTTGACACAAATGATTCAACTGTAACGAAGCGAATGAAGTTACAGCTCAACGACACAAACAGAACCAAACACAAAGAAACGATCGCATCAAAACCATTGATCGATTAATCAATAAGTGGAAAACTACTGGAAACGTCACCTCAAAAGACGCCGACAGACATTTTCTACAGTTTCAGACGTTTAATAGACTAAAGAATAAAGAGATGAATTTTATCCATTTGCACCAAACTGCAGAGAAAATAAATAGATTTCAGTAAAACTGACAAAAGAACCTTAAACTTTATGACCTGAGAGTGTTTGATATTTAATATAATCATTTAAAAATCAATTTGTGGATTTAATCATTAGACTTTTTAACATTTCATTAATTCTTCAGATTAAATATCCAATAAATTAAAGTAAAAATCTAGAGAGAGTCAAGAAACTGAGGTTTAGTGTCGCAACTTTCAGTTCAGAGAGAAGAATAAAATCCTCCAAATCATCCAGACAGAAGATCAGAGGAAGAAAACTCTGTTTCTGCTGAACCAGCACAATCCATGGACCCGGCAAACCCAATAATCAGAGATCAATCACAGCCTGACAGCCACAGTTTGTCCGACCACATCCACCACCTGATACCGACGACTTCCTGCAGAAAGATGCACGTTTCACCGTCCAGCTCTGGATCCTGAACAACCTCAGAGATGTGGTCACCACAAAACTAAAAAATCAAAAACAGACCTGAGGACAAACGGCAGCAGATTCAAGTGGAGACCTTTAGAAACGTCTCAGTTCACTGAACGTGATCCAGTGACGCTCTGGTTCACAGCTGGAGGAGGAAGAGGATGATGAAGGCATCGGCCCGTAGACGGACAGACGGCTGAGACAGCTGACGTGATGGAGAGGACGTTTACTCCTTCACCTCCAACTCCTCAGACTCTCAGAGGACGTGTCCGTGGTTAAAACTCAGATCAAATCGATCATTTTCCGCCTCATTCGTTGGACTAAAGAGCTGCTGTTAATGTCTTCACCACAATCTTAAAGGTTTTTAAAAGAATCTCAGTTGGATGAAACTGGATTCATAATGAGGTTTGATTCCTGCGACTAATCAAGTTCATTTACGGTCGTTTCTTTTGTAGCCGAGGGTCTAAAATCTGAAACGTTTCCATCGTCTCATGAATATTAACCAGCTCAGATTTAACTTCTGATTTCTAAAGTAAAACAAGCAGGAAACGACTTGTTTAGAGTCTGAGAAACCGAGAAGCAAAAAACAAACAGGAAGCGACAAGAAATCAACACAAACAGGAAGAGATTAATCTGCAAAAACGACCAAACGACCAAACGACCAAACGACTCGTCACAAGATGAAGAAGATCTTTGTTCTCAGAGAAAGAAAAGAAAAACAACCTGAATGTTCATGTTGTTTCATTATGTAACTGTTATTACGAAACTTTATTCAGTTTTTGTCAAATGAAACTGAAACTGAAGCAACAACAGTGAAACTAAGAGTTGAATCTTCAACTTTAGAGTTTGGAAAACACAAGTACAATATTAAAATAATAATAAGTAACGAATAAAAACAACAGGTTGTGATGAACATGTGCAGTTCGTCTGTTTTTCCTCCTGAACCGAAGCAGTGAAACTGTCACAGCAAAAATCTATTTCTGAAATAAAATAAAACAAAACATCTAAACCTCCTTCTTGACTGTAAATCCTCAGGAAACACAAACAGGATCAACCAGAGAAGATTTCAAACTAAAAGATAAGATGGAGACTCCTCATCTCCGTCACCTTCGTCAGCGTCACAGTCGACCCATCAGGACGCTGCTGTAGAAACACAAACTACTGATGTCTGATGATGAGACACTGAGCTGCTGTATCATCCTCTGCTGTGTTGGCTAAATGTGATTTGTTGTGACAACTGTGTCAAACTGAAATGAAATGAAGCTGCGTCTCAGCCAGAAGTAAAAGTGACAAGAAACAGGAAACAGGAAACGTGCGACAGGGTCAGTACCTTCCTCCTCTTCCTCGCCTGCGGGTGGTTCTGTCCGTCCTGAGCTTTTCCCAACAGGTCTGGAAACACCAACGGTTTGAGGGAACGCGAGCGCGGCGTTCTGGGATATCTGAAGGGATCCATCATCCTGAAGTCGCGTCCGTAACGGACGGTGCAAAGGGAACGAGAGCGAAGGCGTCCGGCCGAGTGAAGACTGTTCACACCGATCATGACGAGAAAAACGGACGAGAAAAAGACGACGAGAGAAAAAAGTTCCCGACTGAGTCAAACGACGTCCAAAAGAGGCTGCAAACCAGTTGGAGTTGTTACAGAAAGCAGCTGGTGATCGAAGAGAGAGGGAGGCGACACATCATCATCATCATCATCATCATCATCATCATCATCAGGCTGCTGCCAAGTGGAGCCACATCTCAGCAGGAACCACAAACACACCAATCCAACACTTTTCTACAACAAAGTCCACGTTAAAAAAAACTGTCGCTTCTCCTCTCGTCCTGTTCCCGACTGGAAAAGATGAATCCTCAGAGTCGCTTTGACCTGAACCGATGATTTCACAGATGGCAGAGGTGTGAACGGACGACAGCGTGGAACAGATGGTGCAAAACGCAGAAACTAAAGAGGTAAATCACACACACACACACACACACACACACACACAGAGAGAGAGAGGTGATGAGGTGTGTTTGCTGAATGTGAACAACAAACGCACAATAGGAGGGAGATACAGAGGGGGAGTTGAAGGAGGGAGGTGAAGGAGGGAGGTGAAGGATGGAGGGAGGGAGGGAGGGAGGGAGGGAGGGAGGTTCGGCCGCCCTCGGACTTCGGAGCAGGGATTCCAAACAGCGCCGTTGATTTCGTCACAAACCCAGAAACAAAAACCAAAAATAAACAAAAAGAATCAGAAGCTCAGAAGATTCAAGATGACGAAGGTGAACGATTGTTCCTGTTGCTCCGTTAAAACACACACACACACACACACACACACACACACACACACACACACACTTCTCCTCAGTCCAAGTGTGACATCGTCCCTGTGATGCTCCTTCTCCTTCTCCTCCTTCTTCAGATTCAGTCAGATCTTATTTTGTGTTGCGCTGGTCACAGTCTCTTGTCGTTGCAGCTCCAACGAGTGTTGGTGTCTGCTGCTCTACTCCACCTCCTGCTGCCGCCGCCGCCGCTGCTGCTTAAGATGATGATGATGTCTCTCATATCTCCCTCGTCTTCCTCCGTTTATTTATCTGTTGCGATCTTTTTCTCATCTCTTCGTCTTTTTCTCTGTTTCCTTTCTGGTTCCTGCTGCTGCTGCCACCTCTGCGGAGGAGGAGGAGGACGAGGAGGAGGAGGAGGAGGAAGAGGAACGGAGAACTGGTTGCCTGAATCGCTCAGTGAAAAAGAAGCTGATAGGGACAGTGCTCTCTCTCTCCTCCCTCTCTCTCTCACTCTCTCTCTCCCCGTCAATGCGCACCTTCCTCCCTCCTCCCTCCTTCTCTCAGTCATCGCCAGCAAATCACATTCGTCTCCCAAACTGCCTCCTCTGAGCACAGAGAGAGGGTTTTTATTTTTTTTTTAAAAATATATATACTTGTGATGTCAATTGATATTCGAGCGTTGGTCTCATGGGAGCAGATGGTGAGGTGAGGAGGGGGTGAGGAGGGGGTGAGGAGGGAAAAGAGGTGAGAAAAGGTGTGTGTGATGAAAAGTGTGAATTAAAGGAGCAGTTCAGTTTCAGGAGGTGGAGGTTTCACTTCATGATTCACAAAAAAGAATCATTTTCTTCTGCAGAATCACACGAGTTACATTCAGTTTTTATGCTAAGCTAAAGGCTAAACGTTAGCATGTTAGCATCACCCCCTGGTGGCCGTCTGAAATATAGGTCTGCATTAAACTAAAACTATTATAACACGTTTAAAATTTAATTTAGGTTGTTAGTGTGAATATAAAACAGTTGTTTTAAATAAAAAGTGAAAATATGTTAATCTTGTGGTGTTTACGCTTGTTTACGTTGCCTCCTAGAGGCCAAAAAGAGCAGGATGAACAGGTGTGATGTTATGAGATAAAAGAGCAGGTTTAGCTTTAATTTTTTTATTTTTCTGATCACATAAAATAATAATTTTTAGCTGCAGAATCAGACTGGTTACATTTAGTTTTTATGCTAAGCTAAAGGCTAAAGATGTTAGCATTGCCCCCTGGTGGTCGTCTGCATTAAACTAAAACAATTATAACACGTTTAAAATGATATTTAGATTGTTTGTGTGAATATAAAACAGTTTGATGTTAAGATGTTAATGTTGTACTAGTAGATTTAGGTTAACGCTGCCAAAAAGAGCAGGTTCAACTTAAATCTTTACATTTTTCTGATCAAATTTTAGTTATTATTATATGATGTTATAAAGACGTTATGAGACTGACTAATGATTGGTTGGTTGGGTGTAAAGGGGCGGGACTTGATCACTTCCTGTTCCTATAAACGATGACATCACTCATATCCATCTTCAGTTACCGCTATTGATCTTTTGGCCACTTGAGGGCAGTAAAACTAAAGATCAATATTACTATCGTCACTATTTAAACGCCCAGTGAGGAGGATTTAGTGGTATTTATTAGCAGAGAGTAGGTAGTTCATGTAAATGTTTATCAGTTTTCTAAATTAAAAGGTGATAATATGTTAATACGTTTCTTAGCCTGTTTCCGCTGCCCCTGGTGGCCAAAAAGAGCAGGTTCAACTTTTAATTGATTGATTAATTAATTGATTTAATTGATTTAATTAGTTATTTGATGTTATTATAACATCATGAGACGTCATGAGCTTGACTCACGATTGGTCAGGTGGGTGTAAAGGGGCGGGACTTCGATATTTCACTTCCTGTTTAGAAGCAGAAACGATGACATCACTGGTATCTGGACATTTTGGCGTCAGTTTCTACAGGAGCTGGAGGGGATGAGGAGACGTCTCGTCTGTCTTTATTTACAGTTATTGATTTTTTGGCCACTTGGGGGCAGTAAAACTAAACATCAATATTAATATCATTACTATTTAAAAGTCCAATTAAACGGATTCAGTGGTATTTATTAGCAGAAAGAAAATACTTAAAACTCAGAGACCAATGGTCAAGTTTTCATCTCCGTCCAAAACGAGGAGCCACATCTTTAAACTCACAACACACTCACACCATAATGAGGTCAAGAGAAAAGGAGGCGGCAGAGAAAATGGAGCGTCTGACAAAAACCTCTGCTTACAAGACGAATGAATGAGGTGTTTCCCCAGGAGAAATCGGTCAAAGAGAAATTATTGACGTGAGAGTGAGTAACAGGGACGAAGAGACGAGCTAAAAATGTGGAGCTGAAGAAGCGAGAAGACGAGTAACGACTGAAAACAAACGTGATCCTTCACTGAAACTACAACATCCACCGAATCACCGACTCATCGTCTGAAAACTGAACTTATTTCTACTTCACTTCATCGTCCTCATCGCGTGTGGACGAGGAAGTTACTGAATAAAAGTTGCGTTTTGGTGAAATTACAACAAACCGGGACGTGTTGATGTCTGACTGAATGGGAACATGAAGGTGGAAGAGTTCAGGACTTTAATAGGTGAAAACCAGCAGATCTACTTTTTTATTCTTTGTTGTTGATGAATGAAGAACAACGGTGAGCTGAGTTAGAGGGAATAACATGACAAGAAAAGGAAAAACTATATATTTCCTGAGAAGTGAAAAATTCACAAGGAAAAAACTTGACTTATAGACATTTTGCAAGAAGATACGATGTTTGTGGATGAAAGTCACAAATTTAAGAGGAAAAAAAAGTTTTTTGTTTCGTTTTAGTCTAAATATTATATAACTTTGCAGCATTGCATCACATCGCCTGCTCTATATTTTCCCAAACAGATTTTATGAGATCACCAGATGATCGTGAAGAGACGTTGTAACAACTCTGATGTGGACGAACAAGCTTTTCTTCTTGTAAATGTATAAATATACGACTTCAGTCTCATAAATGTTGAGTTTTTTTTTAAAGTCGTCTTATTAACGAAGCTAATGTTTCTGTTCAGTCGATGACCTCACCCTCCTCCTCCTCTTGTTGTTCTGCATCTTGTGCTCTTTGTTAAATTTAAGATGCTGTAATAAAACTTTAATGGCCGCTGTGACTGCTGTTTTCACCCGAGGCAGAGAAACAAAAAGAGAGTCTTTCTCCCTCAGCGACCAGCGTCTTGTCCTTTGACGTGGAAGTGATGTGATGTGAGTCTCTGTGACCCAAACCGTCTGGACGAAGACGACGGAGTCATGCAGGACCAAGTGGAAGCTCCTGGTGTTTGGTTTGTGTCTCGAAACCAGTGAATCTGAACCACCTGGACCGAGTATTTAACCCTGAATTACGTCTCATCAGTCAAACACCTGCTCGCTGAAAAGAAACCAGTCGGCAGTAAAAAGCTAAATGAACCTGTCATCTCTGGTACCTTCTGCCCTCCATCAGATCCCCTGTCAGTCAACCTCCCCTGCCTCCCTCCATCCATCCCACTCAATATTTCACACCGTGTCCAAATCTCCGTCCAGACAGCTCAGGGAGAACGGGAGCTCATCTCTGCTGACCTCAGCAGCTCTTTATTTCTCCCCTCCGTCCCTTTTCATATCTCCACATCTTTCTCACTTCTTTCTTTTTTTTTTTCATTTTCATAGCGAAAGTCACAGATTCTCGTCTCAATCAGCATCTGTCCTCGCGGCGCTGCTTCCTGCTCTGGACGGCAGGTGTAACGCAGCATGTGTGTGTGTGTGTGTGTGTGTGTGTGTGTGTTTCAAACGACAGAAAAATTTAATTATTTTATAAGAAACATCCAGATTGAAAACATCACAACAATGAGCGGTCAACTCTCAAACCACTAGACAGATTCAGCTGCCGGGCACTTTCCTTCATTTTCCTTCACTTTCTTTTCAGGCTCCACATGATTTGAGTTTAATTTTACATGAACTTTATATTTATTTGGTTCAATTTTGGAGCAAAGCAGCAAAATGAGGCTCAACAAATCAAATAAAATCACTAAAACGAATAAAACCTTTGTTTATATCAGGAAATAATTGTAGAAAACACATTACAAATATATATATTTTTTATAATTTGAGATTTTTTTTAACATCTCTACTTGTGTCTCCACTTACTCATGAGATCACAACAACTTGATCTTTGACCTTTGGCTCTAAAATCGAGTCAGTCCTTCCTTAAATCTAAATAAACATTTCTGCCTCATTTGTAGTGATTTTCTTGAAACGTTCCTGAGATATCAAATAGAAATGATGAAATTAAATCCAAACTAGTTTTATTTCTTGTTGTGGTCCAAACAAACCAGACAGCCCCAAATGAAATATTTGAAAAACCAGCTTTGACTTTGCTTTACTCAGATTCCACTGAGTCCTCGATAATTCGTCATTAAGAAAACAACATGTTTATTCTCCGAACGTGTTGATCATGTAAATCAGATCTGATAAGATTCAACAGCTGCGTCTGTTTCCTGATTCTCCTCAGACGTGGCCCGTTGGAGACGAACACGTCGACTCTAAAGCTCCTGCACAGATTTCACACTCGTTCGTGGCTGAATTAGAGCCACAAAAACAAATAAGTCATCGGTCCCTTCCTCCTCCTCCCCCCACCCCCCCTCCTCTTCCTCCTCTCTGCCATCGATGCCGCTACACAATCGATAACATCAGTTCGCCTAATTACTGTTTGAAGAGCGCGGCTCAGCGTCTGATTGAGCTGCACAACATTTTCATTTCAGCAGGATTTGTTCTCCTGCTCCAATGCGGGCTGCTAACCTACTTCTGAGCATCATCAGCTCTGAGCCCTGAGCCGAGCGGAGGAGGGAGGGAGGCAGAGAAACCAACGAGTCTCTGAGCGTCACAATAAAGACCATGAAAGTTTCCTCTGAAACACGAGCTCAGGCCACAAGCCACAGATCTTCAGGGAGCTGTTGTAGCTCCAACAGAGGGTTGTGTTTTTGTGTGTGTGTAAACCGGTGCAGAGACGAAGGTCGATGGATATTAGTTTAAAAACAGCGGCGCTGGGACCACACAGCTTAATTATTTCTCTTTGTGGTAATTAACAAAACAGTGAACCGATCATCAGTTTTTGTGGACGTTTAGTGAAGTTAAAAACAACTGATGTGAACCAGTAAATAAATGAGTAGATTCATTCATTCATTCAGAGAAAATAACACTCACACATCAGCTTCACACATGAGTCAGACTCTTAAAGGATTGTGGGTATTTTCTTCCTGTTGGAGATTTAAACCAGTAGTTTGGTGCGACAGCGACGAAGCCTCAAACATCACAACACAAACTGCTGCAGCGATCGATCGATCATCGATCGATTGTCGATCTAATGATGAAACATTTTGTAGCTCTAATGAGTCAGAAACCTCCACCGCCATCTGGTGGCTGGTGGTGTAATTGCAAAGTGACACAGACACAACAGAGCTTGTTCAAGCCTGTTTATACTGTTCACGTCCGTACGTCTGTTTCAGACGTCAGGGAAGTCATACTACTACTATTCATGCTACTTTACGTCGGTATGGTTGTTAACAACACATCCACTAAAGGGGGGGACAAGTGCATAGTTACGAACTGCAACATAAGTTGTAAACAACAACAAACATGGCGACAGTGAAGAAGATAAAAGAGTCAGCACCGTTGACGGTGGTGGTCTGAGGACGTTAAATACATCGCAGCATGTGGATGGAGATTTCTTCTTCTTTGTTCCTCTCGCTGGTCACACTGAGCTGTACTGTCCAACACTGCCCCCTCAGTTTCTGGTGGTGTTATTCTGTTTGCTGCTGCTGATACATATCAGTAAGATCTTTGAAGATGCATGAAATTATGCAGAAGAGCTGGTGGGTGTCGTAAAGCAATTCACCTCCAGAACAGTGGGGGGCGACACGTGTCTTTCCATCATGATCATCAACTCTCGTTGATTGTTTATTTACCAGTTTTGTTCCTCCACAAACAATGAACAATGGAGACAGAGAGAAGACGTGGAACTGAAACTGATCAACGTTGAACAACAAATTGTTTTATCACAAATGTTGAGACGAGAACTAAAGAGGAGACGGTGGTGATGTTGTTGTTGTTGTTGTTGATGTTGTTGTTGTTGTTGTTGTTGTTGTTGTTGTTGTTGTTGATGTTGTTGTTGTTGCGGAAGGAATCAAACTGGCAAAGCGAGATTCGGAAATGAGAAATGGTGGACCAATCAGAGCCCTGCGGTCAAAAATTTAAAATTGGTGATAAATAATTGGGGAGATGCTTATCAGCCCACAGAGAGGGGGTCAGACGGGCTACGCGATGACAGAGGACTCTCCGTCATCACGTATCAATAGATACGGATAAATCAGCCTTTAGGCTCTTTGTTCACGATCAGTTAGCTTAGCTTAGCACAAAGATCCCAAACAGAAAAAAACAGCTAGTTAAGTCCAAAGGTAACAAGTTCACCAGCACGATGAGTTTAAAGCTTTTTCTAATTTAACACATCATCATTACATAGTTTTCAGGTTCAGGTTTCGGTTCAGGTCAAACAAAGTGGTCTAGATTTCCTGATCCTGATTCGTTTCCAGACCAGACGAGATACATAATCTCTTCAACATGTTCTGGATCCACAACCAGGTCGGCCACCAACAGGAGGCGTCCAGATCAGATGAACCATCCCAACTTCCTCCCATTATGATTCGATTCTCGACTTTTTTCTGAAAGTTTTCCTTCAACTTCATCTGTCGTTGAAGGTCACAGATTGGCCAGCACCACTGTAACGGGACGTGAATGGTGTTTGTGAGAGGGTTGATTTTACCTCAAGACAAAGCCAAAGTCTTTGGGCTAAGCTAAGATAAGCTAAGCTAAGCTAACCACACACTGGAGACTGACAGCATCAATCTTCCTGGTGCATGTGAACATGACAAAACTCTGGAGACAATGAAAGAAAGAAAAGAAAAGATAATTGTGTCAGAACTATTAAATGTTCTGTTTAGATGATTCGATTCATCCTCTGAAACTTAAACGAGTCAACATGCGACTGTTTGTTTCTCTGCATCAGCATCTTCTTCCTGGATTTCTTCACTAACTTTGTTATCTCAGTTTTATTTCTCCTGATCAGATTTGTCCTGTAATAAACCGGTTTCTGAGCAGCCTGTCACATCCCTGCTGACTGATGGTCCAGTGTGTTAACAGGAGGAGGAAATATCCTCCTGAGTACATTATGATGATGATGTTTATGGCCTCGTTAAGATTCCCAGAACGAGAACACGCTGATTGAGACAAACAGGCGTCGAAGCTCAAACGACAGCCACGTGTTACACTCTGTTTAACCTCCATCCATCCTGTTCATGTGACGTTTGCAACCACCAGCTCGTTTAATCACATCGTTACTTTCCAAGTTTCAGTGTTCACATTAATGCATAATTTATATCATAAAGTCTGCTGCAGGAAACTTTCTTATCAAGTCGCTGGAACATATGGGCTGCAAAATAATAAATGAATTAAAGCTGCTCTGCAGAGCTGCAACGACACGAAGCAGAGAAACAGACCAGCGATTTTAAAGCAGCTACAGTCGATTTTTTTTACAGCGACAAAGAAACTGAACTCTGCAGTGATTCAACTTCTGTTACAGTCGAATTTACCTCAGAGGTAATTTACTTAACCTGTAAAAACGTCCTGCTGTTATAAAAGGTGGAAACGTGAAGCTAAAGCCTCACACACACACACACACACACACACACACACACACACACACACACACACACACACACACACACACACACACACACACACACACACACACACACACACACACACACACACACACACACACACACACACACACACACACACACACACACACACACACACACACACACACACACAGGGCTCAGGCTGCTGCTCTATTGTGCTGGTAATGGGAAACATATCAGAGAGTTTAATCAGAGAGAAGTGAGAGCGAGGGAATAACTCGCTGACAATCCAGGGAGTTACTGTTCTCAGGACGATAGATGAGGCTGGAAAACACAACAAAGAAAAGAAAATATAGAAAGAAAAGAAAAGAAATGAAGAAGAAGAAGACGAGTCCACCTGAGGGAGGGAAGGACAGAGGTGGGACGAGGTGTGATGAGGATGCAAACCCCCCGTCTCGTTATTTTCCAGTCCAGCAGGCAGCTGATTTCTCTTTTAGCTCCGGGGCTCAGAGGTTCAGATCCAGTCCTGGTTCCTGTCCCTCAGCTCCCACATATGGATTAATTAATCACATTGTATGGTCCCGTGTATGAGTCAGGCCTCAGTGCCATGCATCATTAAACGTTAATAATTACAACTCAGACAAAAAAATTTACAATCTGTACCGAGTATGTGAAGAAATCATTGAATAAGTTGATGAAAATAGAAGAAAAGATGATGGAGGAATGAACAGAGATGTTTCTAACGTATTTACAGCAACGACACACACAGATACCAGACGAGATGAGGGGGAAATGCCACAGCGAGAAAATGAGACGAGGAAATGAGGGATGCAGGAATGGAAGGAGGGAGGAGGTTATTTTAATACGACAGGAAATGATGGAGATAAGTGAGAAAAATGAGGAGAGGAGAGAGGAAAGGAAAGAAGAGAGGAAAGGAAAGAGGATCCAGTTGTTTCAAAGTTCAAACTTGACCTCGTTACATATATATATAGTGTTTATTAAATTAAAGCAGATTTACAGATTTAGTTCACAGCTTGAAAATCATTAAAACTAAGAAACAAGTTGTTCCATTGAGGTTGAATAAAGATGTTCAGTGTTGACGAACATTAACTGAATCGGAGGTCGTTCAGAAAACGTTTGAGCTGATTAATGATTGAAAACTGCATCGTGTTGCATGTGATGTAAAGACTCTGACGATGATGATGTTTAGTTGCAACCAAATGAATAAAATCTGAACAAAAGGCTGAAATTTTCCTCTACAGAGTCTCTGAGTCCTGAGAGATAAAGATGCTGATTTGTGGCGTCTGACGGAGGTTTTTCTGAGCACGTCCAGCTGGTAGCAGATCTCAGAGTAAACCCAGAACAGGCTGCAGAGATTATATCTCTAATTTAGTCTGTGAAAACACAGAGATCCAACAGGAGGAGCTGGAAACTGTGTCTGGGGAGGAAAAGTAGCACCTGACCTGCTGCAAACATGACCTGACCTCAGATAGCAGGATGAATGTGGACGGATGGACTCAGTGTTTGCTCTGTAACATAATCCCAGGAGGAGGAGAAAAGAGGAAATAAATGAGAACAGGACTGTGAGGAGGTGAAGCAGAGAGATAAACAGCAGCAGCAGCAGGAGAATAAAACTGTTCCTGGATCAGTCAGAGCAGTAATAATAAAACAGCTCATGCATCATGTGTCCGTTGGCGGCAGCGTTGATACGATCTGCCCTTAACTTTCACATTTCATTCCCGTCATCGTGTTCTCTGTCTCTGTCTCCCTCATGAATTATAAACACAACATTACAACTTGTTGATTCACAGCGAAGCAGCGTGATCACTGCCGACTAAACTAATCATAAACCTCCATTAATGTTTACTGATGTTTTTGTGTCGTGACGTCGCAGCAGTTTGACTCCACTCACCACATTTACGTGGAGGAGGAACCAAACTGTGATGGAAAACAACGTGTCTGCTACCAGACTGAGTAGAGTCCAGTAGAGTCCAGTAGAGTCCAGTAGAGTAGAGACACAACCACGTGGTGGAGAAGAGACGATAAGGTGCTGAGCAGCAGTGGTCGGAGGCCGAGCAATTTTAGTCAAAAATCTGAAAATGTTGCACAAGTTGAGGTTTGAAACTCTCGATGTTCAACAACAAGAACCTTCCTCTACATCACTGAGCTAACTGACGAGTGGAAACATCACATGTAACATCACTTTTTGGTGGAAGTTGCAAATCTGTAGGACATATGGTTGATTTGTTGTGAATTTTCATCAGGACTGTTGAGCTTTGTGCAAAGTACATTTAAATTAGAAATACTCTCCTGAACTGACGTCCACTGAGAGTGTTTGACATTGCATTCGACAATAAAACAACGTCAGGTAACAGTGACTTGATCAACAATCTTCTATAGAATCAGTCTGGACATTTACAAAGTTCAGACACGTTGGTTTGTCTGTAGGAACCGTCTCCTCACTACCACAAGTCACATGTTAGTTTGAGTCTGACACTGGTTTAAAACATAGACATTTGTCTCCACTCAACTCTATGTCCCTCACACTGTCGTTATGACTCTTTAGGTTGAAATGACAAAACATCAACTTTCTCTAAACTCGTCTGACTGATGTGATGTTTCTACCGACACGAAGTATCAACTCATTATCATCTGGAAACAGACCTGGAACGACTGGAGCTCTGGGTTTTTACTTTAACAGCTTTGATCTGATGCTGCAGACGTTAACGCGAGGTGTGTGTGTTTGTGTGTGTGTGTGTGTGTGTGTGTGTGTGTGTGTGTGTGTGTGTGTGTGTGTGTGTGTGTGTGTGTGTGTGTGTGTGTGTGTGTGTGTGTGTGTGTGTGTGTGTGTGTGTGTGTGTGTGTGTGTGTGTGTGTGTGTGTGTGTGTTTGTGTGTGTGTGTGTGTGTGTGTGTGTGTGTGTGTGTGTGTGTGTGTGTGTGTGTGTGTGTGTGTGTGTGTGTGTGTGTTGGTGGTGGGACGCCACATCTCCAGATCACAGAACAATCAGTGGCTCCGTCCCGTAGTGTAAGCAGGAAGTGGCGAGCCCGGGCAGGCGGGCGGGAACGAGCCGCTGATCTGAGGCCTCCGGAGACGAGGAGGGAGCCAGCTGGCAACGAACACAGCTCAGACAGCCAGACTCAGATCTGAGGACAAAACAATGCTGGCACACACAGTCTGTGTGTGTGTGTGTGTGTGTGTGTGTGTGTGTGTGTGTGTGTGTGTGTGTGTGTGTGTGTGTGTGTGTGTGTGTGCTATTTCAGACGTAGCAGCAGCTTACTTTGAGCAGGTCCTTGGGAAAATCATGGCCGTCGTTCAGTCCTTCCAGGTTTCCGATGAACTGTGTACACGACATCCTCTTCCCAATGTTCTGGAAAAAACAGAAAAACAAAACCAAATATGATGTCATATGTTTCACTAAAGTCCATCAGCTCGTCGTTTAAATAAAAACAAACACGGACGAGGACGATGACGCAGCAGCTGTGACGATGATAAATATGTTGGATTTTATTTTAAACTCACGTTCAGTTTCTTCTCAAACTGGATGAAACCTGACGTTCAAACCAATGACCTGCTCGACGTCCTGGGTCACAGACGACGTTTAAACTTTAAAAATATGATCAATTAAAAACTACAACTACAGTTTTAGCACCTAAGGACTTAAGTTGCAGGTAATTGGTGCTTAAATGTATGAGTTGCATCCAAAAACATGTGAAATATCTAGTTTTACTAGTTGTACTGGTCCGGATCCATTATTTTTATTAACACGTAACAATGTCTGATGATTAGATGAAGATGTGAAGTTTATATTTACAAAAGTAAAACCAATAACTGTAAAATATAAAAAACAAGGAATAAATGCTGAAAAATAAAGAAAAGGTTGATCAGATATTAAAACCTGAATGAATCTCATCTCATGAATGTGAACTACTGGTTCATATCCGAGTCCAAGTGAAGGTTTGCGTCAGATTAGTGTTGAGAAACAAAACGTCATAAATCTTTGACCTGTAGTTCATCATCATCAGTTCGTCCTCAGAGAAAAGTCAAAGTTTATACTAAAAGTTAAAAAATTGTGTCTGAAACATGATGAAAAACATCACATCTCCATCTGAAACCGTCGCCAACACGAAGATTTAAGTTTCATAGAAACAAGACTAACGTTTGCCTGGTTTTGTGTCGTAAAATTGAACTTAAAGTGACGGACCAGACTAACACGAACCCAACGAGACAAACAAGACTTAACCATCGTCTGGTTTTATAACAACTGGTGGTGAAGGTTGTTCCACATCAGCACATTCATCACTTTACTGAACAACAGGCTGTGTCCATGAAGAGATGAGAAAAATGATGAATCTGCTGATCTTAAACACCCTTCACTGTCACATTAGCATGTTAGCTAACATGACAACCTTCAGTCATTTATCTCTGTTGGTAACATTTTGTGTCTTAGCATTTGACACTGTCAAGACCCAAAGTCAATGAACACAAATGTACATGTTTCCATCCAATAACAGACCAAAATAACAATATCTGATACAAAAATAGTTTAATTTAATCTAAAACTGGTGATGAAGGTTGTTCCACATCAGCAGATTCAATACTTTCCTAAACAACATGTCAATGTGTCCATGAAGAGCAAGAAAAATGATGAATCTGCTGATGTGGAACAAACTTCACCAGTTGTTATAAAACCAGACGTTGGGTAAGTCTTGTAAAACAGTGTTTTTAATAAACTCTGGGTTCACTTACTAAGTTATCAGTACTTCAGTTTATGTGTAGGGACCCTATTCATGCTACTGCTGAAGTGAAGTGATATTTTGAGCTTTATTAGTGGTTAAAAAATGACAGTTTAGATACGTTTGGCTGACTGCCCCATTTACTTTCATTGTTAACTATTTGGTTGTGAAAACAAAAGACGGTCAAACTGGATATTACTTCAACCAACGTAACATATCTGTTGAGGAGTTTGACTGGTATTGATGGTGAAATGTTGCGAGTTATGAGTTAACTAAGTTAACATTATGACGGATATTAAATAAGTTTCTTCATGAATGTGTTTGTTTTATGGTGTTGATGCTTTAAATTTGAGGTTTGATGTTTTGATACTACAGACAGAAATGTTTGAGACTTAAATAAATAAAAATAAATAAATGTTAAATATTTCATAATAAAGTAAATTTATGTTCCAGCTTCTGTTTTTGCTGAATTTGTCAACTTGGTTCTGTTCTTCTAGTAAATCAATCAGTTAGAAGATGATTACGATGATTATGATGTTGTGTATTTTTCAGTTTTCTGTAATTTTATAAATAATAACTGGATTAATCAGAAGATAATCAACACTTCTTCTCCTGTTTAAAGAGTCACAGTTCGTATCAATCAGCGTCTCAACGACAACAAAGGTCAAATCTGTTGAAACTTCTCTGATTTTTCTTCATTTCTTTTTTTTTCTTCTCTTGCCTAAAAAAGAAATTAAAAAAAAAAAAAAAAAAGCTGATCCCCCACCAGCCACTTCTACAGTCACTTTAATTAATCATTCATCCACAGAGAGGAGCCGCCAATGGCCCAGATTCACAGACCGAGGCTCAGACTAGAAAAGTATCAGATTAAAGACAGAGGCTCAGCAGCAGCAGCAGGACCTGCAGATCCACATCAGTCTGATCAGGATCAGACCTTCATTAGAGAGAAGATGTAGTTTCTCACCTGACCGTGTAGATCAGTGTTGAGCAGCATCAGAGCACAGGTCAGGGTGTGAACGGCATCTGAAGGATGGAGACAGTTAGCGTTAGCGTTAGCATTAGCTTTGTCTAATTTAACAAACATTAACCACTTTATTATTCACATTAAGATAAAAACTATTTATCAAAACGAGTCTGAAGGTTAAAAAAAAAAAAACAGGAACATTTTGTGAATTAATTTATTCTTGCTAACGTAGCAGATGATGATGCTAAGCTAACTGAGAACACGTCTGGAAATTAAAAATAATTTTAACAGATTTCAAGTGAACTAAAATATAAAGATGTTGTTCTTTGGTATTTTTCTTTTTAAAATAAAAATGAGTAAATTTGAAGTTTGTTTCAGATAAAAGTGAAAACGTCTGTTAGTTGTTGAGTTAATTTAACAGATGTATGAACAACACGTTGACTTTATTTCAAATACATCTTATTTCTACATTAGCTAACAGCTAGATAATGACACGAGATAAAAACAAAACTGCATCTCCTTTATTCTGTCAACAATCTGCACTGTTTTCATATTATTTATTATATAAACTCTGATTTCTGAGATTTAAATTCAACCAGAGCTCAGATCTTAACGACGTCTGGACGAGTTAAATATTCATGATGATAATCAGTAAAACGTTTCCATCTCTGGTGAAATAATAAACCAGGTCTGATCCGCAGCTCTCACCCTCCGACGGCATCACTTTAGGGTTACAGTCCAGGTAACGTTTAGAGAAATGAGACAAAACTCGTTCTCTCTCCTGAGTTTCTCCCATCAGAGCGAACTGACGCAGGAAAGTCCTGAAGAAACAAACGACACAGGACGAGAAATTATCAACTAAAGATCAACTGTTTTACTCTGTAACAACAGTCACTGAGAAAAATGATTGAATCTTGTACAAATGTTAATAATTCAACTTAAATGAATAAAGACTAACAGTCGTATTTGACACTTAATTATAAAATAATAAAAAGATAAATATAATAAAATATAAAATTATAATAATAATAAAATGTAAACATAATGACATGATAAATATAATAAAACATTTAAATTCAATATAATGTATTTTTACAGAATGATTTTTATCACTACTATTTTTACATTTTCTGTCAGAAAATATTTTGTCAAATATTCAAACATAAACTGTTAACGTGAGTTGAGAGTGTGTAGGATGACGACTGATATTTAAATTAATTAAATTAAAGTATTAAGACTCTTAAACTCTGACAACAGTGACTCAGACACAGACTGGGACTGTGGTTTATGACCACACGTGTCCTCTAGAGGGCAGCGTTGAACAAAGAAGAGCATCTACTTCACACTAACACACCAGCAAAGAATAAAAAAAATCTAAATCAAACACAGATGCAACAACTGTAACAACATGAAAACAATCATTTTATCTGGAACATAACATTCTTCTTGTTAACGTGTCGGACACGTGTTCTCACCGCAGCGCCTGGTCGATAGCGTGGCCTGTGAAGTTGAAGAAGCTCAGATATTCTTCTGCAACCATACGGCTGAAGTCGTTGCTGCAGGAGGAAACGTAACATGTAACATATAGCATGTAAGGAGGAAGGTAGGGGTGAAAAAAAGAGAGAGAACAGGAAGAAAACAACTGTAGAAGAACAAAATGTCAGTCAGACGTCCAAACTGCAGCTTCAGTCAGTTCATCAGATGTATGTTTCTTTATATATAAAAGAGAGAGGGGTAATTCCCAGGATGCATCTGTCAGAGGAGGAGGAAACACTTTAATCCCATATTTTCTCTCATCAGTTGACACGTCGACATGTCGACAGGTCGATGGAGGAGAGAGGAAACCTGCTGAAACATGCTAACGCTGACACGCTAGGTTCAGTGAACACAGGAAACTGCATCAGCCTCTATTGATTAACGGTCGTTATATAAAGACAGGACGGAGCTTTTTCCAATAAAATCTAAAATAAAGGAGTTGCAGTTTTTAGTTTTAGTTCGTAACGTGTTGGTTTAAATGAGGATTTACTGTTTCTTATTGTTGCAACGTCAGCAGAAGAAAAACTGTTGTTAGAATCGAACAATGATACATTTACGTCCAATTAACAGGAAGTTTTGTATAAAACAAGGTTGTTGTGTTCTAACCTGACAATGTTTAGGTACTCAGCTGGTTGCTAAGTTGTTCGAAGTGGCTGCTGATCGGTGACTAGCTGTTTGTTGTTAACTATGGTTTCCAGTGTAGTGGAAGTGATGCTGGGTTCATGGTGGTTACTAGGGTGTTGCAGCTGTGGCTTGTTCACTGCTAAGCTGTTGCTAAGCTGTTGCTAAGCTGTTGCTGCCTCTTGGCTTATGCGAACTGCAAGTTGTTACCAAACTGTTTCTTCTCCATCATTTTTGTCTGTGATGCTGCTGAGTTAATGGCGGTTACTAGGGTGTTGCAGCAGAGCCTTGTTCACGTTTAAGTTGTTGTTAATTGATTACTGTCTTCTCTGACAGTTTCTAAGAGTTTTCTAAGCAGCTGCTGGGGTGTTGTGGTTGTGGTTGATCTCTGCTAACAACAGTTAGCTGGTTCTAGTTTCTTTAGGGTGATTTGCCTGCACAGTTGCTAGGTTGTTGCTAAATTATTGTTGCTAAGGTGGTTGTTTGAAAGTGACATTTGACTGGTTGTGACATTGTTCAAAGTGGTTGCTGATTGGTGCCTTGTTTGTTGTTACAAGATGACAACTATGGTTTCCAGTGTAGTGGAAGTGATGCTGGGTTCATGGTGGTTACTAGGGTGTTGCAGCAGAGCCTTGTTCACGTTTAAGTTGTAGCTGGAAGTGATGCTGCTGAGTTTGTTGTGGTCACTAGGGTGTTGCTGCTGTGGCTCATTCACTGCTAAGCTGTTGCTAAACTGTTTCTTCTCCAACGGTTTCTAAGGCTTCTGTGAGCGGCTGCTGAGGTGCTGTGGTTGATCTTCGCTGGCAACAATTAGCTGCTGCTTTATGGTTGATGAGTTGGTTGTTTATAGGTGTTGTACATTTATAGGTGGTTGTTTGGATAATGGCAGCAGGTAGCAGCTGTTTGTTTGCTGTTATCAGGTGGTAACTATAGTTTTTAGAGTTTTCATGAGGAAAGTGGCTGTGAGGTGTGTGTAGGTTTTACAAACTTTAAAGACATTAACTTCAAGGTTTCCAGGTGTTAAAAAAACATGCCACCAATACGGTGTTTTAGCTTGTAGCTGCTGTGTTTTGGTTTGTAACAGACTCTTTTCTAAAATTACAAAACAGTTTGTGGCTCTGGCCTCAAAATGTTTTGGATGCAATTTATTTTTAGTATTTCTGGTTTCTGAGCCTGGAAACTTAGTTACATAAGAAAGAAGCAGAAATCTTATTTGGTGGTTACCAGCAACACAACACATCGACCCTCTGACTCACTTCTTGCTGAGGTGACGCGCAACGTCAGACTTCCTGAAGCCGTCCAGGTTGTAGAGACGTTTGGCGAGGCGTTTGGCGGCGGCTACGTCGGCACGGTGGCTGCCATTGGTGAACGTGTCGCTGCTGCTCAGACCGAGTCGGTCGCTGAGGTCCTGGTCCAGCTCCGAGTCCGTCGCCAGACGCGCCTTCTCCCTGCTGAGGACAGATGAGAGATTAACGTCACATTTTTACAGACAGAGAAGAAAAACGCTGCAGGATCGTAGAGGGAGGAAGTCGGACGAATCGAGAACGAGGAGAACATTTGACGTAAATTGGTAAATAATTGAAAACACAAGAAAAAGGGATGAAAAGAGGAACAAAGGAATGATGAAGCTATAATAACCAAACTATAAACTCCAGTATATGAGAACTTTACTAATATGTGATTTATGCAGCTCTGATCTAAAACCAAAGTTTAAAGCTCCACTCTGTTTTATTGCTCCACTGATCGGAGGGACAGAAACATAAATATCCATTAAATGAAATAAGATTATAAATCTTTCATGATGAGTGAGTGCAGATGGATGATTAAAGACATGGAAATAATAAAGGTGGAGGGAGCAGTAATAAATGTGCTGCAGTAAACAAAGCCTTCACAATCATTTAGTACAAATTAGAACAGAACATGTGCAGATTATTTTTATATTTAATCATTTGTACGACTGAACACTTTGATAACTTTTCGTTATCACTTCAGAGCATTAACCAGAGGAGCAGAAGCTTTTACATATGAATGATTATAATTTAAGCTCGTTACATCACGCTGACAGAAACGAGGTCTCTGGGTTCATTCGCTTAAAATTCGATGTGATTCTGACATTTTATTTCCCGCTGCTGCTCGGAGCCGTGTGACCACTGCGTCCAGGCCAAAGCATCAACCCGGACCAGACAATAAGAGGCCGGCAGCAGCAGAAACAACGACACTTCCTCGTCAACGAGCCCAGCTCTCGTTTGGATTTCACAGCAGGACGACGAGCCAAGAAAGAAAACCCTCAGTCCCACACTCACACGTCTTTATTACAGCGAGTACGAGTCAGGAAGGATCACACCAGAGCAAACAGAGATTAATAACATTAATAACAGCAGCTGAAAGAAGAAGGAGGCTGCAAACATCCAAAGGTCAAAACTGGAACAGTTCAACCGCTAACAGGTCCACTCTAATGAACAGATTTGATTTGATGTGATGAGGATGAGCGGGAACAAGATGAGTCCTGATGTCAGGGCTGCCAGTAGGACCTACATCACAACCTGCTGCTGCAATGAATCATGGGATATGTTGGCAAACGTTGTAGTTGAACTGACTGACTGGTCTCCACCAGGCGACCAGTTACTAGACACCGATGATAACTAGGCTACGTTAGCTAATTTAGCTAACGTAGCTAGCTAATTAGCTAATATTAGCTAATAGTTAGCTAATTTAGCTAATGTAGCAACATCAACATCTTTGCAATGAGACAAGCTAGTGATGTATACAACCAACAGACTGAGACATGGCTATAACGTTTCTCTCTCTTTAGCATGTTAGCATGCTGATATGTGCTCATTTGCAGCAAATATAACAAGAGCAAAAGTCAGAGTTAAGAATTCCTGTCTGACATTTAGACATTAAGACACGTCACAGGATAAATGTAGACGTGCAGAACTAGAACGCTAGCATGCTAACTCCTGAAGGAACTATGTCTTTGATGCTGAATTAGCAAATTTTCTGCTAACGTTAGCTACGTAGCAACAACAAAAACACACAGACTTTAATTTGCAGTTGTAAAGTTGACAAACATTTGCAAAACCATTCTTGTGTCTAATAATCTCTGATCTGGTGTTTTGATCAGAGGGATCAACCTCTGGAGACCACGACCATCAGTGATCATCACATGGTTGTTGAGGTGGTTCAGTCGAGCTGCAGCGACTCCACAAACCTGCTGCTAACGCTGCTGTGAATTAGTGCAGAGCAAACACAAAGTGTGGATGCAGAGGTGTTTGAGTTCAGCAGTGGTGCAGCAACGGTCACGTGTTTTTCCATCAGTGTTGGGAAATAAAATTCCTCACTCTTCACTTGACTTGATATTTCCCTTCAGGGTGAAGATGATATATAGGTTCGGTTGGTGTGTGACAGACAGGTGAGGCAGGTTTCTGCTCAGACGTACCTGTGACAGGATCGTCTAACTGTCAAATACTTCTCCTCTCCCGCTGCAGACGATCCACCGCAGCAGAAGACAGACGTCGTCCTCGTCGGCGTCCCCCGTCCCCCTCCTCGTCTCCCATCGCTCCCCCGCCCTCCCGTCCCTCTCCTCCTGACCTCGGACCCCGAACGCATCACGGTGGAGTCGGTCTGACACCTGAAGTGGCTCCGTCGAGGCCTCCTGACTCCGGTCTGACTCAGACTTCATGGGTCCTGGTTTCTCTGGACTTTCTCACTCCCCCTCTGTGTTTGCTGTCATCTGAGCCTCACAGCGAGCCTCCTTCCTTCCCCCCCAAACTGAAAGCTGTTTTTCCTGCAGCGCTCTCTCTCCTTCTCTGTCTCCGTCTGTTTGCTGTTGTTTCTGTTCCTCCTTTTTCACTCCTCCCTCTCTTTCTCCCTCCCTGTTCCACTGTGTAAACTCTCTCTGTCCCCCGCTGACCTTGGATTCAAAGCATGGCATGAAACTTGGCTCGTCTCTCTCCTACAACCCCCCCACACACATACACACACACACACACACACACACACACACCGCCTCACTCTGCCTTTCCACCCTCCATTCATTCCCTTCTGTCTGTGCGTTCTCCAATTACACTCAGTCACAGCGTCCATCCTTTGGGTGTTGGGACAGATTGTTTCTGGTGTTAGCTTTTAGCACACCTTCAAAGAAAACAAAGCTGTGAGGTGTCAGGTTTAAACTCTGGGTGTGTGTGTCGATAACGACCACATCGGAGAATCTGTGGCGTTGTGTCAACGTCTCAGGCCTTTGTGGCGTCTGTTTACAACGAACGCTGCAGGAGCATCCAACCACAGCTCTGCTTATAGACCCAAACACCTGCAAACACTGTCCCACAGTCAAGAGAAAACTCTCAGTCAGTTTGTGCTTGGTGTCCCCTCCTCCGCTGAGAGCACAATGAGCCACTGTCTCACGGTTCAGACCTTCTGAAAAAAGAGACGTGAAGAAAGAAAGGAGAGGAGAAGAAGGAGGAGGAGGAGTGAAATTCCAACTTTTATCAAAGTACGAACAGGCCGTCAGAAATATTTCCCTCCTGGATTCCTCACGGACAGCGAGATAAGATCGGTGCCGAGCAAACATTTACCTTCACAGCTTCACAGTGACTCAGTTTCTCATAAAAAGAGTTTGATCGGGAAATAGGTTGAATTTAAAACTAGTTTAACATTAAAATAACTCCTCAAACACACAACACTCACATGAACTCTTACCTCAGCGATACAAGGTGAAGTTACCACTGTTCATGTCTGTTTTTAAACGTTTCAGTGAATCGTTATCTTTACTATCATTTCAGATAAATGTTGATGTTTATGTTTTGTCTCATGTTTACAAACAAAACAATAAACTTAATAAACAAAAACAAAGTGTTCTACGTCAAACAAAACAAACCTTTGATGTTGTGATTATGAAGAGAAACGTCGTCTAAAAGGTTTAAAAATAAATGTTTGTGTTGACACAACAACCACCACCTGCATTAGATTCATTCCTATCAACACACCACCTGAGTGTAGTTGTCCTCTGCTGCCATCTAGTGGCTGCAGACACAAGGTGACCGTCCCGGTGCAGGCGCTGCCTCTGCAGTGCTGTCACACTCAGTTAGGGTGACATTCACTAAGCCGGTCGAACCGTAACACACGTTTCTGTACCGCAACCGAGTCGACGGACACAAAGAGATCGTCGTGCCACATTTATGACAAACTCCGACATGAACCCGACATGAATCCAACGAGTCCTGATGCATCTCAACAGATTAACGAAGCTCCTGTTTGTGATACAAAGACAAAATGATTCAGGATGTGAAGTGAATCCTGCTGAGCTGCAGGTTGGAGTCAAACTCCGACAGTCAAGGTGAATCCCTCGATGCTGCAGCAGCCATCTGCCTGTCTGACATGCCTGCACACACACACACACACACACACACACACACGCACACGCACACGCACACACACACACACACACACACACACACACACACACACACACACACACACACACACACACACACACACACACACACACACACACACCCTGGCAGCAGACAGCAGAGGGACCACAGCTTTCCCAGCGACCTTCACTCTGAGAATAGCTCTGTAGCTCTGCAGCAGTAAACTGTTCTGCACAAGGAGAACGACGACGACACAGACGCCGACGTTCATTCGTCTGGAAACTGACGCCGGTCCATTAACAGGTCTCTGACCTCAGCAGGAAACCGATCAAAACCACATTAACACTCAATCAACATCAAAACTCTGCAGTTTGGGGACTGTTCAGTGACGTCGGCCTCAGTCAGAGCGTTGACACATGACGAATCACGACCTGATCGAGACTTTATCATCATTTCAGAGACAAACAACAGACTTGACCCAGATAGTTGATGAATCATCGTAGGTGACGGGTCACCTGCGCTTCATCAGCATCAGACACAACGTGTTTATCATCAGGGTTCGGTTCATTGTCATCAAAACACAATTATCTATTATTATGTGCAAACATGAAGCAGGAAGCATGAAGCATGATGAGTGTTAAATGTCTTTCAGCACATTTAATTGGTTGTTTTAAAAGGTTCAGGGTTTAGTTTTTTAATAAACCAGAAATAAAACAGCATCTGCATCAGTTTCCCTCATCGGTCCAACCACTTCATGACGACACCGACTGACTTTGACCTTGGAAATGAGACTCGACTGGTTCATACAGGATTCTGGACATTTTCTGGGATTTTTATCTGCCAACTCTCCATGTGGACGGTGATTTCAAAGACTAAAAGACGCCCAAAGAAAATGAAAGAAACGTGACTTCCTGTTTTACTCAGCTGAATGTAAAATAAAGAAGTACGTCCAAATGGTAGAGATGAGGTGTGAGGAATTGGGAGTTGGTCTTTTTTTTGGTTTTACAACCTGAAACTTTACTGTTCTGGCTTTCACAAGCTTCTTTTCCATCATAACGTTCACTGTTCACCACCTCCACAGCAACAAAGACAAAGTTAGGGACTTTTAGCAGAAATCAAGACATGTTAGAGACTAAAACAGACCTAAACGTAGAGTAACTAGTGAATTTTTATTAGGAAAATATTCATCCAAACACCATCAGTTTTGTTTCAAGCCCTTTGCATCATCTATAAATGTCCGGTGAAAGACTAACTGCAGGTTTTCCTGATTTCTCTTCATGTAAACTCACCTTGGTAAAGAGAACGATGGGTTGCTGTACCAGCTGCTCCCCAGCTGTGAACAGTCTCGTCCTCTAGGTGGCGTATCGTCCGACCCGCTGCTCAGCCTCTCGCTGGACGGAGCTCTGGTGGCGTCCGAGTCTCCGGTGACGGTGAAGATGGAGTCGGAGAGACTCGGCCTCTCGTCGTGGGCCAACGGGGCGAAGCTGAGCTGAACGATCTGCCTGGCGCTCTGACAGACCAGGCCGTGGATGGCGGGGGTTAATGTGGGAAGGTCAAAGGTCAGGACCGTCTGGGTGGTGGAGGTCAGCAGCTCCTCGCTGTCCAGGCTGTTGTACGACGTCCCCTTCGCTCGGTGAGACTCCATGATGCTCTCAAAGTGGCGGCTGAAGGTGTCCTCGGCGTTGCAGCGAGGACCCGAGACCAGGATGGGGGATTTCAGGGCCGGGTGGTGGTTGTCGAAGAACGTTTCCGTTGGTCTGAGAGGATACGGAGACAGAAACAGCCTTAGAGTTTTTATTATAAGATTTAATGTGGAAACATCTAGAAACACGTTACAACAGTTGAAGCTGAGTTGTGAATAATTAACGCAAAAATGCAACCAAACCTGTTTACAATCTACTTGGGAAATAGGTTATGGGTGAGATCCAAACTCAGATCTAAAAGTGGGTCAGGGGAAAATCCTGCAGCAGAGTGTTTACACCTGAGTTTCACCTCTTCAGGTGTCCGAACACCTCGGGCTCCTCCTCGGCGGCGTACTGCTGCTTCCTGTTGTCTCCCTGCATCCTCACACTGGCCCAGCTCACCATCTCCTCCTCTTCCTCCTCCTCCTCATCATCATCATCATCCTCCTCCTCATCATCATCCTCCTCCTCCCCCCTGTCTGTCCTCCCATAAGCCAGTCCCCCCAGAGGGCTGCTGCCCGTCCCCGAGTTGCCCTGAACGCTGCGGTTGCTCCCGAAGGCAGAGTCGGCGTCGTCCTGCTCGGCCATCAGCACCTCGTCTATGTCCGTCTCACGGTAGCAGCGGAGCGGGACGGCGTCCAGGTCGGTCTCCGAGTACTTCAGCGTCCGGCGAATGATGCCGGTTTTGGGCGACGTGCCGATGACGGCCGGGGGCGGGGTCACCAGCTCTACCTCTACCTGCTGCACCTCGTGATTGGCCGAGAGCAGAGGCAGGGTGGAGGGAGGGGTGGGGTCGGAGACTCGCTGGAGTTACCACTAGGAGGAGCTGTGGAGTTTTCCAGAGAATCTGCAGAGAAAGAAAATCAAATATAATCAAACATGGGGACTATTTTCAGCGGTGGATTAATACACATTTGATGCTCCAGTATCTGTGACAGAACTGAACACGTTAATTGTTTTGGGCGGTTTCATCGTAATAAAAAAATCACAACACAAGTTCAACAAATCCTGGTGAATTCTGCACCACCTTCCAATTTTTGACCAATCATCGCAGTTTTTCTGCATTTTTCAACCAGTCGTCATGTTTCCAGTGAAATGTTGATCCATACGTCAGTGAATTCACTTTTTCTTTTAGAAGATGCAGAAAATGTGGGAGATAAAAGTCACATTTTGTTCTTTTAAAAGGGAAAATGATGCAGTGAAAGTTGCAACATTTTAAATGTTTTGTTGCAATAAAGTTGCAGGAGCAAGTCAAACGATTATTGATGAAAACTTTTCCCCATTTATAGGAAAAAAATCAAAACATTCGACTTTCTCCTGCAACTTTATTGCAACAAAACACCTAAAAACACCACAACTGTTTCCACAGTTCATGTTTTCCATTGACGTTGATCCAAACGTCAGTAAACACAACTTTACTGCAACAAAACGTCTTAAAATTCTGCAACTTTCATTTCAGTTTTTTAAAAGAAAATCAGGCTTCAACAATCTGAAAAAAGGCCTGAAATCCTGGAGGAACTGATGTATCCAAATGTGGGAACTATTTTCAGCAGTGGATTAATACACATTTGATGTTCAAGTATCTGGGACACAATCTGGAAACACATTAATTAATTGTTTTTTGTGTGTGTGTGTGTGTGGTTTCTTTGGGATTCATAGAGGGAAAAAAATACACTAAACAGCCCAATTAAAGTGTGAGATATTTATGTGAACGCGTTGCCCTGAGCAACACTAACGAGCGCCGTCGCTCGTCGACGTGTTTCATCCACTGTGGTTTAGTGACTAAAGGAAATCGAGGCGGACATGTTCTCACTTTTCTCCCCCCTGCTGGCAGCCTCCTCAGCAGGGGTCCCGAATAAAAACTCCCACTTGGCGCGAGCGATCCTCTGACAGTGGAGCGACGGCACCGGCACCACGCAGGCGGTATCCGTCTGAAACGAGACCACAGAGGCTCTGCAGTGAAGCGTTTCAGGAAAGGTTTGATTAGTTTTGTGGTTTTGACTCGATGCTCACCTGTATTCCTGAGGTTGCGGCTCCAGTCTCGTTGCTGTGGTGACTGGACTGGCTGGACTCCGGGGACACACAGTCCCGGTCGCCCAGACTTCCCGTCACGCCGCTGGAGCTCCGGGAGGACGACCCTCCCATCGCCCCGTTCTGCTCGGCCTCCGCGGGCTGCTCAACCCGCTGCAGGCGAGGCTGCTGCCCCGCGGCGTATCCCTCCACGTCGTTGGCTCCTCCTTCCTCGTCGCAACCCTCATCTTCCTCTGAGGAGTCCAGCACCACCGGGCCCAGCAGCAGGATCTCCCTCCTCCGCTGCTCGGCTCGTTTCTGCTGCGCCGCCGGGCTCAGAGCGTGATGTCGTTGGCTGGATTGACGATCTGGGCCGTGACCGTTGCTGGACCCGAACCCAGACTCGGGTCTGGGCCTCAGGCTGTTGTCCACGTGACTCCCCCACTGCTGCCTGGACGTCCAGCTGACCGGCGCCTCCTCGACGCTTTGATTGATGAAGAGCCTGCGAGCTAGCTCGGTGCAGTCCCCCTTCTCAAAACAGGTCAGGTCTCCTCTCCGGTCCAGACTCGGGGACCAGGAGTCTCCGGTGTACTGCGGGGGCTGACGCCGATGCAGGGTGGGGGTGTCCGGCGCTCGGAGCTCAGTTTGGAATAACCTAGGGTCCCTAACAGGAGAACTGAACTCGGTGGGAGGATGAGATGGACGGAGGACGCGTGAGGGAAGAGCAGGTGAAGTCTGAGTCGTGGATAAAACCGTGTTCTGATGCTGGGATTTCTGGAAGCAGTCGTCTGAATGAGTGTCGTCGATATGAGAGTTAGTTTCATGAGAAAGCGACTGCAGGAGAGAGTTTTCAGGCTGGTGAGAGTCTGTGTTGTCAGCTGCTGGCGTGTGTTGGTCATTTAAAGGGATGTTCATCTTGAGCGTTTGCTTAGATTGTTGTGCATTTGTTGGCGAACTGAGACACTCTGCAGCCACCGGGCTGCTCGCTCGCTCGCCCAAAGCGTTGTGCAGTGAGGACCTTCTTGCCTCTGTGAAAATACAAGATACTTTGGTGGCCTCCTCTGCCAGCCGACGGGCAACTTCGGGACTGTGGGCTGGAGAGGAGGATTTACTGTCGCTCAACTGGTTCAAGCCCTCGACTACATTATTGCCAAGTTGGAGGACTGCTCCCTGTGGTGAACTGGTCCTGGTGCAGGTCTGGTGAACGTGTCTTTTAATGGCCGGGCTTCCCGCCACAACTCTCTCCTCTCCTGACCAGTGACGAGGACTTTGGGTTTCCACATAAGACGCCGGTCTCGGTTGAGACCGCCTGGACTGGGACGACAGCTGGTCTGACGCTGGACTACGAGGAAGCCCGCAAACCACCGGGCTCCTCTCCGTGAAGTGGTCTTTGGGGTTAACGCTGATGTGTGGACGCTGAACAGGAGACCCGGCCCAGGACTGACAGCGTGGTTGTTGGTTGTAGCGTGAATACGAGGCTTGTTCAAGTGCGTGGGCCAGTTTAATCCTCAGTAACGGGGAGCCAAACTCCTCCACAGCCCTTTGGCTAGCTGCCCTGCCGATGGGGTCGAAGGCTGGTTGGCGAAGGCCGGGAGAAAACGTCTGCTGGTGACTTCCTGGTGAACGGAAAGTCAACTTAGGACTGGAGCTGCACGATGAATCGGGACTCCCAAACCAAAATGGGTCACTGAGCCGCTTTCGATAGTGGGAGGGGGTCGATCTTTCCTCTCTGGTGCCTCTCTCGTGCACGGATTTGCAAGGACTGTCCACCGTCTTCACATTAGACTTCTCGATGTAACTGAAGGTGACTACAGATCGCTTCCCGTCGCTGACTTCCTCTTCTTTTAACCTCCGACAGTTGGGAGGCGTGTGAGGGACCGAGACCTTTTTGGTGGAGGCTGTGGGCGAGGAGTGGACGACATCACACGGTAAACTCCAGCGTTTGTTGACCGTCGGGGAGCTGCTGGCTTGTTGGAGCTGGAAGCTGACAGTGTTTCTAGATGGAGACTGACTGTGTTTGCAGTCCTGAACCAGGCGGTGAGCCGCCGAGGACTTGGCGACCGTCTGGCAGCTCGTCTGGGTGGTTAACTGAGACAGGTGCTCCGCTGGACTGTCCTGAACCGAACGGCCCTGAGCAATCCCTTCCTCTTTCTCTGCAAATGTCCCTTTCCCTCCATTCTGATCTGGGGCAGACCTCACTTCCACATACAGATGAAGGACTTTTCCAGACTGGGACATGACCTCCTCTGGGCACGTAATGAGGACGGAGAAAGAGAAATGGAGCAGGGAGACTGAGTCAAACAGACTCAAACAAGGAGAAGATGCTGCTTTGCCCTTTTCTTCTTCTATTTGTCAGTTTGGCTTCTTTTGTTGTTGTTGTTCTGCTGGTGGTTTTGCACGTCAGTTTATTTTTAGACGGTCTTTCTTCTCCCTCCCAGAGAGTCCGTGTGCAGAGCAGAGACACACAGGTGGAACGGCCAGAGGACAAACATGCCCGAGGGACACCGCCGACAGCTCCCTATTCTTCATACCTGTGAATGAAAAGAAAGAGGAGTTGTTATATTTTCTACTCTCAGATGATACACACAGGATGTTCCTGAATTCGTGACATTTTACACTTTTATTCTGACAGATTGAAAATGTAAATTTGTCAGTAGACGCTGCGGTGCACTTTAGACATTAAATGGTGGTGTAAGGTGTCAGTCTTGTATCATGTTCCTGATATAAAGTCAATAAAACCATCAACAAATGTCTCTCCTGTCTACGTCTTCAACACAAACCAACGGCAACAGCGTTTATGTTCACACACAAACATGTTGAAACTAGAATAGAAATACGCCTCCAGTAGCAACAACCGGTTTCAGGTGAAATTAGTTCAATTCAAATTCAAGAGTTAGGGACAAAAACATGTTTTATGGAACTGAAGCTTCAGTACATCGTCGGTTCACTGGACCAGGTGAGATATCACGACCCCCGAGGTCACTGTGATCTTGACCTTTGACCTCTCATGAGTTCAAATAAACATTTGTACCAAATCTTAAACGATTTCTTTTTATCTCTCACCAACAGCAGCTGATCAGTTCTTCACCTGCACAACATGGACCTTTGAATAAACACTGGTTTAGCAGATCACATTTAATCTCATTCTTTTATCCAACTTCTGTCAAATCTCCGAATGTGAACGACGCTTCTTAAAAATCAAACTTTTTCCTCAGCAGGTGAAGATTTTCCACAGCTCATATCTTTTCCTCCAGGACGTTTGTTTCTCTGTAGTGAAGGTGTGAAGCTGATATGAGGAGCAGAAAATGATCCCTCACGTCCACTTCTTCATCTCAGGATCTAGAGTCTGAATCACAAGATTTAGTTTGTTTTGGAAATAAATCAGCTAAAGCGATGGAGTTTCTGATGGTGAGTAAACGAGCTTGTCTTCGTCGGTGCAGCAGCATCACTAATGATTTAGTTTTTTAATGAACAACAGCTTATTTATCTCTTTGTTTGTGTCTGTTAAACCTCAGGTTCAGCTGTGAACCTCTTGGATCAGACCCAGGATCCAACACTCGACTCTTATCACACACTCGTCTTTGCTGTTTTGCCTTAAAATCCTTTTTTTTTTCTTCCTCTTTTTTTCTCTTTGTCGTGTTAAATCCTTTGGCGCTGACTCAACTCAGCCGAGCTGAATTCTTTGTGGCTGTTCTGTAGCGTTCGTACAGAACAACTTTCCGAGCCAATAAAAGCCGTAGACAACAGAAGTCTTGTGGAGGATGGTGAACTCCGGGCCGCTGCCAGCAGCGACAGATTGCCGTTGCCGTATGGCAGCAGTGGGAGAGGACGAGCGCGTTGAAGATTGAAGTTGACAGAACAAAGAGAAGTTGTGAGCGGGTTGGCGAGTGTCGTTCTCCTCCTCGACCCCGACTGATGTTTCTGCCCTCGCTTCAGACAAACTGAACTCGATCTCACAAGATCTTTCTCAGCTTCGCAAATTCTCCTTTTGGCCTTTTAATTATATTTCTCCATCTTCTCAGCGTGGACTCACAGCAGCGTTTCACTCTCACATCTCACAGTCACATTTTAAATGATATATTTTTTATTTCTCTAATTAGGAAACAGTGTCGACTGCCTCTGCTTCATTTCTCTCTCACACGTCTTTTCTGCCACTTTCACACCTCACGGCTACTGTTCACACACCTACACTTTTCACAATAAAAGCCTTTGTCCAGTTGTTGGTGGCTCTGCAGGGTCTCATTGTTTATAAAAGGTGTGAGGAAGACGACGCGGCTCCACGGCTGCGACAGAAACGTGACAGAGCTGTTGAGGGAATAAAAACCAGAAGACCAGAAAACTGCATTAAAAGGAGTTTGGCTTCAGAAAGAGCAATGAATCTAAATCTGATCTGACTCAGGTTTAATATATTAAACAAGAGGGTTTTACAACTCTGCACACACTGATCTGACAACTACTACAACTACTACTAAATGTGTTTTCCCAGGTCAGAACAGCTGCTTTAGTCTATTTTATGAACAAGATGAACAATGCATCTTTTTCTCTCCGTCCATGCTGAGGTGGCATGTTTCTAATTTTAGTACAAAGGTGGAGCTCTCACGTTTTACAACGAAAGTGTTTCAGTGGATAAAATGATTTAGGTTTTAGTGTGTGCATCGTAAAACAGCGATGTGGTCTGAGTCTCAGTGATGCACCAGCTTTATTTCATCTGACGACAGAGAAATGTGTTTATGACAAGAAGTAAATCTTGAATTTAAACACATTAAAGACGTTCGTAGACGAGTTTTAACCGGGTTTTTCTGTTCTAGTTTACAGCGACTCTGAACTTTGACCTTTGACGTTTGGACAGTAAAATCTACACAGCTCATCTTTACATCCTGGTGAACATTTGAGATAAATCTGAACGGATCATCTCAAAGTGTTCTTGACATATTACATTCACAATAACGCTCAACGTTCACTACATCTATAGATTTTTTTCTCCATCTTTGTTTCCGTCAGGAACGTCGACACCAACCTAAAGGACGGACCGTTTCTATTTTTACACGTAACGAGTTCACGGTTGAAGCTTCAGCGTGTCGCAGCCTCGACTGTGACATAAATGTGACAGAACCGGCAGACGGATCCGCTGGGATCATTATTAGAGATGATTTGTGGTCTTCATCTCCACCGTGACAGGAAGTCTCTAAGATGGAGGCATCGATTCCAGGAAGAGTTGATGAGCCTCAACTTCCTTTGTGCATCTTCTTCTGACCATTATTTCATCACAAGAGACGGATGTTGACGAGAAATAAAGACAGGAGGGGCAGTTAGTCTCTAACTGGCAGTTAGAGAGCGAGAGGAAGGATGATGGAGTCATGTATGAAGGAGAGAGCTCCGCTGGCCGGCGGCCAAAGTGATGGAGGTGTAGAGTTACGACGAGAAAAAAACGATTGCAGATCTGAAGCTGCTACTCTGGAGACGGTGAAGTCGACTCGGTTCAGCTGCGAATCTTACACTTCAAATTTCATGTTTGAAATGATAAACAGGAGGTTTTAAATGTTTCTTCTTCATGGAAAAAACTGCAGAGATGGAAAAACACTTTTCATCCGCCTCATTTTTTTATTTTCAGGTGTTTTACTTAATAAAATCTGTTCTCTCGTTCACCTCAGCTGATAAAACTGTGCTTAATACTTGGGTTTTCTTTGCCCTGATTTTTGTTTCCTCTCTTGTTAAACAGGACAGGTAGGTCCCTTTTTTCAGAAACAACCCTCTTATGTAGGTGATGCTCCATAAAAAATAAAAATTAAAAAATTAAACCCATGCAAAGACCTGTGCATTATTAAGAGACATTAACTATAACTTCAGGTTGCAACAGCAGATGTGTTTATTTGGGAGTGGGAGTGCACGTTTTACTCCACAATGATCAATGAACTGGATGTGATTTTATGTAAAAGCAGTAAATACAAACATGCAGATGCATTCTTGGAAGCAGCGACTGAATAAAGTGATTATTTTCTAACCTTAAAGACATTAGTGTAAGTTTCATCCTTTTTTTTTTTTTGCCTCCTGCTCTAATCTTAAAGCCTCATCTTGCTGCAGTGTGTTGCCCTCCAGGACCCAGTTTTTTTTTTTCTGACCAGTGTCCAACTTGGCGCCGACTCCGATGGGACCGTTGCCTCCACGCTACAGGAGTTACAATAGAAACAGACCATTAGCACTCGCCGCCTGCCACGCTCTGCCTGATTTACAACGCAAACTCTTCAATCACATGAGTTTACTGAGTCAGTCAACGTCTCTGAGCTTCGTACGGATACTACGAGTATTTGAGTCCTGCAGATGCAGATGTTTACACTGAGACAGTGGAGGAAAGAGACTAAATACATGGATGTTTGCACAAAACAAGAGCTAACGTGATTAACTCTTGTTTAGTTGGCATGTTGACGTGTGCTTATTCTAATGAAGTTAGCATGCTACTAACTTCAGGAAAAGATTAGAAATGAAAAGCAAAACAAAGCGTCAACAGGCGTGTAAACTGGTTAACAACATTTAAAGCTGATCTCTATGATGTAGCCACGTTTTTGTCTTGATACTTTGGGTAAAAAATGTTTCTTTGCATCTCATGTGAAATCTTTAATCAGTCCTTCATGAACTAAACCTCAGTATCGATGACTCATCCTTCTGGTCACCGTGGTGACACGAGAGCTCACAGTCACATGCTGCACACGCGTATGTAGAAGGTCCAGCGAGTCCAAGCGTCGCGGCTTTAACGAGCCAAATCACACAGGTAATTAAACCCCGGCAGCATGTGCAGCAGTGGGATACGAAGGGGTACGGGAGGTGCTGGTGGTGGAGATGGGGGGTCATGCTAATATTAGCTCTCAGCTTGCTTGTTGCTGGCGTTGCGAACTAGCAGCTATGATTTCAGCAACATGACAGCTTGTGCAGTTTAGGTAGTAACACATTAAATCCTGTGGAGATAAACTGGGTTTCTGCTCGGTTACCAGTCAACGACGGATCTATTCAGAGTAGAAACATGAACCATCTGACCTCTGATCGCCCACTCGCTACGATCGACGCTACTATTGATTTCCCCACACTGATATTACATTACATCATACTGTATTTGGCACAGCTGCCTGCTCATGCAAATTCCCAAGATTTGGCAGAGGACTCGCTGTCACACCCAAAAATACACGGCTCAAACTCACTCAACTCACAGTCGTCGCTGCACTGAATCATAATTAACCGACCGGCGATTAACTGACATGAAAGAGACGAATGTTGACTCTCTTGTCTTAGAAACACGTCGGTTTTGGGGATGTGTCACTCTGCGGTTCGTTCCTCGGCGACGCTGCCTTCAAAGACACATTCAGACAAAAGAGACGAGTCCTCTGACTCATGCAGCGAAGCTAAAGGAGAAAGACGCAGAGAGAGAGAGGTTGGTTTTGGACTCGACTGTGACCTTGTCCTGAACAAATCATCTACCTCGACTCTCTGACTGAAGAATGACACATAAACAACGAGACTGAACAATAAGAATAAATTATTTGTTACCCTACAAACCTGACTGAGGCGTTTTAGAGGATTTAATGTGTTTAGATTCCCACTGAGCTCATCCTTGTCTGTTTTACAGTTGCAGAATGATTCATGCAAAAACAAGATAAAAGACCATTTTCCACCTGTGATGTGCCAAAGCTTCATCTACATTTCTACTTTCTGGCTCCAAAACATGAGCACAAACACAAAGAACCATAAGAAATGATCGGCTATTTTAAGAAACTATGAGTGAAATCAACAGAGACAAGATACAAAAACATATGCATCATCTTTCTTCCTCTTCTTTTGTTGTTTATTGTCCATTAGCAAACAACAGTTTGTAGCATTTACTGGCACGGAGTAACGTGTAATGTTCGTAAAGTTTGGTTCTCAACCCTGTCGAGACGTCAGTCGGCTGTTAAAAAGATGCTAATGCTGATGTTTAGCAAAGATGTTCACCATCTTAGCTCAATGTTAGCTCAGTATTTAGTCTGAAGCTGTGAGCATTAATTTACATTTTATTATAGAACTGAACTGATTTATCGATCAACACTTCCTGTTTACAACGTACCCAAAGAAATGTCACTGGATTTTTATTTATATTGAAAATATATGAATAAATTTGTTCTAGTTATCAGATCTTGTGTGATTTCCACAATAACTATGTTGTTTCTAGAAAACAGCTTCTTCCTCGTGTTGATTTAAACAGCATCATCATTACAGATATGTGAGTAGGATTTCCTTCTGCTTTAATTTGTGCCGTTTTTCATTTCTTTTCATCTGAGTTTGCATTTACAAGATAAAATAAGTCCTTGGAGACTCTGAGATGTGGCCAATGCCAGATTCTGCAGCAAAACTATAATTAAACTGGTTTTCTTGGACTTAATACGACATGTACAGTTTCTCAGGCAGCAACATCCTTAAGCTGAAACAGGAAGTGACTCACATTTCAAAGTAAATCAGAGGCTACTGTTTCTCAGCAGGTGACCTTCCTCACCCTTTTGTCTCTACTGTGAGGTCGTTTTCCACCAAACAAGTCGATGTTAAAGATTTCAGAGAAGACGACGGCGTTTAGAGTCAAATCAGAGACGTTTTAATAAAGATACTGAGACTCTGACCAGGCTACGAAACAACAGGACACAATGTTTTATCTCATACGCCATAAATCATTGTGACAAAAAAAAGGAAGTTGTCATGAAGCTGCAGATACTGAAACACCACAGACTCAACTAACAAATGGATCCATTATCACTAATCTGAGGATAAAGTGTTTTTGGTTAATCGGTTGTTACTTTGCAGCGTCGTTTCCCTTCAGACCATCAGGCGACTAAATGAAAAACAAATCTGTCATTTTTCCTCCAGTGAGGTTTCTGTCCATTTACACATGATGGTTACAAGAACAAATGAGAAAAAAGAACATTAGTGCTGATCAGTCTCCTGATGGTTTTATTCTGTTATTATCATCACCTCAGGTTGTTGGTTTTATTCAATCAAAAGGTGAAAATCCTCAACAGAAGATGTTTGACATCAACGATAGACTGTTAAAGTTTCTGATGATTCGCTTCCTGTTGATCAACTCATCAATGCATCAATCGATTCAGTTCTAGTTTCAGGACGAGAGAAGGTGAACGTTTTCTTAGACGCTGTAGCTACTAAAACCAAACGCTAACGTTGCAACATCAACAACTATCAGACATTTGATGAACTTGACAACTCGAGCTTTTCAGAGCAGCTCGTCAGAAGAAGATGCAGGAGAATGAAGAACGTGAAAACAGCAGTTCTCACATCAGCCACCAGGGGCAGTGCAACAGGACCAACATTTACTTGCTAATGTCTCTGAGCAGCAAACAAGACAACAACAACCAACAGAGACAAACTACGAACGATCAGAGACAAACTACGAACAATCACACTAACGTCGTGTGTATCTTATTCTACATCGCTGCCCCCTGGTGGCCAAAAGGTGGAAAAGTGAATTTTCTCTCTCTCAGGTCTTCGTCTGTAAACAATAACAACAAGCAGCTGAGTGACAACGACTCGAACAGCGACGTCCTCGCAGGCATCAACATGCCCACACTAACCGATTAGACAAAAATATGCAGCACCTCATGTCACACACCCTCACGTCTTCTTTCATTCATGACTTCACACTCTCAGTCTCACCCTCCCACACACACATATATACAGTCTATAGTAGAGTCCCACTTCCCTGTGAGTGGATCAGTCTCGTGTCTTTAACCTGACAACATCAAGATGAGTCATGTTGCTGTTTAACTCACCGCTTGTTTATCTCAATCGACCCTGAACTGTCACTGGGAACAGCTGCATTTATACTGAACACAAACCTAAAATCTGTCCTTCCTGCTCCTCTTCAGTCTCACACTCACCTCTCCTCCTCCTCCTCCTCGCAGCTCCTCATCCACACCGGACTCACACCTCCCACACGCTTCATCTCCTCGTCTCATCCTCTCTGTTATTCCTTCTCCCATCTTCACCTCCTTCCTTCCTTCTCTCCAGCAGACCTGTCCGACCAGAGGAGCCGGCCTCCCTCCCCCTCCTCCTCCCTCCCTCCTCGGCAGCACGGCCCACTCTCAACCAATTACCAAGCTCACATCACCTAGCCCTGCCCACCACCACCCCTCCCCTCTCCTTCTGCCTTTCACATACATGCTGAGTCAGTGTGGAGTAGTTAGTATGGGGATGGGAGGTACAAGATGAAGGGGGAGACGGGGGGAGGAGGAGAGGGAGCGAAGTGTTTAAAGGCACCGACGTAGCAGCTCGGTCTGGATGTGGGAGGATGAGAGCTGGTCATGTGACGTGATGTGACCAACGAGGGGGGGTCGAACACGTGTAGACACCTCCTCCTCCTAATAAACAGCTCAGGTGTTAATAAAAAGATATAAATCAGCTGGTTGATGCTTCACGAACATTTAGCACGTCACAAATAAAAACACATTAAAATTAATGTTTAATTATAATAAAATGTTTGATTTATGAATTAATAATAAACTGCTGCAACTTTTATTAAGGTTCAGTCTGTGCTTAGTGAGAATAAACAAACATTTATTTATTTATTTATTTAGGTTTTTTATTATTATTATTATTATTGTGTATATTTATTAAGTTACTTTTCATAAAACGGTTTTGTTGCATCAGCAGTTTTACAAAATCTAAACTAGGAGCAGATTCAACTTAAATTTTAATATTAAATATAAACTAAGTCGAATACAAAGCTGTTATTTTGTCTATAAGTTAAACTACATCAGCAGCGAAAGAAGAAGAATTTCATTTTATCTTTATTGAAGTAAAAGTAGTAACATCAGTTACAAGTTTAAAGTCCTTTACTATTTTAACAATAAATGATTTTTATTCTGTTTGATAAATGTAAAAAGCTGCAACTAACAATTTATTAATTTTATCAATAAACTGTTTTATCTGTTACTAATTACAACTGATGTTATAAACAGACAAAAATGTGGTGAAAATGATCATATTTATATCTGTGACTCAGACATCAGTGTGACGGTCGTGTGATGTAACATCTATAACATCTATCTATCTATATGTATATGTGTGTATATATATATATATATATATATATATATATATATATATATATATATATATATATATATCTGTAACATCTATATTTATTACTCACTCATGTCAGTTCGTTTTAGTTCATGTTGTTGAATAATTCAACAGACGTCAGAGTAGTTTCTGTTTTTCTTTCTGCAGCTGAAGCCAACGAGTGAGAAGAAACTCTATAAAATACATATTTAATTTAAAAATAAAGATTTTAAACAAAATTAAAAAAAGGGAAACAACGTATCAGAAAGTTCTTATAGAATCTGAAGACGTTGAGAAGATCTGAAGCCAACGACTAAAAACTCTTCGTATTTTTCTCCGTGTGAACGTTAATGAGACGGTTTTACTCAGTCGCTGCTGATGTGACGTGAAGTTAAATCTGCTGCTGCGACGTCGTAACGTTCACAGATAAAACATGAAACTTGTTACATTGTTAAGATCCAATGTGACATTTATATCAAAATGATGTGTCATTTATTATATTTATTATGATCCCAGTGGATAATTTAGGTCACAGGTGAAAAGAGACAGAGGTCAAAGGTCAAAGTGTCTCTCAGACATAAACAGAAACAAACTGACGTAAACACACGTATGTTCAGTGATATTCTATAGTTGTGTTATCGCCGACACATCGAGGCTCAGGTTTCTTTTTCCTCTGAGACACTGAGACTCCTTGTTTCCATGAAAACAAACGACAGCAGCTCAGACTCAATCGATCCGTATCACTCCGCAGATGAAAATATTCCCAGACAGAATCTAGTTCAAGTGATGAATCTGGATCCAGATGTGGAAGAAAATAACAGATGTGAGTTGTGCAGATGTTCTTAGTCGATGCATTTGTTTATGAAATAAACTGATCAGAGCTGGTTTGATTCATCGATGATTTTTACAATGAATCAAGTCATTATTTATTAGATAAAAGATCAGAAAACCTGTCACAGATTCTCAGAGACAAGTGATATTAATCAGAGAAATGTCACGAAGAATAAAACAACAAAACAATCATTAGTTATCTAAACAGTTGCTCTTTAGTTTTCTGCAGCTGTTAATTAACTTGAATATGACGATGAGACCAGTTCATAAAACATTTTGACTGATTAATCTGTGAGAGCAGAAACCAGACGCTGCTCCGGTGATAAACAGAAATAAACTGTGGCCTTCTCTTCTCTAACTTTCTCCTCATCGACGTCGTCTCGTCTGAGACGACGTCCTCAGACTCGTGTAAAAACACGACAGAGTCTCAAATCAAAGCTGCAGTAAAGAGTCAGACATGACGTCACTTTCCTAGAAAGATAAACTACGTTTCCAAAAGTATGTGGACGCTGGTCTGTGCAGTTTCTTTACGGCTCCGTGTTTGTGCAGAGGAGACAACGATAAATCACCGTCTCCTGCAGCTGCAACAAAGACACAAGTTCAGACTCTTTTTAAACAAGGAAGATATATTCAGGATATTTCAAGAGACTGACCCTGTTGTCTATCATGATATTCAGATGGATGAACAGATGATTTCTCAGTGAAACCTGCTGCTGCAGAACGAGACGAGGAAACTTCACATTACCAAAGTTATGTTGTCGACTTGGCTTCATTAGAACATGAAACAACGTCAAAATAACGACAGAAACGATCTGTTTATGACCCCGCTGAGTCATAACTGTTCATTAATTATAAATAATTATACAGATCCATTTCCTCCTGCTATAGTAGTTGACATTCAAAGCTTCATTATGCCGCTGGTGTCGGTGCCAAAGTGTGGCAGCGTTCTGGCTCAGCGTTGGATCCACTCCAGATATTTTTGTGCTTATTAATCATTCAGACCCAAAAAACAAAATAAAAAACAGAACAGTTCTGTTATAAAATAAACGTCAACCAGATGCTATGATTGTTATTAACAGGTTATTTTAATGAAGCAGCTCGAACACATGAAGCTTATTTTAATTAACTTCATATTCGAGCAGTTTAGAGGTTGATATTCTTCTTCTATTCACCTGCCGATAACTACACATTAATGGAGGAGTTAACGCCCCCTACTGGACAACCAGAAGATGACATGTCACAAAGTTTTCATATTGGTCAATATTTACAGGTCATGAGCTGATATGAAGTCCATAAAGGCTGATTTTGTGTTTTATCGATTGATAGACAGACAGACAGACAGACAGACAGACAGATAGATAGATAGATAGATAGATAGATAGATAGATAGATAGATAGATAGATAGATAGATAGATAGATAGATAGATAGATAGATAGATAGATAGATAGTTTGACCTCTGCTTCGCCCTTGAAGCAGCAGCTCATTTATCTAAATAAAGCCGTGGCTGAAACGTCAGCAGAGTCTGGTGCTCAGCAAACATTTTCCTCTGGTGTCGAACACGAGGATCACGTCTGCTGAGTAACAATATCAGTTAATCCTGCTGCTCTAAGACGACAGACACAGAGCGACCGGGGCACAAAGTCACTGTTGAATGTGATGAGATTTTGAGTTGAAAGAGTCGGATTCAGTCTGAGTTCGACAGTTTCCGCAGCTGCTCGATTGTTGTCGTCTGTAACGTGTTGTGAAGTGTGAGGTGAAACAGGTGAGGATGACAGGCAGTTTGTCTCTGCAGACTGCACCATCCAAGCACCATCCAGCACTAACCAGCACCATCCAAGCACCACCCCGCACTAACCAGCACCAACCAAGCACCATCCTGCACTAACCAGCACCAACCAAGCACCATCCCGCACTAACCAGCACCAACCAGCACCATCCAAGCACCAACCTGCACTAACCAGCACCAACCAGCACCATCCAAGCACCAACCTGCACTAACCAGCACCAACCAGCACCATCCTACACTAACCAGCACCATCCTACACCATCCTACACTAACCAGCACCATCCAGCACTAACCAGCACCATCCAGCACCATCCTGCACTAACCAGCACCATCCAGCACCATCCTGCATTAACCAGCACCATCCTGCACTAACCAGCACCATCCAGCACCATCCAGCACCATCCAGCACCATCCAGCACCATCCAGCACCATCCAGCAGCACCATCCAGCAGCACCATCCAGCACCATCCAGCACCATAACCACCAACCAGCACCACCATCCCTAACCAGCACCATCCAGCACCATCCTACACACCAACCAGCACCATCCAGCACCATCCTACACCAACCAGCACCATCCAGCACCATCCTGCACCAGCACCATCCAGCACCATCCAGCACCAACCAGCACCATCCAGCACCACTGCACCAACCAGCACCATCCTGCACCAACCAGCACCATCCTGCACCATCCAGCACCATCCTGCACCAACCAGCACCATCCTGCACCATCCAGCACCATCCTGCACCACCATCCAGCACCATCCAGCACCATCCAGCACCATCCAGCACCACCAGCACCATCCAGCACCATCCAGCACCATCCTGCACCAACCAGCACCATCCTGCACCAACCAGCACCATCCAGCACCATCCAGCACCATCCTGCACTAACCAGCACCATCCAGCACTAACCAGCACCATCCAGCACCATCCTGCACTAACCAGCACCATCCAGCACTAACCAGCACCATCCAGCACCAACCAGCACCACCATCCAGCACCACCAGCACCAGCACCATCCAGCACCATCCAGCACCATCCTGCACCATCCAGCACCATCCTGCACTAACCAGCACCATCCAGCACCATCCTGCACCATCCTGCACTAACCAGCACCATCCAAGCACCATCCAGCACTAACCAGCACCATCCTACACTAACCAGCACCATCCTGCATTAACCAGCACCATCCAGCACCATCCTGCACTAACCAGCACCATCCAGCACCATCCTGCACTAACCAGCACCATCCAGCACCATCCTGCACCATCCTGCATTAACCAGCACCATCCAGCACCATGCAGCACCATGCAGCACCATCCTGCACTAACCAGCACCATCCTGCACTAACCAGCACCATCCTGCACCATCCAGCACCATCCTGCACTAACCAGCACCATCCTGCACCATCCAGCACCATCCTGCACTAACCAGCACCATCCAGCACCATCCTGCACCATCCTGCACCATCCAGCACCATCCAGCACCATCCTGCACTAACCAGCACCATCCTGCACTAACCAGCACCATCCAGCACCATCCTGCACCATCCTGCTGCAGCTCCTATGTTTGTGTCTTCCGTCCACAGGCAGATGCAGAGACGAGGCCCAAACAGAAAAACAGCAGCTCTTGTGTTTGACTAAGTTATTTCAGACAAATAATGTTAAGGACAATCAAATGAACAGATTAGGCTGATTGGCTCCGTCGGACGATGAGATCTCTGCGGGTGAACTTGAGAGTGCTACACAGGCGAACAATGGCACTCATTGATCGATGGGGTTTTAAAAATAAACTCCTCTGTGTGACAGGAGGAGAGTGAAGGTTGGATCTCCTCCTCTCTCTACCTCTGTTCATCCTTCACATCAATCTGTTGTTTTCCACTGTGATATGAGGTCCGGACTATTCAGGAGTTCACGTTTAGTTCGGTGATAAAAATTTAATCAATTTAACATTTAAAGGCGTCACACTGAGATCTGTGAGAGTACGATGAGTTATATTTCAATTTATTCTGGTTTTTACTGACTCACAAATTAAATCTTGTGTCTATTTCTCCAACCTCATCATAATAAATCTCACTAAGGGTCAAACTGAATCTGTACTTGACTCTATTGGTGTTAAACACAAAACAAGAAAAGATGAAGGAAAACTCAAAGAAAGAGAAACTTGTTGCAACTAAACACAGAAAAAAATTACATTACTGCAGTGACGACCTGGTGAAACACATTAGCTTCGTTTACATGTTGTTTACATGTGATAGATGTTCGTTTTGTAAAAGCAGAGTCTGATCAAACATCCAATAGTTACATCACTTATCCTCTGAGGATCATGGGAAGAACACGCAGGTCTTCCCATGGTCATGTCATTTATTAAAAAAAGTTATCAGGCTCCTATATATACATAGACGTCACCTTCCTATATCGTACTACAGCCGTTGTTGTTACTGTCTGAATCTGAAACAACCAGAACATCAACACTGGCATCGGAGGATTCACTCTCATTTACCAGCTGGAGTCAACAAGTAGATTAACTCTCACACACTAACACATCTAACACATGTGATGCTGCAGCTCTAAAAACTCACATTCACACCTTCCAACAAATTAACATCATCAGTCTACACACGTCTCAAGACAAGAGAAAACCAAACTAGTTGAGAGGCGATAATGTTCATCACTCTGCCATCGAGTCATTATTATCATCAGGACAGAGAGTTGTTTTAATTTAATTCAGATGGTACAGATCAGAGAGCACAAACAAAGAGTTAAAACAAACAAATACAAAATGACTCTTTGAGGATTTGAGACATAATGAACAACAACAACTTCTCACAACTGAACACTTAATAATTTCCTTGTTGTTTGAATGTTGACCAACAGGTTCAACAAGACGTAACCGGTGTTTAAAATCATGAGTTACAGCAGAAAATATGTTGTGTGGCAACTGTTCATCCTGGGATCTGAGTGAAGTGATACAAACTTCTTTAAGGTGAGAGGACGTTTGTTGTCATGTAGCAACAGTAAAAACATGGTTAAGGTTGTGGTTGTAAGAAACAAACACCGTCTCCTGTTGTATCGATCCCTGACTTTGTTTCTCCTTCATCATAATTTCACAATATCATAATATCACAGCTGTTCGTGGTCACCGACAATAAACCATCACTACGGGTCTAATAAGCTGCTGTCAGACGAGCTGCAGACTCTAAATGTTGTCATTTCTCTTCAATCTGGGAGATTTTTCTTTCACCAAGTCAAAACATTTAGAGATGTATTATAGAGTTTGTGATTTATGCAACTCTACTCCTCAATTAAACCTATTGAAATCAGATACACTGTAATATTGCTTGCTGCTGGACACTTTAGCAGGGCAGCGAGGGCTATCAAGCATCACAGAAAATCAATTACTGGCAGTGAAATGTTACCAAACAGCCAAGGACGGAGTCGACATCGTCCGTCCTCGTACTGCAGAGTCGGTCGTGTCAGAAAATGAGAAGGAAGTTCAGCATGTTAACAAGCAGAGCGAGCCTCTCCATGACAGATCTGCGTTTCATTAATCACACAGGATCCATGCTACTGCAAAGCTCCATCTGCACCGCAGCCAACGGACAGAAAAAAGCCTCACAGGCTGGAGCCGCTAACAGCAGACGACCACTCATTATATGGAAACACAGCAGGACTGTAAAATGCTAATGCTCGCCATCATCGCACCAGCTCGCTCCAATCCAAATGCTAAAAAGGCCCCTTTCACTGCCAGCACTCTCACCTCCTAAATACGCCCACTAACACACCTCCGACACGTATTCTTGGCTCTGAGTGTTGGATGTAATGAGCTGAAAATATCTTCATCACAGATCCTGTTTCTTTAAAGTTGATAAATGTAAATCTGCAGGTTCAATACAAACGATGGAGACGTCAGAGGCGATAACTACGAGGCTGGTGAGAGTGAAGGAAGAAATAAAAACAGACGTGGGAAGAAGGAAAAAAAAATCAAGCTCTCTCTGGTCACTAATGCAGTTTTCTTTAACCATTAACAACATGAAGACAGAGAGACGGAGGCTGAACTGAAGGGACGGTGCATTGTTAGCACTAACACACACACACAAGCCATCAAGGCATCAGAGTGTGTGTGTGTGTGTGTGTGTGTGTGTGTGTGTGTGTGTGTGTGTCCTGCTGACAATACAACCTTTTATAAGATAACGCTGCTGATCCTGGTGGATCATATTCCTCAGAGCCACAGAGCTCTATTGTCCAAAATCTATTAAAAACACATCAGTTAGACTCACTGGAGTGGGTGGCACGTTCACTCATTACTATGAAAACACACACACACACACACACACACACACACACACACACACACACACACACACACTGTAGTTTACTGTGACTCAATCTCTTATGTACTAGAGGCCTCACTGCAGCTGTTAATTGTTGTCCTCATCTGTCTGACGTTGACTCAGTGATAGTTTGAAACACAAAACAACAGTGGAAGACATCAACACAGATAAATGCTACCAATTAAACTGCAACTAGCTTAGTACTGCACTGAAGGAAAGATGGAGAAAAATATGGCTTTTCCACCAAACCGTTCTAGCGCTACTCGACTTGACTACTTGTTGTTTTTGGTGTTTTCCATCAGGGATCGTACCTGGTACATCTTTAGTTCCTACTCTGTGGAGGAACCAATGGAGCTGAGTCGATACTAAAACGTGACGTGAACAGACGCCGGCCACTGATTGGTCAGAGGGAGTGTCTTCACAAGCTGCCACCAGACGCCAGTTGAGTTGAGAGAGCGTCAACAAAATAATCAAGCTCCATTTTTAAACAGGACAAGAGTGATAGCCATCGTCGTAGCTACCTGGTCGTAAGCTAACCCAGCAACAAGTACAGCATCTCCTCCATGTCCATTAATGTTTACTGATGTTTTAGTGTCGTGACGTCGCAGCAGTTTGACTCCACTCACCACATTCACGTGGAGGAGGAACCAAACTGTGATGGAAACAACGTGTCTGCTACCAGACTGAGTAGAGTCCAGTAGAGTCCAGTAGAGTCCAGTAGAGTAGAGACACAACCATGTGTCTGTCGTACAGGGTGTGCATCAGATCATGCTACAGTCACCAGGATAAGTCAAAGTCCAACTGATCTTTAAAGGTTCATGTTTACTTTGCCTCAATTGCCTCAAAAAGTCGTTCCCGTTACTTCCTTCTTTGCTTCCTCTGATTACAGGACTCTCTCTGCTTCAAATATCATTCAGAGTTTGTCCTTCTGAATTACTCCTGTTTCTGGTTGTAAAGTGGCTGACACACTTCCTTTGTGACCTAAATTATTCTCCTCTGAGATTTAACATCACCCGTGAGTCCAGGGCTGTCCCAGTCTGACCAGCCTCCTCTCTGAATCCACTGAATCTCTATGTGATGGTCAAAAAAGGCCCAAAGTGTCTAAATTGTGTTGGATGCGTCTACGTTGAGTTCAAAAGACATAAACCAAGAACAACCCAACATGGTGGATAGACAGAGGCAGCTAACTTCACTCAACCGACTCATTGGACTTGAGTAAACACATCACAACCTCCACTGGTCCTTTCTAACTGACCGAATGTTCCTCATCTTTGTCTTTGTGTCCTGAAACAACATAAACTGAACCTTCATCCTCCCATGAGGTTTCATACCTGACGGTTCAGTAAACGCAGACGGTGTCATTATTTCTCTGTGCAATCACCATTTACTTTACAACAATAAGTCTTAACCGTTACCACATTTAAACACAACAAATGTTTTAATCCTCAACTGAAAAGAGTCTCTGAAGAAACAAACCATTAGCTTCAGTTTTAATGACGTTTGCAGCCGAGAGTCCATCTGTTAATTGTCTGAGAGTTGCAGAAAAGTCAGAAAACTCATGTTGCACTTTAAGGATTTTAACAAGTTGTGATCAACAAACCAAGACGTTAATATCAGCAACGTAACTAACACAAACAGAGGCTAGTCCGACAAGAGTCGAACTGTTCCACTTCTGTCTCCAGCCAAGAAAAGGTGGAGAAGAGAAGAATAGAGCCTTTCTCCACCTTCACCCCCTCAACCCCGAGTCTCGAGTCTAGACTGAGCCCTGATGACGAGGAGGAGGTGGTGATAGATTCATAAACTGCAACAAATGAAGACAAAATGTTTCCAGCTGCCCTTGACGGCAGCGGTGGCGGCGTGGGACCGAGTACAACGAGGAGAGAGGTGGAGGTGGGGGGGGGCAGCTTTTGACAGGTTTTCAACTGCAGTTTTCCTGCAGTGTCATTTATCATCAGGTTGATTCATTAACACAAAGTCAAAGTTGATCAGGTCACATTTTCAACTGAATCTGGACTGAAAACAAACGCACCTGACGGACGTTTTAATTATTGTCAAATTAAAACCGACAAGAAGAGACTGAGTTCACCACCACAGAAGAAGAAATCAAATTCATATTTTAGATGTTTTTTGATCAAATAATAAAACAAATAAAGTTTGTTGTTTGGCCTCATTAAATAAATCAACTGCACCAATGTTGAGACATTTTGCAAAAGAAAAAGGTCAAATATTTGAGCTTCATCTTCATTCAGCATCTCAGCTTCACCTGCAGGTACAAGTTATCTACAATCTTCTCACGTACACAATCACCTTATATAAAACACACACACACACACACACACACACTTCCAGTGCCAACTTTTTCCTGCCAAGGGCAAAAACTTGACTGAGCTACAGTTGCGCAGGAAGCTGCGTCAGTGACAGCGGCGTCTGTGCAAATGTGTGTGTGTGTGTGTGTGTGTGTGTGTGTATGACCTCCTGCATCCTACAGGTCCTGCTCTGGATGCTGCTGGTTGATGCAGAGCCCCCCTCCCCTCCCTCCCCAGCTGTGATGCTCAGTCTAACGTGAGCGGATCAACTTGTTTTGCGCTCAAACTGCGTCTGAAGCGACGCTGCAACAGAAATGAGCTAAAGCCTGAAAACGCAGCGAGATGAGCTCAGACATCAGTCAGTTCTGCACCAACAACGAGGAGACAGATACAGCGAAGAGGAGGAGGAGGAGGAGGAGGAGGAGGAGGAAGAGTCTGCTTACCAGGAAATATGATGGAGTCTCTGTATCTGTGAGGTTTGAGGGATGAGATGCTGTTGCATCGCCGCTGCAGGAAACACTGCGGTCCACAGTTATCCGAGTGTGTGTGTCAGTGTGTGTGTGAGGCAGTGAGAGAGAGAGAGAGAGAGAGAGAGAGAGAGAGAGAGAGAGAGAGAGAGAGAGAGGAGGGGGGAGGAGGAGGAGGAGGAGGAGAGGGGGAGGTCCGTCTCACGTCTCATGTCAGGTGGACCAGGACGTGCTGCTGCTGCTGCTGTGAAACCGACTGATCCTCGTCGGGTATTTGCAGAGTCTCACATCACAACTCTTCGTCTCCTCCTCCTCCTCCTCCTCCTCCTCCTCCTCCTCCTCCTCCTCCTCCTCCTCCTCCTCCTCCTCCTCCTCCTCCTCCTCCTCCTCCTCCTCGGACGTGCCCAGCCCCTCCCTCCTCCACCAGCTGCAGGTGAGTTCATTCAGGTTGATCTGAGACTCACCTGAAAAAAATAATAACAGAAACACAAAGAATAAATGTTAAAAACAAAAACATATATGTAACAATATATGGAAGGTTTAACGTGTCAAAATGAATAGATTATATAATGAAATAAAGGCAGTTATGTAAATAAATATAAAAATATAAATGATGATTAATGATTATATATTTGGTTTTTTTTTTCAAACAGCTCAGATTAATAACGTAGGCGTCGTTTAGATTTAAGAAATAAACTAAAACATCTTATTTGTTAATAAATAATATATAATATAATAGTTGTAACTTTGTCCACGAGGCAAATATATTTTAGCTGCAGTGATTTTTTGTTGCAGTACATTTAGTGACCACTGGGTCAACAAGGAAACAAACATCAAAACATCTATAAAAACAAAATAATGTTTCAGGATTTTACTATTTTATTATTTTAAATTACATTTATAGGAAAAAACTTCATTTTTAACTTTAAAAAACAGAAGAAATATTTAGATCAGGAATCAGTTTAATATGTTGAACAGTTTATTATGAATCACAACTTCCTGTCGGGACTTTCAAAATAAAATCAGTTGTTTTACCTTCAACTTTTCATCAACGTACAGTCTGATGACCACTGGTGTTTAATCACGTTTTTAATGAATTTATTTGTTTGTACATGTGATAAAAATGCTGCTGCAGCTTTTCAACAATATGTGGCAGCGTAAGACGGTTGTTTACTAAAGCTACAGTCAACAACAAACAAACAAACAACAAACAACAACGGATCAGTATCAGATTCAGTTCTAACAAAATAAGACAGTAACTTAAACTAATGAGATAACTTCCTGTTATTTGATACAATTTAATAGTAAATTTGCATTTTAAACATTTTGATTAAGTTTTAGTTCAAATAAACAAAGAAGAAGAAGAAACACGTTGACACTTTGTAAACTGCAGCATCCGAATATTTCAGGTTTTATGAGTAAAAATGATAAAGGTGAATTAAAGTTATAAATATTTTTCTTCTCAGTTTCTGTATTTTCTGACTCGATGGACGTGAAATGTTCTTTAACCTCATTATTTTTCTGCTGTAATGTAAATGTTTGTCCTCGTGGACGTGACGACCGTGTCGATGAAAGTCGATGTTCACGTCACAACCATCAACTTCGTTTCCTGCCCGAGGCTTTAACGTCACTTCACTGTGTCAGACACGTTAAGGTTGTGTGGCTGGTGGTGTCATTCCTGCTCTGATCCCTCTGGATCTTCTTCTTTCTCTAAACAGTCTCAACGTTGCTCTGAACAAATGAACTGAATGAATAATTCACATTAACAGAGACGGAGATGGAGGAAGTTTAATTCATCATCATGTTACAAACACATGTAAAAGTCCACTGATACAAAATTCAACAGGTGAAAATCAGAATATTAAATATTATTAATCATTTATAATCAGACATGAAAATATGATGCACATCTTCCTGCAAATTATGAAAATTATTTCAGTTTTTAAAATTTGGTAAATTATGTGAATTGTGTTTTTATTATTTCACACTGAAATATTCACTAAAAAAAAAAACAACAACCAATAAATATTCATTTCTACCTAATAAATAAAGACTCAACATCATATATCAACTAAACATCTAATAAAGCAGCAGTGTCCTGCTCTGTGCTGCCGCCTGCTGGTGGAGACGAGTCATCAGAGCTTCATCAACTGATTCTTCACCAGCTGCTTCACTTTGACTCTGACTTTAAACCTTTAAGTTAAAATTGAAGTTGAGGTGAAGCTGCTGAGTTTAGGGAAATAAATCTCTTTATGATCAGGAGATGTTCAGGTTTTATCCAGCAGACGGCGCCACTAACTCTGTCTTTATGTTTTGAAAACTCTCTGTCATCTTGTTTATCTGTGTAAATAATAATAATAATAATAATAATTATTATTATTATAACAGCTGAATACGTGTAGAAATCTTTAGTTTGTGTTGGATGCAGTCTGGAGGATTTAATGACATCTAGTGGTGAAAACTGCAACTAACTGATCAATCACTTCTTTTTAAATATAAACAGCTGCTTTTAAAATCACTAAAACCCAGTGTGTGATACATGATGACAATCTGATAAATAATGTTTCCTATTGACCTGGATAAACTCGACACACTGGACCTTTACGATGTTAAATCTATGTTCTAATCTGATGTTTTATCAAACTTTAGGTCAAATGGTGATGATGATGATCACAGGCGCTGAAGTGTGTTCAGACTCGGTGACGTCAGTTTGTTTTGGGGACAATAACTTTAAGGTTGAGTGTGTTTTAAGTGGTGCTGGGTACAGTTATGTATTGATCTGTTGTGACTTTCTGTGACACTACAATATGTTAATAAAAAAGTGAAGAGAAATTAACCAAAAGACAGAAAAGTCTTTTTTGATATTTTAATAAACACTAATAACATAAAGAATAAATAAAACTCACACTGACACATCTAATTAAGTTGTATATATTAGATATATGTGACATAAATAAAGTCTACAACTAAAAAGAAGTAAATCTTCTCAGTGAAGACAGGTCTATATTTAACCATCCAGGTACAACTACCTGTAATAAAACAAGAGGTTTGATCACAACAATGATGAAACTCACTTGAACTTTGACCTTTAGACTGTGTCTGTCAGGGTCAGGACCAACCACTCGTTTATTATTATCATTTACATTAAACATAAAACATAAATAAAACAACACAACAAGAGTCTAAAGATGAGACGAAGGAAACATTTAGTGACGTTATTGACTGAAATCACCACCAGATCATCTTCATCCAGTCTGTTGGTAACATCATGGTTTTATAAGTTAACATTAACACAGAGTGATTAAAGTGATCACACACATCGATCTTTATCACAGGTGAAATGTTTTAATCCCAAGTATTGTACTGGAACTTAAACAGCCCATCTGGGACCAGGAGGATTGTTCAGATCAGTCAGTGGATCAGGGTCATAGGACCTGGACTAGATCAGGGTCAGGGGACCTGGACTAGATCAGGGTCATCAGGACCTGGACTAGATCAGGGTCAGAGGACCTGGACTAGATCAGGGTCAGGGGACCTGGACTAGATCAGGGTCAGAGGACCTGGACTAGATCAGGGTCAGAGGACATGGACTAGATCAGGGTCAGAGGACATGGACTAGAGTGATCCACCATCTTCTTCTACAAAGTAACATTGTATCTATTGTGCAGAATAATTCACTTCTCAGTCATTGACATGATGAACTGGGTAATTTAATCATTAATATAATATAATATAATATAATTACAGTATAATCAGTGACACTTGAATGAATCAACTGTTAAATGAAGGTGATTTTATAAAAACTAACTATTGTTTTGTGATTCAGTTTCAATCACTGATCATTTACGTAAACGAGTAAAAACAACAGAAAAGTCCAGTAAAGTCTGATGATCTTGGTATTGATGTTGATATTTATTGATATTTACTTGATGTTGATTTATTCAGACACGTGACCGCGTTTAAACAGCTGCTGTACTAAAGTATTGAACCCACAGGTTGTTTCAACCGATGGTTAAACGTTTATAAAAACGAAAAATATAAACATCAACATTTTCGTCATTTTTTTCTTTTAAATTCACAACAAAAAGGTAAAAAAGAAACATTGACTCACCTGGAGGAAACGTGACGTAATCAGAGAATCAAAGTTTGTCTCCGTAAAAAATAAAACTTCTGTTTTAAAATTCGACTCGCTCGTCGCTGATTGGTTTATTCTCGGCAGCGGGGGGCGGGGCTGATTCTTTAAACCAGATCGGAAGGTGATTGGTTGTTAGAGCAGGACTCACCTGTTCTGACAGGTAACAGGTGAGTCTTAGCGGTTAGCAACAATTAGCAACTCGATGCTAAGATGAAGCAACTTTTAAAACTTCTCCTGTGTCGTGTTCAGCTTCAGTTTGTGAACTTTGTCGTTTTCACCTCAACTCCTCCAACTAAAGCTGCTCTGGTACATGTGTTTTAGTGCAGCAGTGATAAACGTCCCCCTGAAACAGGTTCCAATTTAACAACTGTTCCTACAAGTTCTGACAGTTGTTTAGCGGTATAATAAAAATCCATATCATAAATAAAATACCGGTAAAATATCGGTATATCGGGCTTTTATTTGACCGATATAACGGTGTTTTATTTATGATATGGATCCACTTCTATAGACAATCAGTCAATAATCAATAGAATAATATGAAGAATGTTTATATTCACACATGTAACAGTAGAGGTTTTGTATTTGTTTTGAACAGTTGATTCATTCATTCATACAACTGATCAAAGTGTCAGAAAACAGTTTATTGGTTGTTGAGACTTTAAATATCTTAGAAACGAATAATAGAAGAATACTTAATTTATACTTTTACTTGAGTATATTTTTCACCAGTAATTGTTCTTGTAGTTGAGTAATATTTCAGTCACGTAACAATACCTTTTCTTTCCACTAAAGTTGCAAAATTAAATGTTAGAAAATGAAGTTTATTAAATCAGCTGTTTGTGCTGTTCGTCCTCCGACCACCAGAGGGCGCCAATGTATCAATGTAGTTTCACATTCAAATTAAAAAAAGCTACTGACACCATCAGCTCACTCTACTTTTTCCCTACAAGAAGAACTTTATTCTAACAATATAGTTACAATTTTTACAATAACAAAATGATATAAATATACAATACAGAAGAAAAACAAGAAGAGAAAAATGTATATACAGGCAGTGACTGTGTGAACCAGTGAAGCTCCGGGTTAGAAATGTAAACAAATGTGAGTATGATTATTTACCATCAGGGGGAGACTACAGCTTATGTGGTGCAGCAGTGAGTCAGTGTGAAGTGGGATTTGCTGCAGGTCACATTACAGACGTCTGACAGGAATAACTGCCATGCTGCGGCAGCAGGATAAGACAAAGAGAAAACCTCAGCTTCCTCCTGCAGGGTCGATGTTAAAACACAGCTGAACACATGAACAAGAGAAGAGACAATCGACTAAAGTCTATTGTAGAAAAAAACAAAACAAAAACAAACTAGAAAACTGTAAAAGTGCTTATGTTATAAATATATATATATGTTCAGAGTAAGACGTTTTAAATTCAGTTAAGACTTACACAACAGCAAGTGAAGCAACCTTCCCATGTGAGGACAGACTGGAGATGAATAGATCCACAGTGCATTTAATTCAATTCAATAAAAAAACTGGGATATTTTTATTAAACTAAACCAACACTTGGCTGTTTGTGCTGTGATTTAAAGATTCAGATTCATTTAAGATCAAACTTGATTCAACCTGAGGCAAAACTTCATTAAAACTGTACAGAGAGTACGAAAGTACTTCAAGAGAAACTGTTATTTAATATATGTGTGTGTAAAGAAAACAGATGAAAATGAAACAAAGGGAGTTTAATGTAAATGTAAACATCACATGTTGATGTGCGTTTAAACCTGAAATGAGTTTTCAGATCAAATGTCTGACGGGGAAAAACACAAAAAAACAAATAAGACAAAACATTGATAAGACATGCATTTATCAGTGATGAAATCATCTTAGGTCTCTCAGTCTTACACCGTCATCTGCTCTTACTTGACCTGGAAGAGATATAAATAGTGCAATATAAACTGGGCCAGTCAGAGGACACATGTAAACCGCATCAGACAGCTCTGTGTTATTGTTAACTCGTAATGACTGACGGAGTTCAGGGGGTTTTCACTGCTAGATCGTGACAAATATGATCCAGAGATGCTTTTATTTTGTAGTCGACTAATTTACATATGTACAAAATTAATCTACACATCAGAGACGTATTCAACGTTAAATTTAAGAGAAAATTAGCAACATAGAAGTGATTTAAAGTGAGTCGTGTGTAAGTTTTCACCTGTAAAGATAAATATTACGATAAAGTGATGATGAAGCGTCGTATCGATTTCGTTGGAAACTGGAGCATCTGGTTTAGTTTTGCTGGTAACAACCAAACAGAAAAATCAAAGTTATTGTTTCTTTTTTTTTTTCCAACTATAGAAATCTGTCACGTCACAGATTCTGGTCCACGATGATGTTTCACTTTACAACAACAACAACAACTTCCAGGAAGTTTTCATTTTTATCAAAAAGATAAACTGAAAGTCTTAATTTTAAAAGTTAACTAACTTATTCATCATTAGTTCAAGTGATTTTTATTTGATAATTTCAGGAAACCAGATGCTCCAGCTCCACTTTAAAACCACAAAAGACACTTTAATGTTGCATTAAAAAAGAAACGGGGTTGTGTTAATTAAAAACATTCATTAGCACTGTGTAACTTCTTCATTTACTGTGGAAAATTCTGCATCATTGATGAAACTTACCTACTGCTCCTCCCTCCTCTGGTAAAAAAACAAAACTAAACAAAAAAAAAAAAAACAACTAAACAGCAACAAAACATTATTTATTCTAAAATGTTGTGCTGTTTGTTATACAATCGTCTCCCTCAGGTTCTGCTGGAGGATGAAGAGGTGTTGGTTGGGGGCAGAATGTAACAAAACCTCATTGGTGATTTCTACGGGTACGACCATGATGTTCGGCTCAGGAGGTTCAGGACCACACTGGGCTCCTGGGTCATGTGACAGAGTCTCAGGATGTGGATCGGGCTCTTGGTTTGCAAGAGTTTCTAAAGCCGCCCGCTCCATCTCCTCCGCCAGCTCCACATTGCTCCCATAGAGAACCCCCAGTTTTCGCGCGAGCAGCCCGACTGTCTCCGGTGGATCTTCGCCGCCGTCGTTTCGACCGATCCTCTTCGAGCGATGCATGAACGCGGCGTGACGTACGCAGCGTTTCAACAGATTGTTGCGGTAAGCTCTCTGAATGACGACGGCGGCTCTCTGCTCTTCTTTGTGACGTACCGTCGTGGTGATCGGTGCGAACGAGTCTGAGGTCGGGTTGCTCAGGATGAACTTGGCCTCGATGCTTTCCCGCATTGCCGCCATCTCCAGGGTGTCGCCCAGGACCATCTGAGTGACGGCGAGCAGGACGTCCAAGCAGTGGATCCTGTCTCCGATCACCAGAGGAAGATCCATCTCTATTAAACGAAGCCGGTTGGGCTTCGCCACCCTCAGCGGCTCCTGTAAAGAGTCGCAGAAATCAGACAGTCGACTGTACTCGATGAACTGAGTCCCGTCGACGTCGAACTTCTCCCACGTCTCGTTGAACATATCGAAGTCGTCCTCGCAGAGCGGGTCGCTGCTCTCCTCCTGCGCTACGTTGAAGTTCTCCAGGATGATGGCGATGTACATGTTGACCACCACTAAAAACGAGATGATGATGTAGCCACAGAAGAACATCATGCCCATCCCGGGGCTGCCGCAGTTTCCTTTTACATCCGTACCCGGGTTCTCAAAGTTTGGATCGCAATCCGGAGGCTCCCTGTTCAGCATCGGGAGTAAAAGCATGTCCCACCCGGCCGACGTCGTGATCTGAAACAGGCAGATGATGCTGCCGCCGAACGTCTCAAAGTTAAATATATCGTCGATTCCAGCCTCCTTTTTGACGTAGGCGAAGTTTGACATGCCGAATATGGAGAAGATGAACATGATGAGGAAGAGGAGGAGGCCGATATTGAACAGGGCAGGAAGTGACATCATCAAAGCGAAGAGAAGCGTCCGAATGCCCTTCGCTCCTTTGATAAGACGCAGAATCCTCCCGATCCTCGCCAGGCGGATCACTCTGAACAGAGTCGGCGACACAAAGTATTTCTCTATCAGGTCTGAGAGCATCGTACCTGAAATAAAACAAGAAAAATAATAAAAATCAGAGACGACACGTCTGGTTAAACATCTAAACAACACGAAGAGTTCAGCGTGAACCAACCTGCTATCGACAAGATGACAACCACAAAATCAAATATGTTCCAACCGTTGGTGAAGAAATACTGTCGCAGAGCAAAGAGCTTCAACACACACTCCCCGGTGAAGACGACGATGAACGCCACGTTGACTTTAAACAGGAAGTCCTCCTTTTCTGCGCTCTGATTGTCCGTCTCCACCATCATGGTCACCATGTTGAGGCAGATGAGCACCATGATGAAGATGTCAAAGAACTGCTGACTGATGAAGTCAAACACCATCCCCTGGATCAGGTTCTGTGGGTCAAAGGGAGAGAGTCCATGAGGGTCATTTGTGCTGTTCACACCAGCAGTGAGCAGAAAAGGTCAACACAGAGGTCAGCGGTGACGTCGTCATGCCGCAAATACCGTCAGCTGATGTTAACTCCAAAACACGGCAGCGCAAATCACTAAAACGGGAACAATGATGCAGAGATAAATAAACGACCCACCGTTGGACGAGGAATCGGCTTCTGTGGCTTCTTGGATCCAAGTTTCTTCATGGCGTCGTAGTATTTTTTTTGTTCATCGGTCATAAAAATGTCTTTATCTCCAAAGTGCAGAGACAACACAACGTAAAAGATCATTATAGGGTTTTTTAATTGAGTGACAACAATAAAATAAAGACGATAAAGAAATAAATACGACACTTATCTTTTTCTTCTGTTGGTTGAAATTATCGATGATGACGCCGATGAAGAGGTTGAGAGTGAAGAACGAGCCGAAGATGATGAAGATGACAAAATACATGTACATGTAGAGGTTGACCTCGTAGGACGGCTGCTCCTCCACCTCAGAGGAAAAACATCAAAAACATCACAAATGTAAACGACAGCATCAGGTGGACGTGTGATTTGAGACGACTCATGACTCGCTTTACCGTCACCTTCTGTCACGTATACGTTACATATACATTTAATTAAGTTAAAGAGCAGCAGGGACGTGTTAGAAAGAGAGAGCAGAGTAAACAAGGCAGCTGGAGGTTTTAAAAAAGCTTTTATTATTTGTATGAGTATCAATGTTCATCATGATTTACATTTCTTCACCTCTAAGTCGACAGAAAGGTTACTGATCTGGTCTTATTTTATTATTGTAAGTTTATTATTAAACCATAAATAAGTCAATGGTTAGTAGGATAATTAGCTCCAGGAGGATAAGAGGGAGGTAGACGTGTCTGAGATATTTTTTATTCAACTTCTTCTAAAACAGCAGCGATTTGTTTGTTTTGTGAGGCATCGCAACCGATGACCCGTCACCTTCTTTCCTGATGCTGTGACAGGTTTTACATGTGTTTATATCATTTTATAAATCATAAATCTTAATTTTTAAACATTGTTTAGAGAGAGAGAACTGTTCCACCTCTGCAAACACGTCCAAAGAAAAACGTGAATACTTACCTCTCTTGAGTCGACAGCGGCGTACATGATGTCCATCCAGCCTTTAAAAGTCGCCTACAAACACAAAGAACATTGTCTCACCGTTTGTTTTCATTTCATTCATCGGTTTATTTGTCTTTTTCCTCCTTTTCCCTCGTCCTCTCACCACTTGCAGCAGAGACAGGTATCCACTCCCGACGTTGTCGTAGTTGACCTTGACGTTGACCCATCGTGCCTCCTGCGTGGCGTCTTTCAGGGCCATGCAGTCGCTGTGGTTGTTGACCACGTCGAGGGGGAACAGCTCCTCCGTCGTCGTGTTGATGCAGCGGTAAAACTTGCCGGCGAACAAGTTGACGCCCATGATGCTGAAGATGAGCCAGAAGATCAGACACACCAGGAGCACGTTGAAGATGGAGGGAATCGCCCCGACGAGAGCGTTCACCACCACCTGCCCGGCAGAGAGGACGGACTAAGACTTATATAGAAACACATATCTGGTTTTCTTCTGATGGATCTTGTTTTTTTTTTTCAACAAGTAGCAACTTAACATGAGCTGATACTCTTACCTCAGTCAGCCCTGTTAAAGCATCCGAGGAGAAAGCGTGAATTCAACAAACATAACAAGGAGAAGCTGGTGATATTAGTACAAGACTGTATCAAACATTCAAAATCAACATTAGCCGTGCACGTTTCTCAGATGTTCGGCAACAGAGGCCAAACTTACTCTCATCCCTTCAAATCTCGACAAAGCTCGAAGAGGCCTCAGCGCCCTGAGAGTCCGCAGGGACTTGATTGGTCCGAGATCGGAGTAGCCCATCCAGTTGGCGATTAAACTAACCAAAGAAACCTGGGGCAGAGTCACAACAGTTCCTATTCAGGTGTTACCACAGACTTTATCTCACGTGCAACATTTGCATGTTCTCTGAAAAGTTTTTGTACAAAATGTGTCAAAACTTACATCCACGATGAAAAAGTCCAGCCAGCACCAGGCGTTGGTGAAGTAGGTCTTGAAGCCGTACGCCACCCATTTAAGGATCATCTCCACCACAAAGATGTAGGTGAAAACTTTATCAGCATACTCCAGAATAATTTTGATGGTTCGGCGTCTTTCTATATGTATGTCCTCAAAGGCCTGCCAAAAAGACGACACACGATACAGAGACACATCTTAACCGTATTAAAGTATCTTAACGCCGTCGTTAAACAGTCAACATTTCTAAATTTGTTGCGTCGATGACAGCACTCACCAGAGCGCCGCTGCTGAGCAGGATCATAAAAATGATGAAGGTTTCAAACCAGTCGTGCTCCACGATGGTGAAGCAGGTTCTGCGCAGGTTCCACCATTTCTTTCCTCGTCCTTCGGTGATGTCGACGGTCAGACACGGCCAGCGTCGAATGCAACCTGAGGAGGAGAACGAGACGTCAGGTTTCTGCAGAACGAACGCCGGTTCTGGTTTAATTTAATCGTCTGGTACCGTCAGTGAAACAAGCCTCTGGCTCCACCGGGTCCAGCTCCTCTTCCTCCTCCTCCTCTGGTTCAGGTTGAGGTGGTTGATAGTCGACTGTGCTGCACACTGAAGAGTCACCGTCCCTCAAAGCTCCCATCAACTGGTCGATTATTACATGAGAGGGAGAATTAAAAAGCAATAAATGACACTTTACTTTTACTTTAGTTTATAGATTTAGACAAAATGATTATGAAGGTGCAGAGTTACTCACTTTGATGTTCCTTATATTACTCACACCTCCAGAGTTTTCCTGCAACAAAACAACATTTATTCTGCTAATATCTCATGTCTTTTCATGGACTTGTTGACTTGTTGACATGTCTGTTCAGGTTCAAACCGGACCGACCTTTGCTTTGGAGTAACGTGAGGTTTTTTGTTTATTCCTAATAGCTGTGTGGTGAACATGTCAACCAATCATCTCTCTAATCAACGTAGACAATTAGATTCCTCCAATTTTATTAATTATTGTAGCAAAACAACATGGATCAGATCTTTCAGACGACCGGGATCTGCACCAAATTTATTACAACTTGGCTTTGTCCTTTACAACAAATTTGGACCAAAGTTTAATGGTTTCTATACCAACCGATGCTCCATCTCTCAGACCTTTAACTTACATTGTTTTGTTGGTCATTTTCTTCATCTGAATTCTCTGAATCATCAGCGTCATTGTCTTCTTCATCATCGTCATCGTCCTCTCCCAAGTCAGACTCTCCCTGAGCGATGGGCACGTTGAGGCTGTTTTCTCCGTCCACGATGAATCCAGAAGGCCGGCCTTCGACCAAACAGTTGGCGATCCCGATCCCGTCAGCCATTTTTAAAGTCTGATCGGCGTCCAGGTGGTTCATTTCGATTCCTTCTGTTTTAGCGTCCGTGTCGTCCGCCGGTTCTTCCCCCTCGGGTTCATTGGGTTTTCTGCCGAGGATCTGAAGGACGGTCCTGACGGCGAAGGCCTTGAACCAGTCGATGCCTCGTGTGATCCGTCCGAGGGCGATCTGAAGGTTGTTCATCTCGCCGTCGTCGTCTCCTGCTGAGAGGTTGTCGCCGCTGAACGAGCTGAGCAACAAGGCCAAGAAGAGGTTCAACACCTGAGGAATGAGACACAGAAACACACTCACGTTAGACCACATCGGTTTATATCTTTGATTTGTGGTTGAGAAGTCATTTATCATAAATAATTCATCCAGAATTAAGAGTGACGTCGTTGGGTCAAACATCGCAGACGCTGCTGAACTAAACACAGACGTCTGGACCTGTTAAAATACACATTACATATCAAATCGGTCCCGTGATGATGACGCATCAGTAAATATTATTGTCGTCTGCCTCTCGTTGCAGATGTAGCTATCTTTAGTGTCTTAAACCTGTTAGTCAATTTCTCGGTTCCTATTTCCCAGGTTTAGCGGGATCATGGTTACAAGGGCCGGCGGCAGGATGATCTCTCTCTCTCTCGTTGCAGTGTGAGAGCTGTGAATCGGTACAGACGGTTGAGAGGGAAAGGATGAGCTGTACCCAATGCACGGCCTCGATGGTGGAGGTTACAGTGTTTTTAGTGTCAGTGACAGAAATATCACTCAGATTATTTCACTGATTTAAATCAAACAGAAGCCGTAGCAAAGAAAAAAAGAAGGAAATCTTTAAGAAATGGTTGGAAATACTGTTTGTTTTCATGAATTTCATTTATATTTCTACTTGTAGTCAATTAGCTTAGCTTAGCTTAGCTTAGCATGAAGACTGGAAACAGGGAAATTATCAAGAGTAAAAACAACAAAGTTGTAGTTTTGTTTGAGGACGATAAATGAGGTTTATAGGAATAAAATAATGTGGAATAAAAGATGCAACGTGTGGTTTCCCTCCAGAAACAGGTGGTGGCGACAATTTCTCACCAATAACCTGAGATATTGATACGTCTACAAGACAAGAGATTATAAAGTGTCATCACTATCTGGAAGTGACCTGATGTGATCTGATGCTAGCTGGTTAGCATGGTGATAAACAGAGTTAACGTAACTTTCCACTGAGAGAAACAGAAGAAAACAGAGTTAACGTTGTTGGAGGGTAAAGAAATGAAGTTTGACAAACAGATGCTAATGCTAACGTTAGCTTTGATATATATCTTGTTTAAAGTCACAGAGGAAGTGGACGGATGCTGCAGAAGTTCAGGGTTCGAGAGAAACAATAATTATCCTCTAAAACACGCAGGTTAAAGCTGCTCTTCTCCATATGGTGTAGTATGATTATCTCTTCATCAATTACAGTTCAATCTGCTATCAAATGACTTTTCCTTAACACCCGGAGCTGCTGCCACCTGAGCTCTGCTCGCTCAGCTGTCTGTGTTTGTTCCCTCGGTGGCAGCGCGCTTACTTGAGCCGGATCTTAGCACATACTCAAGGTCAAAACCACTGTTTGGTAGCTCAAGTCATTTGATTTAAATAGAAACCTTCCCCTCCTCTCCTGTAAAGTGTGTACGTGTGCTATTTGCCTTTATGTCAGAGCAGATAGCGTGCATTTATGCGTGAGATGACTGCACAGTAGCGTAAGAGAGGAGGGTATGATAATATTGGCACCGCACGTCCGGCGCAATACTTTTGTCAGCACTTGACAATGAGCCATTTCCTTTTCATTTCTATGAATAACCTTACAGGAAATGACTTTGGCTCTAGACGCTGAATATGATGCCGAAATGATGTCTGAGAGTGATCGTCTGTATGGCCTTGTTCCGCGAGGCCAAGATAAAATGTCAGGGACAGTATTAGTATTTTCATGCTCCACACACTCAGGATTCTTCACTAAGCATCACTGAACTCTGCCGCCTCTTCACAAAATATTCAACCACACTGTGTGTGAAAAGGTTAGAGCAGCTGAATGACACAGCTCATCGTCTAAGACATTTAGTTTCCATAAAAACCACCAAAACAAGGCACATAATATTTCATATTTAATACGCTGCACTAATAGAGACGACTTTCCTCCTCCAGCTGTGTCGGTTTGTCCTTGACAATAGATTTCTAAGACACACAAACCACAAAATCTCCAGGCATTTTAATCAGATAAGTGTTAGATTTAGAAAGATTTCACCAAACAGTTTGTCAGATTTACAGCTTCACAGCAGTCGAGTGTTGAGCAGCAGCTACATCTGTCATTTTATGTTTAATAAGAAACAACAGGTGGATAAAAAAAAATTGATGTAATTTATAACTTGCAACTTGCACAAGCTGCAGCTGTGAGGTTGGATAAACAGCATCAACATCTGTCGAACTCACCACTAGATTTCCGATCACCATGACCATCATGAAGACGACCAGACACATCCCGGGTCCGGCCACCTCCATGCAGTCCCACATGGTCTCGATCCACTCGCCGCACAGGATCCGAAACACGATGAGGAACGAGTGGAAGAAGTCGTTCATGTGCCATCGCGGCAGCTCACATTCGGTGGAGATCTTGCAAACGCAGTCTTTGTAGCTCTTCCCGAAGAGCTGCATCCCTACGACGGCGAAGATGAAGACGATGATGGCCAGAACCAGAGTCAGGTTCCCCAACGCCCCCACAGAGTTACCGATGATCTTGATGAGCATGTTGAGAGTCGGCCACGATTTGGCGAGTTTGAAGACACGAAGCTATCTCCAACACAGGACACACACACAGATGAAGACAGTGAACAATCAGTCCCTCCAGGATTGTTGAGGCTTAGTTTGATTTCACAGGAACTTTTCTATTTTTAATGTAAAGAATGTGATAAAAGTTGCAGTGTTTTTAAGTGTTTTGTTGCAGTAAAGTTGTGATTTTTCTTCTCTGTAACAGAGAGATGTCTGTTTGAATTTATATCTTTTTACTTTCACAACTAAAAACTCAAAAGCAGTGAACCATTTCTGCAGTTTTATGCATTAAATGTGTGCTTTTATTTTGAAGTTTGGAGATAAACATCCAGTCTTGTCAAGGAAACAAGGAAGCGAGTTCACTGACGTGTGGATCAATGTTTCACTGGAAACCACGATGATCTTGAAATCCTGGAGGATCTACTGGTACGGTGAATAACCAAGAGGGTGAAATCACTATGGTGAATGATATGAACAAATTAAATCGATGTTACTCACCAGACGGAAAGATCTGAGCACAGAGAGACCCTGAACGTTTGCCAGACCCAACTCCACCAGACTGAGAGTGACGATGATGCTGTCGAAGATGTTCCAGCCGACTTGGAAATAATAATACGGATCCATGGCGATGAGTTTGAAGAACATCTCGGCTGTGAAGATCCCGGTGAAAACCTGAGAAGGTAATGATTTGATTTTTTAACAAAAACCGACAAGTTTCTAAAACGACATTTAAAAATTGTAAAGCAGCAACAATATTCACCAGGTTTCCCACTGAGAGCATGTAGTCAAACTGCGGGGTCATGGGGTAGTGCTCCATGGCCATGAACAGCGTGTTGAGTACGATACAGATGGTGATGGCCAAGTCCACAAACGGATCCATCACCACGAAGTGAACCCACTTTTTAAAAACCACCCAGTGCGTGCAGCAGTCCCACTTCAGGAACAGGTCGGCAAACTTGTACCAACCGGGCGGACACGGTCTCTGAGACTCCTCCAACTCTAGACGAAGACAGAGAAAAATCAAGTCGTCTAACGTCAGTTTTATCAACGCAGACACATTATCTACAGGTGATAATAAGGACAGAGCCCAGTGAATCCAGCGCCGAGCGACATTAAAATTCTTCCTCTGCCAGGTCACAGTCCAAGATTAACACCTTGGAGGTGTCGCGCTGAACGCTGGCGAGGATTTCTCCAGAGCACAATGTGATTTACCCGCCCGTGGTGAACACTAAGACAATGCAACTGTATTAGTCTCTGATAAATGAGTTTATAATGTTGACAACTGCTTGATAATCTGAGCAATTAGAGCATCGACTCCGAGCCAAGTTTATTTCTTCAGACGCTGACGTCGCTGGACACGTTTAGACGCTGCTCAGCTTCACCCAGACGCTGAGGTGTCGATGTTTCTGGTTCTGCTTCTTTAACTTGTTTTCATATAAAAAATGAAAACAAAAAAAGTTTTTTTATGTTTGTTCATTTGAGATTGAACTCAACATGAAAAACTCAAGTTTTACCACATTTAAACAAAGATTTTAATATTTTCTAAATGAATAAGACAAAGAAAAAAATATTGAAAAATAATTCTTAATTATTTTAATTAATCATTATAATATGATATATATTTCTTGTCTGAAAAAGAGTGGGTCGAAATACTATATTATCCCACTAATATAATCTAACGTCATACAAAATTAGTTAAATAAAATAAAATAAATCATAATACATGTACAATAATATACAAAGTGCTTGAAATAAATGAAAAAAATATAAAAAATAAACCAGTTTAAGTTTAATTTTTTAATCTATTTAGGTTTAATTTAAATTTAATTTATATTTATTATAATTTAATTATTTTTTTTCAACTTCTGCTTTAAATAAATAAAAAATAACCAAACCTAAATGTGATAAAATATTATCTGAATTTTCTTGCTGCAGTTTATAACGTGTCGTCTGAGCAGACAAAGACGTCAAAGAGACACGAAGGATCGTTTATAAAATGTTAAACTTGATGTTTCCATCTTCTGTACCTTCCATGGCGGCGACAGTGAGGACGGTCAGAGCGCTGCCTGTTCTCTGGCTCAGACCCGGCTCGTCCACATTAAGTCTGCTGGTCACCGAGCCCATCGACTTCTCTCTGGTCTCTTTGAGTTCATACTCTGCAGCCGACTGCAAAAACACATGAATAAAATTTCAGTATATGTGTAAAAATAAAACAACGACTTGTAAAAGACTCTAACCGACCTCCTTCATGGTCGGAGCTCTGATGATCAGATGGGGAATAACTCTCCCGTTACAATCTTTGACAATTTCACTTCGTTCGTCGTCGGCCAGATCAGACAACGTGTGATGACTCAACGACTTCTTGCTGGTTAAAGTTGCTCGACTCCCGAGATTTTGAGCCTGCTGGGAAAAATAATCTATCATGAGAACTGAAACAAACCTAATTTAACAGCAGCTACTTTCACTGATTCAAGACTGTTTGTATTTGAAAAGAAACTGATCGTGAGTTTTGATCAGTTAGAGTAGAAGTAGAAGTAGAGGCACTAGAGTAGAAGTAGAGGCACTAGAGTAGAAGTAGAGACACTAGAGTAGAAGTAGAGACACTAGAGTAGAAGTAGAGACACTAGAGTAGAAGTAGAGACACTAGAGTAGAAGTAGAGACACTAGAATAGAATAAAATAACTTTGGTAGAAGTTCAAGTCGTCACTAGAATGATTCTCCAGTAAAAGTCTTAAAGTATCTAGTATTTACTGTACTTCAGTATGACAGTAATCTATAAGTAAATGTAGTTAAGTGTAGAAAGTAAAAGTACAAGTACATGTTAATAAAACAGAAGAATATTATGAAGTTTATCCAGCACTTTAAAACATGGAGCTACAACAATCTTCATAGACAATGAATGAGTCTGAACTAAAGAACTAAAGTTGTTCTTTTTTCACTAAATGTAAATGTGTGTTTGATATTGATATTGTTGAAGTTTCTCCATCATCCACCTTTAAGATGGAGCCTCCATCAACCCTCAGACATGGATGTGACAGTTACCAGTTCTTGATTCTTGAGCTGCTCTAACAGACGCTGAAACTCCTCCTCTTTCTCGATGGCCTCTCGTTGAGTCGCCTGGTTCTGCTCGTCGTACGCCATCGCTACCACGGCCAGGATGAGGTTGATGAGGTAGAAGGAGCCCAGGAAGATAATCACCACGAAGAACAGCATGTAAGTCTTTCCAGCCGCCCGCAGGATCTGTGTTTGGAGCAAAGCAGAAGCTACGAGAACTAAGGACACGTTTCTTTTTGTCACTTATATAATAAAATTGCGCTAAAGTTAAGATAAGAGTTGTGTTTTTCAGAACAAATGAAAGAAACGCCAACCAGCTGGAAGAGATTCTCCCAGTAATCCTGCGTCATGAGTCTGAAGAGAGCGAGGAAAGCCCAGCCGAACGAGTCGAAGCTGGTGTAGCCGAAGTTGGGGTTCCTCCCGGCCTTCATGCACGTGAATCCTTCAGGGCACTTTCTATCAACAGGGATGAAGAGTTAGTGTGCTACGGTTGTTCTCACACAACCTAAATCACATCTCATCAGTGATGGTACATACCCAGCGTCAGAGCTGTTTCCACAAAGCAGAGCGTCCAGGCTGCCTTCTAAGAAATAGTGATTATCTGCAGCGAAAACAGGAAAAATCCCTTTAAAATCAACTCCAACATCTTAAATCCCAAATGAGACTCGATAAACTCACCGGTGTTTTTGATATATTCCTCAAAATCGAAGGTGCTGTTGGAAAACGTGGTGTCGTTGAACGCTGACGTGTCGTTTAAAAACCCAGACGAGGTTTGGTTGAAGTCAATGGGCCATCGCACACATTTGTGACGCAGATTCCCCATGAAGAGCTGGAGGCCGACGAGAGCGAAGACGGCGAGGGCGAAGACGGTCAAGATCATCACGTCCACCATCTTCTTCACCGACTGGATCAGAGCAGCCACGATGGTTTTCAAACCTGTTTTAAAAAGTCGCATCATGTTCAAAAACAAGTGCAAACAAATGATGATAAATACTGAAAAATTTAAAGATGAAATATGAAAAATACCAGGAATCACAGTTATTGTTTTAAGGGCTCGAAGTACTCGAAATGTCCTGAGGGCCGACACGTTGCCAAGGTCAACAAACTCAGTGATGTATCTGTGAAATAAAGACGTGAAACAATGAATTCATTCAAGTCAAGTAAGATTAAGATTAAAATCAACCGTTTCCGATACTTACGCCATGCTGATCACCATGAAATCCAACCAATTCCATGGATCTCGAAGGAATGTAAAAGATCCAACACAGAAACCTCTGGACAACACTTTGACTGTCGCCTCAAAGGTGTAAATACCAGTAAAAACATACCTGCAGAGGAACGAAGCAACATGAGAGGAAATGTAACGAAATAAAACAAAGATTATCGGAATAAAAATTAATTAAAAGAAAGAAAAAATAGAAAAACCTCCACTCACTCGACGGTTTTACTCCATGCTGGTGGGTTGCTCATCGTCATGAAAACGCAATTCGACAGAATCGTAATCATGATGAACATGCTAAATAATTTAATTCAGGATTAAGGAACAGACATGGACAGAATATATGAACATATACGAGACATATGAACCTAAATTAACTAGTAATAAAAGCTGAAAGGATATGAATGTATGAGAATTTTGATGGCTCCTCTTCTAACCAAACTAAAGGGGCTCAGAATGTAGCAAGCTGGTTCAGCATTGAACCTGTAGATTGTGTTTCCTTTGCTGATCACAATGAATGTCTGAAAAATAAAGACATAACTTATAAATAAAGGTTCAATAAATACCAGGCGTTGACAATCTTGACATAATATTTGAACATTTAAGTGTAAGACATGCATACCACACATGAAACGGTATACATCACGTAACAGACACCCTAATAACAGAGATGTATGTTGGGTAATGCATCCTGTCGTATTTTAAGGTCATGTGAGGTCGTGAGTGGAGCTCATTAAAGACTTAAGTGTGAGCAGTGTGCAGGTCTTGCCATGTGAGCTCAGATGGTCTTAGACTGACTTTCTGTGCTTGGTAGAAGGGGTCCAGGTCCTCCAGAGGCGTGTTGAGCAGCTCCGGCGGCGGGTCTCCGTAGATCAGGGGGAGGCTCTTTCCCGCCTCCAGGTCGACGTTCGGGGCCGCTGGCGTTTCTCCGTCATCGTCTACTTCTGCGGCCTTTTTTCTTTCCTCCGCGAGCCTCTCGATCTCCGCCAGTGACTTCTGGGTGAAGGGGCGGAACGCATCGTTGCCTGGGGGAGGGAGCAGGGTCGCCATCTTCGCATCGCGAAGGGATACCGCCTCACCAGGGTTTCCCTAGAAGAAGCTGAGAGCCAGAGGAACAATCAGTTACCAGAGACGACAGAGCAGCAGACAAACCGCTGACGTAGAAACTAACGAGCTGGAACGACTGAGTAGAAACTATTATCATCAACAATTTGACCTGAAAATCTACAACATTTTAACTGTTAATTTGACAAAACGAGACTTCATTTTCAACGATGAATTGTCAATTATTTCAACCCCAAAAATTATATATTTAATAGTCACCAGATACCAAGCGGAGCAAGTTTATTATATTTATTATATCATATTTTAAATTCATTTATATTTGGTTCAACTAACAGTCAAAATAGCAACTTAATTTTTATATTTTCTATATTTCTATTTTAATGTCTTCAACTAAAACAACTGTAACACATTTAATTTAAATTCATTTATTGTTTTCATTAAATATTAAATATAAAGATATTTTGATGATTAATTAATCAATAATTAAAGTAAACTGCTGCAGAAGAAGAGGAAAGAAAAGTTATGATAAACTTTTGTTTTTTCATATTTTAACCTCAGATAATTACCTAAATAAACCAGTGGGATATTGTTTTAGTGGAGACTCATTGACATTTGAATCCTGCTGCTCTAAGTTTCCATACGTCTCCATACGTGTCCCAACTGTCGCTATGATCTGCTGCTTTGATCTGAGTCCAGAGTCTCAGGCCTCTTTCTGTGACCCGGCAGAACCTCGAGCACTTAGAGACGTCGAGACGGTAACAAAAAGACGAGACGCGCTCAACGGGCGAGAGTTTGGACTTTCCCACCGTTCTAAAGAGACCGTGACATTACTTATGTACATCAGATTACTTATTAGCTTAACAGACGCGCCGCGTTGGAGTCCAAGTGGCGTTTTCTTACATCGTTTGATGTGTTTAGCAAAACAGACGACTGAGTCTAAAAGGAAAACGTAGGAAAGACGCGACGTCTGATGTGAAACCAAATGAACACATACGTATGTGTAAATCCTGATTTAAGTGTTTTTGAAGATGTTGCATCAGTTTAAAGTTGTTTGGATGCAGAAAAAAAACCCTCAGAAACAGATATTTTCTAAAAAAAAAAAAACTAAACCTCAGAGACGTCGTTAATCATCAAAACACACAAACAAGTTGGTAACAGGATGTAAAAAGACTTCACACATGTAGAGACACACTGATCTCCCCGAACACCTCAAACCTCCTTCACTTGAACAGAAAATGATGCATTCAACACGCATACGGCAGGAGGAGGAGGCCGCACACGCTCGCCACAGATACGGTGGCTGCACAGCTGCTACGGGCAATCAAGACGGAGCGTCGTGTTACAGAAGCCCGATGACTCTGCTCATTCCTTCCTGGCTGAGCCTTTTGCTCTGCGCCTCACATCCCCTCCGATAAACAGCGCAGCATGCCAACTTATCTTACCGAGCTGACTCCTCGCTCTACTACCTCCTATTTTACATGAGGGGCCCCGGACACACTGAGCTTCCGCCTCTGCAGCTTTACCTCCTCCTCCACCACCACCACCACCCTGCCATCTGACACCTGAGGCTCTAAATCCCTCTCTCATTCGACGCGGACTTCAATCGTTCCATCTCGACCCCGTCACTCGTCACAGTTGCCGTCCTGAACGTCTCGAACACACCAGACCCTGATCTCCTGATGAAGCAGCTCAGCTTCTCTCTCTGACGCTGGATTTATTCCTAATATCAACAGTGTCTTGAGTCACAGGACGACCTGTGCAGCAACACTCAGTTTGCCCCCTTCATCATCGTAGGGCCTCCTTTTCCCCCCTTTCGACCGTGAGCCAACCTTAAAATACACACATCCTGAGAATGGATGCGTTTCTCCGTTTCCTGATTGCATTACATCACAGCGGTTACTGCTGAAGCCATCAAATGTTTTCCTTTTTAAAAAAAGACTGCCAATCTCAAAAAAAGAAGTCTTCTCAGAGACGTTGTTGCCTTGTTCCTCCTCCTCACGTCACTTAGGTAAATTATACGTTTTGGCAGCAGCTTTTCAGTTTTGTGGCTACATTTAATCGACGTCTCCACACGAAAAGAGCCAAGAGTGAAGGCAAGACTTGGATATTTAGTGTCGGTCAAAATAGATTATATATATCGCGCTTAAGCTCGTCATTAAACGTGTCCAGAATATGCTCTCGACTTCACCGTGAATTTATGAGTTTGAGCTCAAAAGCAAATGTCACATGTTGCTGTGACTAAATCAGAGGAGGAAGATTTACAGCGTCCAGTCAAACAAGAAGCTGACTCAACGTCAAACGTCTGTTGAAGCTGCTCGATGTGAAGCTACGTTTTCAACTTGAGTATTTTGGAAAACGTCCCAAACTGATCAGTGATTCATGGTTTGTGAAGATGAAAGAAGCCAGATGTTTGGAATAAAAACACCAGACTGCAACCGGACGAGATCATATTTCACTCGGCGACAAACTCGAATATGAGACATAAAAGTCAACTTGCAACATCAACACAACGTCACACGAAACAAGTCAGAATTAAAATCTAAAAACTGCTTTGATCTGTCGTTTATTCATTCATTTATGTGTCATTTATTTATTACGTTTTGGCTCTAAGGTGATGACAGGAGAATTATTCTTGTTTTGTTCATCATTAACTTTGGTCCAGATGTTGCTGAATTGGAGACATTTCTTTCTTCCTCGTGTCTGATTTTGAGTCAAACCGAAAACAATCGTCAAATGTTTTCGATCTGGACAGGTGTTGAACCGAGGAAGAGCGAAGGAAAGTTAAGATTTCAGAGACCGTCCCTTCCCAGACAGTAATATATATATCACCACGGAGGACATGTGACCTGTGACATTCCTGCTGAGGATATAGACGGGGTAATGTAGACACCTCCTCGTTACACTAGCCGACCGAGGAATGCGAATTCCAATATTCACCTCCGGAAACTGAGCGAACTGGAACCGACTCTTTGGCTTTTGTCACAAAGCTGCAAACGCAGCGTTGAGTTTATACAGAGAGAAGAAACAGAGACGTCTTCAAGTGAAACAGTGAAGACGTTGAGAATAAAGAACCGAAATTAGATGAAACACTTGATCTCGTGGTGTAAGAATCTAATATTTTAATCAATTTAACGACTCATTGTTTTAACTCTGGAAGATGCCAAGAGTTCAAAGTCATGTGACAACATGTCGGAAACCTCCGTCGTCTCATTATGTGTCCCTGACCACCTCTGGTATGTGGTTAAGTTGTAAACGACAGATCTACAGAGCAAACAAGGGCTTTTATCCACACGTCCTTTGACATTTGCCGTGCTCCTGTTCCCTCCTGTTTTCTCACGGGGTCAAATCGCAGCGCTGCGGTTTTGCTCTCCCCCAGTCTGCTTCAACACCCTGTCACCCACCAGTTAACCTTGTATTTCAAACCCCTATAGCGAGGCACATTAAAACAGAGCCCTCCACCTGTCGCTGCCTCCGACCGACCGTGTCATTGTATGTTCACATTTCTTTGCGACCTGGACAGAAAATGATCAGCATGTGTCCGAGGCCTCCGCAGCTCCTTCAGGGTCAAGACCTTAAAGTCTTTTCGTCTGATTCTGATGTCTTTATCAGATGTGTGAGCTGCTCTTTAGCTCTAACATGCGTTATGTTGCTGCTGTCATTCGCGGTATGCTCCGGTCGCCTCACACCGATGAGCTGTGAAGACTTGGGTGTAATCTCCAGGATTGGTCACACGTCAAACACAGACAGACATACGGATTCATGAATCCATACTTTAATAAAGGACACATCCAAACAATGTGTCACCACATCCGTCAGCTGTCAGGGGACTAATAAACAGACGCATAGTCATGAATTCAGACTGATAAAGAGTCTTAAACTGTTTTAAAACAAACAAACGTCTGATCGACTTCAGTCGTATTGTAACGCAGCTTCTAAACAGATTCCTGCGACTCAAACTGACCCATTTGGCCTTTGCACACGCTGCAGAGAAATCTGAGTAGATTACATGTGGAAGTGATACGGAGAATATTCCATCCAGCTTGTGAAGGACCGGGGTGGGGGGGCTATTATCATATTCATAACCCACCATGGAAAACACAGACATCCATGAAGGAGCTGCCTGCGGTCGAAGCGTCTGTTTAAAACAAACAAACAAAAAGTTTGTAAAAAGAAATAAAAAATTAGAAAAGTCTGACTAATATTCCCACGAGGACTCAACAACAGTCATACGTGAGCTCGGGAGCGGAGCTGATGAGGTAGTGAATTTTCAAGAGTAAAGATTCACTCATCTTTAACCTTATTTCACCTTTTGAATACTCTGGAAAACACAGAGGCCCGGCCAAAGGGGGTCACATGGGCTCAGTTGGTGAAAGAAACTCAAAACCGACACCTTCTGCGTCCAAGAACATGTGATGCGAGACACACAAACACACCGACGCAGAGAGAGATTACAGATCTTTGTTGGAAACCACAGAAATGTGCTGCGTTTCCTCCACAAATGATGCAACGAGCAGATCAACCTCCACCTGATGATCACAGCAGCAGCTGCTGTGTTGTTACACACCAACGCCACGTCACCTCACGTCTTCCCTCTTCTCTTTTTTTTTTTTCCTCTGCCAGCCTGTCTCCATAGTCCCACACCTCTGACTGGGGGCAACATGGATTAACGGGGCAAACGGGGGGAAGTGGTGGGGTATGAGCATCCACAGCATCACAGTATCTTGCCCATCTGCCATGAAGACACGGGCTAAAAATAAAACGTTGCCCCGGTGGGAGGAGGAGGAGGCATAGTGAAGGAGGGGGGGTGGAGGAGGTGGAGAAGGCTGCAAAGTGTCCACACTGGACTTTACAACCATGTGGCTGCAGAGACGGAGACGACTTCACCTGGTGAAGACATGAACCTGTTGTGATGCTCAAGTTCACTTTTCCCTCCGTGACTGAAGTTACTGCAGCTTTAACAGTTGAATATAAACACGAGTTAATGTGCAAGTGCATGAACGTGTGCACCTCCACAACACAAACACACACACTTTAAAAAAATGAAAATAAAAAAATAAAAACAGAGCTACCGAGTCATAAATCTACTCATCCAAATCTGACCCAAGCTCAATTACACGTCCTCGTTTATTATTAGAACAAAAGTGAACTTACTTTACTTTCTTTGGCAGCGTAACTAATTATTTTCAGTGCCAAGATTAAAAAAAAACTGGCTTTATTTACAATGCACAAACTTTTGTACCTTTCAAATTAAAAGCTAAATTATTCACCCTCAGAGTAACTGAAGAAATTGGCCAAATGAGAAAGAGGGAAAGTTATAAATATTATATCTAATAACTACAACTTTATCCCATTTCATCCACACAAAGAGAAGCATAAAAAATAAAACTCACCACTGGTGAAGACATGAAATATCATGAAAAGTAACTAAATAATCATCAAAGCCAAATCCTGCAGCACTGACACCAAACTGTTTCTTTTTCTAATCCTCAGGTTCCTCTGAAGCGTCAGTTACCTTTCACTGAAAAATAGCAACAAATTTATTCCCACAGAATCCAAGAAAGTTGATAAAAAAAAATCAAAAATCAAAAATCAAATCTTCCGTCAGAGCCTTTGACTTGAGGGCGTAATTCTCCCCGTCTGGCAGCCAGAGAGCGGCTGCGGCTGCAGGCAGCTGTTGCTGACGCAGTGTGGTGTCCTGCAGTGAAACCGGAGGAGTCTCCTCCAGGTACAGACCAGATCAGACCTTTGACACTTCAGCAAACCGAACCGTTTCCCAGTTCCCACACAGCTGGTCGCTGCTGCCGCTGCTGCTCTGAGACTTTCTGTCATTTCCAGCAGGAAGCGTCAGCAGCAGCAGGATGTTTCCTGACGCAGCAACAAACACATTCAACCTCAGTTTCATCTGTTCTGACTGAACAATTTATCAAACTTCAGGAGACATTTCATGTGTTTTATTACATGTAACATGTTTCTCTCTGTTTTCTCTTTTTAAGTCAGTGTTTTCTTCTGTGTTTGCTCATTTTATAACATCATAAAGCACAATCAAGTGTTAAACCTGCCTGAGAAATAAAAGTATTTATGTCAGTTAAATATTTATTCATGTGCACAAATTAAAAATCAGTGAAAATGAGCTGATTTTAACATTTTAGACACAAGAAAACTGAAGTTGATTCGATGTTTTTTTGTCACTTTGAGCATAAAAACTGATGAAAGGATGAATCTTTTATTAAAAATATAGTTATGATGCAGAATAAAAACATTTCCAACCATAAATCAGCTTTAAAACAAAGTCATTTGCACAAGTAATTAGAGATAAAACTTGTCATAAAAAAAAAAATCTAGGAAGTAATAAATTAGTTTGTAGTTTGTGTCTTTGTGCAGCGACCACTAGAGGGCAGCGTGATGAGTTTTAGCTTCTGTTGGTTGTTTTATTCTTTACTGAGAAACTTTTCAACTTGTTTTAATTAAAAACAAAACTCCACATCCACAAAAATATGAGAAAACGACATTAGATAAATAAAACCTGAATAAACTTTGTTAGAAATAAATAACAAGGTTCAGAATCTGAGGATTTTGCTTCAAAACGACAGAAACAAACCTGATGTTAAACTTTACATCAAATCAATAATTTACCAGGAGAAATAAGATCAGTTGATCGATGGTGTTTTGATGATTTAACTTCAGTTGTTCACGTCCTCCTCCTCTGATTGGTCCTCGCGTCAATGCGAAGGCTATATTTGTCTGAAAGGTGTGTAGCACGATTATACGAGGAAAATGATATCTGTGATTACAAATGTTAACTGGGTGTCGTGTGTTTCTTGGAAATGGAGACCGCTGCCATTTTCTCCACCTTCTCTTCTCTGGTGTGAGTAAACGGCCCCACGTTCAGGACACGAGGAGGAAGAACTAAAACTTCACCACAGAGCTGAAACCAGCAGGTTACGTCTGAACTCTCTTATCACCAGCTTCTTTAAATTAACTGACACGTGTTTGCATCAATTTTAATTCATATATTTTATTGTTTATTATAATAAAGTGAAACCTCATGTTTGTTGTCACAGTTTTACTTTTAACTTCTTTCTTTTCAACTACGACTCTATTCTTTTCTGCAGTTGTACAATAAATCAATAAATAAATAGAGAAAAAAGTAATAAATGCACATATATGATAAATAAACTCACACTGATGTGTATTATCAGACAGTTTAAATATTAGAATTAGCTCCTACATCTTTATCTCAATGTGACTTCATCTGTTACTCAAACTACAAACAAACAAAAACAAGGTCAAATAAAATAAAACTAAATGAATGTAATTTATTCTACTACTGCTCGTATGTACTATTTTCTACTTTCTACATATTTTTATATTTTATTTCATATATTTCTTTCCTATTTTACATTTTTCTATCTTATTTTGTGATAATTTATAGAATTATTATTAATTATTATTATATATTTTCAATAATAATTATTACATCATTACTAGTATTGTTGTTTTTCCTGCTAACAGCAGTAACAAGTAGGAACCATTTAAAGAAACAAGTGTGGGACCGTTAACGCGGTGACACCGTTACCATGGAGACAGAGTCGCCACATCCGGACGCGGAGTGAAAACGGTTCGTGTTTTGTTTCTTTTTCTTCTTCTTTTGTTTGTTAAAGTGAAAAATACTTTGTAACATTAGAACTTTAACAGTTAAATGTTTAAATTTAAAATGTTTAAAGTCAAAACATAAAATAAAACTGATGTTTTCTGAACTTTTACATCAACAAACGTTAAAAGTGTTTTCAACCACTTCTTCCTACAGGACACAACAACAACAACAACAACAACAACAACAACATCATCATCATCATCATCATCATCATCATCATCATCATCATCATCATCATCATCATCATCATGGACTCTGAGTACGTGAAGAAACACCTGGGCACGTGTCTGGCTGAAGGTTTGGCTGAAGTGGCCGAGCAGAGGCCGCGAGACCCGGTTCTTTATCTCGCTCGTTGGCTCCATAAATACAACGACAACGTCCGCTACGACACACAGGTGGTTTATTAATGATCATCAATATCTATCATTAATTATGTTTAGCATTATTATTTATTAATCATATTTATTTATTTATCACTAATTATTATCATTATCACGATTATTCAACATTAATTATTTATGTATTATTATTATTAATAATAATAATTATTATTCATTTCTGGTGATGATTGATTGATTTATTTACATTAATAATAATTATCACCACTATTATTATTATATTTATCATTATTAATAATTACTTTTATTATTTTAATGTATTAATTATTATTATTTATCTGATGATGATGATTATTGATTAATTATAATTGACACCATTAATTATTATTATTGATTATTGTGAATAATCATAATGTATTGATTATTTTTATTATTTATCATTGTGCATTATATTTTTATTATTATTGATATGAATATTTATTTGTTTACTGTTTTATCAAATGTATTAATTATTATTTATTTATTTTACCGTGATTTTTTATTTTTTATCATTTTTAACGTTTTTAATTAATTTATCATTCTTATGCATTATATTATTATTTATTATTATTATTATTATATATTACTGGTGTGGCCTGTAGGGGGCAGCATAACACAACTAAACTGTTCAGACAATGTAACTTTTTATTTTTTAATCAATTCTATTATTTTTATCAGGATGAAAAACAGATTTAATAAACAAAAAGATACAATTTTATAACAGATCAAATTAATTCTAATAATGAATCAATATTATCCACATCAAACTATTTTATTACTATTAACTGCTCTGTTAGTAATTCATCATGATTTAATAATAAAACTCTTAATGACAGTTAATTAATTAATTGTGACTTCAACACTTTATAGCAACAATAAAATTATCATTAAAACACTTTTCATCTTGTTTCTCTACAGAAGAAAAACTAGTGAACATTTTCAGGTCAAAGGTCAAATATTTTCTGTAAGTTGATAAAAATAAATCAAAGAAAACGAGTTTAAAGGAGAATAATCTTTAGTTTGCTGCTGCAGATTAAACCACATCTTGTTAATAATATTTACAAACGTCACTGAAGCTCAGTGTCAGTATTAGTTCAGTTTATGTTGTAATTTAAATAAAACATCTTCCTGATCCTCCAGAAACAGACGAGAGGAAATAAACTGACGTTATCTGTCGTCTAATTATTGACGTCGACGTTCGTCTCAACGAGACTGAAGCTGTTAAACTGCTGCTGCAAAACAAAACTGAACTTCAACAACAAAGAACAAACTGAGACAGTTTAAATCCTGCAGCGAACCCAGTGACCTTTGACCTTCAGCTCAGATTCAGAAGGTGAAGATGTTTAAAAAGCTGCTACTTTGTTTTCCTCATTTATTTTTAGAAAAAGGCTCATTTGGCTCAACTGGAGGAGGAGCAGCTGAAAGCTAAAGAGGAGGAGCTGCACCAGGAGAAACTGAGGGAGGAGGAGAAGAAGATCACAGAGGCTTTGGAGGAAGAGAAGAAGGTGAGATGAGTAAATCACTACATCACTACATCACAGCGACGAGCTGCAGCCAAACACAACTGATATTTCACGTCTCACATCACAGGAAGAATTTACTAAATTATGACAAAGATTCAGTTTGTGGAGAAATGTCACAGATATAAGTTATTACTACATAGACAAATACCAAGAAATAAGAGGAAGGTGTTTAACTCTTAACGTGACACTTTGAGCATGTAAACATCAACACGTGAACAGATTTCTGAGGAGACGTCTGAGGCAGCGACAACAGGAGCCACTGACGACGTTAAACCTGCGACTCCAGACAAAACCAACTCTCCTCCTGAAACCAGACAGGAAACAGACCAACAGCAGCCTGAAGCTCAGGAAGATGAGTCTGAACCGGAGGTGATAAAACAATAAAGGTCTCATCTGTGTGGTTCTGGTTCTGGTTCCTCCTTCATCACTTCTAGTTTCAGTTTCCTCTTAACTTCAGTCTCGTCTGTGATCTTTGGTTATTTCTGAGTTTCGTTGAGATATTAACGGTGGTGGGATGTGGTGCATGAATCTCTGCCTGGTGTGAAAACGGCATCAAACGTTTTGACAAAAGCTTTAAGGAGCTGGTGTGTCTGTCGGGTGAAGGTTACAGATGAGAAGAAACCTGAGGAGGAGGAGGAGGTTCGCTCTTCTCCCTCTGAGACTCTCAACACCGAAGTCAAAGAGGAAACAACAGAAACATCTGATGAAAAAACTGAAGAGCAACAAAGAGACGACGACAAAGAAGAGAAAACAGAAGAGACGAGTCACGAACACACAGACGTGAAAACTGAAGAAGAAAACAACAAACAAACGGAGGAAAAAGATCCAGACGAAGAGAAGAAGGTGACAAACAAACCGACCTCAGTGGTTTGTATCAAAAATGATAAAACAATCGATCATTATTTTAATAATATGTTTCACGACTGATCAACAGGTTGAACAAGACGACGTCACTGAACCAGAACAGACGACACCTGACGCACAAGAAGTTCACATAAAATCAGATGAAACAGACGAGAAGGAACAAAGTCCTGGTTCACCTGAAGAGAAGGTGACGCTGCGATGGTGATTTATTATGTCCAGTGTGGGTGTGAACAAGCAGGTTGTTTCATGAGCAGATGAAGGAGAAAAGAAACAGATTAAAGAGGAAGATGAAGGGACAGAAGACAGAAAGAGACGAGGTGAAAGAAACTGAGTCAGGATTCAGAGACAGAGACACAAGATTAATTCTGATCGTTTCCATCGTCTGTTTGTCCAGAAAGAAAACGAAGATGAAACAAACAAAACTACAGATTCAGTCCCAGAAGAGTCGAGAGACGACGTCAACCCGGAGGAGACGGTTTCTACTGAAGAACAAACGACGACGGAGACAAACAAACCGAGTTCTCCTCAACGTCAGGAGGAAGGAAAGGTGGAAGAGAATCACTGGTTTATTTCTGTCATTTATTTGTGATGTAACGAGTCAGAAAAGGTTCAGATTCTCACTTCAGACACAAAACAAACAAACAGAAAAGAGTCGGTGTTTTAATGTTTAACCTGAATCATTATGACGTCTTCGTCATCAGGAGGAAGACGAGCAACAAGAAGCTCAGACGACTGAAAACTCGGCTCCGCTCGAAAGTGACGTGACACAAGAGACAGAGTCCAACGAGAAACCAGCGATGACACAAGAAGAAAAACCTCCAGAAGACGACGACGAAGCTCAGAAGGTCGAGTCTGAGTCATGATTCAAATGTGTCAAATGTCAAACACATCGTGTCCAGACCGATGACGTCACTTTCTAGACTTTAAAGAATCTGAAACTGAACATTTTGTTTCTTTTCAGGAAGAAGAAAAAGAAGCAGAACAAACTTCTACAGAAGATTAAATAAGTTTCAGTTCATAGATTAAATGTTTAAAATACGAAAAAAAACCTTAAATAAAATCATTATTGCTCATTGATCTGGTCTCAGTTCAGTTTGTCTCTGACAGTTATTGATTATTTCATTTTACTATTTAAAACATATTGATACACTGGTTTTATATCTATTAAATGTTTATTTAACAGAAACTCACCTGATGTCAAACTGCTCATCTTCATCTCAACTGGTCAAACTAGTTTCTGCTTCAGAAACAGTTGAAATGTCTTGAATTTAAAAGAAATGTCACAACACAAATCAACGCGTTCATGGCGCAACTTTCCTGCACATGCGCAGTTTGTTCTTCCTCACTGACCTTTGGCCTGGAGGAGGAGGAGGAGGGTCAACACAAAGACCTGATTTATATTTGATTTGTTTTGGTTTTTTCTTGTTTCTAAGTTCGTCTTCAGACTCGGTGACGACGTCTCTGATCAGACGCAGCTGGATTTCATCAACTCATCTCATCTCTGTCGTTTTGTTGTTGCGCAACAGATCGAGGATCAGACTCAGCTGAGCTTTAAAATCTCAGGTCTCAGACTCTCAGAACCACGACGAATCAGATCTGATCCGGACTCTCAGAGACCAGAGACCAGAGATGATGGTCGCGGTGGTTTCCAGCGTCGCGGCCGCTGTCTGCAGCTCCGTCGCCGCTGTCATGAACTTCTTCACCGACATGTTCCTGACTCCACCGCTGAAAGCTACTCTGACACATTTAGAGGAAACTGAGCTGAAAACGTTGAAGGGAGGTGAGTGTTTCTGTTCCTGAAGGTCTGAACTATGAGTGTTGACGTTTTTGTTTCTAACACTTTAATTTCTAAAACCCTCAGAGGTGAAAACCCTGAAAGCAAAGTCTCTGTGGGAGAGATCTGGAGCAGTGGTCATGGCTGTGAGGAGGCCGGGGTGATTTTTGTGCAGAGAGGTAAAACACTTTAATATTTGTGTCCACTCTCCTCAACTTTTAACACCAATAAAAATAATCCTCCTCCACAGCCTCTGTTTTAGTTTTTCTTCTACTTTATATTAATTGTTGCACTTTAACCTTCAGTCCTTCTTGTTTTTCATCATTTTATTAACAAACACTCAGTTAATCTCATCATGTTGAAGCTCAGTGAGTTTGCATGTTTCAGCTGCAGCGTGACGACTGACTCAGCAGTGAGTCAAAGGTTTTAACTGTTTCCTTCTGTTTTATTTGATTTATTTGTGACTAAACACTGTACAACCAGTATCACGGGGACGTATTAAAAGTGATTTCTCATTTCCTGTCCGTGGTCAGGAGGCTGCAGAGCTGTCCTCTCTCAAACCTCAGCTCGACGAGCTCGGGGTTCCTCTCTACGCGGTGGTGAAGGAGGATGTCGGCACCGAGGTCCACAACTTCAGACCCTACTTCAAGGGAGAGATCTTCTTGGATGAAAAGGTTGTTTTTTCTCAGTAATAAAAGAGCATATTGTGCCGTCGGCTGTTGATCCGTGAGGAATCGGTTTAATGACTTGTGGTGTTGTTGTGTTTGTGCATCAGAGGCGTTTTTATGGACCTCGTGAGCGGAGGATGGGTGTGCTGGCGTTCCTGCGTGTCGGGGTCTGGATGAACGGCTTCAGAGCTTTTAAAAACGGATTCTCAGGAAACGTTTTGGGAGAAGGATTCGTCCTCGGTGGCGTCTTTGTCATCGGACGAGGACCGCAGGTAAAACAAACAATAAAATATACTCAAATAAAACAAATCGACTCCACTGAGAAACCGAAGAAAACATCTTTAACTTTTCCTTCCTGTGCAGGGAATCCTGCTGGAGCACAGAGAGATTGAGTTTGGGGATAAAGTCAACATTATGGACGTCCTGCAGGCCGCTCGGAGGATACCACGGGAACTTCTGCCAATAGAGAAGAAATAAAGCTTTGTCTTCGTCCTCAAATACTTGAGATATAAAGTTTAGTGTGAAGAGAAAAGTATTTATGAAATGTTTGTGAGGAGTTTGTCTTGTAGAAACCAGGACACACGTGTAAGTTATGACTTTGTTGGAGGAGAAGCTGAGCGTGTTAATGATGCTCTGTCTTTAAACTCGACAGACGAAGCAGAGCTGATGATCCAACGCTCGTCTTCTTCTTCTCCTCTGTGATATTTGATAGTGTTTGTCCTGGACTCTGAGAGATGTGACCTGACTAATAAAACACGCCTCTGCACTCAGCAGTTTATTTTTCTTTATTAATCACTGCCAGATTGAGGAAAAAAATATGTTGAAACCTCCTGAGATTTAAAAAAAAAAAAAAATGTAAATGTGAACCAGTGGGTGGAGACTGAAGCTGTTTTTCACCATAAAACATCAGATTCATTTCCTGCACAAGCGTCTTTCTGTCAGCGACATGAAAACTGGAGTTTTATGTTGAAGATGAATTAACTGCTTCATCTGGAAACAACGATGGAAACAGGTTGGTTTACTTTTTTCTTTTAAAATGTTCAAACTTAAACTGTGGCTGAAACGAACGACTACTCAAACTAACAGACTCAGTGTTGAAGAGGTTTGAAAATAGTTTGTCTGCAGTAAAAAAAAAGTGACATAAAGTTGATGACGTCTGTCACATTCAGGGCGTCGTCCTTCAACAACTGAAATGTGCCACATTTTAATACCGAGACACAAGTCGATTTAAAAACTTCAAGTGTTAAAAAGTGAAGCTGTTTAACTGTAAAAGAAAAAAAAAAAAAAAAACAGCTGAAGGCTGTTCTGTTCGGTTCTCACACTCTGGGGTTTTCCAGACTCACATATTTGGTCTGGTATCAATAAGACTCTTCTGTAACTTGTCTATTTTTATACTCTGCTGTATTTTGCCTCACTGCTCTTTACAGATCCTCATCAAAAATGACCACAACAGGAGCTGACAGTGTTTTTTTTTTATCTTTGAATCAAATCTGAAGTGTTGACATTGTTACAGGTTGAAGTGGTTTTTTCTTCCCTGGTTCCAGTTGTGTCCTCCGCCCTGGAGGGGGAGCTGTTCAACATGTGGTTTGTGGCTCTGGTCGTCGTGGTTACGCTGATGCTCGCCGTCGTTCTCGCCAACACTGATTTATTCCTCACGACGTCAACGCCGACGTGTCTGGAGGAGCTGGATGATGCTGATCTGCAGACGACGACAGGAGGTGAAGAAAGAACGAACCACATTGTTTCTGAGTCGGTAGAGACCAAAAACTGAGCTAAAAGAGGATAAATCTTCTCTAAATGAATGATCACTTTACTGTGTAACTGAAGGATGTGATAGGAAACTGATTTTATATATAAACTTAATGTTTTTCTCTCCTCCAAGTGTCTAAAACATCAGATGTTGAGAGTTTACCGGATGTTCATGTATTAACGACTAATCTGACAGAAATGTTTAAAGTTTAAACGTCAAATTTAATTTGTTTATTCCTCAAGAGCATAAATTTGACCTCTTTTTTTCTGCTTCTACTGAAGTTAGCATGCTAACCAGGTAGCAGTTAGTCTGACCTGAAGAAGCAAACTCTTGTCACGTCAAGAAAACGTTAAGAAAATGTATCTGTGGCACATCAACTTTGGTGAAGAATAAATCTTCAAACGAATCAAAACTTCCCTTTGTCTGATCAGAAACAACATTAACATCATGTGACTGATGTGACCGTGCAGATGTGAAGACGGTGAAAGGTCGAACCTTGTGGGAGCAGAGTGGAGCGGTGGTTCAGGTCGTCAGACGTCCTGGATGATCTTTGTGTAGAGAGGTAAAGTTTTAATCTGCGAGCGTGAAGAGAACATGATGATGATGATGATGTTTGAAAACTTAAAAACAGGATACATCTGTGTCACATGTCAACATGAACTTTGACCTCAACTGGGACAGTTCAGAGTGAACAGATGCTGTTAATCATCTCAAACATGTCTAGTTCCTCCAGGATGATTCATGTGGTGATGAAACTGAAAAAAACAACACCTTCGAATGTCATCGGGTCGTTTGTCATCTGTCTCATCTCTTCCCTCTTTATTCTTCTGTTTCCTGTTCGTCGTCAGGAGGCTGCAGAGCTGTCCTCTCTCCAACCTCAGCTCCATGAGCTCGGTGTCCGTCTCCACGCGGTGGTGAAGGAGGACGTCGGCACCGAGCTCCAGGACTTCAGGTCGTACTTCAAGGGAGAGATCTTTGTGGATCAGGAGGTAAAAAAAAAAAACTCATCTCTTCTTCTTCATCTCTCACTTCCTTTATGTTTCTGACTGTTTTTTTTTTTTTTTTGCAGCAAGTTTTCTATGGCTCCAACCAGAGGAGGATGAGTCTGGGTCTGGGTCTTGTTCGTTTTGGTGTTTTACAAAATCTGATCCGAGCTCAGAGGAGAGGATACAAAGGAAACAAGACGGGGGAAGGTTTTATTCTTGGTGGTTTGTTTGTGATCGGAGCAGGAAAACAGGTAAAGTTGATTTAAAAAGAGGAAACTGTGACTGTTTTATTCTTTTTTTAAAACATAATGTCTGGTTTGTTTGCTTGTTGTCTCAGGGGATTCTTCTGGAGCACAGAGAGAAAGAGTTCGGAGACAAAGCTGATCTGTCTTTTGTTGTGGACGCCGCCAAGAAAATTAATAAAAGCAAATAAATGAGAGGAATTTAAGGGTTAAATTTCCACTGTTTTTTGGTTTGTTAATGTCTCTTCATGACGGTCTGTGTCTAAACCAGTTGATGGAGGAAACAAACCTGATGCTGACGACAACAAACAAACAAAACTATGACGTCACAATAAAATAAATAAAGAACTGCTGCAGTAGAACTGGTCCTTCTCTGTTTTATTACATATCACTACGTATAACGTTTGATTGTCACATTTTCTGTCCAATCAAATGCTCCTATTTCACTGAGCTCCAGCCAATCAGTGGCCGCGGCCGGAGGGGGCGTGGCCTCGTCGTCCAGAAATGTCCTCACCAGGTGAGTTGAGACGTTTCTTCTCCTCTTTGTTCCAACATGTCAGGACGGAGACTGACCCGAGGAAATGAGATGAATTTAAACTAAAGTAGAAACAGATTCAGTTTCTTTTCATTGACACTTTGTTGTTTTATTGTTATTATGTTTTAAATGAGATTTTTCTCTTCGTTCTTCTCGGGTTTGACGCGTAAAACGTGTGGTGAGTATTTTAGTTTCTCATGTTCTTGTTTGTTATTTTGGAGTAAAATAAAAAGACTCTTTGGAAAAAAAAACATTTTGTTGTTAAATAAGACGCTAATTAATCTGATGTTAAGTTGAGTTTTGATGTAAAATTTGACATTTTTTTGATGCAAATTTTAAATTTTTCGATCTGTCGCTGTCCGCGGTGCTGAAACTGGGGGGGGGGGGGGGTGACGTCATGATGACGCAACACAGGTGAAGTTTAGTGACACGTAACCATGGTTACAGCATCACGTGACATCCGTTAAATAGTCCAGGTTAAATAAAGTTAAATAAAATTCAATAAATAATAATAAAAAAACGAAAATCCTTTTTTTTCTTCTAACCTCACCTGCAGCCATGACGTCATTTATTGTTGTTTGTTTGTTGTTTTCAGACTCAGACAGGTGAGAGAGATGCATCATGGGTAGGAATGGACCAAAGATCGACTCCACCAGGACGACTCAGAGTCAGCGATCATGTCACGGAGCAGCCGGCGGAGGTGAGTTTCACTTGACGCTCAGCAGCTGTTAAAAAGTCCAGAAATAGATCAATAACCTGAGATCAAAGAGTTTCAGTATGCAGGGAGCAGAGAGGACAAGCTGCCTGAGGATCCCCTTCCTCCTGCTGTATGCCGCTGTAGACGCCTCCACCCGGCCGTGGAGCGTGTGAGAGTGAAAGCGGAGCCCGGCGGCCGCCATGGCTCATTCATCGGACCCGTCCCGCAGGGAGAAGACCCCCGCGACCCACGGGTCACACACGGCTACACGCAACCTCTTACGGAAGAAGGAGCAGCGGCGGCGAGGAATCCGATCCTCCTCGCCCATGGGTCGGGTCATCCTCATCAACTCGCCTGTGGACGGTGAGACGGCAGCTACGTGTTGATGGTTCAGTCCTGAAGGGAAACAACTACAGGTTTCAAACTATTAAAGACAAGAAATCAAAGACAACATTTATATCTAATTAAATACAAATCTACTGAGCTGAAAGAGAAAAGGTTCAAGAGCAACAAATGTAAACTGCTTCTTTATGTTTTGTTCCATCTCTGTTGTAAGTTTTGTTTGTCTCATAAGACTCATGAGTCATTATGATCATCAAAATAGAACAAAATACAATAAAATAGTTTTCATTTGTCTCTTCAATGGGAAATGTACATGTCTGACAGCAGCTGTGCAAACATTATAAAACACAATATTTACAATAAATAAAAATAAATCAGAAAATACACAGTCCCAAAGACTCAGAGTATCAGAAACAAACAAACAAACAAAAAATAAGAGTCTGGTGTTTAAAAACGAAACAAAATCACAATCAACAATCTGCCACAAACTAGTTAAAATCTTCATTCCTCGATATTATCCCTCAGTACAAACTTAACATCCTGTAAAGTCAGACAGACGTCGTTTAATGTTAAATATCATCAGACCAGATGTAGAAGATTCAGATTCATTGACCGTTGATGTTTCACTGTGCGACGTCTGCAGGAGGAGATGACAGCGAGGACCTTCACACCATCACGGTGGATAAGAGCGTGGACGGGAAACTTGGCTTCAGCGTCCGCGGAGGCTCTGAACACGGTCTCAGCATCTTTGTCAGTAAAGTGGAGGACGACAGCACGGCGGGTAAAGATGAAGATGATGATGTCATGTTGATGATCATGTTATGATTCACGCTGGAGGTTCACACTCGTCTGTGTTTACAGAGGAGGCCGGTCTGCTGGTCGGTGATAAACTGGTGGAGGTGAACGGCATCAGTCTGGAGAGCATCACGATGAGCAGCGCCGTTAAAGTCCTGACAGGAAACAACCGGCTGAGGATGGTGGTGAGACGAGTGGGCAAAGTCCCCGGCATCCGCTACTCCAAAGAGAAAACTACCTGGTGATGAATATAATTACTTTTATTTTATCTCAGTTCATCACAGAAACATCACTTTGACCAGACGTGTGTGTCTGTGTCTTTCAGGGTGGACCTGGTCCACAGACGTATGGTGGTGGAGGAAAGCGGTCGGACGCCGTCGGAGACGAGTTCAGGCAGCGCTCTGCAGCGGATCGTCCACCTCTACACCACCTCCGACGACTACTGCCTCGGCTTCAACATCCGCGGGGGGAAGGAGTTCGGTCTGGGCATCTACGTCTCCAAGTAGCTGCTTCTGGAGTCAACATGTTTATATGTTTACATCTTAAGCTTTTGATTTAACTCCCGTCTGGTTTTCTCAGACTGGACCCCGGAGGTTTGGCCGAACAGAACGGGATCAAGATGGGAGACCAGATCCTGGCTGCTAACGGAGTTAGCTTCGACGACATCAGCCACAGCAGCGCCGTGGAGGTGTTGAAGAGTCACACACACGTCATGTTGACCATCAAGGTGAGAACGCCAATGCTGCAAACTTAAAGTCTGGTCTTTCTCTACGAAGAGTAAGGCTGAGTTCAAGATGCAGGATACGTATGAAAACATTTAATTCAACAGAAACAGAACAGCTGAACATCTTTTTATACACGGTTTATAAACACGTTGGCTCTGGTTGGGTAACTCCTTGAGCACGACGACGAAATGGAAAAAAAACCCTCAAAAGACAGTTGAAGATGGTTGAACAACGTTGTAGACTCTGATCTTTTCTTGGATGCAGCTGAGACTCTTCATTCATTTAACCATCACACTGATTAAATAGTGAAGCTTTAAAATAAACATTTGCGTAGTGTAAAAGCTTTTGAGTCTGGTGTAAAAATATCAGAAAATCTAATGCGTTTAATCCGCTGCTACGTCATTAAATAATAATGGATGAGGTGTGAGTCACTGAGGCTTCGTCTTATCATCAGAAGTGAAACAGTCTCAGTTGAACGTCAGAGATGTTTGGTGTTGAATTCGTTGTTAACGAGTCAGTATCACGTTCCATAACCACTCTTTGTTATGAGAAAGCTCGTCGCCTCGTTGAAACCACCTGACACGTGCTGACTTTCTGACCCCTCCCCTGGCTTTCACCTTTAATTCTCTCTGAGCTGAAACACATCGAACGCCACAGAGTCTCAGCTCTACGACTCTGAGCCTGTGTGTGTGTGTGTGTGTGTGTGTGTGTGTGTGTCAGGGCCGACAGCTGGCGTGCAGTCGTAATATTCCTCGCTCACTTTACTTGTCGGAGGTTGGGTTTCGCGCTGTGACAAACAGCCAGGTCCCCGTGTGCATTATTCACCAGGCGAACGAGGATCAGGTGCTGATCGCTGCTGCACGGAGCCTCGAGTCTTTTCTTTAAAGGCGACTTGTCGTTTCCCGGGGATCCCTCGCTTTCACCACGTGGAAAGTTAGAAAGCAGCACGACTATCTGAGGATCCTAGAAAGTCAGAAAGGAGAAATGTGGTTCCCTGAGACGAGGAGGAGGAGGTGCTTGGTTTTAGGCCTCAGTTTGCTTCTAAGGTTTCTCTTTATCAAATATAGTGATCCCATAAAACTTTCAAGCTCTCTACTGTATCTAATTTGCATATCTGTGACCATCTCTTGACAGGAAGCAGGACGATACCCTGCGTATAAAGAGATGGTGGCAGAATACCGATGGCTCAATAAGTGTATGTATCTGTTTCAGTCCGGTTGTGTCTGTGTTTAAAACAACAGAGATGTTCAGATAAACTTCAGTTACACGATCTTGTTGTTTCTCTTCAGTGGCGAACGGAGCTCAGAAATCTTCCTCTCAAGGTTCAGACTCCAACTCGTCGGCCTCGTCTCTGTCGTCCGGGACTCCGGTCAGTTCTCTGAGCGGTTTGTCTCAGGTCATGTTTCCTCCCAGCATGCCGTTCGGCTCAGACATGGTGGACGTCTGCATCTCCACAGAGGACCTGAGGTCAGAGCCGCTGACGTTATTTTTTATCACATTAAAGTTAAAATATCTTAAAGGATTAAACATAAACAAATCTCTACATTCAGGTCTGAGTCGGAGCGAACTGAAACCGCCATCCAGACCGACCTCCCGTCTCAGAGGACTCGTAGTCTTGGACCAACGACTTTACTCAAAGACACGGTGATCCGTGACGAGGACGGCGGCGTTAAAGAGTCGCCAAAGACCGCCATGTTGCTGGCTCTGAGCAGACCGAGTCGACCAATCAGCAGGTCGCAGAGTCAGGTCACCGTAGCAGGTGAGACGAGGAGTTTCATTTTGTTTAAAAATGATCGTTTGAACTTCATAAATAACCTGCCGTCGCTGTTGATGTCGTAGAAATCAAACAGAAGAAGGAGAAGAAGCAGAAGGGGAAGGACCCGGAGGAGAAGAGCACGCTGCAGCGATCGAAGACCTTCGTTAACCTGCTCTTTAAGGGCGGACGCAAGAGAGACACCTCCAGGGGGCGCTCCAAGTCCCCGTCCACAGACAGAGGCAGCAGAGGTGAGAGACAGAGTCTGGGAAAGTAAAGGATAAAGACCAGATCCAAACTAAATCTCTACGTTTGTTTCAAGACGGTCGACAGCAGAGAGAGGCGCCGAACGCGGAGCTGCTGGGTGTGGTGGAGGACATGGCTCACCGGCTGCTGACGGAGGACGAGGTGGCTGCTGTGATGAAGACGTGTCGACGGGTAACAACCTTCTGTCCGCTTTATTTTAGACATGAGATGTTTTTACCAGCTGGATGTTAAATGTCTGATTGTTTCACCTCCAGTACATAGCAGAGCGGTCGGTGGAGATGTTGATACGCCACCTACTGGCCGTTCTGGACCGACCTGAGAAGCTGCTGCTGCTCAGAGAAGTTCGGTGAGAAGAAACAAAAAACATCTGTTGGACAAAATAGGACTAATTAAAGATAGTTTAAAATGTGTCATCTGTTTTCCCAGAATGCTCCTTCCTCCGTCTGACCTCAACATGTTCAACAACATGGTGACGCCGATCGAAGTTGAAGCCTACGACCTCCTCAAGTATCGGTCAAGTGTGTAAAATATAAAACACCCGCAGAGACATCTGTAGTTACAGTCGTCACGTAATCTTCAAAAACTGTGAAATTCTTCCATTTATCTTCTTTTCCAAACATTCACATCACAGAGGATAAACAAGAAACTGTCAAACTGTAACAAGCGATGGTTCTTAAAGTTATGACTTTCTGTCCTTTAAAATCTGTCACGTTTCAGTTCGAACGCCTCCTCTTCGCTCTCCAATGTCTGGTCGAGCTCCCAAACGTCGCCTCATCACTCCGATCCCAGGTCAGTGTCCCTCACGTCTCCTGCCTCTGAGATCTTACGTCTCATCTTTCTAGGAGGTTTTAAAAGTTGGTTTTGATGCTGGAAAATTTGTGTTTTCCTCAAAAAAAAAAAAAAGATTTTTTACAAGGGAAGGTTTTTTGAGGTTGTGTTGAAGGAGAAACCAACAAAAGTTTCTTACTCTGGATGATTTTTGACACTAAAATTTATTTCCGTTTCCCGTCAATAATTCACTGCACCCAGATGTTGAAACATCTTGTTGTTTCTGTTCAGATTACCGAGGAGGCTTCGAGCTCCACAGCGCCGAGGAGGTGGAGAAGGAGAGCCACCTGCTGGAGGAGCTGGAGAAGCTGAGCGTGTCTGGGCCACGAGGCTCCAGAGAGCGGCCCCACACCTCCAGGTCCTTCACCCCGCTGCTGGACATACCCGTGGACGGATACAACACCAAGTCTGCAGACATCAGACCTTCGTCTTCCAGCCCCACGGTCCCCAACTGGCTGCTGACCCACAGCTCCGACCCGCGGCCTCGTCTGAGAACTGACATCGGCACCGTCAGCTCCGTCCACTTCGACGAGGTGTCGCTGCGTTCGACCTCAGACCAGACGGACACAGAAAGACGCTCGCCGTTTAGAAACGGACACTCGAAGAGTAAAAAGGAGAAAAGTAAAGACACGGTGTTCACGCTGCAGAGCGCCGCTCGGAGGAGTCGACCATTGCTGTCGCAGGTGTTTGATCAGGTGAACGGCCACCAGGGGGCGGCGCCAGAGAACAGGCTCAACGGCTCCGTCCCCGGAGACGAGTACCAGCTCAAAACTGTCAGCATCTCCAAGACCAAACAGTCTCTGGGTAAATATGTTCAGTCACAGACTCTTTATGATTTAAATAGTAACATAAAGTTGACTGACTCGTTCGTGTCGCCGTGACGCTGCAGGCATCAGCATCTCTGGAGGGATGGAGTCAAAGATTCAACCGGTGGTGAAGATCGAGAAGATTTTTCCCGGAGGAGCCGCTTCCACCTGCGAAGTTCTGAAGGTGAAACGTTTCTACAAAGATCAAAAAGTCACGTTTAACATCTTTTTAAAACACAATCAAATGTAATTTAATATCTGCTCCATAATCACAGTGTCAATGATGATGAATTAAAATGAAACCACATCGTTTATTACGACTTCCCAGCAGCTACATCAGTGATTCTTAATGATGTTTGGATGTTTCAACCAAATTAATTCAGTTAACTCCATGTTTTTCTTGCCAGAATCAATATTTTCCACTTATCAGATGAAGAACTTCCTGATCTGTAGCAGCAGAAATAACGAGTGTTTGTTCCAGATCTGATGTTTCTGATTTAAATCAACTCTCACACTAATCACACTTATACTTTATAGGAGGATAAAACTGTTTTATGATGCACATTAAAGCCTCTGGCAGAGAGATAGAGTGAATATTTGAGACTCGTGTTTCGCTCTGAAGCTTTTTGATGAAATAAAATCTTTTTGTTTGTGTTTGTTTTTGTGTCTCCAGGCTGGATTTGAGTTGGTGTCGGTGGACGGAGTCTCTCTGCAGGGAGTCACACATCAACACGCCGTCGACATCATCCGTAAAGCCTTCAGCAACAAGGCCAAAGACCCCATGGTGTTTGTGGTCAAAGTCCCTAAAACTGTTTAACAAAGACGGAGCCGCTCGGTGGATTGAGACAAAAACAAAACACGTTGAGACGAGGAAACTTCAACACGTTTCCTGATTTTTGCCACAATTTATGACACAAACTCTGGCGATAAAAACGGCCTAAAAGCAGCAGGTCGAGACTAAAAACAACGGATATCTGAGAGGATTTAAAGATTTTAAAGATATTTTCATTTATTTCCGACGCTCCCGATTCCTTAATGTCACTTTTTACATTTTGTGTTGTTGGATACATCAGTGGACGTGTATCATCAGCAGCAGATGATAAATCATGATAAACTGGAAGCCGAGTGCCTTTTAAAAACCCAGAGGACTGAGCTTGTTCACTGGTCCAACCTGTGTGTTGTTGGGTTGAGATCTTATGTTTGACCTGCGGAGGGCAGACGTGAGCTGTTACAAACATTTGGTGCAGACGTCAAGTCGAGTACTGTAGAAAAATAATAAATAATCCAGATTGCCATCGAACAAACTGCAGTTTTTACAGAGATGTTTCATATTAAATGTTGATATTTCTTCCACTAAAACCCACAAAGACTCGAGTTGAACAAATCTCCACGTGTCACAGACGTTTGTTGTTAATTTTAGTCTTTTTTTTTTTAATTAAAAACATAGTAGGTTTGTTCAAGAAATGTACAGCATGAAAATATACATTTAATGTTTTCATACAAATATTGTGGATTATAAAATTATACTGAGGAACCGGATCAAACATCAAACAAACATTAATTCATTAACTGGGTCTGGATCTGTAGGAGCGAAGTGTGCGACATTGCTTTGGTCTATTCACAGTGGAAATGTTTGAACGTTTCGGTTTGAGATGAACAAACACCTCAGGAAGAAAAACGTAATGATGATGATGATTATTTACAGAGGATGATGATTCAATCAGCAGTGAAGAGGAACAGAAAGTGGAAGTAAAACGTGAAACATCCTCAGCTTTCGTTTGGAAAAAAAAAAAAAAAACAGTCGTTCAGAGCAACATTTCCTCACTTTAATCACCTCTAACAGTCGTTAGTATCAACTATGTACATCTCTGTTTTACCTGAAGAAATAAATTCAATTGAAACTTTAGTTTTGGGCGAATGTAACAAGAGCAGGAGCAGATTTAAAACCAGCAGGAGTAGGTGAAGTGAGATGAGAAACTGGAAGATGTCAAGTGTCAACTATGATATTTAATCCATCTGTTTATGTTGAGATCGTTAGTTTTAAAATCTCTGGTCGAAGGTTGAAGTAAATCAACGACTACAACAAATCTTTACTGTTCAACGTCCAAACAGATGATTATGATTCACGTCGTTGATCATCAGTGTTTTATAAAGTTTTACTACAGTTTCAGCAAACAGACACGTTTGTGTCTGATGAAGAGAAAATGTAACTTTTCATCTCGTGACAACGAACATTCGACTTTTAACTTTTTTCCACTGACGACAGTTCAACATGTCTCATGTCAGAGAAGCACAGACGGAAATAAATTAACTTAATTCACCGTTTAAGAAATATTACAACATTTAGTGTCGATAAAACACGTGATCTGTGTGAAAAAGTTTATGTTACTGTGCAAGAAACAAACAGCGTCAGTGTATTTCCTTCCAGTATGTTTTTAAATGTTAAATATCCACAAAGCAGCAGAGAGAAACCTACATATTAACCAGCTGTAACGTTTGTGTCTATAAAACGCAGCGAGCTGAAGAAAACAGCTCAGTTTTCATGCACTTTTCTGTTCTGGAACCAGAGCTGCTTTTATGTTACTTCATTTTAACTGTAACTACAACGGTCAAGAGGAAGAATCGACTCAAACACATCAGATGATATTTACATTTAGAACCAACACTGACTTCCTCCTGACAGAAAACGAACGTAGAGTGATTCTCAACGTCGATGTTTCACGTCAGAACAGCTGCAGTGAAAAAGGTGTTTAACATTTAACATTACTGATTAATTGTATAAAAGGTTAATTATAAAGTTTCTATCTCCATCACCCGCTCCTGCTCCTGCTCCTGCTCCTGCAGTGAAGGAACAGTCACGTGATCAGATCCTCAAACGTTCGACGTCTTTTGAGTTTGACTCAGAAAAGAAGCAGATTTATGAACTGATGTTGAGGTGTTAAGTTTATATTTGTTCTAGATATGTTACTGTGTTTAATTACAACAAACTGTACAGATGTTTGTGATATTATCGACATCTTGTTTCCATCAAACTGGATCTAATTTTAATGTTTAACCTAAATCATTTTTAATATTTCTCCTCTCGTCTGAGGTGAATCTGCTGTTTACATGATCGTGAGTGAATCCAGCGTCATTAACGCTTCGATCTGAGTCACTCGCTCCAGCGACAGGCTGAACGCGTCGCTGTGGTTCCACGACATCGTGGGCTTCGTGTGAATTAACGGCACTAATGAGTGGACTGATGACGGAGTGGGAGTGTGAAACGCAGCAGGTGGAGGAGGAGTCGTCACCGACGGTGAAAAGTTGGTGAAGTGACTCATCTACTCACAGCGAATCTTCTCAAACTGAACGGAGACGTGTAGTTGAGTGAACGGAGGATCAGACGACTGAGGCGACTTAACGCTTCGTAGAGGCCGTTGGATTTAAAGTGGGACTCTTCAGGGAACAATGAGGACTAAAATGAGGCTGATTTTACACTGCAGATGTTTCTCTGCTTCTCATCAGACTGTTTCTGTTTAAGGTGACATGTAGGTTGGAAAAAAAACAAAACAAAACAGACTAAGCTGACAGTAGTGCAAATCAAAAACGGAGAAAGACGAGGGTCATATTTCTGTAGCGGCGATCTCGTCAAAGTTAATCTCGTTGCCGCTGCCCTCGTCCTCCTCTCTGCTGTCCAGTTCGTGACTCAGATCCTGCAGCATCTGCTCCAGCTCTCGGTTCCTGCGATACATCTGCACATAGTTCTGCTGCAGCTGCTTCTGGTAGCGGATCACTTTGTCCTTCTCCTCCTGCCATATCCGTCGCTCCTCCTCGAAGCTTCCCGTCTGCTGCTCCGCTCGCTGCCGTTCGTACGCCAGCTCCGACCTCATCCTGTCCATCTGCGTCTTCATGTTCTGCAGCGCCTCGTTGCTGCTCTGACGCTGAGCCTTTGCCTCGTCGCTCTCGTAGGCGAGAAGATGCTCCTCCGCTTCCTGAAACACCTGACACTGTCTGTTTCCTGGACCCTGATTGGCCAAAGCTTCTCTGAGATGAACCAACTCTCCTTCGAGTCGTCCGACTTTTTCTCTGAGCAGCTCGGCTTCGCTCTTACGACGCTGCAGCTCGTTCTCGCAAACCTCCAGCTCCATGGTCCGCGTACGTGTCGTCCCCTGAGCCTCCTGCAGAAGAACCTGCGTGTTCGTCAACTCGCCGCGAGTTTCTCTGAGCTGACTACGAAGCGACACGATCTCCCCGACGCGCTGAGCCAACTCCCCCTGAACCTCCTTCAGCTGCTGCTTCAACAGAGAGATTTCACCCGACTTCTGACAGACCTGAGGACAGAGACACGACCGGTGCATCAGTTATTATCACCATCTATTAATAAAATGTCAGAATAAACAGTTTCAGGTCCTGTTCTGTAGAAACATCTGTATCTTTGTTTTAGTGTCAAATGACAACATTTCTATCGGCGCTGAACATTTCTTAGTTTCAGATTCAACTTCTTGTAACTTGATTCACTGATTTGATTTTTAATAACTGTCATTTAATCTCCAGTAAAGATTCAACACAGATTGAGTTTCTCTCTTTAGTGTGACTGTAACAAAGGCTGAATAACTGAATAGGCTGTGAGGTGAAACTCATTTCCTCTGTGTCTGAGACACTGTGATGATCCAGATGTTTCTGATCAAAAACGTCTGATATCTTCAGACTCGATGATGATTGATCAACTTTATTTTAAACAAACGGCGTCTTCTCCTTCTGTTGCTCTGATGAGAACAAATGAGTCTCTTATAGTTTTTCCTACTTCCTGTATCTTCACTATCACATGAACAAACTCATAACGTTTCCTGTCAGACTGTGGAGAAGCAGAGCTTCATTTTATCGACATGATCATGTCCTGTCTGAGTCTCAGTAAACAGATCAGACTGATGCTCCCAAGTCTGAACAAACAGGAAACGGTCAAATCAATAACAACAGCGACGTGATAAACCTGGAGATTTACAACCTAAACAATGTCCATTCACTGTGGTTTTGAACACATGAGTCATTTATAAAGAACGTCCAACCTCCCACTTGGTCTCCTCCAGTCGAGGTCCCAGCTGGATCTTCTCGTGCTCGTAGGAGGTGCATCGCTCCTCCAGCTGCTCCCGCTCCTTCAGGAGCTGAGCGAAGTCTTCCTGCAGCTTCTTCTTCTCCTGCTGCAGCTGAAACACCTGCAACGACCACATCCACGTCAGTTCAGGACCAACACAAACACACGGAGGAGCTGCAACGTTTTAGTGAAAACGACGGTGGAAATTTACTGAACACGAGCTGTTTTTAATTTTCACTTTCATGACTTCGTCTTGTTCTAACGTTTCAGATTAAAAGTTAATTTTTCATTTGGCAACAACAACAGTTTCACCACACGCTTCATTAGCAGCCGTTTCTCTGAGTTTCTGTCGGATCACGCAAGTTCAGCCGGTCGACTTGGAACAGAAAACACTCAAATATTTATTTTGTTGTGCTTCTTTTCATCTGCTAATGAACCTTGTGGTGGGTAGTGAGGTTGTTTTGACAGTAACTGTTGGTCTGTTTTCAGGGCTGATTATTACCAGATGATGTTGTTCACCTGTAACTGCAGCACCTGCTGAGCCCGTTGAGCTTTCTGTGAAGCGACCTGCATCCTGGTGGCGCAGCTCTGCCTCAGCTCCTCCAGCTCCAGTTCGAAACGCTTCTGCTTCTCCTCATAAACCTGCAACAGGAGACGACAACGAAGGAGGAGATCCATGAGAGAAAAGGTTGAGTCATTAATCTTAGTAGAAATAGAAAAGAATTAGCCTGTTAGTGTAATCTCAACATTGACTTGCTCCTGCAACTTTATTGCAACAAAACATCTAAAAACACCACAACTTTGATTGCAACTATTTTTAAGAAAAGCTGCTGTGAAATCAGACAGATTAGGCTGAAATTATCTCGCTGACATGTGACTGGTTAAAGGATGTTTAGGATCCGTATCATCTACCAACCTGACAGATTGCAGCTTCATTCTCGTCCAGATTTGCTCTGAGCTGCTGCAGCTCCAGATCTCTCTCCCTCAGTTTGTCCTCCAGGTCTCTCACCACTCCTTCGTATCCTTCCACCGGACCGGGGGATCGTCCGCTGGACCCGCTGTCAGACAGCGGCTGCCCCCGGCCGCTGATGGACCCCGAGCCGGTGCTCTTACTGGAGGACGAGCGTCCGCTGTCAGAGTTGGAGTGTCCGTGTGCGGTGACGGGCGGAGCGCTCTTCAGCGGCTCCAGGTGTCCGGTGGAGGCCTCGGCGGACGGCAGGCTGTAGGCGGCGCCGCTGTACGGCGGCAGGCTGGAGAGGGAGTTACGTCCGGAGTCGGACAGGGAGCAGGACTGGCTGCTGCCGCCGGCGCCGCTGCTCCGAGCGCCGCTGTACGAGCTGCGCTTCTCGGAGCAGGAGGGTGACACCTCTCTGGCTGCCGGGCTGAGCAGGTTCAGGTTGTTCTGGCTCTCGGGAACGTTGGCACAGTGGCGAGGGGAGAGGTACTGCATGGACGTACGACTCTTGGGAATGACAGGTTTGAAGGCAGTGGGTCGCAGCACTGTTTTCTCCATGTTCTAGAGGATGAAAACAGGAAGAAACCAATTAAAAAGTTACATTTTTAGGACTTTTAGGACTAAGGCAGAGTGTAAACTCTGGTTTTCTGGTTATAAAACTCACCTTCTCTAGTTTTCCTGACACTGGGATCAGTTTTGGAGGAGGTCCTCCCATGTTCCCGTTCAGTCCTGATCCATCTTCACTCTCGTCTCTGTCGTTTCCCAGAACAGCAGAAATCACGTGGTTCTCGTTCCAGTCGTCAACATACTCCTCCGTCAGATACGTGTAGTTCCCGTTGCCCGTCTCCTTCTCCAGCCCCCTGCTGGACGTAGTGGAGCTCTGTTTTTTCAGAGGGGGGATGCTCTGCAGCAACGGGTCCTGAGGAGACTCGGAGCCCAGACACGCAGCGCCCGGTGTGGGCCGACGGACTCTGGCTCCCAGCTCCACTCCAGAGCGGTGGTCCTGGTACGGACCGGGTCGAGCGGCGATGAGGCTGCTGACTGAGCCCATAGGATCCAGAGCGGAGGGAGGGGGAGCGTTGAGGGGGGACGAGGGGCCGGAGGGGTGACGTCTACGGGCTCCTCCTCCACTGTGGCCGGGGGTGTGGGGCTCAGCAGACATGGGCAGAGCCTGAACCAGGGCCATGGTGGCAGCTCAGAGGGGTCACTGGATCTGGAGGAGAAAAGAAGAAGAACGAGTTTATATCAAGTTTTTTAAGACAATTGAAGACGATAGTTCAGGCTGTAGTCAGGTCTCGGTTCAGGTCACACCCAGTGTTGTATAATAATGAAGTAATAATACTTCCTCACTGAAGTCCACACTTTTTCTCTGAATGATCCATTTTCAATGTTGAGTGACTCAGTAAATGTGGTGTTTTGACTCTAAGTCGACCTGTGACTGTTTAGACCATCAACACCATGTCTGAGGGTTGATGGAGGCTCCATCTTAAAGGTGGATGATGGAGAAACTTCAACAATATCAATATCAAACACACATTTACATTTAGTGAAAAAAGAACAACTTTAGTTCTTTAGTTCAGACTCATTCATTGTCTATGAAGATGTTGTAGCTCCATGTTTTAAAGTGCTGGATAAACTTCATAATATTCTTCTGTTTTATTAACATGTACTTGTACTTTTACTTTCTACACTTAACTACATTTACTTATAGATTACTGTCATACTGAAGTACAGTAAATACTAGATACTTTAAGACTTTTACTGGAGAATCATTCTAGTGACGACTTGAACTTCTACCAAAGTTATTTTATTCTACTCTAGTGTCTCTACTTCTACTCTAGTGTCTCTACTTCTACTCTAGTGTCTCTACTTCTACTCTAGTGAGACTTTAACAGACTTTATACATCAACTGTTCAAAACCTTAATAAGCAGTTCAAATTAAATCTTGTGTTAACAGTTTTGTACATAAGAGTGAAAATCTCATGTTCTTGTGAATTATTCAACATCAAGTCACAAACTGTTTCTCCTTCACAGGTGTTTCAGGAACCATTAAAATCACATGGTGTGTGAACATTTCCTGTCCAATCTGTGTTAACCGAGTTCTCACACAGCTCCTTGACCTCTGACCTTCAGACGTGTTGCTGCCATATTTACTGACTTCGTCTTATAAACTGTGTGTTTTCCTTTAAGACTCTGATGGAACCAGGTGCTGGTTTTCTGGTCTCTACAGGAGGCGGATTTAAAATGTCAAAAACAATCAGTGAGTATGACAGAGACGGAGCAGAAATGATATACAGTAGAGTGAAGAATACAAATATCCCAGGAGGCCGTGGTGGCCCACACACAGAGGACCAGAACAGACCATTCACTGAGCCCGTTCAAGCAGCACAAACAAGGCTCGGGGCTTTCAGCTTACGATGCATGAGGCAGCAGAAGAAAAGCCTCCCTTTTCATTTGAGATGTAAAATGGCTTCTAACATGCTGTTATTTCCCCTGACAGCAACAAAGGCTACTGTCTCCACACATCTGATCAGCCTCAGGAGCAACTACGAGTTCATAACGCTGGATAATGTGGAGCAGACAGGTCCAGCTTACTGTGATACTTTTCCCTGTGGGGGTTAGAAAGTTGCAAAAAAGAATAGAGTTGTGAGTAATAAAATAAAATAAAGTAGGAGGCACAAACACTGACACACTTACTGTTTCTTGGCTCCTTCATTCCCTCAGGACTGATGGTAAATATTGACCCTGTAACTGACGAGTAAACACTGACACCAGCAGCTCGTCTACAGCGTTGGAGGAGGAACAATAGCCAGCGGACCGCGTGACGACCACGACGATGATGAAGTCATAGTTCACTGACAACAACACCAACACATGGTGTCACAGAGTATGAGGATATATGAGCAGCGGGCATGGCCTCAGATTCAGTTTCAGTCTCATCTAACAAGTCGAACATATGTGGATGAAAAAAGATGACAAGACTTCAGTTCTCACTGTGTCACCGCCTGTTTTATACAAGTCCCTGAAACACTCACTAGAGTAGAAGTACAGATACTTCCAACACATACTGAACTACAGTTGTGAAGTATTAGTACTTTGTTACTATAAACACTGATCATGACACTTTACTAAATGATCCTGAATAAAAACAAAACCTCATGCATTAGTGCATCAGCAAATAAACGTGTTGCTAAACAACATGTTGTTTCAGAGATTTTCTTGTTCCGACTCAGTGAAGCTGTAGATGGAGGAGGAGGCTAATAAGGTGGAGGCCGGGTTGACAGCAGGCGCATTGGACACATTTCTAGTCTCCACCGGCCAGGACGAGGACGACGACACGCCAAGTCATTTTCCAACCTGCCAAGTTTCACTGAGAGGCTACGAGGCTACTACTGCGATTTAACAGTGATTAGCACGTGTTAATTAGCGTCCTCGAACTCTGGCTGAGCTCTACTTAAACTCAGAGCAAACACAAATCTGCTGCTGCTGCTGCTCTATGTTGTTATGATGCAGGAAAAAACCTGTAACCAACAAGTCGACTTGTACAGACACTGGAGTAGAAGTACTAGAGTAGTATTGATACCAGAGTAGAAGTACACATACTAGAGTATCTAGTCTAGCAGATACTCTGACCAAAGTCATTTTTTGGTCAGTATCTGTACTTCTACTCTAGTGGGACTTTCAGATACTTCACTCTCACCGTCACAAATCTAAGACCGTAGAAGGAAAAGTATGTCACAACCTTCCAGAGTCTTAAAATGTTTTGTTTTAATTCACAGAGTTAAAACCTCACAGATGTTATATTTATAATTAAATGTAACAAAGGAAATCAGCTGATAATCTCATTTTACAGCTGAGAAAAATGACAGAAATGATCAAAATGTTGCAGATTATTTCAACTAGTGATTGAAGTGACTCAACTGTAGCTGTAGTTTGATGTAAAAGCTGCAGCAGGTTTTATATTTCAGACCGTTGCTGTAAATAAAAAATCATTATGAGCAGAAGGATTTCCAGCGTGTGGCGTCTCGTTCCTCCGTTCAGACGGGTTTATGTGTCATAAATATGGTCGTGGACTAATTAGACTCCAGCTCTATTCGTCACACCACATGTTGCTCCTGCTGCCATTAATGTGAAAGTTTCTCTTCAGACCGAAACTGATGCAGTAATCGAAGTATGAATCATTTAAAGCTGCGCTGACACACACTTTAAATTCCATCTCAGTGCATTAACTCAAAGACTAAAAGAATCAATGGGCAGCACATTCCCGCTCTCGTTCTCAGCCTCTCCCAGGAGGAAGTCAGCAAATGGATTTTAGATCATAATTTTCTACAGTACATTTGTTTGACTTTCTGATCATCCTGCAGTAAATCAGTACTGAGAGGGGAAGTTTATTCTTAAAGCTACAAGTACGATGTTTTTAAAAAAAGGAAAACTCTAGAGTAGAAGTACAGACACTAGAGTCAGTAATTGTTAGTTTCAGCTCTAAAACTGATAAATAGTTTTTTACGTTCATGCTGTATGTAAGATGTAAGATATTTCTACGTTTACGTCTACGTTTCCCCAGATAAATATTTGTGGTCGGGGTCGTATCGTCACGTCTGTTGCTCCCAGTTTTAATCCTCCTGGACTCACAATGACTGAAACTATGCAGAGACTTTACTGAGGAAAAGCACAGGGGGGTTTCAAACACTTGTTAAAGCCCCCGACGTGTTCACGAGCTTTGTTGTCAGGGACTAGAAAGGGGGAGGTAGAGAGAGAAAAGAGAGGGGGGTCAGAGGCCAGACCAGGACCTCTCCTCAGCATCTCAAAGCTTTCAGTCGTCGTGTCGCTCTGACAGGTTTCATACGCTCTCGGCTGCTTAATGGAGGATAAATAGACATAACAACTGGTGGATGAATCCATGACGACGACAAATAAACATCAATTTATCATCGATGAATCATTTCAGCTTGAAAAAAAAAAACTGCAACAACAACACATTCACCTGACAAATGAAAAACAAAACAAAAACAAGACTAAACTCGACTGTGACGGCGGCGTCAGCTGACTGAGACCAGACTGTTTTGTCTGGAAAATCCTCCGTGTTTCAATGTGTCAATGCCCTCGACCTGGTAGGAGACAGAGTCCGTCAGTTGCTCCTCCAGCTGCAGGAATGTGTGACTATATCACTTAATGAGAGTTCAGCGTAAACACGGACACAATGAACACGTTTTCTGAAGTCTCATCGTCCACATGCAGGAGATTTAAAGAAGTATCAGTCTGACGCCGGCGGCAGCTCTGAGACGAAACATCCACAGTTTTATAGAAAAACTTCTTCAGATAAAAGAATCAAGACAGTCGATCAAAACTGTTGAATGTGATTAAATCAGGACTAAAACGTCTGTTAAATCAACAAAAATATTCAGTTTAATTGAATAAAAACATCATATTAAAGCAGCTGGAAATTGAATGTTTCAGATTTATGTTTTTAAAAAACAAATATTAAAACAATAAATCAGAGTGAAGACGTTTAGATGAAATGATCAATAATCCAGTCTGGATTAACTACTTCTGCTTTTGAAAACTTCACATAAATTTTCAACAATAATTAAGTAGCAACAAAGATTTGACAGTTTAAGAGGCACGGTTCTGTGTTTGTCATTAAACTGAAATAAAAAAAACTTTTTCCAGGAGACAGAGAGAGAATATAAAAGTCTGGAGAGAAGATACGAATATTAATGTCGAGATATTTTATCCTTCAGGAGAAAATCTATATCCTCAGATCAATATGATCAATAAAATTCTTGCTGATGTGAAACAAGAGTCTGACCTGTCACAGAGTGATGACGTTCACTGGTTCACAGGAGAAACTTTCATCAAACTGCATCAGAATTGAGGTTTTTTTCCCCAATCGAGGTCGTGTTACAAAGGTTCAGTATTCAGCTTTTTAACTCGACTGCAACGTCACACAAACCTGCTTTGACACAAACTGAAGCAGCCTGAACTAAATCCTTCTTTGTTAGTATCGAGCCACAAACGCACACATCCACAAGCCTCCGAGGTGAAGGAGTCTAAAAATATTCCCACCGCCAGGTGAAGTGAAAACTCTAGAGGGAAAAGAAAAGAAAGCTGTGTTACACTGGCCCTCATCTGAGACCAACGCCACCTCTGACTCGACTCAGACGTGGAGAGAAAGACGCAGCAGAGGTAAAGAAGACGGTGGCTCAGTTTTCAACAGGAGGGAACAAACAAATGAGTGTAAAGATGTGGAGATCCCCTCCTCCACCCTCCACCTCCGTCTCTGCAGACAAACTTCTCTGTCTCTAACACACACACACACACACACACACACACACACACACACACACACACACACACACACACACACACACACACACACACACACACACCCTCCCATCTCCTTATTCTTCACCCTCTGCTCTCTCTCTCTCTGGAAACTAGAACAGAAGAGAGAAAGTGTGACAAGGCTATTTTAGTTTTATAGACAACCTACCTTCCTACAGGCAGACACCTCTCGGCCTGAACCGACGCCACAGTCACCGTGTCAAATGTTACCGTCCTCCACTATGTGTCACTGACACTTTACTGATCAGACGTTGATGCTGTGACTTTACTTCATCTGTCCACACACACACAATCAATAAATGAATCAATTAACCCACTTCCTGAATCACATAGACTCTGGGTCTTAATCTAAATGAAAGAGAAATGTTTTTCTTTTTGATTTTATTATATTTACTTTGATGATAAATCAGGTTTTTTCTGGTGGAGGAAACATCAACTGTCAATGATTAAACAGCCTTGAAAGAGACTAGAGGCCCCACACACACTCTTTATTCTGGTGTGTGTGTGTGTGTGTGTGTGTGTGGTCATCCTCAGCCTGTCATGTCTTTTGTTTTATTTCATTGAGCAGTAACAATGTGATTAATGGATGTGAACTTTATTTAAAGGGCTTAAACAAACTTTTAATTAATTTATTAACAGATAAATCTTTGTAAATCATCATTAACATCACGACTGTACAAGTCAAACAGAAGCTGCCGTTACCTTCACTAAATAAAGTCAGCTAACTTCCCTTTTCTCCTACGCTCTTTCTTTCTTTCTTTCTTTCTGTCTCTTCTCAGTTTCTTACCCCAGTTAGTTTCCTGCATCGCTGCCCTGCTGCTCCTCATCATCATCGAGCCTCAGCTCCTCCAGCGTCTCAGGTTGAAGTCGACTCAGACTCAACTCTCTCTCTCTATATATCCTGTTCTCCTGCTTGTGTTTCTGACCAAAACCTCCAGAGGAAAACTTCTCTACCCCACGAAAAAAAGGGAAGAAAAAAAAAAAAAGAAGTGGCTCATTCTCAGGGAAAAAGCCGCCAATGTGAATGGGAGCACAGTCCCCTCCCCCTCCTCCTCCTCCTCCTCCTCTCTGACAGATACACCTCCTCTCTCTGCTCCACTCCTCCTCTACCATTTCCTTTGACCAAAGAAACTGCTCTCTGCAAAGTCCTCTACCTTTGTCAGGCTGTCTAAAAAAAAAAGGAGTGAAAGGAGAAAAGGAACAAGGAGCCGAGCTGTCAGTTAAAGACCTTTCTGCATATTTTAAAGTAGAAACGAGAGGAGCTGCAACAGGATATCATCTCTGCTACGAACCAGCTTCTTTAATTTGTAAAAATCAAATCTTTACCTGAGTTAAAGAGAGAAAAGCTGCAACGTTAAAGGATCTGGAGAGGATGTAAAAAGTGCTGCAGTCCTGTTTCTATTCTGTCAGTCTGATCTAAAAACACACAGGCACTAAAATAAAGAATAAAAGTTAATTAGGAACCAAATGATTTAATTAAAACAATGATTCACTGAATCAAAGATCAGATCTGACGACGAGACACAGACAAACTGAATGTGTTGTAACAACTCGACTTCATCTGGTTCAAACATCAACCGGAGATGTTTCAACATTAACATTTGGTTTTTACCTTGAATCAATAAACGACACAGAAATACTGATAAAAATATAAAGATATTAAAGTTTTCTTTGGTTTTTGTGGATCAGAAACATAAAACAATGAGCTGAAAGATGCTAAAACGCTTCCAGGAGCTTAGTGATAGTTCATCCCCCAGAGTCTGAGGTTATTTGATATATTGTTAATAGAAAAGTATTGATTAGTGCAGCAGCTTTAAGGAGCAGCCGTTCACTTTATTCTCCAGAGACAGAGACGGCGTTCGGCCTTTTCCTTCGACCTGTAATCCACCATCTGGTCAACATGGATGGAAAAAAAACAAAAAAAACAACAGGACGAGATGGTGCAGTCGGAGCTCAGCTGCTCGGCTCCCAGATGAAGCGAGGGGTAAAGTGGGGTACGAGAAGTAGGCTATGCCCTGCCACCGCCTTCACACACACAAACACACATCTGTCCCTCTGCCTTTCTCTTCTCTCTCTAACTGCTCCAGTATCTGGGTCACGCTGGTCGCTCGTCCTTCAGGCGACGCCGGGGGAGGGAGGTCAAGGTCACGTCTCGGTGGGAGGTCTGGAGACCAAAAAGAAAAACCTGGTCCCGCTGCAGCCGGAGCAACAGAAACGACTCTCGGTCCAAGACGGGACGACGAGCGGCATCAATCAGTCGACCCGAGGCCACCAGCGCCGGGATCAAGACACAGGCTGCAAATCATCCTCTGAGTGTCGCCATTAACACCACGTCTCTGCGGGCGGGAGAGGGTCCGACATGAGTCAGACCCTTTTCAGGAGGTTGATTTACAGACCAGAGCAGCGACATGAAGTCAGAGCTCCAGGTCCTTTTAAAAAAGGTTTCAAAATGTCCCGAATATTTGTTCGTCCAGACAGAGACAATCAGCAGCTTGTTAATCCATCCATCGCTTTTAATAAATAATCATAACAACTGCTCTACACAGCTGCAAATTACTGACAGATTTCCAGAATAAAAGGTGTTAATGTTAGAAACATGTTCGCCTTCATCCTTTGATCAGAACAGCTGTGAAATGATATGAAGCCATGATCTCTGTGGTATTAAAAAGGTCTTTAAAAGCCTTGAAATTCGTTGAACCCTGCAGAAGCTTTGACTGGAAACATCGACTGTGTGGCTTCCTGCTCCGTCTGCAGGATCGCCAAGAAAAAACCAAGAGGGAAATTAAAGTAAAACACCAGTTAAAACAAGTAATTCCAGTGCGGCTTCGCAGTAATGTCGGGTACATCTGCCTGGTGGTTTCTGGTTTATCCTCTTCAAACATATAAACTTTATTATCCTTCGTGCACAAAGCGTTACTTTGGGGCCAAATTTCTGGTGAAAATTGAAAGCGACTCCTCTGAGGACGTCACTCCAGCCCAGCAGGTGGTCATCCATCACAGGTCCGTCAGCCTCGTTCCTTCTATATTTTCATAACAACGGCTCACGTCTGGGACCGCGGTCCGACAGAAAAGCTAGGCCATCCATCAGTGTCCGCGCGCTGCCTCTGCGTGGGGACATGGCTCCCGCCGGACGCTGCAGCTAAAACCGGCCTGGACGCAGCCGGGCCGCTTGGACCCATGACTTCCAAAATAATCCACCACGGCACAAAGCAATCTACGGACGCCTCAGAAATAAAACCCAGAGCTTGGCAGGGGTGCTTCATTAGTTTTAGACACAAATGAAACGAAGGGAAGGAGGAGATTGAAACAACTACTGCTAGTAAAGTCTCGTCATGAACCCAGTGAAGCAGTCGTGCTTGTATTTACTGTATAATGTGCCAAAGAGATTAAGGTTACGCCTCCAGATCTGGAATTACAGCAAAACCCCAAATCCATGATTAAGATCTGTCCCACACAAGTAACAGCAGCAACGTGTTAACATCCACGTCTTTACGTCTCAAGTGAGAAGTGGAAAAACCAAAAATATCTGCATAAAATCAAGATTCAAGGTCCAAGAAAAAGACGCTAGTTTGTGTTTAAAGTATCAGAGAGCAGATTTGTTTCAGTTTCAACCACATTTTTTGTCTTCAAGGCCTCACTAACCTGTCAATGACGCCCTTTCTTTAGCTTCTGGAGGCCTTAGAAAATCATGAGGAACAGGTCGCTGGAGCATCCCAGGGACTCACGCCGGTGAACACGTCTTCATTCTTTCCTCTTCTCTCTCTGTTCTCCAAGACTGTGAGGATTAAAAAAAATGTTGTTGAATCAGCAGAAGAGAAGCAGCAGGACTTACTACCAGTATATAAAGAGCTGGAAAACCTGAAATGTGACAAGTGTGTTTATGGAAGTCAGCGAGAAAAAAAAAAAAAAAAGAGGAAAATCTGAGTCATGGAGGCAAAAAAATGTTTCACATGGAGGAAGGTTGAGACTGAGGGGATTTTCCATGTCAACAGGAGTAAAGACTAAACCCCAAACTAGCACCCAGTTCACAAAACAACTGTCCTGTGGGTGAAAAATAACACAAAGAACAACAACTGCTGCTTCTTTTGTCTGTGGGTTTTCTCAACACGTTTGTGTTGTTTCTCTGAGGTCACATGATGTTTTATGTTACACAAACACAATAAAAACCCGTCTTCAACGTAACAAGGTAAGATTTCAGATCAACGTCTACTTCGACTAAAGGTGAGAAACACACTGCCACCATCTGGAAACAGCAGAGTCCATCTGTGATTCATTAAAGAGCTGCATTTGTGGGAAAAGACACATTTAAGTTCGGCTCAGAGGAGCCTGAGAAAAGACAATGAAAAGTGCCAGAAACCAACGGAGCAGATTACTTCAGTCTGTCTGGTCTCAATCCTGCTGCTGCTGCGAGAACGTTACAATAACATCATAACAACTTCATTTATCTGCTGATCTTCTCCTGGAAACAAACCATCTCCTGTCGGGTTAAATGAAGAAATAACAAAAAACTCTAAATCCTCCTTCATCAAACGTGTCGTTCTGAGCCAATATTTCTTCTCTTCAAGTTCAAGTTGAACTGATTTTCATAAATATCTGCAGACACGAACGCTGACTCAACGTCAGACACATTATTCACACAATAACAGACAGGTACACTTTATTATTCAGACTGTGACTGGAAACATCGACTCAGGAAGAAACTGGATAAAAATAAAAAGCAGCAACACGACGTGAACGAAGATAAAAACTGAACAAACGTCGACGAGGTCAAAGTTGATTCAACCTGTTCAACCTTTGTTTTATATCTTGTAGAAGTTGGAAAGAAATGAAAGAAGAGACGGTCACTAACCGACGTGTTAATGAATTAATTTAACTTTAATTCAACTGTTAACATGCTGCATTTTCTACATGGATCTTAGAGTTGAATTAATCCGTCGTGTCTGAATGTTTGTTGGATAAAACTTCACCTTGGACTAAACGTAACTGACGTTTGTTTGTGATCAAGATTAAAATCATCACATTAGACAGAAAACGTCCGCTGGTGTTTACACTCTGACTGTTTTCATCTTTTCATCTCTGTGATAATAATCATTATGCATGTTTTTCAAGATTAAATAAAAGATTAAATAAAAGATTAAAGGCTGCAACAACTGGACAAATAATACGTCGATTATTTTTTTTTTTTTGCATTTTCTGGATCAAATGATTAATAATAATGATGTAAATAATAATCCTTTAAAACTTGAAGTGAAACTGAAACTAAGTGTCAACTGGTTGATGTGGATCCTGTTTAATCAACAGGATCAGGGATGTTTGTCAGGTGACTGGTAATTTACAGAGCTGAACGAACCGGTAATAAACCGGTAATAAACCGGTAATAAACCGTTAATGAACCGTTAATGAACCGTTAATAAAGCGTCAGCTCATCGAACTATGTCAACATGTCACAGAGAAGAAAACGCTGGAAACAGATGTTTTTATGACGGTTTCATGATGTTGAGATCAGGACGAGTCAGAGCGTTGATGTTGAGACTCAGCGCTGTGATTAACATTTCATCACTAATCATCTGATGAACACGACCTGTCAACTGACCCACGAACCAATCAACAATCAATGAAGAGAAGGAGCTGAAGTTAAAGTTAAAGAGATTAGTTTGAAGTGTTTTCATGTCAAAACAAAACAGAAATATCAAATAAATCTGCCAACAACAAATCAGAGTAAAGTGAATTAAAACGGTTCATCCATCAACCAGACGACGACAAGAAAATGACTCAAAGTCTGAAGTGAAACGACGACGTGAATCATCTCTGAGCGACAGTACGTGACAGTGCGAGGGCGTCTCAGAGGTTTATATCTAAAACTCTTGACTCTGGTGATGAAACGGATGAAAAGAGACGAGAACACAGATTAGACTTTAATCTGTCGGAGGAACAACGAGCTCCCAGCTGATCCACACAAATAAAAACAGCAGGAAGAGACGCAGCTCAGATCAGGCGGCCTCATACTGGACCATCAGAAATAAGGAAATAAAGTCAACTTGAGTAAAACTTTAACAGATATTTGACGTTTTTACAACTTAAGACAACAAACGTTTCAAAGGACCCTGAAGAAATAGCTGGTTACAGTTTAAATAAGTGACGTCTTTAAGTTTTGCAGTCGTTTCCAGTAACATGACACTTCCTGTTTCCTGTAATGTTGATTTACTCTCAACATAACCTCTTAGTTTTAGTTTGTCTTGTGTATCTATTACACATATTACTGGTTGTGTGTTTTATTTAGTGGCTCCTACAATGTGTTAGTTTGTGAGTTCGATAAAGTTGGATGTGATGAATTTATTAGTTAAAAGTTACTTTAATTAGTTTGTGTTTAAGTTAAATATTCTGCTGTTTTGTTTCCCAACACGTCCTCAGAGAAACAGTTAAATGTTCACTTCTTTTTGTTTTTGTTACAGAATCGTTGTTAATGTAAAAAACATTGTTTTAAACAGTTTATTAAACCGTTTTACATCAGAATTTACAGTGACAGAAACAGGAAGTAACAATGATCTAATAAATCCTGTGAAGCTACAGATTTACAGGCTGATTACGACCGTAAACATTCACGGTGTCGGATGTTGCAGCGTTACATGAGACGGGACGAGGTGCAGGAAATAAATTTAGATCCCAATTGGGAGAGGCGGCGTAATAGAGGGGAGGTAATGAGGATAAATGAGGTTCAGCGTTTCCAGGATTTAACACACACACACACACACACACACACGCACACACACACACGCACACACACCAGAGGACTATTAAGGAACAGGGTGGTGTCCCACCTCTTCCCTATCCAAACACCGCCACCACACAGCACTTAGGTTTATTATTCTAATGTTCAACTGTTCACTGAAACTTTCTGGTTCAAGTTAAATTCAATAAGAGACGCTGGGACCAACACACCCTGAACAAAGGCCATTCACAAAACAGGGAAGTGGAGAATCATCCAACCAGACGTGTTGACTTTACTGTTCTCTGGATACGTGAGACAACACAGAAAAAGTCACAGCAGACGGACCGAAAACAGGCAATTCATTTCCATCTGACAGCTGCTTGCTTACACTCAGCTGTGGGCAAGAACAAAATAACAGGATAAATGTCGGAGGAGGAGGAGGAAAGAACGGCTCGTTGGATTGGAAGTTTTGTGTTTGGATTTTCTAGAAATCATACGACTGTTTATTTGAAAAGAATAAAACATCACATTCCTCCTCCAGCAACACAATTACCTCTGTAATTTCTCATTGACCATAAAGGTCACGGAGGTTAAAAACCAAGAAAATCCTCCAACGTTTTAGAAACAAAAGTCTTTCGATGCGTCGATGTGAAAGACAAGGAGGAGTTTGGATGAGTAACGATACGTAACGAAGACGTAGCGTCCAGCAGGTCAGCATGAGAGCTGAGGCGTGGACGCCGGAACGAAACTCAACATTGGCAGAACAGGATCGACGACTCGACAAACCTTGTGTTGGTCACGTGACCGAGCTTGATGTTTGGGTCGGACGGTGGAGGATAAGGAGGCTAACGTTAGCTTAGCGCTAACGGAGAAACATCAAAGAACAGAAGGTTTTTCTGTTTGTTACTTTACTTTTAAATTCGTCAAAACTGACGCGACTGTGGTGGAAACGGTCGTGGATACGTTTGAGGATAATCATCTGAAATGAGGTCGAGGCGCGTAAAGTGAATCTTCAAGACAAAATTACTTTCATTTCTTTCTTTTTTTGCAACTTCAAGTGCAGAAATGTCAATTTTTTCTTTGCAAATTGTTTAGTACAAAAACAGTTTTATTAAATAACATTATAAAATTCTTATCCCATTAACTGACAGATCAATCGATTATCAAATTCCTCGTTAGCTGCAGCTACGCTCGTTATTTCAGATCTTATCTCAACGTCGTGACGCCACATCCCGACACCTCTTCACCTCCGAATCTCGTCAGTTTCTCCTCAGAAACCTTCGAGTATTTTTCTGCAGGAATCTTTTGTTGCAAATCTTTTTTGCGATCACCGTACGTGAGGAGTAGGTTTGTGTGTCGTCCATCTCGTGGCCTCTCAGCAGGAGAATAATCAGGCCAGAAATCACACAGAGAGAGCGAGGAGAAATGTACTTAAAAATATCCAAACAACCGACCTCAGGGAGGGGTCGCCCCACTTAACATAAGTCCAGCTACAAGAAAACTGAACGTAGAGTCGTTAACAGCAACAGTTCAGGATCAACCTGGACAAAACCAACAAAACAAGATGAAGACACAGCTCTACACTTCACAGAGGACAAAGGGAGAAATATTACTCTGGGTTATAAAACTCAAAACTATATGAAAAAAGGCAGGTTTGGTATTTGACCGTTTATGTTCCTGTCAGAGAGAAAATGACCTGGTTGGATGAAAGAAGGAAAAAAGCAAAGACCAGAAGAAAAAGAAAAAGTTGGGCTGTTTTTTTTATTATAAATTATAACTTATTTGTCAAATAAAATAAACCGTCGATTGTTTTATATCAAATGTTTTTGGACAAACGAAGACGTGGAGCCTGGCCCTAAATCAGACAGGTTGTAAACAACAGATTAACTGTTTTATACAAACTGAACTAAAGATCGTATCAGGAAAAGTTCAGAAACAAGTTCAAGGTGGAAACTTACAACTAACTTGTTTGTTCAGTTCAAACATTTAAAGTGGCAGATTATGTAACATGTTCATCGACGTTCATAAGCTGTGATTCATGTTTAATTCAACACTGGCTCTTTTCACCGAGTGTTTAGAAGGTTAATAACTGGGCCGGCGTCTGTTTGCAACAAAAACATTCCTGCATGAGTTTTTCTGTGAGTTTTTATTTTTGGTAGAAACATATTTATGTAACTCAGCTGCTTTGATCCGGTGTTAAACCCACAACGGTTTGGTTTTATTTATTTTAATTTAAGATACATCTCTGTGTCTGTTTTCTCTTATAAACCGACTGTGAGAAAAGACTTGGCCTCAGCACCGGGACGTGGACCGGTGGCGATGATGAGAGGAGAGAGAGAGCGTGAGACCAATACACCAACGAAAAAAAAAAAACATGCTCATCAGCACATATGTGACCTCCTCCCTGCAGCAGCTGTTGAAGTCATGATCACACCAACTTACAACCGCCAATCACAGCTGCTCGTGGGCAACTGGGTATATTGGTTTTCATGTTTCTCTTCAGAGCGTGTAATCATCTACGAGTGACAACAGATGATGAAACTCTACCACACAAACTACATGTGAAAATACTCAAACATGAGTCATAACGTGACTAATTCACGATGCCCACATCCTAAAGAACCAGTTACATCTGAATCTATGTAACACGATCAGTTACACTTTCAGTTTCTAATCAACAAGAGATACTTTTTACCAATTTAAAATAAAAACAAGACGCAGTGGAAAACCATCATGGAGACGTTTACACAGCAAAAACTGAAATCTAAGCAAGATGAAATATCTTAGATCGACGTGATATTCGCTTATTTTTGTCTGATAATTTAGTTCTTCTCAGTGAGCAGTTTTTATGTTAGACTTTTCACTTGTTTTAAGTGTTTTAGTCCTAAATTATCTCAGTAAGAAACCACAGCTTGTTACTGAGATCATGTGAAGATGCTTGAAACTAGAATATCAACAGTTACAAAGCTGTTTCATCAACACTTACGAGTATGAAACTGCTTTTTCCAAGTAGTAGTAGTAGAAAATGATTCAGCATAATGAGAAAATAATTGGTAACTGTATCAAGAAAAGTACAATAGTTTTTGTAAAACTTTGCTGTGTGTGGTGTTACTGCGAGATGATGGTACTAGCATTTTCTTAATTTAAGAATATTTTAAAAAATATTGAGAAAACAACCATATTTTTCATTAATTTCATTCATGCACTTGTTATTAGTGAGAACACCTTATTTTGCGGTATCTGTGTGTTCACTGAAGTTAGATATTTTTACTTGTTGACAAACCTAAATTTCTTGTTCTGTTGTCAGAGAATTTCGCTCATTTTAAATAATATTACACTTATTTTTGTTCTTTTTTCTTGTTTTTGAAAGCCGTTTTTTTGCAGTGTATATTTAAATCCTGAGGAATTTAAGAAGTTGAATGACTTTTAAAGGCGTCTTAAAAAAATACAAGATTACGAGAGAACGTGAACTAGGATCCTACAGGATCAAATACGAGGATAAACTGACACTTTCTCCAGATCAGTATCCAACAGATGATTATAAAACCAATGATAACCACCAACATGAAGGTAAATACCAACCAGCTGCATCATCATCTCTCATCATCGTCTCTATGGAAACAACAACACAGTGTTAATTCATTTCCTGTCACGTGTTTTGATGTTATGAAGCTAAAACGTTGTTTTCTTCGTCCACGTGAAGCTGCAGTTTTCATAGTGACTCGTTTACATGCAGCAGTCGTATTTACAGACACAGATATCACCTCCTCCATTTTCCAAAAAGGTTTAATTTACACAAACCTGCATAAATACGTCGCCAGGAGCTATTATGAGACAAACCTGTAGGTGGCAGTGTAACGAGAAGCATAAAGTCATGTTGGCCAATCAGACTTCATGTACAAACACTGATAATTTTTAGAAAATTTCATGAAACCAAGAGTTTTACCTAAATCTTCACTTTGGTCTTTGGAGATTTCAGAAATGTTTGATTTCAGAGATTTAAATCTTCGTTTTAGTGTAAATCAAACGATAAAAACACATGGATATATCATCGTTATTCCAAATGTTTTTAACATGTGGACAAAAGGTCGAAACATAAAAACTATCAAACTATCCAACAAGATTGGAAGTCTGAACAAAAGTATTGAACAAATATAAACAATAACCTGGAGGATAAAAGGTCAGAGGATTAAAAACCGTCCTAATGTGAAGATTCATCCAAAATGTTCAGATGTTTCACTCAAACACAAACATGTTCTCTGTGGTCGATCTGCAGGAAAGAATAGTTAAACATTCATGAAGAATTCCCCTCATTAACCGAGTCTGTGAGTAATTCAACCGTCCACACCCACCACCCACCAAGGACACGTTTCTTTCCCTCCTCAGTTGATTTCAGTGACGGTGACTTTGTCCAGCGACTCTGGCGTCTTATCAGAGCTGTTTACGAAACTGTAAATCTAATCACTACGCTGCAGCGGTTCCTCTGGACTCATTCACAAAGTGGCTGCAGCAACGAGAAAAAAGAGGAAAACATTTAGGAGAAATTAGGAAAATGGAAGTGTTTACAGTGGAGGAGCGATGGTCGAGGAAAAAGACGCAGGAGATGTTCGATCTCTTCCTGTCAGTCTGTAAAACATATCAGAGATTTATACTTTAGTCGAATCATCAGTATTCACAGGACGGACGTTGGATGGTTGTTGAATAGAAAACAGCAGCTACAGCCTCGGCTACACTTTGTGTCATGTCCTGATAGAAAACAGCTCTGATTTTTCTAAAAGCAGTAAATAATCCGTGGCTTTTAAATTCAGCCAGGACACAGAGACTGATGCATATTTAATACTTTAAAAGCTGCTGTTGTTGTGACTGAACACATTTCTGTAGCAGCCACTTGTTTCCATAAATAAGTTTTACTGGCAAAAACTTTTGGACAAAGCACAAGAACGTGGACTGTATTTTTTTTCTTTTTGTGGAAATGTGGTACAACGGCTCCATTTTCATTGAAATGGGGACATTAGTCAACGGGCCACGAAACAAGGTGACAAAAATCTGGCAATCTGGGAGGTGAAACGTCTTCAGATTAATGGCCGCTGTGTTCTGCACCTGAAAAATGGGACGAAGGAGAAATCACATGAGGCTTCACCTAAGAAAACTCTGTTGCTACTACATCTGTTGCTACTTCCTCCATAAATACTTTCTACTCTTTCTATTCTTCAAATATTCATGATCCCAGACGTAACCTGCTCAGGTCGGGACACACTCGGCTTCACGTTGACCAGATCTCAGACTAAAGACTGTGATGATGTGAAGTCTCAGAAACCTCAGACAGATGTTGAGTCCAGCTGTTTTAGAGCTGGATAAGAACAAACCAAACCAACCCTGGGGAGGAGATACTGTCACAACCCCCCAAATGGGAAAATCTGGATTAAATCTGGGAAACATCTCAATATGATATTATGATCCAAGACTAAATAGATGTCTGGGTTTTTAAATACTATAATACGATATTATGTAAATAGATTAGAAGATATTCTGTGACCGTGAGCAAAAAAATCTCATCTGCTCTGACCTTCTCTAGTGTGATGATTTAATGTTTTTCTACAGATTTATTAAGAATTCAGATACAACAAGACACTTGATTCACGACTAACTGATTAATTAATAATTAAAATAGAAGATCAGGTAGAAATGAACAGGAGAAACCGGGGGACGGTTGTAATAAAAACCTTTTATAGAAAAATGTTCAACTATTTTCAACCATTTGGATCAGATGTGTAAGTGAAGATAAAGATGAGCTGTTGTCATATTATCTATATTATTTACAGACACATCTACCTACAGTTCAGGGTCAAAGACTTTTACAGAATCATACAGATTGTGTTTAATCTCTGAGTGAAGGTGGATTTGTTCATCAGTTCATCAGATCAGATGTGAACGACATCGTCACAGTAAAAAACTGTTCACATGTTCAGAGAAACAAGAGGAAACGGATCAAACTCACACTGTTTTGTCAACATGCCTGGTGCAGATCGTTCACAAGCATCAGTTTGCCAATAAAAACATCAGATCCCCCACATGGATTCAAAATGACAAGCAGCCAAGTCTCCAGAGTCGAGATGAAAAAGTGAATCGTTTCTCTCTGTCGTCTAAAAACTAAACATCTCGCAGACGTTTGTGTCGACGCTCATTGTTTGAAAAACCACGTCGAGTCACAAAATCCTCATTTCAGATGTTTGAGACAGTGTGTTGGGAAACTGTGCAACATCCTTGATTACAGTGAACAACTCAGTGACAGGAGAGTTAATCCAACACAATGGGACAAAAAGTAAACAAAGACAAGCCACAAAACGCTAAATTTGCATTCATTTGACAAGACGGGCCCCGAGGAAAAACTAAACACAGCTCAGTGTTCACGTCGCCTGACAGATAAACACCTCCCACTGTGTTCCCATTGTTGTCTTGTCTTCTAAAGTTTCTGTCTTCGTCTTTGTTCTTCAACAAGACGCTTTAGCAAAAAAAAAGATGCAATCAACAAAAGAGACACGACCTTCGGCTCAAGGGCGAAATTCACAGTAACGACAGAGACACAGAAAACGATCACTGATCCAGTCGGACGAGAAACCAACAAGACACACAACCACTTTGCTCCTCGTTACAGCGACTGTTTCAACCGGCAGCACATCGTTCACCATCAGCCGACACCAACATCACGTAATAATAATAATAACATGGAAAACGTTTCCTCTTCAGGGAATCTTGAGATGATGATCGTGGCCTGTGAACATAAAGTATTTACAATAAAAACAAAAGACGCCACATGTTTCACCGAGTTCAGTGTCGCATCACATCTGCTGAGTCAGACGTAAACAGAGAACAGGTCACATGACGAAGCAGTTTATTAGGTACACCTAGATACAAGTCCTGCAGTGACACGTTTCCATGAACTAAATCATCGTTTACTCCACAAAAACATCAAGAACTGCAGCAACTTTCCTTTACAAAACTTTGCAGAAGCTGAACGACACGTTGTGTCACTTCCAGAGCCGCGTGGTGGCACATTCTGACGTTTTCATCATTAGTTTGAAAACTGAAGCATGAATCATTTTGACTTAACCTGAACTAAATCTGAACTTCTCAGTGTTTCTAACTGACATCTGATGTGGAGGAAGAGCCTGACGTTAGATTCATATAGATCAGGTTTGTTTTGTTCAAAGGTCAAAGGTCAGACAGGTCAGTATCTATTCGTCTGACTCACCTGGAGGTTTGTCTCAAACTTCATTGATCATTTACACTTCTTGACCTCATGTGATGATGTGATGGACCAGATTTATACTTTAACCTTAAGTCCTGAGAAGAATCTGATCCTGGTTCAACTTCTCGTTTTATGATTTTTGTTAAAGTTTTGACTTCAAACTCTTTGTTTATTTATTCTGTGATTTACCACTGATGCACTGGTGGAACTAGAGGACCAGAGCAAATCTCATGTGGATCCAAATAAAGAATAATAAACATTAGAGTTAAGAGAAGTTTTTTAATATTTAATTCAAAAGCACAATCAATTGAAAAATGTTCAGACAAAAACCCAGATACTGGCGACATTAAGACGTTTTCTGTCTTCTGTCACCTGCAGGCCACCGTAGATTCTGTCTGCAACCTGCGACCTCACCACTAGGTGTCAATAAATCCTTCAAAATTGATCCTAAATGATTCAGGCTTAATGATTTGATCAAATTAGATCAAATGTAATTAAAATATGCAGAGCTGTGATATTTTCTTGTCACGTAAAAAAAAAAAAAAAACTCTGGAGACGTTTTTAACTCGCTGACGAAGCTTTTTTACCCTGAAACATCATCAATGCAAATAAACTGAGGCCTCTCACTGTTTCACTGCTGAGGGAAGCTTGACCTTTTGTGTGTGTGTGTGTGTGTGTGTGTGTGTGTGTGTGTGTGTGTGTGTGTGTGTGTGTGTGTGTGTGTGTTTAGGCTGAAGACATTTCAACGTAACATCCTGCAGAGTTGAGCTCGTTTAGTTTGTTTACTCGTCTTATCTCGTTCCAACTGTTTGTCGTCTCCTACGCAGAAGAAACAGTCGCATATGAAAATAGACGAGGCCCTTTTTTAACCTCATTACTTAAATGAGCACTCTTGGGGGAATATTTCCTTTTCTTTCTTTTTTTTTTTTGTTTCTCTGGTATAAACACACCACTGCTGCTGCTGCTCATATTCAACACAGCACCATCTTGATATTCATCCTGCTGGAAAACTTTCTGAATTATTTCCCTGTTTCTTGAAGTAATGAGTGAATCTGGCAAAGTAATAAACTGGAAGAAGTGTGTGTGTGTGTGTGTGTGTGTGTGAGGAGCCAAACAGCGTCAGAGGGGGAATGCTATTCATTTTAAGAATTCACACATGTTAATGCTGCACCCTGGGGCAGGTCAGTTACATGTAATTGAGAAAAAAAGACAAGAGAACTGGTTGTTTTATGATCTTAAATCTGCCTCCGCTCCTGTAGCAAGTGAGAACAACTTCTCTGAAGGTTTAAAGCTTTAACGTCTGTAAACAGAGCTGGAGGATCATTGTCTGTGGAGCAGACCTAGATTTCACGTCCCCGATGATGCTGCAACTTAAAGCTTCTACTTTGTATCAAACCACAAAGAGAAATTTAATTAGACAGAAGATCAACGGTGACATTAATATTAAAGAGAATGTGACTTGGATTTAAAGATAAAAGCACTGAGACTGGTTGAGTTTGGTTCAGGGGAACGTGTTGATTTGTGAGGCTGAGGTTTGAGCAGGAAATGAATGTAGGAGTCACTTTGTTTTGTCTGGAGCCGCTGAACTGACAAGTCTGGTGACACGTTGATAAAACACAGAAGAAACAAGGTCAATGAAACTTCAGGAACTGACAGGATTTACTGATTATTTGTTTGAACCTGAAGGCAACACGATAAATTAAAGTAACCTTCACACACCTGTACACACACACACACACACACACACACACATAAACGTTACAAAGTTACAAACGACGTCACTGATAAATAATAAAGATAAAAACATTTAAAGTTCCAGTGAATAAACTCACCGTGATGTCTGAGAGCAGCTGCTGGTTAAAGTCTCTGCAGGAAAAAAAATCTGGGTACGACGGTTGTTTTCTCCTTTAAAAAAAATAAAATAAAAAAATAAAAAACAAAAAAATTAAAAAATTTTTATCCACAAACGTGAAACTTTGTCGTCGTCGACAAACGTTGATTCAACTTCATGTTAAAGTCGTTTGTCTCCGGAACCAACAGCTCGTTTGTTGATCTGAACTGACGCGGCTCGTGTTTTACTCAGCGCGGGTAAAGTTCACGAGGACGGAAACAGCTGCATCCGGCTTGAGATTTCAAAATAAGATGGAGTTTTAAAAATTAAAAGTCCTTAAATCTTTGGTATATTTTTATTGTCTTTATCTCATAATTTAACACGTTTGTATCCCTTCTTATAAAAAGAAACAAAGTTTTATTTTAGAAATATATATTTTATCATCTCTCTATAATTTTGATTTAATAAGTAAAATTTAAATATTTTTACATTTATTTAGTGGTAAAACAAACACAAACACTTGAATATATTAAGAAAATATTAAACTTAATCAAATAATTTGACTGTATCTTATTATTTTTAAGATTTTATCTGCACGTCAACAAACTGAGTCAAAACTTTGACATTTAATCTTGTACTTTTTGCAATTATTCTACACACACACACACACACACACACACACACACACACATATATATATATATATATATATATATATAATTGTATTTGTTTGTTATATCCCTGTACGTTTATGTATATATAAACATATGTATTTAAACTTATATATATCATGTATGTTATTGGAGACACAGTAAGTTTTAGTCTCTTACATGATTCTCAGACAACAGTTCAAACAATCCTCTAGTTGTTGACACCTTTTCACACCTGGTCTCTGTGACTCTCCTCAACAGCTCTCCTAAGGTTATAAGCTTATGGTTCAGATGTGTGTTCAAAATGACAATAAAACAATAAATTTCATAATCAAACTGTCTTAAAGACGCACAGATTCAGATTCAAGAGTCATGTGGCTGCAGGTTTTTATTCCAACTGATCAGGATCAAACAGTTTGATCAATCAACTGAAATCAGTTCATTAAATGTTGTGCTGCTACTTGGTTAGAATAAAAACCTGCTCTAAATCATTGTACAGCTGAATTAACACATCTCTTTAATCAACTTTAATGGAAGTGGAATTTATAAGAGAGACGCTGCAGCAGAGTGAACTCACCATGTCTGTGTGTCTAAGAAACACAGGTTTTTAATGTGAACACACAAATGACCTTGTAGAAGATTTTATGCTTTTATTTTGAAAGCTCTTTTCTCTAACTTCCGCCATACTACTCTCTCTGAAGAGCTGGACGCACCTGGACCACTATCACACACACACACACACACACACACACACACACACACACACACACACACACACACACACACACACACACACACACACACACACACACACACACACACACACACACAGAGACACACACACACACACACACACACACACACACACACACACACACACACACACACACACACACACACACACACACACACACACACACACACACACACACACACACACACACACACACACACACACACTAACTCTACTAATTAACAGTAAAATGACACATTACAAACATTGATATCACAGATGTTAGAGTCAGTAACTGTCCATTATCAGACACATTATATTGTTATTATTATAACATGAGGTTAATATCTGATCATGTCTGAATAAACCAGTGTGGTTGGATTGTAAAAGGATTAAAGCACAGAGACCTGCAGCAACAAAGGTTTGAGATGAAAATAAAGTACCCTAGATTCAGAGCTTGTTCCAGCACAACCGGTTCCCTGCTCTGTATTCTAAATATGTAGAACGAGGTCATACCTGACTAACCTCAACACACAGCCGAGCCTTTTCTGCTCCACGGGAGTAAAACAAGACCATACACAGCTCTGTTTGTTTTTTTAAATACAGGTTGAGGTGGTGAATGTCACCAACCCTCACAGAGTCACTATAATCACTGTAATAACTTCACTTTTACTTTTAAATAAATCAAATTCTTTATCTAAATATGAAGAGAAAGTTAAGAATGATTCATTTAGTAATTATTTTTTTTTGGCTCCAGTCATAAATAATAATAATAAAATATGTCTAGAAAGCGTCAAATAAAGTGTAAAAATTACAATTTAATCACAAAAATGTCATTAAAGGAACGAAAATTCAGTTAAGAATAATTAGTGAAGCAAACAGCTTCTGTAAAAAGTCATAAAATCCTGCAAACATCCAGTTCTCAATGTACACTTCCTGCATGCAAAAAAGTAGGTAACAGTTTTTTTTTGCATGTTTCCATTGTACACACACACACACACACACACACACACACACACACTCTGTGTGTTTGCATATGTTGCCTTATTTACTTTGTGTGTTTGTGACACATTTCCTTAAAGTTTCTCTTCATTTTTTTTAAAGAAGCTTTAAAGGAGGTTTGGGTTTTATTTCATTCTATTTCAGTGAAGTTGGTTCAGCTCCAGCAGAAGATGGAGAGTAAATTGCTCTGCACTTATCTTCCCACTGGAGAATTTGAGAAGAGTTGTTACAGTAATTGATAATTGTGCGTCGGTTGATAATGACTCCCTCCCTCCTCCTTCGTATCAAAACTGTGAGTGTGCTGCTCCTGTATCAGGACATTGTGTTCCTTCACGCTGCGTCTCTCTCTCTCTGGCCGGGCCCCGGCTGGTACATGCCCAAGATGCCTATCATCGCCCAGAGCAGCCAACCCATCTGCAATTATGTTGTGTTGGTGGATAATGACCTCCCCTCTGCATCCACTGTGAGCTCATTTTATTCAGAAACATGCCGGATGGAGATAATTGGTGAAAAGTAATTGGTCGGTGACTCTGCGAGTCATTTTGTTCAGAAACTGCCTCTTTATTTCTTCCGTTTCTCCACAGACTGTGAAACAGCAGTCGACTCCATCGTGATACATCAGGCGTACGCTCAGAGGGAAACACATTTAAAGCTTCTTCCCACGTGAGCTGTAACAACGTTCATGCACTTACTCCATATTCCCATTTGAACACTGACGTTCAGGATCTTCAGTAGAGTCCACTCTGAGTCTGGTTTCACACACAGATCTAACACACTTCTGCTTTTCCTTGAGTTATTTTTAGTTTGTGTTTGCGGTTTAAAAAAAAAAAATCACATAAAACTGATAAGTCTCGCCACCAGAGAGATAAGACGAACAATAAAACATCACACTCAAGTCGGTACTCGCACTTTAAATCCCCGACAGTAAATCCAATAATATCCAGCTAAAGAGTTTAACCAAATGTGTTGTGTTCTCACTGACCTGCCTCCAAGTGCTGTGACTCAGCAGTGAGTGGAAATGTTGTTACCAAGAATTCAAGTTTTGTTATAAAACGTTTTGCTGAAAAACCTTAAGTCACTTCCTGACGGGAACATGACAAATAATCAGACAATCCAGGATTTCACCATGTTCCCGATGGCAGCAACTTTTCCTATAATTTTAACTGTTCGCTGCAACTTTCTACCTGCAACTTTTAACTGTCCACTGCAGCTGTTCTTCAGTTTTGATCAATATCTGCAACTTTGACTGATCATTCCAATGTTTGTCAGTTCAAACCACCCACCGCAACTTCTGGCAGTAAACAGCAACCGTCCCCCAACTTTTGATCGTCCACCACTGCAACTTTCTGGGATTTTGACCGATCACCACAACTTTTTTTTGTCAGTTCACCCACAACTCCCTGCAACTTTTTTTGACAGTCCACTGCAACTTTTCTGCAATTTTGACCAATAACCGCAACTTCCTATAACTTCCCACAGTCACATCTCCTACAACTTTTGACTGTTCACCGCTGCAACTTTACAACCAATCATTGCAAATTTCCATCCATTTTGATAGATCACCATAACTTACAGTAATTTTTGTCTGTTCACTGCTGAAATGTTTAACTAATCACCACAATTTTCAAGCAACATCTTACTGATCAACACAACTTTTCCACAATTTTTGACCAATCACCGTCATCATCATCATCATTGATCCATACATCAGTGAATCACTTCCTTGTTTCTTTTAGAAGATGCAGGAAACATGTGAGATAAAAAGTGTCACATTTACCTTCAACATCACTGAGGAAGTCGTCTGTTGAAAAACACCAGACACGTCGCTCTGACACACTGGTTTATAACTTCACTTTAATAATGAAGGGAAAAACCTTGACTTGCTGCTGCAACTCAAAGTTGCTAAAAACACAGAAACTTTGATTGCAATACTTAAGAAAAGCTGCATAGAAATCAGGAAAACGAGGCCTCAACAATCTGAAAAAAAGGCCAGAATAGTTGAAGGTGTTGACCGATCCTCCAAACTATCCAGATCCCAGTCTGTGTTGAACCTTTCCCTAAAACTAAACCCAAGGACCCAAAGTACCGACTGCCAGAGACCACAGGACACCCACACAGTTCATGCATGACAAGATGACCCTCCACAATCTAACACAGATGGTTTTAATGTTGTGGTCGATTGGTGTAGCCTGCAATGAAGTGCTGGAAAGGACGTAAACAAACCAACAGTTTAACCAGATCATTTGACCAATTTTTTTTATTTAACTGTAAAACTGAAAGAGGACACACCCGAGTTGTAATAAAGTTTCTTTGTGCAGGAAAAATGTGGTGCGCACAAACAGTGAATGGAGCTTTTCTAGTCTTTGTGACCATTGAAAACACTTCTACAAGCCACATTCATCCAATAACACGCTGTGGTGCAGCCATTAGGGATCAGTATTAAACCTAAAGACACAAAGGAATCAAACCAGCAACTGTCCGATTAATGGACGACACACTCGACCTCCTGATCCACAGACGACAAAGGTCAGAGTTGAAGTTTTTACGCCCTTCATCTTTTTTCTGTGCAGATCTGATCCAGATATCAGCAGAATGACATGTCTTTTAAAAAAACACAACAAAACAAATGTTTTATAGGATTTCAACAACAAAATCAAGGCTAAAAAACAGTTTGGTTTAAGTTTGAGGGAGAGAGCAGCTCATGATTCATAGAAACGAAGGCTGTAATGAACCCAGTGATAATAATTATAATGTGGTTGTGGTCAGACTCTTTCTGGGGAAAATGATGTTGACGTTCGTCTTGGAAAGACAGTTAGTTTCAACATTATATGATGGCGACACAACAAAAATAAGAAGTTTACTATAACTTGTGTCTTTTAAGAGGTGAGTCAAGTCACAAAACATCCAATTCCCCCTCAGAGTGGGTGTTAACTGAGCTTGTAAACCAGGTTAAAATAACAAGGCAGCGGTAACATCACCTCTCTAACTGTTAAAACTGCTTCAAAAATAAAAATCTAGCAGATCTAATATGATAAAGACAACACAGATAGAATAACAGAGCAGACAAGAGTAAAGATTAATACACAGCGTGGAGACGTCAGAGAGCAGAGGGAGGTGATTAATCTCTGGGAAACTGTGAACTGTGTCATGGGGTCACCAGGCAGAGGAGGCGAGCAGCGTCTGGGGATGTGGCTCAATGTGAACTGTGGAGTTTCTCTTCCACTTCATGACCTGACTGTGTCACAAAATATGAGTCGTTTCTGTCTGAAAAACAGACAAAAACTCTAAAAAGTCTTAAAAAGCTTTGGCTAAAGTTTCATTTGGAAACTTCAAACAATTTAAACAATTTTTTGAAATGTGGTGTAAAATATGAAACTACTGTCTCCAGAATGATTCGCTTCTCACGCAAAAGCTGAGTCAGAGAAACAACAGAGCGTCTCTGATAAAGTCTTGATGATGCAACCGTCCATAGAAGCTGCAGAGTCAGTATCATGGTTATTAAACAGTTCATCCTGCAGCAGATCAGAGCATATGGTTTTTATGCTTCTTCTAATCAACGACAAGAGGATTAAGAGTCATATTCCCACATGTTGTTGTAATAATAAAGAAATCTGTAACGGTTCTTCCTCTAATCTCCAAGACACAGATGTCGTATCTGAGTTGATGATGAAGTTTAGTTCAGTTAGTTCAGATCTGAATTTACAGTCAGAACATGTGGTTTGATGTGAAGATCAACATCTCTGGCTCGGCTCCACGTCGGCTCCGTCGTATTATTTTCTGCAGGAATTCAGCTCCTATTGTTGCTGTTGGCTGAAGCTTTGCGAGGTGCCAAAGACTCTGTGAGCCATCTAATCTCACTATCGAGAATGTGCCAGGGGAGCTGTTTTGTCATTTTATTGAATAGTGCGCTCACTTTGACTTCCATTATCAAATTCTGTCCTTTTACATTTGAGGAGCCTCGATTTAAAATACACGATGATTTCATGCAGAGAACGAGAGGAAATTTAATTTAAAAAGTCAAGCGGGTGGAGTCGGCCTGCGCAGCATCACAGCTGAGCGTGCTGGGTTTTATTTTACGTGTATCTGGATGGAGGATATTTCACTGGGAGCTAATCAGCTTAACTGTCCACACTCACGCCAATGATGCTTCAATTAACCGCAGCGTTGGGCCGCTGCTTCTCTACGGAGGCAGTCTGTGCTCTCAGTCTGAGGGGATTAACCAGAGAGGGGCCTCCTTTGAAGGCGGCCATGCAGACGGCTAATTTGAGAGTGAATGGGTGCATTTTTCTTTGGCCTCGACTACAGAGTTTGGAGTTCGCCTGGATAGCTGCACGGGCAAAGCTCGTCTCCATCTCCCCTTTTTCTTTCCGTCGCTCTCAGAGTGAATTAAATGAAATGTCTGACTGGAGGTGCTGGAGCGGCGCCAGGAGCCTCACTTATCCCCAGAAGAGGAAGCTAATTCTGACCACTTTCTTTAAAAAGGACTGAGGCCCTCTACTCATTAAAAACAGAGATGGCTGCCTCTCAAAGCCCAATTAAACAGTTTCCTCATCTATTCCCTTCACCTCAGAATCCACTTTCCAGACCACAACCCGACACTCTTCATCTTTTAGCACTGTAATTATTCTCCTGTTGTCACCCTGACTGCCCTCTCATTTTTCAGCAGAAGTGCCAAGTAAGATGGTTCAGCATCTCCAGCCCCTTCAGGCCCGTTGAACGGCCTCCACCCCCACGGTGCCAGAGCAGATTAAACCCCTAAGCGTTTTCTTTGGCCAGATCTGGGTGTTACATAAACCGCGGCCACGCTGGTGTTTCTCTCTAAAGCTTTTTCTGTCGTGTTCAAAAGGCAGAGAGCAGCCAGTCGAGCGGGCAGAGCCGGCAGGTGTTTACAGTACGACTCTGTCATCGGAGTGGGTGGACGCTCAAATAAAAGGCTGTAGCTAATGCTACATGACAGTTCAGCAGTTGAGACCTGGGACCTGACTGAGGAGAATCAGCGTCTTTGTTCACTTAAAAAAATAATGGACCTGTAGAGACGCTGGAGCTGGACCTTAAGACCAGAAGCAGTTAGAAGTTAGTCGACCTTCAGATATTTGTAGCTGAAACTCACAGACATGTAAAGATTTATCAGAGGAGTTCAACTTAAAGACTCTTCACTCAGCTGCACAAAAGATAAATTGATAAATGTGTGGTAGAGAAATAGTTTTGCTGAATCTAAATCCAGTTTTCACCCTCATCGTTGCTCTGTTTTGGTCTCCACCAACTCCACAATGAGCTGATAGATGCTTTAAAGCTCAGTAACTCGCAACAAGTGCAACATTTTAAACAAAGGAAGTCACATGATCGAACTATAGGAGACATTTTGTCATCATGTGACTGAAAATCCAGAAACTTTAGTGATAAAAAAGCTACAAAATTAATCCAAAGGATTCAGAAATAACAGACCAGTCAGACTGAGATGAGATTTTAGTTTTGGTCCAGATGTTGTCATCAAGATTGAGCTGTTTAAAAGCTCAACAGCTGGTAATTGTTGTTTCTAACAAACATTATCTAAACAGGACTAATTATAGGATTAGATTTTCTGTTTGAATCATAACTTCACAGTGTCCATGTTCATCATAATGAAACAATGTGTCCTGCAGATGTGTTTTCAATTGTTTTTTGGATAAATTTGATCCCAAAAGACTGAAAAAGGACTGTGGTCTGTGTTTTTTCCACAGGGTTTGTTGTCTCTAAGATAAATATAGAGCTACATTAACCTTTAAGTTTCACATAATAAGCTGAATCTCCTGGTCTGGGAGCAAAGAGGGGGAGATGAGCACGTTGCTATTAATATATACAGCGGCAGGCATACTGCTGGATAATGTGGGTCAAACGTGCAAAGTGCACGTGACAAAGCGAGGCAGAGTAAACCCCCCCACCCTCCTCCTGCTGCTCCCTCATGTCCTGACACTGAGGAGATGCCGGGGCATCTCGAATCAGCTCCCGATCTGAAAACTGCCTCGAGTGAAGCTGCGAGCGCCGTGAGTCCTCATCACGTTCAGGCTGCAAATGCACAAAGAGAGAGAGAGAGAGAGCGAAGAACCAACTTCAATCTGCTACGATGGGAATAACGTTCATTTCTGACAGACTATCAGTGGACTCATTTGTATCCGCTGTGGCGTTTCAGTTACCAACTTCAAGATAAGAAAAGTTACTGCGCTCACTTCAAAAAGAGAAACTGTTTCTCAGACTCAGTGTTTTCTGTTGAACTCGCTCCACATACCCAGTGTGTCCCCACATGAACCCAAACTTCTCCCAACATGTTCTGTCACACTTTCTATTTTGATGTTAGTCTGGGTCTTCAAGCTGGTAAAACTGGGGTTTATTAAACAGGACGACAAAAAAAGTGTTTAGTTTAGTCTCAAACTGTATTTGAAGCTTCACTTTTAGAGCCTCTCTGGTTCAGTCGAGCTCCACGGTTCATTCTTGACTTTGGAAACTGCAGCTATTGATCGTGTCAGAAATGATTTGTGAACATCAGCTGTTTGGCCCCAAAAGAATCAAAGGACCATATTGTTCACTGTTCAGTAAAGAAGAGGATATCAGTGTATGAGCTGCTTTAATATTTCCTGCCTCTCTGCACAGTCTCTCTTTACAGAGAATTAATCTGTTTTTGCATCACTTCTTCATACCGAAACTAACAGGAAATGAACAAGCATCAAATAAAATATAATGAATAAATATAATAAAAATTATATTCACTTCCAGGCAGAAACTGCTGCAGACAGTTAGATTTAAATGATTTGAGTCCAGAGTCTATTTCACCATGAATACAAGTCAAACTACACTTGAAGTAATATTGAGTTTCACAACCAAATAGTTAACAATGAAAGTAAATGGGGCAGTCAGCCAAACGTATCTAAATTGTCATTTTTTAACCACTAATAAAGCTCAAAATATCACTTCACTTCAGCAGTAGCATGAATAGGGTCCCTACACATAAACTGAAGTACTGATAACTTAGTAAGTTTTCAGCAGATTCATCATTTTTCTTGTTCTTCGCGGACACATTGATCTGTTGTTCAAGAAAATGTTGAATCTGCTGATGTGAAACACCCTTTTTGTGGGTAGGGAAAGACAGGGTGTTTTTAAAGTTTTCTTTAAAGTAACAAATAAATAAAACCTTAGATTTTATGTTAACTAGGTAACATTAGCTTAAACTGATGTTCCAGATCAACAGATTCACCATGTTCTTGCTCTTTGTGGACATATCAACCTGTTATTCAGGAAAATGTTGAATCTGCTGATGTGGAACAACCTTCATCACCAGTTGTTATAAAACCAGACGTTGGGTAAGTCTTGTAAAACAGTGTTTTAATAAACTCTGGGTTCACTTACTAAGTTATCAGTACTTCAGTTTATGTGTAGGGACCCTATTCATGCTACTGCTGAAGTGAAGTGATATTTTGAGCTTTATTAGTGGTTAAAAAATGACAATTTAGATACGTTTGGCTGACTGCCCCATTTACTTTCATTGTTAACTATTTGGTTGTGAAAACAAAAGACGGTCAAACTGGATATTACTTCAACCAACGTAACATATCTGTTGAGGAGTTTGACTGATAGTTAGCATCCAGGCTAGCTGGTTGCAGTGAGATGGAGCTACAACACAAAGTTCAGTTGAAAATAAAGGGAGTATGATCTCGTCTTGGACGCTGATTATCTCTAATTGAAGCTCCTGAAATTACCCCCAGACTTGGTCAAATAGTTGGTTTAATGAAGGGTAGTTAATGGGGCGGAGAGATATGCATGTATGTCATGCTCGTCATCATCATCATCATCATTATCTGCAGCAGCTGGAAGCTCAGTTCAGTTTTCTGCAGATTCGTCATAAACGTCTGTTTACGGAGTAGATTCATTACTGAGAACAATGTTTTCAGTGGATTGAAATCGATGAAGATCAGAGTTTATCTGCAGCTGAAACATCTTTCCTTAGGCTCCAGGTTTTTTGATTCATATCCTCTCATATCCTATAGTTTTTTTTTTTTTTGATGAGGTGGAATTCTTGTGGTCTCTCTGTGCAATTTGTTTCCTTCATGATTAAAAGCCACGTAACTCAAGTTGTTTCATCTCCTCCCTCCTCCAGATGGCAGCTATTTGAACAGGCATGCAAAGCTCTGATCAGTACAAGCCATCCAAAACAAAAGAGAACAATCAGTCGTCCGGTGCTGAACTCTGACAAACGCAGACATTTCTCTTTTTAATCTGGGTATGTATTTTTAGCAGCTATTTACTGGAGTGGTTATCTTTGAGAGCTTAGTTGGATGGAGCCCAGTTGTTCTATTAAACATGACCGACAGCTCAGAGTGTAAATATTCAACAATATGCATGTGTGTGTATGTGTCAAACTCATTTGTTCTTGTTTCAGAGTTTTCTCTTTTTTTTTTTTCCTGCTCTGAGGAGCTGGCAGGCGACAGAGCCGCCATCATCTGAGTGGAGCAGTGCTTTTAAAAAACACAAAGAGCCCCATTCAGAGGCCTCGGCACCAGCAGCACCAGCAGCACCAGCCATATCCCCACACCCACACAGTCAAGAAGACACCCAGGCCCATCCAGCAACCCAGCCAACAGCCTGGAGTCATTATGGAAAACATTTGACTCTGAGACGAAGGTTCAAGAAAGGAGATATGAGAGAAGTTTGGACGGAAAAAAACGGGAGATCATCGTAACTGTCTCCCTCCTGCTCGTCTCATCTATAATGATTTATGTTCTTCACGCACCCAGGGATTGTTCCCACAGCTTAGAACAATATTAGACAGTTTGAGCTCAGCTATCTGAGCAGCGCAGGGGTCCACATACCAAGTGTAAAATGAGTCTGGAGCCAGGAGAGATGTCTGAGGCCGACGGAGACAGAGAGGCCCCACGACCTGGGGGAGACAGAGGAACAGTATGAGAACAATAACAGAGCATCACAGATTAAAAACACAGTGATGGATGTGTTTAAACCACGGTCTAGATTCACAAAATGCAAATATATGTATATTTTTTTAAATAAAAGTGACTATGTGAGATAAAATTCACTCAGCGTGGACGCTACGGTTGAAAATCATCAGAGGCTCCGATATAAAACACACAGGCACTTTCTTATTCTCCACAATGAACAGTTGCCTCGTCTGTATCATAAATCAGAACTTTATTGGTCTTTGTGAGGATGAAATACGACGCGTCCTGCAGCACAACACCAGCGTCTCTCACTTCTGCAACTCTGCACCACTGACGCAGGCAGAGAAACATACACGGCAGATTGATTTTAACCTATGAAATATTCATGTGAAGATGTTTTCAAACACACGTTGCATTTATTAAAAGTCACTCAGGTCTAAATAATGGATCATGTAACGTGACACTGGAGGCGAACAGAGAAAACACCAGAGCAGGTGCATGAAAAACGCGCATCATCACCTCATCACTCGTGTGGAACTGGACGTCACTTTGTTAACGCTGTTAAAAAGCTGCAACACTTAGATTTAAAGTGAAAGATTCCCATGAAAATGAGCTTAAATCAAACACAAACATGCAGAGACTCACAGACGTGTAAATAAAAGACAGGGATGTTTACCTGACTTTTCTGAAGCGAGTGCTGCCCCCTGTTGACTACAAATGAAAACACACACTAGAAAAACAAGCTGTATCAAAAGCTTTTTATTAGAAAAAAAACCAGGATCAACTCGTTCAATAAATCCTTGATGTCCATTACAGTCAGTAGAGGGCAGATAACGGTGACGGTCAGACAGTGTTTCAGTGGCTCGTTGTGTCACAGTATGTTTTGAAATTGAGGAAAAACTTTTATCACATTTCAGTCTCATCAAAGCAGAGAGAAGATTTAGAAACAGATTCAACACGTTACCTTTACTTTGATTCCAAACTTCAGTTCATGATGAAATTAATCTGTTTTCTCTTGGATGAATCACAACATACAACATGTATGTTCAGCTTATTTCAACCAACATATAAAACTGTTTGTCAACACTTTTCTTTATATGAAATACATCAGGGTAAAAATAGTTATGACTGATTCTAACAAACACTTATTATTTCCGGACAGTTTGATCTCTGGTCATATTGTTTTTAACAGACCGAGTGTTTGTTGTTATACTTGATTTCTCCTTTTTCTCTTCGTCTTTCTTCGTTGTCGTTTCGTTCCCTTCGCTCCTGTTGTTTTCCTGTTTGGTGGGAACTTTCCTCAGTTTGTGTTTACCTTTAACCGGAGCAGAGAAAGTGAGCGAAGACTTGATGAAGTCCAGAGGGAAGATTCCCACGTCGCCATCGAAGCGGTTCTTAGTGACCTGCAGCGACCTGCGGCCAGGACATGTCACCAACTTCTTCTCCTGCAAAATGAGGACGTTGTCGGCTTCTTGACTCGCCTGGATGAAGTTAAATATTCATTATTAGCTTTGATGAAAAGAACAAAAACTACCGTTACATCTTTATTCATGTGGTCCTGCAGCAGTTTCTCCATCTTCACCTTTGCAGAACCAAAGATAGACGCCGTTTGCAGCTCGCGGTCGTCTTCTTCTTTCCTCGGGTGGATGATCAGAGTCACGTGGCAGCTGCTGTTGGTGGCAAACTTCCTGAATGATGCGATAATATGGTCCTGAACTGCAAACCTGGATTATATAAAAACATTGTTTATTTCCTCGTCGTCATAAACAGTTTTTTTTTTTCAAAAATCAATGAAACACTTGGATCGTTTTTTTAACGAGTCAACGCTCGTACTCACTTGTCGACCGACAGGTTTTCTTGGCCCATCATGAATTGCAGGTTGTCGATTACAACGTGGTTTATATCATAGAGATAAACAGCGTGTTGCATCGTGTCCAACACTGTCCTGAGGAGGAGACGATGAGACAACTTTATATCACTAATTAATGAGTCCACAAATTAAAGGTGACGACCATGACTTCAGCCAAGTATTTTAGCTTTTTTTGAATTTATTTTATCTACTAATTTGGTCTATAAAATGAAAAATCTCATCATTTTTTTAAGGTGATGATGATGCAGATAACTAAAAGATCCTCAGTTTAAAATGATATAACTGCTGTTAATTAGTTATTAATCAATTAAAAAAACGACTCTCTTCTTACTTGATGTTCTGTTGTCCGTGAAACGTCATGAAATAAAGCGGCAGCTCTTCGAACTTGTCGGCCCAGAAGTCATATTGTTCCAGATTCTCCTCCAGACGCTGCCTCGCGAACTGAGTGAGCATGATCTTCGCCAGACGAACGTTGTTGATCTCAAAACTTCCCCACAACGTGTTGACGCCCTGTATGCAGAGATCCAGAGCCACTTCACTGATGAAGGTGGTCTTCCCACTGCCGGTAGGACCTGGTAAACAACCACACGTAAACGTTCAACACAGACTAAACATGTCTGATAGTAAACAACATTTCTGCTCCAAATATACTGAAATAAACAAAGAAAACTACACCGAGACTAAACATCCGACAATCTGGAACCTGCTATTATGTCAAAAAGACAACTCTTACTTATTCTCACTTCATAATTACTATGTTTTTTATGTGAATTAGATGTCACTCTGTCTCTTAACTGTTTGATAATAGATGTTTTTAAATTAAATGTTTTTTAATTTGGGGTCTAAAAAGCCAATAGAATGTTAATAATATAGAAACATTGATTATCAGAGTGTTAATGTTTTAAAATGTTGTAAAAAGTTTGTTTAAATCCGTGTTTAACAAACCAGGACGTTATCTCTGAGGTCACGTTGTCTTGTACCTGTGAAGACAGTTAGCTCTCCCTTACGATGACCCTTCAGGATCCGGTTCAGTTCTGGAAACCTGGTCCACTTCACTCCCGCCACCTGCTCCGTGTTGAGCAGCTCCCCGTACACGTCTTCCCTCAGCTGTTTGAAGGACACGATGGATTTATGAGCCGCTGGGATCGAGGTTTTAATGATGTGGCCCAGGTTTTTTCCTTGTGTTAACGCCTCCATGGGACACAGTTGATACTCTCCGGGTCGGACCAGAGAGCAGCGCCTCAGACCCAGTTTACGAGAAAAGATCTTTGACACCTCCCAGGAGCGAAGGTCGCCGCCCAACCACAGCGTCACACGTTTGAACTGTTCCAGATACGGCAGCAGGATCGGAGGCAGGCAGCTGATCCCGCGAGGCAGAGTGATGCTGGGGAGACCAGTGGCCTGACTCACCGCCAGAGTGTCCAACTCATGACCGGTCAGAACCACCTCAGAGTCCATACGACCCACCAGAGGGAGGCCGAACAGGTTGTAGTAAGAACTATACTTTGGAATAGTAGCTTCATTGTATGTAACTGACCCAGTGTCTGTTGTTTGAGCAGAGAGAAGCTTCAGACCCTTTAGGGACGAGTCTGGACCACCGAACCAGGGGAAAACCAGACTCTTAGTGGGTTTGAAGAGTTTCACTCCAAACTTCTTGAGTGTTGCATTGGAGACTTTTGTGATCTGGAAGAAAATATTTAGAAAAGTTATGATCCTGCCAAAAAAAAACCCCAAAACAAACAAAAAAACAGTCACGACAGGAGGTTTTTAATCTGTATCATACCTGGAACATGGTTTTGATGAGCTGAGCCTCGTCCTCTGGCAGGTCAGTGAAGGGGACGGAGCTGGACCAGATCCTCTGCACCTCCCTCAGCTCCCTCGCTCTCTCATCCTGCTCCTCCACGCTCCCTGGAAATCCCAGCAACACCTGAGGGCTGAGAGAGTCCTGCTTCTCTTTGTGCATCACCTCCAGACAGTCCTGCAGATCCTCCCAGCTCCCCTCCGCCAGCGTGTCTTTACACAGAAACTGTCCAGTGGTTTTGTCGATGAACAGGGAGAAAGCGTCCTTCCTGGCTGACGACTTGACGAAGATGCTGGGGATGTGGAGGCAGCTGTATCCATCGTGGAAGGGGATACCTTTGAAGCGGATGTACTGTTTGATATCAGTGACTGTGATGGGACTCACAGGAAACCCCACAGTGGATTTAGCATCTTTTTTATAAGCTCTGGTCCCATTATAGGTGAAGAAACGGCCTGAGTCTCGAAGCTTTGAGGCGCATGGAGAAACTGCACGAAACCTGTGAGAGACGAGTCTCAAACACTGAGATGAAAAATGTCTCTGGCGGAGAAACACTGGGTTTCCCACCTGCAGGAGACAGGCGGTTCCCTTCAGCAGCAGCCTCGTCCACATTAGTCACCTGGTTATGACATTTAATCTGCAACAAACGTGAAAATAAATAAAACTCAGGTAAATATCAGGTGATCTAGATAATCACCAACAGGAAGGAAAACGGTATTTTCACATTAAACCGACAAAGTAGATGCATTAAAATAACTATATATGTGTATAAAAGTCTTAACTATTAACTATAATTAATAAATTACATTTTAATGAAACAAAACCCGCAATAAATCCAACTTACAGCCTTTAACATGGGTCCTCCTCCATGCTCCTCTGACCCGGGCTTTCGTTGCGTCTTCAAAACAAGTCCGTGTGAAACAATGTGCGAAAGATACCGCGATAAAAAAGTATTTAACTTAAAAATGTAATTATGTATTTAGAAATTATTCTAAATAAGATAAAGAAGTTATTTATATTTTTTAATACTTATTTCAACTATAACGAGAATTTTTATTATTTGTAAGTTGTTTTTAAAACCGTTATTTCCGTTACGTGTTTCTATCCGGAACCTTTTCCGTGACGGACCGCGCTGGTCTCATGCCCCTGAGCTCGTCCTCTATAAACATTGTCGCCTTTTAACCGTTTAACGGCTTTAATAAGTTGTTTTTCAGCGACAGTTGTAACAGTGCATGAGTTTATCGGGTGAAGTTCAACCCGCCGGTTAACGATGACTTCCCGCGGGACACCGAGCCGCTTCCTGAGGAGTGTTCTCCAGAACGGGGTCGGTCGCTACGTCTGTCAGCTGAAACGGATCTCGATCATCTTCTCTAAAAAGGCACAGAGCTCGCTGGGAGTCAGGTAAAAACCATCATCTACGCTTTATTTAACGGTGAGAAAAGCTCACATTAACACCCACTGAGCAGTTTATTAGGAACACCTCGTTTATAAGCCTCGTTTTACTGTGAGAAACTCATTTTTATAAAGATCCTGGTCCACGTTGACATGAGTGAATCATCTTAATCAGCTGCACGTTTATGTCACAAGTTTTTAAAGGATCGTATTTGAAGTGTTAGTTTCAGGTCTGAATACACAACAGGACACTGAGCTCAAACTATAACTGACAAGTGAGACAAGAAAACATTAGAGACGTGAAGTGATGGAGGAAAGATGGAGTCAGCTCCTGTTCAACCTGAGGTGGAAGCCTCCCTGTCCCGTCTTGTTCACCAGACTCCAGATAACTTTCTTTTATTGTTTCCGTCTGTGTTTTTTCTTTGCTCTTGTGAGATCACACACGTCTCATCTTCCTTTGAATTTTCAGACAGAAGCTCCTCCAGTTTCTCTCCTCTCAGCTCTCGTCTCTGTCTTGGCGAATGTTTGTACTTTGTGTTCCAACTTCCTTCACTCAGGAGGTTTTCATTTCCTTTACTCTTCAGCCAGTTTCTGGTCTGTGTGAGTTTCTCTCGTTGATTCTTCTTCGTGCTCTTTCAGGTTTTTTGTTTTTCTGCTTCTCGTCTGTTTTCATCCAACAACACGACGTGACCTTTGACACTTGACAAACTGAGCAACGCTGTGTGTGTTTGAATAAATGTGTTTATTTCCATCAAACCATGATGAATAATAGAATTAAACCTCTTGTTGGCAACACTAACTAAACCAAACCTTCTTCTTCTTCGTCAGGGACTTTATTGAAGAGGGGGTGGTGGATTATGCCAAAAACAATCCAGGAACCGTCGTGTACGTGTCTCCTCAGCCCTGCAGGATTCCTAAAATAGTTGCAGAGTACTGTAAGTACATGTTAATCTGTCTTTATTATAGTATATTGATATAATTCATAGTAATGATTTACTGATCATTATCGTGTTGAGTTTGAGCAGATGAATTTTATTGAATGTACTTTTACATTTAATCCTGAATCATCATTTTTTATTATTGTTATTATTTGAATCTTTATGTTTTATACGTGTTGAACTTTATTGTCTTTAGATAAATTTTAAATCCTCATGACATGTTCAGACCATTAGATTCAAACTTTCCTTCAAATTAAAACCATGTTACAATGTTTCACACTGTTTCATTAACATGGTGATTTTCTTCTGAAGCAGAAATGTTTTGAAATAAATATTATTTTGTTGTGTTCAAACATGAAAATGCTGTCGTGTGTTTCAGTGCAGGTTGAGTTCAGGGTTGTTATCAGTCTTTACAGTGAAGTTTACTGCTCTAAGATGCTCTAGGGGGCAGTGTAACACTGTCTTGACTCAGACCGTCACTGAGTCACTGGAGGTGTTGCATTAGTTTCTCACTCCTGTGTTCCCGTTGACACTGATACGTTTCACCATCATCAGACTCACGATGACGATGATTTCCTCTCTTTTTCAGTAAACGGCAACGTGAGAGAAGAACTCATCACAAACAAAACGGCTCCGCAGGTTTCAGAGCTTTTGACCAAACTGACGAATCAGTCGGGTCTGGACATCATCCGCATCAGAAAACCGTTCCACACAGACAGTCCCAGCATCCAGGGCCAGTGGCACCCGTTCACCAACCGGCCTCCGCCCATCGGCCCCATCAGGCCCCAGAAAGACGTTTAAACCAATCAAACCGTCACTTTAACACGGTCGAGTGTCTGCGTCAACGGGTTTTCATTTTCATGTTTGCAGCCATTTTCCAGTTGGATCTTTTTTTGTTTGTGCAGAAAAACCTTCAACTGACTGAGTGTTTTGTTTTTTTTTACGACGTCCTTCTGTCTGTTGGTGGCAGTAAAGTTAATGTACTAAAGAAACTAAAGAGCAGAAACTGTTTTGGTTTTTTTAAAGTTATATGACAATTCATGTGATTTGAGGCGTTCAAGAGCAGATGGAACTTATGATGAGAAAAAAAAAAACAACATAAATAAATGCAAATGCTGGCGTCGGTGTTTAAATTTAGATTTTCTTGTGACTTGTGTTGCAGCAGCTTGAAAGAAAAAGCTCCAACGGAGCAAAGACGGCTCCAGCGGCGCTGCTGCATTTTTTAAGTGACAAATACCTCACAGACACAACACACGTCTGTTGTACGTTGTATTTATTTGTAGGACATGAAGGGATGTTCATGTTTTTACAGATTATTACTGATAAGGGTTGAAGGTTTCTTTGCTTCACGACCGTAAACGATCCAGAGCTTAAACAGACGTGACAGACGACTACAATTAGCTTGAGGGACGACTCTTAACCTTCAGCACAGTTCACTTTGTACAGAAACATAACACTCCTCCCACCCTCTCATTGCTTTCTTTGCAGTTCACATCCACAAATTCATCATTTTCTGACCGTAAAAGTCACGGTCTGCTTCGCCTGCACACACCACCCCGGTGTTTTCTCCTCAACACAAACACAGACGCCTGCAGCCGCCAGATGAATACAAATAAGATACAAGTATGAGAGTAAATGTTCAGAGGTACCCCCTGCTCCCCGAGGACATAGTGTGAGTTTATGTGGATTGATGGATATAAGTCAGGAAAGGAAATAGTTCAGCTATTTGTGAAAATTTATGTAGAATAGAGTGAAATAACTGCAGAGGTTGAAGGAGTCGAGGCTCTGCAGCAGGAAAGTGATGCTGATTTCACCGTTTTTATCCAAAATGTCTGAACTTGAGTTGCAGTTTTCATAAAAATTCAGATTATTCTTCCATTTTATATCAACCTCAGTCATAGAAACAGTGGAGGGACTAAAGTATCAGTGTTACAATGGAAAAAAGTATCCATGTCCAGTGTTAGTGATGGTCCAGAGCAACATGAACCAGAGTCTATTTCACCATGAATACGAGTCAAACTCCCCTCAACAGATATGTTACGTTGGTTGAAGTAATATCCAGTTTGACCGTCTTTTGTTTTCACAACCAAATATTTAACAATGAAAGTAAATGGGGCAGTCAGCCAAACGTATCTAAATTGTCATGTTTTAACCACTAATAAAGCTCAAAATATCACTTCACTTCAGCAGTAGCATGAATAGGGTCCCTACACATAAACTGAAGTACTGATAACTTAGTAAGTTTTCAGCAGATTCATTTTTCTTGCTCTTCACGTTGATCTGTTGTTCAAGAAAATGTTGAATCTGCTGATGTGAAACACCCTTTTATGTGTAGGGAAAGACAGGATGTTCATAAAGTTTGCTTCAAAGTAACAAATAAAAAAAAAACCTTAGATTTTATGTCAACTAGGTAACATTAGCTTAAAGTGGTGTTCCAGATCAGCAGATTCACCATTTCCTTTGCTCTTTGTGGACACATCAACCTGTTATTCAGGAAAATGATGAATCTGCTGATGTGGAACAACCTTCATCACCAGTTGTTATAAAACCAGACGTTGGGTAAGTCTTGTAAAACAGTGTTTTTAATAAACTCTGGGTTCACTTACTAAGTTATCAGTACTTCAGTTTATGTGTAGGGACCCTATTCATGCTACTGCTGAAGTGAAGTGATATTTTGAGCTTTATTAGTGGTTAAAAAATGACAATTTAGATACGTTTGGCTGACTGCCCCATTTACTTTCATTGTTAACTATTTGGTTGTGAAAACAAGACAGGTTCATGTTACTCTGAACCAAATTTATCACATATATTGATTAAATTGTATATTTTATATAAAAAATAGTGAAATGAAAAGTATAATATTCAAAGAAACTGTACTTCAGTTAAATTCAATTTATCTGTGAACTTTTATGATCAAACGAAGCTTCACATTCAGTGGGACACGGTCTTTCCTGCCTCTTTTTAACCATAAGGTGCAGAATCAAAGTGTGAAATGTCAAGTGATGTGAAAATGCTTTTCTGTTTTTTTTTTTTTTTTTCCTGCATTTTTCCACATCTGCGACACCAATTATATTTATCAGAACCGCTGTGCTCTCTCCTCACACCCGCGCTCCCCCAACGGGATCTGGCACAGTTTGACCCACGCCAGGACATCAAAGGCTCTAAATAAAGATGCTGTTGCTAAGTTACCGGAATGTAACGCTACGTTGAAAACGGTCATTTTTTTATCTCCCACCTGAGCTCATCTTAAACCCCTGTTTCACGCACACACAAACACACATGGGTGTGTGTGTGTATATATATATATATATATATATATATATATATGTCCTGAATGTAAATGAGTGTGGGATCATGTGGGCTCAGTTCCCGCTGGACGACAGTGGCCTTGCTGTTTATCGCCAGCTAAAAACAGCCAAGTATCACGGTGCCTCGAGGAAAAAAAAGAAGGATCCAGTGTGAACATGTTTTTGTATGTAATTTCCTCACTTCCCCCTCAGGACCGTTTGAAATGAACATCTTTTTTTTTTCCTCCAAAGCAGAACAGACATAACGCTTACAGTGTTTTGTTTGTTTGTTTGTATTTTAATCTGCACCAAAGCAAGTAAAAATTTAATGGATTCAAATAAATAAGACACAAAACTAAAACATTAAAAAAAAAAAAAAAACAGCTCAACAGATTATTAAAGTACAAGAAGCAGTCATTTCAGCTACGACCACATTTGTTATCTACATCAGAGAAAAGTCACACAGAACCAACGTAGGAAAGTGTCACAGTTTACAAGGTTATACAACAAAGTATTTCACATGAGAACAGTGCAAATGTGTGAACTCTGGACACCAGTTTCTTTGGCCAAACAACCTACATCTACATAAAATATATTGGAGCTTGCATATTGAATCAGCAGGGTGTAATTACTGTTATAAAAAAAAAAAAAAACAAGAAACAAGTGCGTCACTGTGGGTTTGGATACAGAGACAAGATGAACGTCAGCACGTTAGCTATTTTTACCCAGAAGTCCATCGCTCAGGATATGATGCGAAGCCATTGTCTCATGTAAACGGATTGTCCTCGAAATGAGAGCGAAGCAGCAGCAGCATCGATGGTCGCAGACTCGTATGAAGCTTGTTAAAGGTCGTCCACCACTTGAGGATGAAGAAACTCAACAACAGAAGCTTTTATATAACACATAATCATGTACATAAGTACAACAACATGTTGAACTGTAGAAACTGCAAAACATTATACAAATTTTTACACTTGCAATCAAAATGTAATCCGATGAAAAACGCTTCCAAAGAATCACACTTATAAATTACCTATAAAATCTTATCAGTCCAAGTCTTTCTGTTCTGAGTGCTGTGAAGTTTCAGGACGCAGATTTTATATTTAAACTGAAACTTAAGGGAAAGTTGTGCTATGGAAAAAAATATCTCATAAATCATAACTTAAGCTAAAATAAATTCAGAAAAACATTTACTGTATCTTTAATGTTGAATTAATGCAGAAAATCCCACTGTTTCTGCAGTTCTGGCTTCGCTGACACAAACTCAAGTGCAGTTTGAAAACTGGCTCTAATTGATTTGGAGGTGGGGGTGGTGGAGGTTGGGGGGGCATCGCTGCCATTTGTAAACTCAGCAGGGTCCTTGAAAGAGACAGAGGGTGTGAATGTGAGTAGAGAGAGAAATAGATGACTCTGTCACGAAGGAGGTGATGAGACAAGGCGGCGGAGAGGAAGAGACGGGAGGAATGAAGATGAGGATGAAAACAAGTGAAGAAAAAAAGGCTAAAGGAGACAGACAAGGAGAAAAGAATGAAAATACGAGTATAAGTAGCTTGTGTCAACATGTATGATGGTGCTATCATCAACCACGAAATAACCACGACTGAAACACATTAAAGATATTATAGTTGGGTCCAGAGAGGAAGGTATCAACAACTAATCACTGATCAATTACTATCCAGAGATTTCCTCCAGTATATGTGGCTTCAGTTAATTTGGGTCTATAACATATAACAACAGATCGTCTGTGTGTAGTGACATTTTCTGTCCAGTTCCTCTTGTAATAATGATTCACAAAGATTCACACATAATTTTTGATTTAATCATCATCTGTTCTCTACATGTACAACCACCCGTGTGTCTCCGTTCACATACGTCCACACTCACACTTACTATTTAGTGTGTGTAAGGTGCGTTGACTCTGACCAGTCTGGTTTAGAATGTGTGTAAGGTAGCAGAAGAGGAGGGCGTTGACTCTGACCACCTCTGAAACATGGAAACAGTAAACATCAGTAGTAACACTTTGATTATGATTAGAATTTCAGATATGTTGGTGGAGCCACGGTCCAGACAGTTCAGTGGGTCAGTGATGATTAACATAGAAAAAGCAGATTTCTGGTCAGTGAACAACCATTTGAGACTGCATAAAGTGACATTTTCTGTCCAGTTCTGTTCTTAGTATGAGGACGCTACAGGTTAATAATGCCCATTTTACATTTAAGGATCAAGAAAATTAAAAATCGGCACCAAAACACATCAAAATCAATATATTTTTAATCAGTTTGAATCATTCCCCTGCTCTCCTCCTGTTTCCTGTCTTCACTTATCTGTCAATGACATAAAATATCAGGAAATCAAGTGAGTTGGTGAGTTATACTCTTTTACAAGAATCAATTATCTAGAAAAGTGTCAAACCATAAACAAACCTAAATGTGTGTTTGGTATCAGTTCAGTGGGTCTGTAACATATAAAAGCAGATCGTCTGCATAAAGTGACATTTTCTGTCCAGTTCTGTTCTTAAATAATGCCCATTTTTAAGGATTCACACATCAAAATCAATATATTTTTTGTCATCTGTTGAATATCAAGTGAGGGTGAGTTACATACATTCCCCTAAATGGTTGCTAAAACTTCTTTGTCATTTGTCAGTTAATATTTCCCCTAAGTGCTAAAAGTTGTCTGGTACATGTGGTTTCACTTCAGTGGGTCTGTAACATATAACAGCAGATCGTCTGCGTAAAGTGACATTTTCTGTCCGGCTCCTCCTGAAATAATGCCCTTTTTTTTTGTGGATTTATACATAAAACAAACAGTGAATGTGGACAACAAAAGGACATGTTTGGTAGAAATGTTACTGGGTGCAAACAAGCAACTTTTTTTTTGCCTTTAGGGTTTAAAATATCTACAGACGACTGCAACCGAACCTGAAGCCTTTTCTCTGTAATATTTCTGGCAGTTTAGTGGTGAAAGTTGTGTATAAAATACTGAAGTTTAGATTAAATATAATGTTTATTTCTAACCGGTCTCGTCTTCTATGTTGAAGTGTTTGTATAAAAGTGAGACTGATACTGAAGTTTACTCTGTAACATGATGTGTGACTGTTTAAATACAAAGAGTTTATGTTTTTACTAAATAGCTGAAATTCTTTCAACAAAACAGGATAAAGACGATATCTCTTCAATGATATTTATGGTGACAAAAGTGACATTATTTGTTGTGCAAACACACACACAAAAAAAGCTTAAAGTGTTTCTGCACGAGTCTGGACTGTTTTCTCAGTCGAGATTCATAATAAAATGACTTTCAAAGAAAACGAGAAGATAAAGGAAAACCTTCAAGAGCAGAAACAGCTGCTGTCTTGTTTTATCATCATCTTGTTTCCTGCCTGACTAACCAGGACACTGAGGTCAAATGTTTTCTGTCTGCCTCTACCTGCAGAGATGACACCGCTCTGTGCACACAGAAAAGATATGTCCTCCCTCGTTCCCTCCTCCCTCTACGGCGCTTTCTCTTCATGGACTCGAGCCAAATAAGTCCTGTTACTGTCAGCGTCGCTGTGACAGATGCAAGCTGCGAGTCACCGAGGCGAGTTGGCTCCAGCAAGAGCTGATTCAACACTTTGCTGAAAAGACGGATCTTTATTTACCAGCGTCCGTGACACGTTTACAAACTGCTCACAGATTCATTTTAGTCTTTTCTTCCTAACTTACATGTACTATTTAATCATGACACTGTTCATCTAGTAAAGAGACACTGAAAGCTCTGCGGTTTGCCTCGTTCTGACATCACTCGATGATTTTATGTCAAGGTCCTGTCTTTTGGAAACTTGCCACCTGCAGACTTTTCGCAGCAGAGGACAAAGACAAATGTGTCTCCTACCTCTACCATTGTTTTAAGAGCTAGATGAAAATCATTTTCTCACTGTAACATAATTTTTTTTTTTGAAAATAATCCAAAGTTTTGAAAAAGTTGGCATTAAAACTATCAACCTGATTTTTCAGGCGACGGAAAAATCTTCAAAGGTGCTGAGAGTAAACATCCGAAAATAGGTCGCAACTCTTGACAGAGACAAAGTAGAAGTTAATGTGTCAATGTGTATAAATATAAAACGGGACCTAGCGAAGCATTTTCTTTACAGTATGTTGTATTTTTGTTTTGGTTCGTGTCCTGATCTTCTGCAGTCGCCTACAGACGATTCAAGCTGCCGCTTCGCTCGGCTCTATCGCTTTTCACACACACATGCTGAAAACAGAAAAGACACAAAGAAAAAAAAATCCAATTTGTTTCAGAGTTTGCTACAGGTGTTCCCAGTGGGACTGGCACAGCACGGAGCTACTGGCAGCTGCGACGGGGATGTCATTATTGCTATTTACATGAGAACAAACACAAATGAAGAAAAAGCAGTTTGAAGAAAAAGGAAATGTGTGGTTTGTTGTGAGACAACGGCAGTTTGCTCTTTTTAAAAAAAAAGAAAAAAAAAAAAGAAGAAGCTCAATTTGTAACAATTAGTAGATTAATCCTCATTTTTGGTGCAAAAATCCCAGATTATAAAGAGATTTTCTGCTTTTATTTTTAAACTCAACAAGCCCCATTTTTTCTAGTTTCCACTGTTGTTGTTAAACATGATGAACTAGTCCTGCAGCACCATCCACTTCTCTATTTAACGAGCAAATATGGACAAATACTCTGCTTCCTCTTGAGTTTGGTTAATAAGAAGATACTCGGGGGCTTCAACCTCCTATTAGACGTTAATGCAGAACACTTTAAAGTAACGTTGGACGTGAACCGATTCATTCTGAACACATGAACGGGTTTGATTTGTTAGTTTTAGACTGAACCAGGCACATTTATCATCACATGGCACTAAAAACTTCCTGAACGCTTCTGAACCTTCTGGCCTTATTTATGTTTTCGTTTTTTTGTCCCATTTTGCACTTTTGCCTTTTGTGTCACATCCTCCAGAGAGTCTACACTGAGGTAGCATCATTTCACTCCCAACTCAGGGTCATTTCTTTCAGTCTTCAGTCTTTGAGCAAATTTCCTTTTTCACAGCTTTATTTTTCAATTTTTTTTCTTTTGAACATCAACCTCTGGTTAGTGAAATCATGGGCCATTTGTCACTGGAGACACAGGAGGCTGAACATCTCCGATCCGGTTTAGGACACGACCTGCAGGTGCTCTGACACTGGGTAAATAACAGCAGCGTTTGATACAGTCAGTCCTCCCCACGACAACGGGTCACAGTTGGGGTAAAAATAAATAACTGCGGGACAAAGACCGAGAGCGGCGTCCTAGATGGAGCTCTCGTCGGGCTGCAGGTCCAGTTGCGGTTGTTTCCTCTTTTCCAGGATCCTGTTGAGCTCCTCTGTGAAGGAGTGGTAGAGCGGCGACATGCTATCGGCGTCGGCCTGACTCAGCAGCACGTAGCTGTTCCCGTTCATCTTCCTCAGCACGCTGGGCAAAGTGGCCGACAGCCCGTTGGCATAGTCCATGTTGGGCAGCGGAGGTGGCATCGGAAGAGGAGGAGCCGGAGGAGGTGTTTTTGTCGGAGACAACTGGCCGTCGCCTGGAATAATCTGCAGGAAACTGTCGCTCAAGTCTCCGAAGCTCGGCAACGAGATGGACTGGCGACCCTGGCGTCCGTTGCAGTGACTGGAGATGGTTTTAAGTTCAAAATGAGAGCTCCTCTTTCTCTCCGAGCCTCCAAGAACCTGCAGACCCTGGTGAGAGAACTTCCTGTCCCTGGACGTCCGTCTGGTGCAGAAGCTGACGTAAAGCAGCACCACAGTCAAAACCAAGCAGAGGCCTCCGAGAACGGCCACCAGGGAGATGTAGACGGCCTCCATGTGTCTGTACATCTGGAACTCAGGTCCTGATGGCATCGGCGCCGGAGGCGAGGGCAGAGGCTGCTCCGTGGGGCTGACGGTGGAGAACGCTGTCGGACTGGAGACGGTGGTGGGGTCGGTCGTGGCCGTGGGTTCGACGGGGAAGTACGGGTCTGTGTGCACCCTGACGGTGTAGAGATAAACCAGGACGGAGACGGAGTTCTCCACGGCGAAGCAGCGATACGAGCCGCTCTGCTGTGTCCGAGCTCCGATGATGAGGAGGCCGTCGGTACCGATGCGGTAGCCCGAGTTCAGGTCGTATCCCTGCAGCTCTTTGCCGTTTAGAGTCCAGCGTGGCGTCGCCAGGTTGGAGCGCAGCTCACACTGAAGCAACACGTCATCACCGGACATGACGGAGCGCCGCCGGTGGACGACTGAACGATGGAGACAAGAGACAGAAGAAGACGTGAGGTTCGTTACAGAGAAGAAGATGAAGACAGGAGGAGACGTCAGGTCACAGAGGTCGCTATTGAGCAACCGCACCTTTCACCGTCATTTTCTATTACATTTCATAAGCCTCTTTAAATGTGGTGAGCTCTGCAATGCAGCCAGCGTGACCGTCTGACCTCCAGCGAGAGAGGAACTGATTATAATGTGAATGCTGAGACCTGGGGGACGGGAAGGAAATAAAATCCTCTAATAGCTGCTAAGTGCTGGAGTTTATGTGTTGAAGAAGAATATGTGTTGGACCTGTTTTTATGAGCAAATAAATTATAAAGACATAAACTCTCTCTCAACATTAAACTGTAACTCACCGTTTCCTGAATTCTCCCTGCAGCCTCTGACCCCTCTCTGGATATCCTGGGTCAGATTTGACCTGAAACGAGATGAATATTTAAATATTTTCGCACTGAGATCACACAACTCTGATGAAGACAGACGAAGAATAACGATGAGTTACAAACGGGGGAAGAATTACACAGAGAAGAGATTATAAATTCATGCTTGACATTTCTATAATCCTGAAACAAACTTTGCTCCACCTTAAAACGACCTCGAGCCGTCGGGAACCATAAGACTGATCCGAGGCTTTAACTTAATGAGGCTAACGCGTCAGGATTGCACAAGACGTCTGCAGTCGGAGCAGAGAACATCCAGTTTCTGCAGCAAAAATTTGAATTCACAAAGAGAAGCTATATCTTGCAGTTTTAGATCAAACTGCAGAGGGAATCAGGCAGCACATATAAATATTGTTTTTCTTATTTCTTTTCAAGCTTTTCTCTTAATCCATATCTTTATTTTCCAGCTATAACTGCTTCACTTCTTCCTATTCTTCTTCTTTATGAAAGAAAGATTAGGATAACAAAAATAATTGAATTACTTTGGAAATGAAGTTGGATATCTGTGAGCTATAAAACCAGACGGAGGAAATTTAAGAAGATCCCCCGTTAACATTCAGTTCTCTTTGCTGCCGCGTCAGAAAACTCAACAAAACAAATCCACAGGAGACGCTGATGTCTCTGCTGCGCTAATGGAGATTAACATGTCTGCTACTCGCTCATGCAGAGTGAATGAAGAGAGGCTCAGACAGCATCGACTACAGTACGACTGCTTGTGTTTGTTTGCTGCAGCTTCAAACATGCTCCTAATGAACCCAACTACAACAACAATACTACAGTTGAGTTAATATCCTGCTGAAGTGTTGGTGGAAGGTAATTTAAGCACTTAATTATTAATTTAAGAAACCTGGAATTTCACTTAGGTGTTTTCATTTCACGCCAGCTATTTTTATACCAGTCGTGAGGGAAATATGGTGAATTATTATAATTACTCCAAACTGGTCAGCTGGTTTGATCAGCTCAGGTTGGTGCAAGTTGAACATTTTGTCCTCAGAGTTGATGTTGGAGACAGGACAAAAGGATGTGGGTCAAAATGTCTCCAACATTGCAGCTCTGCTGAGATGTTCACGTTCTGCTCAGGTCAGTATCAAACTAAACTGGTCCACAGAAGGACTTTTAAAGACATTTAACTGGGGTCTGATGCATGTGGGAAGAGCTGCTGCCTCAGACCAGTCAGGGTGTCCACACAGACCACTGGTGACAAACATCAGAGCTGGACCACAGACTGATCCTGGTTTGAGGAATCAGGAGACAAGATGAATTATAAAATGGAGACGAGCTGGAGGAGACTTTATGATGCTCTGGACAATGTTCTGGACAAATCTCTCCTGCCATTCATGTGGATGTTTCTTTAACTTGCAGCATCTACATGAACATTGATGCAGGATAATTTCAGCAGGATGATGCTGCTGCTAATCTGCAACAAACGTTCAAGACGGTTTGAGGATCAACAACAAATTCAAAGTGTTGATTTGGCTCCAAATTCTCCAGATCTCAGTCCAACCGAGCGTCTGAGGGATGTTTCTGAATACTGACTTTAAGTATCTGACGTGTTGGTGCAGATACAACACCACCTACACCATGTAGCAATCTGTTTATATAATATATAAACATAATAACACAACACAAAGTACTTTATTCTTTAATACTTTAAGTGCACAGTGAACTGGAGACGATACTTTTGGTTAAGTACCGTTTTTATTGCAATATACTCATTTTACAGTGTTGTTCTAGTACTTTTAAGTATATATTGTCCCATTATATAGTATTTCCTTCACTTTCTTATAATTGTGTTATAAGTGTTATAATTTCCTATAAAGTCTTGAAGAAAGAGCTGCATTATTTAATTACTGGTTTAATCTTAGAAACCTTCATTTCTTTACAGTGTTTGTTGAATTATATGTTTGAAAATGCCACAACAATTGACACATTTTTTCCTGCTCAGCTGCTGCGGCGCCCTGACTTTAATACTCTTCATGTTACACCGGCAGTTAAATGGATTAATCACTTGAAAAGCGATTAAATGTTTCCCGTGTTTCCCCTGTAATTACTGCAAAGCTGTGAAGTTGTTTTCAGGTTTTACATCATGTAATCAAAGGTTTATACCAGTTTAATGTCGCTGCAGCAGCAGCAGCTGTAGATCCTCCTGACCTGAAGCAGCTGTTTAACACGTTGTAAACTATTTATTATATGTTTGTCTCCCGTTAATACGAAGAAGCAGCTTCTGATCTGATGAAGAGAAATTGAGGTCGACTTCAACATCTCAGACCTGCTTTCATACAGAATGAGTTGGAGGAGAAAGTGAGCTGTATAAATAATTTATTGGACTGTGGGATTCGCTGTCGAAGCCCAGAAGGAAGAAGTAAACATCAACCACAAAGGTCGTGTGATGTAAAAGAGAAACGCTGTGTCAAAACTGTTAATTTCTGCTCGGAGGTTTAAAACTCGATGCTGCACATTAATCATCCTGCTTCATTATGATCCTGTCACTTAGAACAAACATTTTGTTTGTTTTTCTTTTCAATTTTGATGAAAATTGCATCCAGATGAAATCTGGATGAAAGTGACATGATCTCTGTCACATCTCTGTGTGTGTCCTCTCACCTCTGCACACGTGTGGATATTTCCACACACACCTTCCCGTCCCAGGCGCAGAACGGATCTCTGGCGAACACACAGTCGTAACAGGACTTGTACCTACGACACGACGACATCGGCACCTGAACGACTGCAGAGTGAGAGCCGACGTAGATGCTCCGCTGCAGAAGACAAAAGATAAATACATCATTCATCTGTTTCTGTTGTACATTTCTCATGTTTCTTGTTTTAAGATGCAAAGACTAAAATGACAAAAAGTAACTCAAGTTTTACTATAACTCATTATTTTGATGCATAAGTCTGCAGACGTGACAGCGTACCAGAGCTGAGGACATGACTAAACTCTCGATGGGCTGCGGTTTTTCAAACAGCTGCAGTTCTTCGATGATGTGCATTTCCCCGTTGACGTCAACGGCTCTGTGCAACCATCCATCATCTGAGAGAAAAGACAAAACCTCATCACCTGGAGAAAGTTTCACACTTGCTCGTCTTTTCTGTGACTTTCAGTCTCGAGCTTTTTCATTTCTAACTTTAACTCGAACTTGCAAATGTTTAGACACAGTTCAACAACATTTAGGCTCAATCATTTCTGTTCCCATCATCCTCAGCATGTACTCAAATATTTACCAACTCATAGATCAGATCAGTTCACTGGTTAAAACTCACCAGTTCCCAGAAACAGGACGGTGTAAACTTTGCCGTCGAGCGCCTGCTGCTTGTGAACGGCGAGTCGAACATAGTTGACGCTTCTCTTGAACAACAGAGGGCGAACTCCTATCGGATGCACCTGTTTGGCCATCAGCGGGTGCCTCCGCGCGAATGTGAGGACGTTGTCTGGAAGATCTCGAGATGAGTTGATGCCCTGAGACCTGTGCAGATCTGTGATACACTGGAGATGAAGAGGAGGTTCATGTTAGTTCATGTCAACATGGAGAGAGAGCTGGAAAGCTTAAATTATCGTATGAGGAGAAACTCACAGATCCAGGTCTCGGCTCCGGGACCTTCCCCGTGTACTCCCTCCACTTTGAGTCCTGCACCTCCATGTACGGCCCGTCGAAAACCTTCTGCACATCTGAGAAGGCGTACTGGCAGATAGCAGAAGCTTTGATATTCTTCCTGAAAGACAATCACCCCCGGGGACACATCCAGAGGACAAACACTTCAGGATTAATGAGTCAACGCTGGATAAACACTGAGAGCTTATTATCTGGGGAGCGACCGCTACCCAGATCCAGTTTCACACACATCACACATCATCAGCGGCCGCTGACAGGTGAGAAGGTAACTCTGAACTACTGAAAGGACGTCTCTTTTCTCTGAAAACCGCCGCCGTTCAGGTGGGAAAATTTTGGTTTTTCACAATCACATTTTTCCTCATTTGGATCGACGTCGCTGACAGGTGTGTAGCTACGCCCGTCCCCCCTCAACACTGGACTCATAGTAAACGTCCCACTCCCCTGTGAGTCATGAATAAAACAGGCAGAGCTGTGGTTTCACTGACGCACCTGTGAAGAAAAAGATTTGTCCGACAACGTTGGTTTGAAAGCGGGAACCAGAGGGAGGTGGTGGGGGCTTTAATCCTGAGCCCTAAAGGTGAGATTAGTAACGAGGGGAAAATGTCTGCGTCACATTCTTGAGTCCATTGTGTCTTCACCTCATATCTTCAAAAGCATTCAGGTGAGAGAGACGAGATGGAGGCTGAAACCAGAAACCTGTGAGCGGCGTCGCTCTGGGGCTTAGTCATTGTTGCACAACTGAGTCTGATGCATAGTGATGACTACCACTCACACTCACAGGTGTGTGAGGAATTCACAGGGATACAACAGCGAATATGAAGACATGAACGCATGAAAACAGACCGATTGGAAAAAATATGGATATTTACTGTTGTGATGATGAGACACAACCTTCTCTGTCACGGTCGAAACGCCCTCAGGACGGTGTTATGCAGCATGACTTTGCATATCAGCATAAACACACAGTCACGTCGCTGCCAGATATCCAACTGTCACATCATCACATCAGCTGCGACTGCAGCTGCATTTGTGTCGATAACAACCGTTTTCTATCAACTGACATTAATCATTTATTCTATAACTTCACAGGAAAAAACGTGGGTCTTTGTCCAACGTTATAATACTTCAACTTCTCATTAAGAGTAAATCATAATTATACAATGTAACAGCTATAAAATAATGACTTCGCTTCCTTTATCTCCCACAAAGAGAACAAAAGTACAAAATCCTCACGGGGTAAATAAAAAAAGAAAAAAACAAAAACGACAGCACAATTTAAAGAACAAAGGACGTGCATCTGCCACAGTTCAACAACAACAACAACTAAAAACAAAAAACAGAACGAGGACGGAGCTGTTTGTTGGTGGCAGATCCAGGAACAGCTGGAGTCTCAGTGGAAACTGAAACCTGTTGTCAGAGGAAGGAGAGAGACAGTGAAGATGGACAGAGATAGTGATGAAACAAAGAGGGAATCTTGTTTCCAGTTAAAAATACACAAAGAAACAAAGATGATGATGTCAACCACTACAGTGAGAAAGAGAAGTGATAATTATAGATCTTATATTTATGTTGTAGGTTCAGTCAGTGACCTTTGACCTCAGGCTGTGATCTATAAATTAGTATGTGTGAGCTCCTGAAGTTGGACCAACATGCATCACGGCGTCTGTGAGTTTGTTTGACTGGTTGATGTTTACTGGTTTGTGTTTTGTTACTTGTATCTGAGACCTGCACGCTCCTGGAGACTGGGTCAGTTTATTTAGTAGAGATTGGTAGTTTAGTTTCAGTAGATGCAGAGCTGCTCCTCCGGGCTGTTTTGTTGTTTGGTTAGTCAGATGAAAGATAGTTTATGTTTAGTTTTATTAGAATAGATCAGATTTAGGATCAGTCCCATTCTCTGTTTCACTCCTCGTCTCTAGAAACAAAGTGTTGAGGTGAAAACGTTCCTCTACTTCACCATCACACGTCATCACAAGTCGCCGCTAGTTGCTACGTAAAGACGATGAGATGAGTCTCCATGACGACCGAATGACAACAAACAAACAAAGATGGCGTCTACAGACTCGTTTATGTCCATCAAGTTGGTGACGGATTAAAATCTGACGAGATGTTCGTTACATTAATAAAGATCCTGGTATCAGATAAATGGAAAACGTGACTGATAGTTAATGTCCGAGATCAGTCTGATTCACAAAGTTGATAATTTGGAGGTTGGATCAGTTCAGTAAATGTTTCAAGGTCTTTTCTTGAAGAGTCACTTTAAAAAAGCTAAAATTATGTTTTAAGATCTGCATGATAAATAAATGCATGCAAACAGTTTCCCCACTTTGTTTTGGAGGAACTTAAGATGCCTCCTGTCCTCCCCCTTCTCTCTCCCTCCCGACACATTTGGGATGAATCCCAAACCACGAGCCAGAGCTTATCACCTCACATCAGCGCTTGACCTCACTAATGCTCCTGCAGCTCATTCTGTTCGTAGCAGCTTCTTATGAGATGTATTTTTTTCGTTTGTGCTCACAAAGTAATGGTTGTTTAACCTTGTTAAAATTTATGGCATCAATTTTTCATTCCAGGAGCTGCAGCAGCAGCAGCAGGATAAAGGTAAAGCCAGAGGACGTCAGGTTTTAGGATTTAGTGTCGTCTCTTACCACTCCAGGCCAAAGATGCCGTAGAAAACGCTGCTCTGAGCGTCTCGACCCTGAAGAATGAAGACGCTGCGCAGGATGTTGAGGTGCAGCTCGTACTCCGGGACCGCACACACCATCCGGGCCTTGAGGAACGTGGTCCACTTCCTCTGCAGCGTCCTCTGACCGCCCCAGTCCGTCTGCACACACAGGAGACAGAGGAGCTGATATATTCTGGTCTATATGCTCTTAGTTAATAAAACACAGCCACAAACATTATCATAAACTTTTAAATAGGAGAAGAGGCAGAGAAACACTTGATCTCGTAGCGCTGACTTTGCCTACTTTAGCACATTTGCTCTAATTGCATTTCAGCTGCACTGGGAGGTGAAGCTGCAACAACTCGCTCCCTAAAAGTGTAATTTAGCACAGCTCATTTACAAAGCAGAAAAAAACACACACAGGCTTCATCTTCTTCATCATCATCATTTTTGTTTGTTTGCATCTTTTCCACAGATCTGAAACACTCTGCCAACCGTGGCCTCCCACAACATCAATAAAACCAACTCAGTTTTTTTATTTTTGGTGAATAAAAAATAAGACAAAGCGACGGAGGAAATGTTCACAGATAAATGCATCCACCCTCACGTCTCATCTCTGGAGAGGACACGTCGGCAGAAAGGTTAGTGAAGCAGGAGTGAGATGGATGGACGCTGAGAAAACACCAGAAAAGACGAGGTGTGAGGTTATTGTGGAAAAAGCTAGAAGGGACGCGGCACGGCGGCGCCTGGGTCAACGGGAGCATCAGAGTCAAGTGTTGGAAAGATACAAGAAGATGATGGAGATGATGAGAACGACCTTTTGTGTTTTCGGATGGAGGAATTCTGCATTTGTGTCGCTGTTTTCGTGTCATGTCTCTGTGAAAATGGGTCATGATCGCTGTGGAAATGAGAAACAGAAGAGGGCAGCTTAGTCAGGCAGCTCAAAAATGGCAAATCTTCAGTGGTTTTCAGGCCGGAGGCGACTGCCAGAGCCTTTCCACTACTATCTGTGGATCTCGCCTCCAACCAGTGTGGCGTCTGTCCACCACCGGGGGGGAGGGCGGCAGGCGGGGGTGCAGCTCGACATCTGCATGCGTTGCCGTGGCCTAGTTCAGACTGAGTTATTACACTGTGGAGCGCTGTGACAAGTCCACAGCACTGATGGAGAGAGAGGGAGAGGAGCAGACCTTATTTCTAGAAATGACTTCGTTTGGAAGCAGGAAGGAAAAAATCATAAGAAGATGAACGGAGACTGTCGGAGAGCACCGGATTAAAAAACTTCTGGTTTGACATTTTCAGAAACGATTTCACTGCCTCATCATGTCGACAGTTCAACTTCTCATCCTGAAATCAGCACACATTAACATGAAGGTGAAGAACAAATGAAGTGAAGTAAATATAAAACTCATATGTTAGTGTTTCTGTTTCCATGACGACGCTGATGAACAGACAAACAGCTGAACGTCAGCAGACGTTCGTCAGAGCTCGTGTTTGGTTGATGACTCTTTTTTTTGCTTTAAGAAACAACAAACTGCTGCAGAAAATCACCTCCTCCATTATCTATCAAAAACTTCACAGGTATTTGAACTTTAATGGACAGATGAGGCCAGAGAGCAACTTGTTTGTAACAAGTTTTGTTGCAGAGAAGTGGACAAACACTTTGAATTCACCTCCAGATGTTTTTATTCGACTTCGCCTCCTCTACAGGGCATTATCATGACTAAAAAATGTTAATTTCCTTCACATCAGGAAACAATCATTAAAGTGCAGAGAGTCTATTTTTAACTTTTAAGTGGAGATCTAATGCTCTACAGTAAAAATCTTTAAAGACATGTTTCCTCTAAATGAATGAATGAAATCTCCACTTTCATCCATCAAACGCTCCAGTTTTGTTCCAGTCTACATCGATCGGCTGTAACATTACAACCACTGATAGCTGCAGTAAATAACAGTGATTATCTGGTTGTAATGGCTCCTGTCAGTGAGTGGGAAGTGAACATTTTGTCTACAAAGGTGAAGTGGTGAAATGTTAAATTATGATGGTTTGATGATGGATCAGAGCATCATTTCCAAAAATAGAGCTTTTATGGGATGTTGCTGTTCTGCAGCTGCTAAAGGTGGACAAGGGAGGAAAAACCAGTGAAGTGGTGTCAGGGTGACGGGTTTCCAAGGTTCAGACCAGTCAGAGTGTCCATGCTGGCTCCTGATCATGAGGCAATGAAAGAAAGAAACCTGGTCTGATGAATCATGTGTTCACGAGGAAGACTTGGCACAACGATGCACCGCAAGATGAAGACAAGTTGATAGAAGCTTTGGACAATGTTACATTAACCATTTAATGGTTTAAGGAGCAACAACAACTTCAAGATATTGATTTGGCTCCAAATTCTCCAGATCTGACTCTAATCGAGCATCGAGAGACGTCGAGAGACGTGTTGGATAAACAAGTTTCCTAGTCTGATCCACGGAGACTCCACCTCACAGGACTTTAACTTTGGGACCTGATGCTGACGTTTTGATGCCAAAACTGAAATAAACGGTAAAGAAATAGCAAGTTTATAGTATTGATGCAAGTATCAGTCCTGTTAAATTCTTTTATGTCGTTGTTCCAATTTTCCAAGTTGGAGGATGTTCCTGTTGAAAATTTCCCAATAGAAACTTGGAAATTCAGATTTCTGACCACAACTGGGACAAACCATGAAGCCAGTCGAACATTTGTGAGGGATGTTGCTGGACAAACGATCCAAACGACGGAGGCTCCACCTTGAAGCTCCACCAGATACTACAGGACCTTCAGAGGTCTAGAGGAGTCGATGCTTCGATGGATCAGGAACCTTCACAATATGAGACAGTTGATCCTATATTACGGCTCATTAGTGTCAACTCTGAAGGATTCTACAGAAATTCTTCTCTAAGTAATAAATGTGTGATTATTCCACAAGGTCTAAAACTGTAAAACACATATTCACATCACGTCATCACCTTCCACAAGCGCTGCTCGTTCATTCTCAGACACTTTTTGTGATTTGACATAAACACTGCAGCAGTGATTTGAGCACAGTCGCATGCTGTGACGGTAATTACACCTCCATGTTCAGGATAAAAGAAACGATGGGGATGAAGAGAGAGAGAGAGGAGGAGGAGGGACCTTGAGGAATGGTTGCTGGGCATGATGTCTAGACCAGAGATGCTGATCACAAGTGAAATGAGGTGAGAAGAAAAAAAGAAGAGGGGAGGATGAGGAGGAGGTGGGGAGAGGGTGAGATGGCAATAAAGAGGGAGAGGGTTTGCCATTGGAGGTGGAGGTTGGGGGCTCGTAGTTTGCCTGGCAACAGTAACGACACAAGTGAAAAAACAGAGATTAGAGGCGTCCAACTGCTGGTTCATTCAGAGCTGAAATTATCGTAATAGTGGAGACGGAGAGAGAACAAAAAGTCCTTGAGTCCATTCACATTTCTCTCTCTCTCTCTGAGTTGAGAATTAAATTAACCTGCTTTTTATTTGTTGCAACTTTTCCACTTTTCTCTCCAGAAGCTTCCGAGTGTACTATAAATCTATTATTTCCACAATCACTGACATCATTCACATGATTGTGTTTAACTCTTTCTGACCTTACAGACTCGGGCGACCCTCGACACCTTGGTCTGGCTCGGGTACGTGATCTGCTCCTGGCTTCTCTCCGTGAAGAAGAAGTAAATCTTGTCATCGTCACCGATGGAGCTGTTGACGCTTTCCTTCAGCAGCACAGAGCCCACGAAATCTGCCTCTGTACACACACACACACACACACACACACACACACACACACACCTATTAGCAGTCTAGGAAGTGTCTCCTTGGAAACTAAAAGATGGAGCTTTTAAGTATGATTGAATTGCCACAACTAAGCCAGTTAGAGCTGCAGTGCAGTGCAACCTCTGATGTGATTTTTTATTCTGCAGAGGTATCAGATTTTTTACTTTAAACAACATAAAAAAATAGCTAATTGTTATTTTTTAGTGGCATACCATAAATGAGAGTTTCTTTTTTTTTTTTTTTTTTTTTAAAAGCATCGTATTTACCCAGAAGCCACCGGGTCGGGGCCTCCTCCGTCCTCAGCGTAGGGAAAGGGAAGTTTCTTCTCACGTCTGGAGAGCTGCGAAACTCGTACTGGGAGGCGGTGAACATCTCACCGTCTGACAACACAAAGACATGTAGACGCTGAAGTTAAACATCTGTTGGTATTCTGCAGACCGCCCCGTGTGGTTAATAATCTTCATAAACGACAATTAGACCCAGAGCCCAGAGCGCTTAAGTTATTAAACCTGAATGAAGAGTCTATTTGAATTGATTTCCTCCCGTCTGTCTGTGTGCAGCAGCACTCAGTCTGAAAGAGCTTTTGGCTGCTGTAATTATTCCTCTTGTCTGTAGCGACTGTAAAGTGATGCCTCAACAACTACACTGTAAAAGATGTAGAGACAAAAAAATGATAATGATTTCCAGTTTTAACTGAAGATAAAACATAAAGTGGATCAACTGGAAAAGATCAAAAGGAAAGTTTTCAGATTCACAAGAGAAAAAGTGATTTTAATCCTCCACCAATCAGTGAGCTGGTGGCTAACTAAGGTTAATTAATCAACACATGTAACAAAAACATGATTGTTGAGGTCACAGTGACCTTGACCTTTGACCCTCCAGTCACCAAATTGTGTTTAGTTCATCCCTGAGTGCTAATGAATCTTTGAGCCAAATTTAGAACAATTTCTTTGAGGTGTTGTTGAGACATCGCGTTGACGTAGAAATTAGTGTTTTGTGGAGTCACAGTGACATTTGATCACTGGCTGCCAAAATCTAATCAGTCTCAATAAATATTTGTGCAAAATTTGAAGATGTTTGGTCAAATCGGGGTCTTCATATATAACAAAGTACCAACAAGGTCACTATGACCTTTGACCTTGGGTCATCAAATCTAATTAGTTTATCCAACGTTTGAGTCAAAGTTGAAAAGATTCTCTTCAGGTATTTTTGAGATATCGTGTTTATAAAACAAAAAAGATGTGTTTTGTGAGGTCACGGTGACTCTTGGCTCATCCTTCATATCGTTATATTACATTAGTGTGGATGAATGTTAAAATAGACCAAAGTAAATAAATGAAACAAACGTTATTAGAAAAGTAACAAACCTACTGAGAACAGCAGGATTTGTCATAAACTCGAAGCACAAATATTTCTGAAAAGTTGAAACGAATCCTCTCGATCTGAAACTGTTGAAACTTTATATCAGATTCAACCGAGTTGTGATTTTATTCTTCATCTCTTGTGAATTTCTTCACAGGAGGAAAAACGACGGAGTCAACAACTCAGGAGTCTCGTATCAAGTTGGACTGAACATTTGTTCTGAGACGATTCCAATACTTCAGTCATCCGTGATGGAGACAAACACGCTGTTCCTCTCATTCGCCAACGTTTCTGGATCTGTTTTTTTGGTTTAATAACCGTCTCTAACTGCAGCTGGCTCAGCTCATCCTGACTGAAATATCTAAAAACAGCTACCAGATAAAACTTGGCGTTTGGAGACGTTTGGATAAATTGCAAAAAAAAAATAAAATAAAAAAAATAACAACAACAACAACAACAAAAAAAAAAACGTTGTCATTGCATCAAAATTTAATTTCGTCCACTTCTTTAGTTTATAACTAAACACCTGCAGAACTAATGACATTCATTCATCCTGAGTTGTACTTCCTGTTTAACCGCTAATTGCTTTTCTCTCTTTTTGTTTGATTGATTGATTGATGAACCGTGACGTCAGCGTGATATTATCAACTCTTCCTCCCATCTCCTCTTCAGTCTGATAAAGTTCAGCCGCTGCTGCTTTGGCGACACCATCAGATGTAGGACAAATCAAACACAAATGTTCGAGGCGTACCCACAAGGAGGCCAGTGAATCCCTTGGCTGGGTCGTAAGGACACCGGTCTCTGCCCTCCTCGAAGCCAGAGGAGAAGCTGAATCGCTCTGCGTCCTACAACAGAGACACAGAGACAGAAATTATAATCATTTCATTTAAAACTCGTAAGTGCAGTGAAATGAGATGAAACTTACGATATAAGCGCAGAGCGGTCTGAAGGCGTTGGTGCCGCAGACGTACAGGTGAGTCTCGTTGTATCGCTGCAGGAAGCGGATGTGATTGTAACACTCGGTCTGCACACAACAGAGGACGTAAACAGGTCATTTCTGGGAACATTAATGAAGGCTTTAGTTTCTCTGGAGGAACAAGAGGAAAGTGGATTGAGAAGAGGCTGAAATGATTATTCTCTACACATCATGTTTCATTCATATTCTCAGATAACGACGATAATAAATGAAGACCGGTGAATAGTAAAGCGTAAGATGTGCAGCTGCTTCCTTCGTACCTGATTGTCTCTGCCTTTGTTCAGACACTGTTTCTTCTGCTCAGGGGAGGTTTTCCAATCAATCTGCAGAAACAAGGCGATAGATCTTCAGATAAAAAGACGAAAGTAAACGTGTGTGATGAAGAGGAAGAGACAAGAAGAAAAGAGCATGTTTAATTTTCTGGCTGCGCCACTGAGTCCTGACTCTCAGCAACCTTTGAATAAACGCCTGCTGCTTTTAATCCGATACCCTGTAAAATTGGAAGAACACAATGGGATTTGTTCAGTCTGCTGCAGGCTATTATTAGTTTGTCCTCCTTTAATGGGAAGGAAATGGGAGGAAAAGCTGGTGAAATGAGGATTTGCTGCGTGTCTTTTTGTTTGAACGTGGTGATTACGTGCGGCGTCTTGGCTCTGACCGTGAGGTTCGCAGGTGCAGCGATGTTGGAGATGTTGAGAGCGTGAACGGCTCCTCTGCCGCCGACGTACAACAGCCCCGACTCCTCCTCCAGCAGCAACGTGCTGTAGTTCTGGGACGAACCGGTGAAACGAGAGCTGCCCAGGAGACCTGTCGACACATGACACGACAGAAAACATTCAGCGCCGCAACATCTCTCAGTATGTGGACAAGTTGTAAGACTGGGAGTCGAGGTTAGAGCTGCAACCACTGGTCCATTTCTACAATGTTACAGGATTAGAAACTGGTAGTTTTATCAAGTTGCAGGTATTTAGACTAGACCTTAAAGTTCATCCTCGAGCTGAAAGTGAAACTTTCTTCCGGACCATTGATCTTTGGCCACTAAAATCTAAAATAGTTCATTCAAAAGCAAAAACAACAGGACACAAACATAATGTACGAGAAATAAAAAGACATTTTTATGAGTATGTCCAATATTTTATGACATTATATAAACCAAATGTGTCAATAAATAAAACAATCAGCAGATTCATCAGTGACAGTAAAAGTTAGTTGAAGTTCTAACAAGCCTCCAAAATATGCAAATACACTAATTTGTTTTAGTGCTGATTTAAATAATAATTTCACAAACTTTGCAGCTACAACCTCCTACTTTATTAAAACTAAAGTATTAAAAAGTGTAGCTGCACCAGTTTTTCAAACTATACGCATATATAAATATATATGTATATATACTCAAGCCTTTATATTATACACATGTATAATTAGACCAATTGCAGATGAAAAGCTCTGGTTTCGCTCTGTGCAGTTTGTAATAGCTGGTTCATTTTTCTTGACTTTACTCTGACTCAGTCTGTTCAGCCTGAAATGAGCTGCTTAGTGAGAGTGTATGAGAAGTGAGTCTCGACATGAGCTGTGGGAGGTGGTGGTGGGGGGTGGGGCGGGGGTGGATGGTTGGAGGGTTCGGAGGGTGGGGGGTCGCTGGAGTGATTGCTGAGAGGTCTGTCGACAGAGAACGTGGGGATACGGGGGCACGGGGGAGGAGAAATTTTAGGGCATTCAGCAGGAATTGTGCCCCAGTACTGCCACATCACATCAGCAGCGCTGCGACAGCGTCATCATCTCCTCTGCTCCGTGTGTGTGTGTGTGTGAGATGAAGGATGAAGGGTGAAGGGTGGGTGTGTTCATACAGTAAGTGGGCCACATTATACTTAACAGTAAAGTGCTGTCACTCTTTTGTCTTTTTCTCCATCACAGAAAAGAAAAGGCCGGATGCACTAAATAAACTAGATATTTGAACGCACCCCGGCGTTGCACCTCAGAAACGTTGCACCTCAGAAACGTTGCACCTCAGAAACGGGGGCAGGTTGCTCTGCTGCTGTGAGACAGCAGAAAGGAGGACATTGTGTTTTTCTCTTTTTGTTTTTTTCTTCTGTGGGTGTGGAAGATCTCCCTCAGGGTGGAAGTAGGTTTACAGGCTCTGATCTGCATTAAAAGTTCGAATAAATAAATCTGACGTAGAGAAGAAATAAACAGAACAACTGAAGATATCGACAGATTAATCTCCAAACATCCTGTCCACCTCCCTCTCCTCCTCCTCTCTCCCTCGGCTCCAGCTCCCAGTAATAAAACAACCTATATTTGTCCCGTTGATCGATTTGCTGTGGTGTGAGGTCTCGCGCTCCCGTCGCCACTAATCTGTTGTCCTATTCTCTCTAATTCTGACGGAGCGACGAGGGTCCAGAGCGGCTGAGGACTGATGGACACACGGCAGTTTATTTTAATGATTCAGTTAAATGTGTTGAATTAGATCGGGGTCAGGAGTAATGTAGAACCACTTCCTTAATGAATGAGAGCGATATACAGCGTTTATTAGGCCATAAAATCTCATCTAATTCTGTTCATTTTAAACTAAAACTCCCTCTGAAACACAAGTCAAATAAGCCTCCGAACACATTACATGATCCATTTCACAGGATGAGTAACACTTCCTGTGACTAGTAAACTGATTCTCTCTACAACTAGTTTGTTCCTGTTTAAATCAGGAACTACTTAAGCAAGAAAAGTAATAGATGATTTAAACGTTAACCTTTAGTACTTGTCAGATTTTATTACTGGGAATTATTGAGAGCTGGTACCAAAGAAACCCCAGCTGTTGGAGGCAGGTGTCCTGGATGAAATGTTCCATATATTAATGCTCCAAAACCTGTTTGTGTCTAAGATGATGCAGCAACTTTATCTGGACGTCATTGATCCATGTCTGACCTTTTAAAACCAAAGTATCTCCAGACATTAAAGTTCAGCTTCAGTCTGTTACCGATTCAGTTTGTGAACTTTCTCCGTCCATTTTCACCTCAACAGCTGCTCTGTTACATGAGTGATTAGTGGTGGAGCAGTGATAAATGTCACAACTCAAACTGTTTCCTGCTGCAGCACGTTACCAACGTTGTTTACAAGATTTTAACCAGTAATGAGCTGTAAGAACAATTATACTGAGTCTGAAGAGACTGACAAAGAGCGACAGCCAATCAGAGGAGGGATGTGAGATAAATGCTGCTGCCGTCTCACTGATTCACTCACAACCACGTTTAAAAGTCTGACGTTTTAACGCTTTTTGTTTCATCGATCGGGAGTCAATCCCTGACAAGTCTTGTAGTGTGAACACTACAGGTCTCAGACCAGTTGTTGAGACTCCACATCATGGGAACAACAAGTCGCCAACGATCACGACAGAGACTGAGACTCACTGATCGATGGTGAAGTCGACTGGTGTGAACTAGAGTGAGTCTAGAGTCTCAACAAACCACTAAACCGGCGTGTAAACATCACCATGGCAACACGCTGGTTTTCACGGTGGAGCTGAAATCAGCAGCAGACCTCCCCGGTACCGGGTAACATCTGGATCAGACGCGGGGAGTTTGTAGAAAGTGAAAATGAAAGAAAAAGCGTTAAAACGTCAGACTTTTAAACGTGGTTGTGAGTGAATCAGTGAGACGGCAGCAGCATTTATCTCACATCCCTCCTCTGATTGGCTGTCGCTCTTTGTCAGTCTCTTCAGACTCCTCCAGTTTTCTAACATGACAGATCCAGTCCCGGTCTCAGACCAGGTCCCGACGGCCTCTGATGGAGTCGTTAGGGCTGTTCACACATTATGATCATTAACTGATGATTCATCAACCATCAGAGGACCAAGTCCACCAGACACCACCACTGGAGATCGATGGTGGAGTCGACTAGTGTGAACTAGTCCAGCTCAATACAAACTAATTATGACTCAGACCAGAGTCCAGCCTCTCTCTTTAAGAAGTCAACTGGGACACATCCCCTCGATTCAGACATGAGGGAGCAAAACAGGCAAAATGTTGTTTGTTTCAGTCTGTGAATCAGCAGGATCCCATGTAAGAGAGTTGATCCTGGTCTGATGCATCATCCAGTCCTCAACGTGCAGAGATGGTGCAAAACAAAGCTACATATTGATGCAAGAAGCAGCACTTTGTTTTAGAGCTGAATGAGCAGCTTCAGGTTCATGTTCAAGTTGAAGGATCCTCCCACTTGAAACTGAATCAGTGTTTATATAAGACAAAGACAAACATTCATTCTTCAAGGCTGTGATGACTCTACAGTTACTACTACGTTTACTGCTCTAATTCACAAAGAGCTTGATAACGGCGGTGACAGCGAGTCTCCCAGCGTGTTTGATCTTACGTAACAGAACGAGTTAAACTGTTTAGAGATTTCCCAACATCACATGGAGGACGTTAAGTTCCCCACATGACCGGCTCCTCGTCAAACGGGTGAAGACGGCGACGCTGTGTTAGGACCCAGTGTTTCTCCACTAGAGCAGAGACTGAGTCAGACTGCAGCTTCTCTCACCGCCCACCTTCCTCCTTCCTGCCAGCATCGTCTCACCGTCTCAGTGGCTCTGTCACAGCCACAGGGACCAGCTCACCGGTCAATAATTGGGTTAGTATCATAGCGGCTCTGTCACAAATGTCAGCCTCATTTAAATGGGTGATGCTGCAAACGCAGCTTCTGGTGTAAAAAAAAAAAACACTCAACTAAAGTTTTAAAACATCAGCTCTGCACTTTTATTTTTAGCTTTTTATGAGCTGTGACATTTTTAAAAAAAAATTTGCATTCATTTTGAGCTAATAGCGTTTATCTCACATAATTAAAGACAAAGCTGGCGGTCGTGGCGGGCGGTGACAAGGCTGAGACGTCGGTAGAAAAACTGTTTAAGTTTAAATCAATAAAATAAAAGAGAAAACACTCGTCTGATGTAGAGAAACAGAGTGGGAGTACAGCTGAAAAAATATGTTTTTGTTGAGAGTTTAAGAGGAAATCTGAGCTGAAGGTTTGATTTTTCTGTGAAAAGTGAATGACAGACAGTTATTTAACACTTTTTTGAGCTGTTGAAAGTTACTGTTTGAGTTTATATGACGTTAGAAATCAAACCAGGCAGGTTGTAAACCAATGATCAGAACTGAAATGTGGACACCGAAGTTCAGTTAAAGCTGCACCAGGAAATCTGAGTCCTAATTTTAATATTTGTTTCCATTGAGTGAATTTCCTCCAGTTATCTGACTAAAATTAAGTTTTTATCCTGGAACAAACCAACTGACCATCATCATTATGACGTCCAGAAGATCAATTTAACTTAACTTCATCAACATCTGCAACATCAGTGTAACATCATCTTAACTAATAAACAACGTCCAAAATAATTGTTTTCAGCTCAAAGTTGAATCCAAAATTCACATTTTCATCACTGTTGCGTCCTAAAGCTGCAAAAACTTATGTAACGTCCAGTGAAACATACAGATAAAGACGGACGGTGATTATTTGTTCAACAGTCAGATTTCAGAGCGTCTGACGCAGCTAAAGGTCAGGACACGCTGCAGGGAAAGGGCCGGGGGGGCAGGAGTCACACAGCAGGACGTCCACTCATAAAAACTATATACACATACACACACACGGTGCGAGCAAACACGCATGAAATCATGAAACAGTGTTGTTCTCCTCCAGAGAACATTCATTTTCTCCGAGATCACAGACACGGTTATGCAAACACGACGGTGGCCCAAGGCTACGGCGAGACTCGCTACGCCTGACTCATCCGAGCCTGAGCCGAAGCCGAAGCCAAAGCCTTGGTTTCTATCATGTAAAAATAGTGACCTGGTGATATAACAAGCACAGCGCTGATGAGAAGGACCACGCTGACGTACACGATGTCCCCGGCCCTGGAGGCGACCGCGACCTTGGTCTCAGAACCAGGCGTGACGAGACCGACGCCGCTTCAACAACCTCACACACACGCTGCTGACGTGTGAAAAACAGACACAAAAAGCTGAATTTAACCTGAATCTCAGGAGCGAAAATCAATGAGCAGCAATTACAGCTGAGCTCTAACAACCAATCTGTCGACGGCGAGAAAAGAAAACAGACTTTTGATCATGAAAACTCTTTTGTCAAGTGAGAAAAAGAAAACTCATCAAGTGTTTTAATACATTTATAGTTCAACATTTTACATGTTCACTTTATTAAATTATCACAGACTTAAAGAAAAACAAAGAATTTTCAGTTGTGTAATGTTTGTTTTCCTTCGTCTCAAATGAATTAAACTGTCAAAATTAACAAAATGTTATATTTATGTTTTCTTTTATAACACGATGAGATGTAAACACACAAATATTGTGAAATAAATAACGTTGATATGAGTAAACGAACACACGAAAAAGACGTCAGGTGATTAAACTAGATGCTTCATGAGACTGAAAACAACCAGAAACAATAAAAAACACAGATTAAATAACAACACACAGGTGAAACTACTTAGAGCTGATCAGCCAATCAAACGGGAGGAAACACACGAGGACAGGAAGTAAGAGACGCATAAGAAAAGTGGCAACAAAATAAAACAGGAAATAATGACTGAGTCCAAAAAAACAAATAGTGATAAATGAAGCTTCAATCGAAATGACACACACACACACACACACACACACACACACACACACACACACACACACACACACACACACACACACACACACACACACACACACACACACACACACACACACACACACACACACACACACACACACACACACACACACACACACACACACACACACACACAACCTTGTGCTTTGCAGCAAAAATCAATGAGGAAAGTCAACAGAGCACTGGGGTGTGTCTGTATTTACTGTTCTCCTGTGTGCACCTGTGTGTGTGTGTGTGTGTGTGTGTGTGTGTGTGCATCACTGGATGGGGGGAAGAGGTCAAAACCACTGTCCTTCTGAAAACATCTGGCAGTGTTTCCAGTCAGTACACAGACAAACACACACACACACACACACACACACAGTCACACACACACACACACCCCACAGTCATGTCGTCCTTCATCTGACTCTTGAAAACGAGTGACGACATTTTTGACAGTGAGTCAGAAGATCTGAGCCGAGTGTGTTTTATGGACTCGATGTCTGAACGTTGATCCATCACAGGTGGCGAACACACACACGTCTAATCCTCCATGTGGGGTCCAGGATCATAGTAAATCCACTGTATGTGTGTGTGTATATGTGTGTGTATGTGTGTGTTTGTGTCTATCAACACAGTCACTGGAGTGTGTGACTTCCCGCTGGTGACTCACTGATCACTTGATTCACTGTGGTGAACATGTGAGACACAGACACAGACACACACACACACACACACACACACACACACACACACACACACACACACACACACACACACACACACACACACGAATGAACAGATTTGGGAACAAATGCTGGGAGGAAAAAGTGACTTAACCAGCTTGGACAGTGTCAGATCCGTCAGTTCAGTTGTCATCAACTTTATTCACATTATATAAATATATTTTCACTTATTATTCACTCACGAGTGTGTTACGTCAGTGATCGTATGTGTGTGTGTGTGTGTGTCTGTGTGTGTGTGTGTGTGTGTGTGTGTGTGTGTGTGTAGGGGAACACACACATTTTATTTTATAGTTACTTTAATTTATGATGAAGATGAAGTTCGGTTTGTAACATCAGATTTTTTTTATGTTACGGCATAAACACTGAACTTTCTTTGTAAATTAAATCAGCAAGTAGTAGTTTATTTATCTAATTTATTTAGTTTTTTAATATAATTATTATTTATCAAAGGTCTCATATTATATCCTTTTAACAACAAGTTAACATAGTTACATGAGCTGCAATGAACATGTCTCTGGAGGAGTTTGTTGAAAACACCTCTGACATGAGACATTTCCTCCTGCATCTACCGCTCTGGTGTTTCTCATTAGAGTTCATACATGTAAACGAGCTGCTACTGGCACCAGCACCAAAGATGCTCAGTTCTACCTGTTAAGGCCCATTTATGTCCTACACAGGATACGGGATATGCGTGAGACGGACGGAGCCTTTTGTCCGTCATCACGTTAATAATTTGGTCGTTTTCAGGATCTTATTGATCCGTATCAGTAGCAGCAAACAGAGTAATACCACCGGAAACCATCAGGGGCAGCGTTGGACAGTGTAGCTCAGTGTGACCAGAGAGAGGAACGAAGAAGAAGAAGAAATCTCCGTCCACATGCTGCGACGTATCTAACGTCCTCAGACCACCAGCGTCTACAGCGCTGACTCTTTATCTCTTTATTACAATGAAGCTGTTATTGTCTGAAATAGCTCTGAGCTCTGCACTCGTCACCGCCCTCTAGTGGATGGCAACAACCACAGCGATGTAAAGCAACATGGGGAGTAGGTGGATGTTTCATTACGTTGGAGGTGGAGTCTGTGACGTAGATAACGAGGAAAAATCTAAACAGATGAATTAAACATATGTCCAACACTGGTGAATTTACTATTTAAACAACTGGGGCTTTTATCAAACTCACAGTGTGTAGAGGCAGTTTAGTGTCATTTAGTGATTTTTTTCATAATTTAGCTCTTTTTTTAAAATAAATCTTTTAAAAAAGTCTTTGTTCTTTATTTAAAATAAATACTCTGATGTGTCTTTGAATGATTCTATTTCCAGTTTCCTCTGAACAACGAGATCTGTCACGTGAGAGATGACGAATGAAAACATGACGAAGCTGCTTCACTGACGGAAACGTCAGGACTGAAGTCACATGACTGGTTGTGTCTTTAGATTCACTAAAGTCTGATGACAGAAGAACTGGACAGAGACAAAGCTTCATATGAACAATGAACAAACTAAACTAGACGTTTAAATATTAATACACCAAAGACCAAACAAACCAAGTCACTGTCAAATTCTATAAAATCTTATTTTTTTATATAAACATTCTTTAAAACTGATTAAAACTTTCATTCTGTTTATTGATCAACCACTGAGCATCTATCTTGATACATTATTGATAAGTTCAGTCTTTAAGTCTTTACTTTATAAAAATCTCTTTTACATCCAAGAAAAACTGGTGTTAAAACTTCTCTAAAAGAATCAATATCAAATCAACACCCAATATGATTGATTGATTGATTGATTGACTGTTTTACATATGAACACGATGAATGTGGCAACAACAACATTAATTATTGTTACTGTCAGAGAAAAATCAACAGAGATGATTGATCGGTTCTAAAAAAACAACATTTCATTATGTTTGAACAAGACTTAAATTTACTAATCAACCTTCCTCTGTCTTTATACATGAACCTGTAGCTTCACCAACATATTCATCTGTTTTCTGTCTGTTTCCTGAGATGGTTGTTGCTCCAAACATTTCACTTCCAGGAAGTTTCATGTGTCCAGGTGCTGAGATAAACACAAGTCTCAGAACTGAGCTGTTTACTGTCACACACACACACACACACACACACACACACACACAGACACACACTCACACAGACACACACACACACACAGACACACACTCACACACACAGACACACACTCACACACAGAGACACACACACACACACACACACACACACACACACACACACACACACACACACACACACACACACACACACACACACACACACACACACACACACACACACACACACACACACACACACACACACACAGACACACACACACACACACACACACACACACACACACACACACACACACACACACACACACACACACACACACATACACACACACACACACACACACACACACACACACACACACAGATAGACACACACACACACACAGACACACACTCACACACACACAGACACACACTCACACACAGAGACACACACACACACACACACACACACACACACACACACACACACACACACACACACACACACACACACACACACACACACACACACACACACACACACACACACACACACACACACACACAGACACACACACACACACACACACACACACACACACACAGACACACACACACACACACACACACACACACACACACACACACACACACACACACACACACACACACACACACACACACACACACACACACACACACACACACACACACACACACACACACACACACAGCGTTGAGTGTGCAGTGCAGGAGAAACGTCTTCCTGCTGTTTGTGACCACAGCTTCTCATCAGGTGGTGGTGTGTGTCACACTGTTGACAGTCAAAAAACACACACACACACACACACGGACCAACAACAAATCACCCACAGGTGCATTCACACTGACACACGCTGTCAGGATCGGACAGTTTCAGATAAAAATACAAAAATAGTTCCAGCTACTGGAATTATTTCCAGCTTCGGTGATGTTTTCTGGCTCCAACATGGAGATTAAACATCCAACTTTTAATAGATAAAACTGTCAAAAGTAAAGAACAAAATAAAAGATAATGTTTTTTTATTTAGTTTAAGTTATAATATATATAAAGCAGCCAGCTTTTAGTTTCTGACTTGAATTTATCATCTTAAACTTCTCATAAAGTAAAATCTTATAAAACATTTAATTTAAAAAATGACGTTCGACCTGAAATCTTTTGAAACGACTGCAGCTAAATCTAATCAGCTTGTTTGTTTCAGTTTCAAAGCCTTTAAGGAGCTCGACAAATGAGTAAATCGCACAATCAAAGTAACAGATACACAAGAGTTTTACAAACTGCAACTTGATCATCGTCATTGTTTTGTGAACAAGACGAGAGACAAGATATAAAAGATAAAAGCAGAACAATCAGGTAAAGATGAAGTTTCTAAAGTTGAAGAGACGCCAGAGATGAGCTGTGTTGTTTAAAATGTTAATGACGACGACACAAACATAATATCATTTTCTGAGCTTTGTCTTGGAGCTAAAAGTTTTGCAGGACTGCGTTTGAGTGAAGTAAACAGGCGATGAAAAGATGCCAAGACTTTCATCTCAGAGACAAGAAGAGAAGAGAAGAGAAGCCAACGTTCACCAACAAACACACATATGAAAAGTGAGTTATTTCAGGTCCTGGTAGATGTGATCAGTGAATCACCTCCACAGATGGGAACCAGATCAAAGCGTTGCAGAGATTCTCAGTGGATTTAAAGGTCCGGAGCATGAAAACGGTGAAAACAAATGATGGTGTAACGACACTGTCAAGCAGCTGAGATAGAGATAAAACACCTTGGGCCAAAGCAGCTGACGTCACGCTGATAATACGAATAAATCATCAATGATTTTTGAGCCCAAACGCAACAACACGCAGCTGCTCGGCCTCTTTACTGAGACAATAATAGACTTGGCTGAACAGTTAATTGGTGACCATCGCTCTTCAGAGCTGTAATTACCATATGTGATGAAGACAACACTTCATCTCTTCATCTATTAAAAAAAGCATCAAGTTTGGCAGGTTTTGTTTCTGCTATCATCGTAATAATCACTCTAACGACGAGGAAACACACAACCCAGAGTTTTTCTGCTGCCTCATCTTGTCACAGCAGCAGCAGACGACAACTTACAACTTGTATCAATATTTCACAAACACATTACTTCAGGTCTGGTGGAAGAAACCGACTGAGACAGGAAGCAGACGGCAGCAGAGTTCAGAACGTGGTCAGGCTTTAATTTCACCTCCAGGAGAGAAAACCTGCAGCTTCACGGTCACATCATCGCACAAACAGATCAAATCAAATCAAATCGTAATATTTACTAACACTTTTTCTAGTTAATGTCTAAATTAAGTTAAAAAAACACTGTTAGTGTCCAACAATCAGACCAAAACCCAAAGATATTCAATCATTTTTGCAGCTCTTCAAGTCTAAAACTCACAAATGGGATTTTATTTATTGATAACCTGACAATGTTTTGATCTGACATGGATCAAGTAGCTAATTATGATCTCTGAAAACTTATACTGGTTGATTTAACTACTAGTTAGCTTGCAAACTGTCCCAGAAATATGTGACAGCTAAGCAGTTTCTCTTTATACTTTTGGATCAGAAATGAGGCTGAAATTATAATTAACTGAAATTAAACATGAATATTTTGGCTCTTTAGCGCCTAAATGCTACGCTGCGTTCACTAACCGTCTGCACCAGCTGTTCACAGTTGGACCTTTGAGCCTCTGTTAATATAAAAACATTGATGTGTGCAGCTTTAATTAAAAGGTGTTAATTCTTCCACTTTTATTAATCTACAGAAGTGTAAAATTAAATAGTCACACTATGGTAGCATCTTTTTCTGTTTTTTTTTTTTTGTAAATTAACATACGAGTGTAAAGTCATTTTGTTTTTTATCACTTTCCTCCTCCTCCTCTGTAAACAGCGACGTCCCTTTCACTCCCACTCATCTCAACCATCTGTAAAGTTCTGCTGTAAATTAACAAGCTCCCCCTCGTCCCAGCTGTGAAACATAACATAAATCCTCCCACGACGTCTCCCACCGGTAGTTACACCCACGAACGACATCCAACCTCTTAAAACACGCGGCGACACACTGATCGTCTTCATGAAGCGGAGTCTGACTCCGTCGTCTCCCAGTGACATGTGTCTCCTCAGGGGGAAGTGACATGCATGTGTGCAGATGTTACACGATGTGACTAAACGGCAAACCCACACACACACACGGAGAGTGATGAAACTCATGCTGACGCACGTGCACATCCTGCACTCTCACATGCAGCGACACTCTTCTCCTCGGTGACTAGAAACTGGGTCAAGGACGACTTTCTACGAGGGCAACGAAGGAAAAAAAAACTCAAATCTGCGTCGATACACCAGCACAAAGAAGTACCTACTGTAAGCAAGAGTATGTATGATTTATAATCCGAGGCAGAGTCAAGAGTCAGAGACATGTAAATAAATAAAAACCCTCAGGCCTTTTGTGAACAGACAGCCAGCTCCGTCTATTGTAAAGTCACTTAATGAGACTTAATGAATTATTGGTGCTGCTTGATCTGACGAACTCTACGTTAATCAACCGTGTCCTTTTTTTATTGGGCTGATAAATAAAAGTAGTGATTTGAGCAGTCAGTCTGCTGCTGCTTCATAAGTAGAGAAACACTTTGATTGTGTTTTTTTTGTGGCTAAATAAATGAATGTATTGTGAAGTAAAACTTCAGAGAAAATGTATCATAAAGTACAAACGTCCGGTTCCTCCTGTGTTATGTTTCTCTAAGTGATTGTGATTCAGGACGTCAAGCAGCATATCCTCCCCGTCGTGTTTCACTGCAACACTCTCTAACAGCTCTTATGACATTGCACCGGAGAGCTCAGCCAGCAATAGAGCAGCGTTCGCTCCACCCCATCCTCTAATAATACTCATCCTCAGAGGACTGAAGAAGAGCAGAGAAGAGGTGGAGTGGAGGTAAAGAGACACAGCCACAGCTACGCCGTCGGTCTGAGTCGGAGTTCCCTCCTTCTTCTTCTTCTTCTTCTTCTTCTTGTTCTCGCTGCAGCTGCAGTGGCAGCTTCTGCCGCAGTGATGGGGGCGAGAGGAGAGCGTGTGTGGGGGAGGTAAAAGGTGAGGTGGGTGAGGTAAAAGGAGGAAAAGGGAGAGGTGCTGATGGTGTGCGTGTAAATACCCGCTGTGTGCCAAAACGCACCTATTCAGCAGTATTTTTCTCCAATCAGGTCTAGCGTGAGCTCAGGTCCTGGTTTTTATGAGCGCCTCTTGTCTATTGTTTCATTAGAGGTGTTTGCTGAGCCGTGTGATCTAGGACAGGGCTTGAGAGAGGCGATTAATAACTCTGAGCGTGAAGGAGCTGTCTTCAGGGCCAACTTCGAAAACTGTGCCACTTCTTTTTTAACGGGGAGGAGGGGAGGAAGACGAAGAGGCTGGAGGAGCATCGAATAAGGACAGCGAGGTGAGTGTTTAGCAGCTGCGCATGGATGCATCTAAAACAGGGTTTTTTAAAGTCAACTCTGCCCTCAAGGGATAAATATGATGCCAAGTTTTAGGAGTGCAGCTCCCATAATGCCTTGGGATGGGTGTAAACAAAACAGGGCGGGTTTTACACTTATATGTGTTTACTTTTCTTGGCACCATTAAAAGTTTGCTGAATCAACTATTAACAGTTTCTGTTTCTGCAAAACAACCAGAAAACTTCACATGAATCATCGGGATACTGATCATTGTCACAGGGAAGTTTGTGTGTTTGTTTATGATGCACATGAGCGATAATGACACGCTAAAGAAAACATGTCATGTCTGAAACTCATCGTATCATCTGACGGGAAGAAGCAGCTGAAGAACCACAACCGGTTGCATGAGCTGAATGTCACAACTTCTGTCAGCTGCTGCGACTGCTGACTGTGTTGGTTTCAGTAGGAAAAATCAGAAGCGTCTCAGTCTCGCGGTTTGTAACTCACCTTTAGAGAAGACGGTGGTCCTGGGGGTGACGTCCAGGTCCAGAGACGGGCTGAAGGGAAACGCCCACAGCTGCGACATCCTGGCGAGGAGCAGCAGCGGCAGCAGCAGGAGCAGAAGAGGTCGGACTGATCTCTGGTCTCCCATGTTTACCACAACCAGACCTCGGTCCAAACACTGAGGATGTTGTTGCACACAGACAGACAGACGATCTATGAGTGGGGTGTGTGTGTGTGCAGATGGATGCAGACTCTGATTATTCTCCAGCTGAGAACACTCTGTGCAGAGAAAGAGAGAGAGAGAAAAACAAAACAAGACGCATAACCAAACAAGGAACGATCCGGTCAAGGAACGATCCGGTCAAGGAACGATCCAGACTAAACAAGATTGTTCCACTGAGTTTAAAGTTAGAAATGTTGTTCAATCAATTAAAAACAGAACGAACATTTGCAGAACAAACACTCTGACACCTGAGGCCAAACACGGTCATTTACTTAAAGGTTGTTGTGTACTCAGATACTTTCCTCATTTAAATAATCCAAAACAAATAAAGATCCTTCTTAACAACTGGTTAAAAGTTTTAAAATCCTGTTTTACTGTAGTAAAACCCAATGAAAACTTTGACATATTTCAAACACACGCAGACGATACAACGACCTTCAGTGATGAAACAAACTGTATGAACTTTCTTGCCAACTTGACGAACTGAGCAGAAAATGACTGAAGCGCTGATGTGCTCTGATGTGCTCCACCGCTCTGATTACAGCCAATTAAGACGAAGATGCTGTTACATAAAAAAGACAATTTAAAAAGTTTGGGCAGTTAAATATCGTGCCCCTTGTGTGCGATACTGTGAAACACACAACTTCATCTCTTAATTAACTGTGTGCAACACTGGAGCAGCATGATGGATAATCTACAGATTAGGCTTCGTGCCATCGATGCAATCTGCGTCTGGCTGCTTCTTCTCTAGATCCATCTCTGATCACAGGGTCAACACTGAAGTCCTGCCTCACGTCGCAGCGACACTGGGGGAAAAAAACGACTTAATCTCTATGACTGCTGCTGCTAATCACATGCAGCATGAAGCACAATAAAGCACAATGGAGCACAATGAAGCACAATGAAGCACAATGAAGCTAACGACCTCTCCGCTAGCAGTTAGAGCAGAGCTACGCTTTGAAACCGACCGACAAGATGACAAAGTGGGAAAGAGGTTAACTGGAGACTAACTCCTCAGGCTGGTTTTATGCAATGTCATGCCTGTGCTTTTGCTTAAAGAGTCTAATGAGTCTAAAAAGTTCATCAGAGCAGCCTGATTTTCATGACACTTTAAGTTTTTAACTGTAAGGAAGTGAAACTGCCACTTCGTCATCTTGAGATAAACCGAGCGAGGAAGCTCAGGGGGTCTGAGGAAAAGTTCCTCTCTTATATAGAAACATGTTGAATGATGACTGGTTTCTATTCAACTCATCTGTGACCATGAGGTCCAGACCGAACTGTAAAATCCACCACAGACAAACTCACCATCAGTTTCAGTTTGAACTGTGGACTCTTCATAAAACTGTGCAGCGGCACAGATGAAAATAAACATCCATTAACATCCACATCACGACTCGACAAGGACGGGGTTTCCTCTGAGGAACCAGATCAGGACTAAAGACAAATATCTGTCAGTGTTTTTAAATCAGTGTTTAAGTCTGACGACAGAGAAGAAATGGACAGAAACAAAACTTCACGTGTAAAATGAACAAACTAGAAGTTCAACACTTGAATCATCAGCATCTGTGTTGCTGCTGTTGACTTCTCCAGCTCATGTTTGATAAAAAACTACATAATTACAACGACTTTAGGATCAGTTTCTAAAGTAAATGTTCATCACCAAGAGACACCAAGAGAACCTGGTGTAGATTCATCTAAAGTAACCGTGAATCAAACTGAATCAGTAGCAACAGCCTCAGTTTTGACTCCTGACAGTTTGGTCTGGATGTGATATGATGCAAAACGTTTTAACTTAATTTCATTTCAACTGGAACATGAATTTCCAAACCTCACAAACTCTAACCTCAGAGTTTCTATGTGTAAAAATAACAAATGATCGAACATAAAATCATCAAGTAGCAACAACATCCGGTTGTGAAACTGTCGTCTAACTCAACATGTCACGTTTATCTGGTTGAATCTGGACACATCACTCACATCTCTGATGGTATCTGAGGAAACATTTAGCTTCAACCAACAGAGACAAATTGTGGTTCAGTATCTTTTGCAAAAACACTTCATGTTTTACATGTGAAGCACAGCCGGCTCAAGGTCCTGAGCCACAGCTGCTGCATTTGTGGGTAAAATTATTAACATTTATCATCTCTTTACGATGGGAATATTGTTGTCTACCCAAGGCAGTGGTGCTCATCAACGACAGCAGTGGCCTCAACCAGAAGGACAAGAGCCTCCAGATCCTAAAGACCCAGTACTGACCACACAAGACCCGCAGACGTCCAAGATCTGTGCCCAGCGACGTGGCCTTGTTGCAGCCTCGAGCTGCCTCAAACACAGATGAGGCAGCACTTTCCAAAGCTTCATCACCTGATTGTTTTCATTTTCAGACCTGTATTCTCCAGCTCCAACCAGCCCTGACTCAGATAACATCACTTGCGGCTGTTTATCTGACACAAAAGGAGTTTAAGTGTTTTCCTATAAATAATAAACAGATTTTCATGCGTAACATTAACAGAGTTCCTCTTTAACGTTGCAGCTGAAGTAGAGTAGAGCAGCTGTGCAACACTACAAATGTCCTGTTTCAAGGTTGTTGTTGCTGTTGTTGTCATAAACTTTGTGAGCCTCTGCAGCGTCATGTCCAGAACCATCTGGTACAAAACACATCATCCAGACCAGAGGACACGCTGGTGAGAGGGTGTGTAGGAACACAGCAAACACAAACCATTGTCCCAACACATCTGCATTTACACTGTGTGTGTGTGTGTACTGTTAAACTGGAGATGGCGTGTGGTGCTGACAATGTGGTGTTGCCTCACTGACGAAAGCATGGAAACTCCAGGGGGGAAAGGTAAACACATCTGCCTGAACGGAGGCGAGAGGGATCGAACAAAACAGCAGGAGGCGTCTGAAACGCCTCGGACTCGTCAACGCGTCAGTTTCTTCCTGTTTATTGCTTCAAAACGTTTTAATCTCTGCTCCCTGGTGCTCATCAAACATCCTGATATGAAACAATTATTCTCACCTACAGAATATAAAGAGGTTTGCACGTCAGATACGAGCATCTTTCGGTCTAGACAGGATGATATGCAAAATACCTGGTCTGACATTTCTGCAGAAAGATCCTCTTCTTTTCAACTGACACCACTTAAATAAAACCATCAAACCACAAATACACAATCAATATTAGGTTTTATCAAAAGGAATAAAGCTCCCTCTGTCTCTCCGTTCAGAGCTGAGCTGTAAATGAGATTACTCGCACATTAAAGAGAGAACAGCAGGTTCAGTCTGTGGGTCACGTTCACTGTGATGTGGAGGAACTTCATCCAAACCTTGTCAGAGAAGCATGAAATTACAATTGTGTTGCACACGTCTGCCTCTTTGTGTGCAACTCAACACAGAAGTGACAGAGGCAGGTTTGTGTTTTATCTAATAAACAAACAGGAATTATTTGGAATTTTATCACTAAATTGTAACAATAAAATCGACTCTTGTTCTGTTTTGTTACAAAAAACTTCTTCATAATCTGACGACAGATGATGTCACCATCTTTGTTTTTCCTCAGATTGAAAAAAATAAATAAAAAAGTAGAGAAGCTAAAGAAATATCCAGAAACTTTTTCCTTCTCCGTTATATAAATATTTATTCTAACAGAAATAGATCTCGTCGGCCAGAAGAGAAACAGAGACGACAGAGGAACCACAGGCTGCAGGATGATACTCGGTCTCCACCGACAAACAACAGCATGTGATGTTTATTTCTCATATATCTGATATGTTAATTAACCTTTTTAGGCAAATTTCAGCTTTAGAATTGAACATATTTGATATGAAAACATGTTTTTATTATTTAAAGTCTAATTATTCACAGATACTTTACTTATGTGACTGGTGTTTGTTTTAAATCAGCTCATTAATTCATCATTAGACCCTGATAATCTGTTTCACTTCTGACCTTTAAAAAAATCAGCTTCAGGACCAAAATATGACATAAACCAGAAGAAGCAGCTACAGACTGATGCCTTATTTATTACAGATAATGTACATTTCACTCTATTGCTACTTTTACTATTAAATCACGTTTTACACATAAAATATATGATTCATTTACAAAATATGATACAAATACACTCGTTTGATCCTGTTGTTGACCAGAAACTGTTTACTTGAATATTTAATATTACAACTATTAAATTATATAATTAACACATAAGATATATGATCAACATAAAGTATGTAAATGAGGTCCAATCATCTATATAACTAGTTTTATTATTTACTGTTTTTTGGTTAAAATAAGACAAATTAAGTCACTTTTTATGCTGAAAATGAAACATAGACGTTTCCCAACCTGGCAACCCACATTATACCGATAAATTAGCCTTGAATTGATCAACATTTATAATCAAAGTGATGCTCAGTTTGATAAAAACCTTTAAACTAAAGAATATAATGACATTAGATGTTTGACGTCCTACCTTCGACTTCAGCAGCGATGCAGCAGCAGGAAAAGACGCGGTGACACCAGATATCCCCAGAGGAAACAGCCGCAGCTCGTAACTTTCATGAAAATGTCTTAGTGGGAGATAACACACACACTGACTGTGATACCGTTGGTAAAGAGCCCGCCCGCGCCACATGAACACATCCACCCGTGTGGATATGTATGTGTGTGTGTGTGTGTGTGTGTGTGTGTGTGTGTGTGTGTGTGTGTGTGTGTGTGCACCTGTCCGACCTGTGCTGCAGCAGAAAGAGAGAGAGGAGGTAACATATATATATATAAATATATCAAATACAACACACACACTCACACACTGTGACCACCTCCACCTGAGCTGGTACACACACACTCTGAAAGAGAGAGAGAGAGAGAGGGAGGAGTGAGTGTGTGTGTGTGTGTGTGTGTGTGCGCAGGAAAAGTGCGCAGAAGGAAAGAAAAAAAAGGTAAAGACTGACTCACCTGCTTGTTTCCTGGACACACACACACACACGAATAAATCCTGAGTAGCTTGTATTATATGTTTGTGTGTGTGTGTGTGTGTGTGTCCTCTGCTGCTGCAGTTACCCTGCGCGCACACACACACACACACACACACACACACACACACACACACACACACACACACACACACTTATAATTTTTATTTCTGACTCATGAAGGTTTTTCTAAATGCAAATATTTTCAAAATAAAGTTCCACGTTTACATAAAAACGTTCCAAAATATGTAAATGATCCAAATCCTCTAGAAGAACAAACAATATGTGTTTTCACGACGTGGACGTTATTTATCTCATATATCTTAGTTATTAGTTTGTTAACGTCGCTTTATTCAACACTTTGTTTAACTGGTCTGTGCCTCGTGGCTGCCCCCTGCTGGACAAGACAGAAGGAAAAACAGATTCAAGATATTTGACTTGTTCTTGTTCTCAGCTGATTAAATATAGAAACATTCAGACATTTTATTCAGGTAAAACAACAATGTAACAATAAAAGTGTCAAAGTAAAAGTTCTGGTTTGATTCTTCTGACTCATGTGTGATAATTATTATAAATAACATCATTAAATTGTTTATTTATGAGTGTGAGAAGCTTCATTTAAACTACTTTAGATACATTTTTATAAACAGAGACACCAGATAAACCTGATACGTTGTCACTTTGTTTAAGTCTGTTTGTAGTTTTTAGTTTTTTTAGGCGACATATTGAATATAAACAATATTAAATGAGACAATGTTAAAGGTTTAAAGACAGAAACAAGAAAGGACATAATCAGTCAGTAATGTGATTTATCTGTTGAGATCTGTCAGCCTGAGACAAGTTTTGTTTTGTGAAGTTTTAAAGTGACGTGTTAATTCATCATCAGACCGTGTTAATGATCCGTTTGACCTCTGACCTTCTGATTAAAACAGTCAGAACCATGATACTTTAATTAGATGATAAATCAGAAGAAACAGTTACAGACGACTGAGACTTTATCTGACAGTTCATTCATTCCTGACCCTCTGTTGTTGACTTTATTAAAGCTGGTTCCTGAAGTATTTCTATTTTGTGACATTTCATTATATTAATTAAAAAATAAAGCACATTTTACTCCACTACTGCTGCACAAATATAAGATTAATTTACAAAAAATAAAGATTAAAAACAAATCCAGTCGTCAGAAAGTGAAAGTCTGTGTTGCCGACACTCGTACTGTTTGTTTTTTCAAGATAATTTCTCTGAATCTGTGTATTTCCATGTATTTTTTTTACTAATCACATCTCTGAGTAAATGATTAATAATCTGTCCAAACTTGAGAACGGGAGCAGATTGACTCTACGTCTGTTGCAGACATATTGTGGAAGAATCAGCCTCAGCGCTGATTAACTGTTTACATGGAGCCATTTGTTAAATATCAGAGAGATTAATCTCAATCTGGCCTTTTATTGACATCACATTTATTAAAGCCACTTTAATGGTTGAACTGATGGAGATTAGTCGAAGAAATGTTTTAAAACCCGGAGACAGTTTGACGCTGATTCAACATCAACGCGCTACAGTGTCACTGAGGATGAATAAAATCAGGTCAGTAAAGTCAGTTTAACAAAATATTACAACACATAAGTGATTCTTGTGATAAGTGATGAAAGTGATTTTTCCTCTATAGTTGTTTGATTTGAAGGATTTTAATAAAATGAGTTTAACCTTATTTTGTCTCAAGTTATCTTTTGTATTTTTTTTTATTATTTTTCATTTGATTTTATATATTTTACTAATTTTGATTTTTTTTCTTGTATTGAGTTAATTTTTTATTTTAATTTATTATAATTTAATTTATTTCAAGTAATTTAATTTAATTTATCTTGTCTTGAGTTAATTAGTTTTATTTTATTATTATTTATTATCTTCTTATGTCATGTACATTTTCTTGATTTTATTTTTTACATTTAATTTAATTTATTTTGTCATGAATTAACTTTATTTTTATTTTATTATAATTTATTTAATTTTACATATATTTTCTCATATTTATTTATTTTTACATCTAATTTAATATCTTCTTGCCTTGTGTTTTGATGTGTTATTTATTCAGATATTTTTTTATTCAGTCCATTTATTTGGTTTTCAACCAGTACTACAGTTTCTTCCCATAAAATAGATTTACATCTCAAGACACTTTATTAAACTAAATATTACGACCTGGCTAAATAAAAATGATGCACTGGTTCAATTAAGTTAAATGGAAACAACAACAAAAAAGCAACGTTCATCAAAAACATGTTATTTCTCTGATTGTATCAGGATTTTGTTTTTAATAATAATATAATTATGATGATATAATATATGATGAAGCATTATTTTCTGGTAAAAATATTTTTTTATTTAAAAATGTATATTACATTATTTAAAATTCTATCACATGTTTATTTTTATCTAATTAATTTAATTTAAATTAAATTAATGTAGTTTCGGTTGTAATACCACCTGACGGCCACTGGGTGTCGCTGCCGCTCCCATCTCCGCTCACTGCGGGGAAACCCCTCCACCTCCAGCGGCTCCGCTCACTCCGGTCGTCACCGCCGTGAGTAACCGACTGAAGTTGTCATGACGTGGATTGTTTCACTTCGACCGCCGTCTCTCACTCGTCGACACACAGCGGTTAGCTTAGCTAACTAGTGAGCTTCACACCCAGATAAACGCGATTTCCTCAACATTAACACCTCGTTTTATATCACCGGTACGTAACATTTATCATGTTCTTTTTATTTTATTTTATATGAATATAGTTTGAAGTTGTTTGTTTCATTTATCGACACACTAACAGCCTGTTGACGCTAACCAGCGAGCTAATGCTAAAGCTAACATGTTTAATGCAGCTAGCTGATGCTAACTATTAGCTTCTTTCCTCAACACGTTTGCAGTTTAATGCTACAACAACATATGTGATATTATCTTATAGTTGTAGCTGTAGTTGATCAAAGATTGTTGTTATAAATTAATTTTAAAGACGCGTTTCCTTGTTTCCTTCTGTTTGACCACACGAGTTCCTGTCTGAGATTTTCAGCCCTTTAATCTTTTTTATTTATTTTCAAGCTTTTAAGAAGCTACAAAAGCTTGTTAAAGTGAAGACACCTCATTCAAGTTATATATATATAAATCTAAAAATAATATAACAACATGTGATGTAGTTTAAAGTCCAAACTTCATTTGATGACTGGATGCAGTTTTTATTTTTATTTCTGTTCATGTGCCTTTAGATCAGGTGTCTCCAGGTCAGATTGAAGAACAACAGGTGCATCAGCCTCCGTCTCTGCCAATAAAACCAACCTCCTCCCTGCAGGTGGAGACAAGCTGCGGCTGAAGGGACATGAATAGGATGTTTTGTAGATGTTGTCCCTGTTACCGAGCAGTTCGACTACGATACTGTCATGTGTTAGAGATGTGATACGGCCACGTTGTATCTGATATGAAGACAGGGGTGGTGGTGGTGGTGGGGGAGGGATGTAAAGCTTTTAGTTACACTCCAGGGAGTTTACATGGGCCAAGTTTGTTATCCTAGTTTCCCTGAGATACTGAGATGAAAGTGAAGTGAAGTTTCACAGCTGCGGTTTAGTCACATCGCCTGGAGACACGGTTATACGGTCGTCCCACTGAGGGATGTGACGGGCTGCGTCTTAGATCACAGCAAGCCTGAGCTTGTGGTAGGTAAGTGTGAAGTCAGAGTGAATTCCTCCTTTTGGGGGGTTGAGGTTGAGCTATGTGCAAGAATGCACTGAGAGGGATTGTAAAATAAAATTAAAATAAACTAAACTAAATCCTAATACAGGTTGTGTATTAATTCTGAGGAAGTCTTTGTCCTGTGTTTGTGTGATAAAAATCAATGCAAAGTGATGCAGCCCAGAGATAACATTATGTTTGCTTGGCGAGTCAGCGCTTGTTTGTCTATATATAAATATATCTAAAAAGAATCTGATATCTTCACTTTTGAAATCACAGTAGAGGTAAATTACACATCATAACACAGTATAAATGATGACAGGAGACAGGGAAAAAAAAAAGAAAAATGATCCTGTGACTTTCTTTCCTCTTTGTTGTTTTGTTAGAGGACAGCAGAGAGGAGTGGCCATGAAATAAAAAAAAAAAACAACAGAGGAAAATTACAGTTTTACTAAAAAAAAAAAACGCAGCTGGGCGGAGGCCAGGGTGGCCACGGCTGAAATAATGACTACTTTACTGCAGAAAATGTCTCCTTTTAGTCGCCTCAAACTCTGAAGGGATTCAAATTCAGAGACGTCAGGAAGGATTTACATTATTCCTGCTGAGAAGTTACAGCAACGTCTTTGTTTCAGGGTGAGAGGAGACTTTCTCCTTTTATCCCCAGAGCTGAAAATAACTTTTAAAGTGCCGCGCTGTGCTTGTTTTGTTTGTTTTCGCAGGCTACGATGAGGCGGTGACCCCGGGTCGGCCAGGCCGTGAGATGGTTGCAGCTTGGCATCGAGGAAAGACGGAGCAGAGAGACTGAGAAAGAAAAGAATGGGCAGGAGCGAGTGGAGCTGCTGGCGAGGCGTCTTCTCTACCGCGGTTCTCTACGGCTCTTTGGCTCTTTTCACCTCCATCCTCCACAATGTGTTCCTGCTTTACTACGTGGAGACGTTCGTGTCCGTCTACAAGATCGATAAAGTCTCTTTCTGGGTCGGGGAGGTGAGTGACGAGAAATCTGAGCCTGTTATTGTGACGGGAACAGTAAACCGGACTAGTTACGTGTCTTCAAACCAGTTTGGTCGGTTGATGTGTGTGTGGATCATGTTACTTCTTCTTTTGTAGTGTAAATAATATTTTATGAGGAGAAAATAAACAGTGTAGTTGAATTTACACGTTTCAGAAAGACTTTAGACTTATTTGACTTTATTATTCTGTATTTTAAATCTCTAATAAATCAGCTAAAGTAATAAATAGTTCATGTTTTGCGCGGCTGTAATTAAAATGACTGCAGGGATCAGCCTCCGCATATGGATCCGTTGTTGTGACGACTCCCTGGAGGCGACAGCTGAAGGCGCTGACCCTCATCTCATGTCCATTCAGGGACTTTTGGTTTCAATCATCCCCAGTTTCTCTTCCCTCACATTTCCTGTTGTGTCTCTGTCGACAGCAGTTGAACAAAGACATAAAATTATCTTTTAAACCTGCTACCGTCCACCCAGACGCTCGATATCTTGTTGTTTCTTTTTAATAAACCTGTTGTTTGTTGGTGGTAACACAGATTTATTGACTTCCTCCTCTGATGCTTCACAGACGGTTTTCCTCATATGGAACAGTTTGAATGATCCTCTGTTCGGCTGGTTGAGCGATCGCGCCTTCCTCAGCTCTCCCCAGTAAGTTTCTCCTTCTTTCTCTTTGAAAAAAAAAAACACAAGCAAAGTTTAATTTCCCTCCAAAGAGATTCAACAACCTGTGTGATCTTCAGTCATTATTTAGTCGAACATCCTCGTTTCTGATAAAGTTAAACAGCATAAATGTAAATTTTCTACCCGTATATAAACTTCAGAGACTTATCTGAAGAATATCATCGTGTTTGTTTGTATCTTTTCCCTAAAATGATTCTGAAATGTGAGAAATTATTGTTTTTGTTCTGACGTCATTCTTTCCATCTGTCCCGCCTGTGTTTGCTGCACGTACACACATTTTTATACACACTCACATTTTCCAGCTGTTATCAACTCGACACAGTTAAACACGAGGCGACGACGTGTGTTTGTGTTTGATTGTAATGACGCAAACTGAGGCTCAGTGTTGTGAAAAGGTGGAGTCATAATAAAGATGATCCTGTGTCCTGTAGGACAGTTTATATATTTACACTATTGGTCCTTTTATTTATTTGCAAATATCCTGCACCAACAAAAAGAAACTCATTGGTTGTAATTGTGTGTTTTTGCTCTCAGGACCGGTTCTCAGATCACGTCTCCGGAGGTGGTGCTGAAGCGTCTCAGAGCTCTCTCCACCAATGGCCCCCTCTTCGCTCTGTCCTTCCTGGCCTTCTGGGTGGCGTGGGCCAGGCCGGGTCTTCAGTTCCTGCTGTGTTTGTGCCTGTACGACGGTTTCCTCACCATGGTGGACCTCCACCACAGCGCCCTGCTGGCCGACCTCGCCGTGTCGGCCGCCGACCGGACGCGCCTCAACTTCCACTGCTCCGTGTTCAGCGCTCTGGGCTCCTTCTCCGTTTTTCTCTCCTATTCTTTCTGGAACAAGGAGGATTTCTACACTTTCCGTTTCTTCTGTGTCACTCTGGCAGCTTTTTCCATCTTGGGTTTTTTCTTAGTGTCCAGATTGTTGCAGCAACGTTTTCAAAAAGAAGTCCGTCCAAAACACGACGAGGCGCTGGCGCTCAAAGAGTAAGAATAAGAATTATAAAAGGTTTAGAAACTCTGAACACACAGGTGGTGTCGTTCCTCTCTTATCTCACTCTTTTCCTTTTTGTTTACTCTGTTCCAGACTCAGTGTCGGTCACGCTCCACTCACCAACTCAGAGAAACCTGTTACTATCAGACAGTATCTGAAACAGCTCTCCAGACACAAAAACTTCATGTGGTTTGTGTCGATGAACCTCGTTCAGGTGAGAAACGACAGATATTTTTATTATTATCTTCTATACAAACCTCTGTTTGTTCTATATTTAAATGTGTCTTCACACAGAAATCCTCTCATGACTCAACAGATGGTTTTGCTCCCTCTACAGGTGTTTCACTGTCACTTCAACAACAACTTCTTCCCTCTTTTCCTCGAACATCTTCTCTCTGACAATATTTCCGCCTCCACAGGCTCAATTTTACTCGGTAAGAAACAACAAATAACTCAAATGCTGCTCAAAGTTGAAGACACGACAATGAGAAATAAACCTCCTCAGTTTGGAGAAGTTGGTTTAATTGTGGCTAAAATATTTCTGTTTTTATATTAATTTGCAATATCTGCTTTGTGGGCATCCCACCCTCGTCCTTCTGTTATTATTATTATTATTATTATTATTATTATTATTATTATGTCTTTTTATTTTAATGCTCCTCTGCTTCTGCTCTCGTGCAGGGATCTCTTATATTGCTCCGCACCTGAACAACTTGTATTTCCTGACACTGTGCCAGCGTTACGGGGTGTACCAGGTTATTCGTTGGCTTTTTATGCTCAAACTGGGACTTAGTGTGGTTATGGTGCTGGCGGGGCTGACCACATTTATCTGCTGTGCATCTTCATCGCTAGGTACGGATCACGTCCACACGTCACGTAACAGAGCGTTTCAACTCATCTTTGCCACAGGACTTTTTATTTTCCACTGTGTTCAGTCGTCTGTCACTGTTTCATCTTTAAATATCTGTAAATCATGATATAAGAGTAGAGATAACAATTAGGAAAAGAAGAAAAGTCCACAAACATAATTTATCCTCCAACTTCTATGAACAATATGGATTTTAGAGCAAGTCTCAGCAGAAACGAAGCAAATATAAAACTATCTGAAGTGTCAAATATTAATGTGATTATTTAAAGTTTGATTAATTAATTTATTCTATTACAATGTGAAACAACCATGTTGTTTTTATAGTTAACGTCGGGAATCAACTGTCCCAAAACAGCTGATATGTGTTTGAGGTTGAAGTAAACAAGTGTTTTAACACATTTGGTTCCTTTTAAAACATTGACTGTAAGTGTTAAAGTTGTTTCACACACACACACACACACAGTGTGGTTTCACACACACAGACACACCTAGGCCTGAGCCCTTCTCCTCTTCTCATCACATGAATATGGTTTCACAAACCACACGACAGCGGATGTTTAAACTCTTGTGGTGTGTGTGTTTCTTCCTCACAGTAACCGGGTGTTTACAGAGGGGACGTGTAAGCTGCTCAAACTGGTCATTTCTGATCTGGTGGATGAAGACTTTGTGGTGAATCGTCGTCAGCAGGCGGCGTCTGCTCTTCTCTTCGGGATGGTCGCATTGTTGACCAAACCTGGTCAGACGTTCGCTCCGCTCATCGGCACCTGGCTGCTGTGTGTTTACACAGGTATGGACGATGTTTATAACCTGTAATGTTTTAATGAATTTATAAAGACTTCAGGAATGTGTAATATTAAGTCTTATATTACAGTCAACAGTGTTGTCGTGTCACTAAAGAGGCTGAACATCTCTTTCTAAGCCCCGTGGACCAACAGCCGGGAGCCTCAGCAACACAACACCGTCTGTTTAACTCAGTGGTGGTAAAGAACTGAAGCTTCTCTCCTGGCGTATGTTTCTAATGCACTGAGACGATGCATTTAAATGGCAAAGCAGGAGGTGGAATCGATTATAAAATAAAATTAATCAATTAATATGAAAATTGAAAAATAATTAAAAGGTTGATAATGAATGAACCACTACCCTCACTGGGATCCTGGCCCGCATCCGTCTCCCTGAGCTGCCGACACCAGGACAGAGACACCGTGTCTCCACACTGTGGTCAAACAGGGTCAGCTCATCTAATCCTGCTCCGCCGCCGTGTTGGAGACGCTCTGGCGATGAGCAGATACTGTTCTTTTAATGTCAGACTCTGTCTGAACATTTCTTGTTTAATACTGGGGCAGTTTTCCGACCCCACTTAAACTCACATCCGACCTGGTTCCAACCAGTATCACTAATAAACTACCCCCAACCAGCCCTGCTGTAATTGCTGATATTCACAAAAACATTGCCAAAAAAAAGGTAAATAATAAGAAATCAAGTGATGTTCATTATTATTTAGACCCCCGCTCTCATCATGTCCGACCCGAACTCGTGTCTGATGCAGGACAATATATTTCACCCGTTTCATCTAAATTTGCAGTTCACCTGTTTGCTCCTTGTTGCCATTTTTCTCTGAAAGACAACACAGTCTGTTTATACTAATTATCATATTATAATCAGCACATTGAGGGAGGAGACAGGGTGGAGGGTTTTGCTCATGTTTCAAGTTGATTGCGTTGTACAAAGAGAATGTGTGTGGGATTGTGCGTACGCCCAGTTTGATACATCTGAATGTTTTTGTGCGTACGGAGCATTTCAGTAAGAAAATCCACACAATTGTTAGTACATTAATATATGAACTAGCTGCAGTCTTATAGGTTTAAATTATAACAGACAACAAGATGTTTCCATGTTGGCGTCAGAAACCAACAGAGGTGTGTGAGCCTGATTAAACTCTTGTTTTCTACCGTTGCTTTACCACTACTGAGTTAAACAGACATAGTGTTATGTTGGTGAGGCTCCTGACTGTTGGTGCACGGGGCTTAGAAACTACTAACGTAGCAAACATTTGTTTCATTACTCAGAGACTCTAACAGTAGGATATAGGTTCAAAACGTGCTGGAGTTCCCCTGTAAACTGTTTTTTTTTTTTTTTTTTATTCCTCATCCTGGATTCTCCTTCCTCTTTCCTCAGGTTATGATATTTTTGAGAGGGAACCAGCGAAGGACTCTCTGATCTCTGTGCCTGACGTTGCCTCCGGTTCAGGGACGCCTCCTCTGCGTCTCGGCTGCTTCTACATGTTGGTGTTCGTGCCTATCACCTGTGCCCTGCTGCAGCTCGCCGCCTGGTCTCGCTTCACGCTTCACGGCCGCAAACTGCAGGGGATCAAGACCCTGAGGCAGGGGGCCCAGCACGGCCACCTGATCGACGTCAAGGCCATATGACCTGAAACGAGCCGGGGTGAAGCTGCACACAGACACTTTTTTAAATAATCAGTTTTACAAAACATTTGATAAGAAATAACTTCATAGGAGGAAGATGATGATGATGTTTCAACCTGGTGTTCAAGGACACAAACCACTCCAATAACTTCTCACTGGGAGCAACATGAAACATTTACAAAAACATGAAACTTGCCTTATTTTTTATATTAAAAATATTGAGCTATATTTATATTTGAACAGATGACCAAAAGATATAAAATAGAACCAATCAACCTACAACCTTTTGGATGTAGAAGGACCAAGATGATGAGTTTTTATGGTGCAGGCCAAAGATGAGGTTAAAGAGACGGTTTTATATATATAAAAAAACCTGATCCTGGTTTACGATCTGACGACCTGCTCCATTAAACATCAGTAACATCAGGAGACGACGTTCACACACACAGCTACTGGTCTGATTCCACTGTTTTTTTTAAATGGGAAGAAGAAAAATGAAATAAAACTACATTCACATGCTCAAAGTGCTGCATGGATCCTGCACTTCAGAGCTGATGAGTTCATTTACTGTTTCTTTACGTCGACGCAGAGCGACCTGCCAGTTTATTAATGTGAGATGTGTATTTTCTGATACGTCCAGTATTGACAGTGATGTTATTTGCACAAAACTGCCATTTATTATAATTATTATTATTATTTTGTCTCTGTTGTAACTTCTAACATTCTGATTGTCGACACATTTTATGTACTGTAGTAATAAAAATTGGAATAAGTAATAATTTATGCTGGTGACCACAGTTTTTTTTTGTAATTTTTTTCAGATTATACAAAGATTGTGCGGCATTAAAGCAAATAAACCACATGTGTGTTTAAAATGTGTACGAGACGAAGTGAAACTTTTCTTTACTGGGTCTGAAAACTGAAATGTTGGAAGTGAAAAACAAAGGTTCGGTATTGAAATCACTATAGAAGACATTATTTGTTGTTTCAGTTCAGTAGTTCTTCCCATCATAGATCTGTGTGTGTGTGTGTGTGTGTGTGTGTGTGTGTGTGTGTGTGTGTGTGTGTGTGTGTGTGTGTGTGTGTGTGTGTGTGTGTGTGTGTGTGTGCCTGTGTGTGTGGGACATAGGCCTGTCGTGCATACATCATCATAAAGATAACTAGGCCGAGTGCAGAAAGTTTTGGAAACATGCCTCAGGGCGTCTCTTTATTTTAGGAGCGTTTTCTGGTACGATCAGTTTGATTTATTTGCAGGAGAGTTTAGTGTAAAAGAGAAAATCTCAGCTTCAGCTCAGACTTTATTCACAATAACTCAGGATTATGGAGCATTAAGGGGCCAAAATGTAAATAATGTGAACACAGTGACCATCAGGTAATGAAGCACCAAATCAAAACCCTGAAGAGATCAGCATTAGTTGATTTGTAAACTACTTAAGACACATTATAACTGTATAATATCCTACTTGTTACAGTTAAGTTATATTCAGCAGCATCTTAACTGTTTAATAAGACCCAAAATAAAACAAACAGCAAAATGGGAGGAAATGTATTAATATGTTAAATAACATAAGAGCAAGATAAGAATTAATCTTCTTTCATGCTTGTTTTATTGTTAAATAAACGTTATTTTGCGTTTCACGCGTGTCGCTGAGACTTCCGGTCGCTTCCTGCGAGAGCGGAAGTAGCACGAAGGTAATCCTCTTGCTTCGCTTTTATTCCCTGTTGGAGTTCGGCGCATGCGCACTGTTTCTCTGTCCCTCATTCTGTCTGATTTTTTACTATATTCATCTTATTTTTCTAATCAATCACTTAGTAGTGTTGTTAGCATGACTGTTAGCTTTATATCCGATATGTTAATGAGCTCGCAAAGCTTATACAAACATACGTAATCGAGATCAACGTACCGCTACCCATCATGCACCGCGCGCAAGATTTCAAATATTCCTTAAACTTATCGGTTATGTTTAAAACCCCTTTATATACATGATCAAATATGAACATATGTAATGATTATATGTATATTATACACGATCTAAACGACTAGTTTTATTTGTGCATTAAAACCGTTAGTGTAGGACACGTGTCGGTGGATCAGGTCCTCTGACAACCGTGGTCTCTCCAGTACACTCATGTTTCTCTTCAGATCGTATAAATCTTTCGCCTTTTACTAAAGATTTCCGTGGAGAGGAACAATATGAGTTTCAACTAATTTTTTGATGCCCTGCCTCGTGCGGGGCTTCCTACCCATGTCAAATATAAACAACCTATCTTTTAAAAGTATTGTAACATTGTATCTACCTCAGCCGGTGGTGATGTCACCTTCGTTCCAAACAAAGTAACATTGTATCCAACAGTAACATGATTCCATAAGTTCCGCTCCGTTAAGAAAACTCGACCAAAAACACATGTTAAACTTATAAAACGTTAAAATATAGTTTGAAACTTTAACTTCAACCTCTAACGGTTGAGTCAAACACCGTCTAGTATTAATATTATTACGCAAGAAGTTGACAGTTGACACTTTAAGTTGTTTTAGCAGCGTGAAAAAACTTTTGGTCCATGTCAGCATCCGTAACACTAAAATTCACTTTAATGTGTTTTTATTGCAACAGTTCAATTAAAAAGAAAATCCTTAAAACCAACGTTTATTATTATTATTACTATTATTGTTGTCTTACGTCTTGAACAAATGTACACATCTTTGTCGACGACACTGTTTTTAAAGATAAAAGTCGATAAATTGCATCAAAACTCCACTTTTCTGTTGAAATGTTTGGATTCATGAGAAACTACGATGTGATTGGTTCGTAACGTTCGAGGGCGGAGCTTCTAATAAGGTAAAATTTATTTTTCATGTTTAAATCTTTATTTTACTTTATTCATTTAATTATCATTTATTTCATAGTTTCTTTCTTTCATCTATTTTAATATTTGTTGCAGTTTATTTTGTTCTGTTTTTTATCCTTAAACTTGTGTAAAACTTTTTCTTTTAAAGGATTTTTAAAAATTTAAATAAGCCAATAAAATATTGATATATATGATGTAATGTGTTTCATTATAGTTTTAATCTAAAGCTAAAATGTACGGTGGCCTTGAGGGTCAAAACATATCAACAAGCAAAAAATGTGATGTTTTTCTTTTGTTTTGTAAAATGTTCGATGTGTTTTGACCCTCAGGGCCACCATAGGTTAATATACTCTACATTTCCTCTTAATGTATAGATACTGAAGCTTTGTTTTCCAGCAGAGGGCATAATGTATATATGGAGCAACTGACAGCAGTAAGTTTCTATATGGAAACAAAAAACCAATTAGACTGATTTGTGTTTCCTTGACATCATGTTCTGTTTAGAACGACTACAATTTTCCTTCGAGATAAAAATATCTCCATTAATGTCAACACAACAGTGGGATAACTTGTGATAAAGTTTGTCTAACATTTTTAGTTTTTTCTGTTGTAATATCTAATTGAGTCATTTTGTAGCCACAGTTTCCAGAAGATCAGAGGCCATAAAAAGAACGTCCAAATATAAAGATCACATCGGGAAGTATGGTTAAAGTTGGACTTCCCAATTCTTGTGGCTTTACCACTGCGATGTGTTACTGGTTGTCAGCACACACACACACACACACACACACACACACACTCAAACATATGCACAGAGAACAGGAAATAAAAGAGACGCAGGTCGAGCAGAGACAAGACGCTGTCAGAGACTCAGCTGCTTCAGTCGTGTTTGAGAAACAAACAATTACAGAGAATTTCTGGAAACGAAACCAGGCGAGTAGATGAATTATTATGATTTTATTTAAGTCTGAAGCTTCAGATTGTGACTTTTATTGTTGTTGTTGAGTCTGTTTCACTGTGAAAGTGTAATATGAGTTGAACTGAGTGGAAACTGATGAGATGTTGAGAACTTTGTTAACTTATTTCTCTCGTATTAATTGACTTTTAATACAAACTTTATTTTTTGTTTTTTGTATACTTTTTGCATTTTCTACAAATGTTTTCAGGACTTGTGACATTATTTAGAGTAAATTCAACCAAATTTGTTAAAATAAAATGTTAAATATTAAAATTTAATAACAACAAAGACACAAAATCCTATTTGTTGTTTGTGAATCAGTGGTTCTCCACCACATCCGCTTGATTTATTGTGATTTGTTTGCTTTGGGAGACAACGAATGACTATAAAAACTTCGGAGGGCTCCTGATAAGGTAAACTGAGATTGTGGTGTGACGTTTCACTGACGCTGCTTTTGAGTTTGGTGCACACTTCCTGTTTTGTGGCTGAGCAGTTTTCAATCTGCTGCTGCACTGGTGAAGGCTAAAGTTGCATTGCAGCAAATGGAAACAACTTCCTGTGTATTCCTGTACACACAGATCAGGCTTTTTACCTGACACCTTTTTTTCTATAAACACAACTCAACTGCACAGACCTTTGTGATTAATCTGCTCTATTATGATCAACCACCAACTATAGAAGGATTATAGAGGCAGAGAGGAAGAAATGGACTATAAAAAGACACAAAATGACTGGAGACAAAAAAAAAGGCCACAGAGACAAAAAAAAAAAAGTTCAAAAAGACACAAATGACTAAAAGAGAAACAAAACAATTGCAAAGAGACACAAAACGACAGCAGAGACTAAACATCTGCAACTTCAGTCCTTGCAGAAGCAAAGACTGAAAAAAGATGCAAAGCAACTGCAGCGACACACAACTTCAAAGAAACAGAAGAATACAAGGAGACACAACTTGACTATAAAGAGACACAGTATGACTGCAGAGACAAAATGTCTGCAACCAGACAAAAATGACACTAAACCAGCAAAGAAACTTAAAAAAAAAAAACTTTATAAGACACAAAACAATTATGGAAAAAAGATACAATGTGACTGAAAAGACACAAATTGATTATAAAGAAACACAAAGTGACTGATGAGAAACAAACAAACACTAAAGAGACACAACAACTGCAAAGAAATGAATAAACAAACAAAACGACACAAAATGATAAAAGAGAAGAGAAACAAAGTGTTTATGAAATGAAACCAAATGACAAAAAAAGCTACAAAGAAACAGAAAATGACAGGAAAAAAGACATGCAAAGCAACTGCAGAGATACATGACTTTAGAGACAGAAACGTCTACAGAGAGATTCAACACCTGCGAAGATGCAACGTGACTGTAGAGACACAAAACTATAGAGACACAAAACAACACAACAGTTCTGCTGATTCTCAGTCTGAGGTCCTACTGTCACAGGTTACAGAGTTAACAGATGGCACAGAGGAGTGAGGTAAAGGTAAAACATCTTTTTGCAGACGTTTTATATGATCCTGGTCTGTGAACCAGCGTCTGACATTTGTAATAATATCTTGTTTTAAAACCACATCATCATCACGGTTCCTCTATCTGCAGGTCCATGATGTGTGTGCGGTAACGAGAGGACGCGTGTTCACTGGAGCATGGAGTTTGTGTCGGTGCAGTTTAAGTATCAATACACAACGAGGGACGGGAACCTCGTGTCCATCAAACCCAATGAACGCTACATCCTGGTCTCTAAGACCAACGAACACTGGTGGCACGTCCGTAAAGACCAGAACACCAAACCCTTTTACATCCCAGCTCAGTATGTGAAGCAGATCCAGTCTGGAGACGAGTCCGTGTGCAACAATAAGACAGTAAACACGTCTGATGTAACACGACGTAAATCAACAACAATGAACCTTTTAGCAGCTCAGGATGTTTCCAAAGACTCACACAGATTCTCCACCTTCGGTGTCTGTGATAAGGTCCTGGACCTGAAGCCCAGAGAGACTCAAAACCACCGACCAGACCAGACCACCGGCAGCTCTGATTCCTCCCTGAATAAAACACAAACTCACAATTCAGCAGGAAGCTTTTCATTGACCTCAGCACCTCAGAAAACCAACAAGCCGCAACCGTCTGCAAAACCTCATCCTGTGTCCAAGGTCAGCAACGGTCAACATCAGCGGAGAAGCTTTCTGCAGGAGGATAAAACACAGCAGACTTTAATGGAGGATGAGGACATGACCTTCCCTCCACCTCCTACTTCACCTCTTTATAACATGATACCAGAGATTCACATCCAGGACTTTGACTCGTTCTCTGATCTGCCTCCTCCTCCAGCGCCGAATCAACACAGTTTGAGTCAAACTGCAGAGAAAACTTCTTCTACTGAAGCTCTTCACATTGAGCGGGTGAGATTATTACAACATTACTCATCATGTTGCTGTTTTCATTCACAACTCTGTGTTGTCATGTGTCTTTACAACCAGAAGATGGCGCTGTTACATTAATTCAAATGCTACAGTTTGACCACAGCGCTGTTTCAATATGTGTCTGTTGCAAGAAAAACAAGTCTGCTGCATGAAAAGACTTGGCTGTTACTGGTGTTTTTAATAAATAACTGGATAGTTTTTTTTCTCTTCATGGATCTAAAACTATTCAAAATAAGATAAAATAAAATGTGACAGCAGTTAATTTTAATTCTTAAAAACTCAAGAGATAAAAAGTTTAAAAAGTTATTGTAGAGAAAGTTGAAGGAAAAATTACAAACAGAAACAGATAAAATCTAAAAAATTAAAGCACCTTTTGGTCTTAATGTTGTATCTTGTTTCAACTGAGACTGACTCAGGTGACATCACACTGACTCTAGTGACATCACACTGACTCAGGTGACATCACACTGACTCTAGTGACACCACACTGACTCAGGTGACATCACACTGACTCTAGTGACATCACACTGACTCAGGTGACATCACACTGACTCAGGTGACATCACACTGACTCTAGTGACATCACACTGACTCAGGTGACATCACACTGACTCTAGTGACATCACACTGACTCAGGTGACATCACTTCCTCAGTTTGATAGTTAATTTAAAAGTTTGGTAGTTTGATTGTATTTAGTTTTTTAGTGTAAAAGGTTAAATTTATGTTTTCTTTTTGTTTGTTTTGTTGTTGTGGTTGTTGCTGCGCTGATCGACTCATGTGACATCACACTGACTCTAGTGACATCACACTGACTCTAGTGACATCACACTGACTCACGTGACATCACTTCCTCAGTTTGATAGTTAATTTAAGTGTTTGGTTCGTTGGTACAGTGTTAAAGGTAAAATACTTCATCTTTGTTGTTTGTTTTGTTGTTGTTGTTGTTGGTTTATAATCTTTTAACTGGCTCTGACTCACGTGACATCACACTAAGTCACATGACACACATTTTTTAAGTTTTCAGAGTAAACTAAAGTAAAACTAAAGTAAAGTAAAACATTTTCTCCATTTTGAGTTTTTTTTTTATCTTTAAAACCGACTCAAGTGACGTCACTAGTTAGTTTATTGCTCCGGAACCACAACAACATTTAAGACCAACCATTATCCAACCATTTCCTGCTCATTTACATACAGTTCTGGAATCAACTGTGTCTCCTGGTGAATAAATTTCTTCTTTAAACCAAACACGTGAATCAGAACTGGTCAGAACCAATAAACAGACTTTGACGTTTTAAACGAGTGAACTTCCTCCATCGATCACATGAGTGAATCTATTCAGTTAATGATTGCTTTGATTTTATTATCACTGATGCTCAGGCGTGAATCGTTGCCTGTGTGAGTTTTTTACAGTGTAGCTGTGGCTGGACTTGTTCACAGTGTTTGTGCCAACTCATCTACATATGAATACGCGCTCGTCTCTCTTCATTCCGTTTCAACAGACGAAAAAAGAAAGTGGTGTTTCTTGAATACCTCAGTTTGAGAAAAAAAAAAAAAAAAAAAAAGAAAAAAGAAAACCCAGCTGATCACAGATCTCAGATCAGGGATTTTCTCTCGGTGCTGCAGCTTTGGAGTCACGTTTCTCCTGGTTTGTATGTTTATCTCATGTTTAATCTCATGTTTATTTGTTTGTTCCACGTTTTGCAGTTTGTGGTTTTGCTTGTTGACGTCTAAGTTGTGCTCAGTCTGGTGTAAAACTCCAGAACAGGTTAGGAACAGGTTGTGTGGGCTGGGTGCTGGTTTCCCCTGCAGGAAGGAAAAGAAGGAGTTAATCCAGAGCTGCGCAGCGGCCACTCCCAAGAAGCTGCTACCTGGTTTCCTGCGCTCCGATGAGTCGATCCCGGACTGGGAATCATCCTGAAGGAAACCATGAAACACTAGTCAACATATTTATATTTCTATTTAAACTCGACTTTGCTGTTTTTTCTTCACTTCGGATGTAGTTTGTTGAGTTTTAAAGGAGAGAAACTTTAGTTTCGGGTAAGTTTCACCTGAGCTGCGCTCGTTTCGTTGCACCTGTTGCAGTTTGTTCGTGTTTCTCTTCATTTGAAACCACTTGGATGTTTAAAAGTTTGACACTTTATAATTATATTGAACCTTTTAAACACTTTGAGCTGCGTTAACTGCTGCAGCTCCGTTTATAATGAACGTGTTTGTGGAGACATGAATGAGACCCCACACTTGTAACAGGAGCGCAGACGTGCCAGGACCCCTCAAGTGCATTAATTCTCAGGCTACAATGGAGGTCCATTTCCATGGTGATGTGGTGGGAGGGAGGGTGGTGGTGGGGGTCTGGCCTGACTCCCAACAAGTAAAGCCTTTTAGTGGCAGCCCTGCTATGCCATGCAGTTGGGCTTGTGTGTCTATACATAATGTGCTGGACTTGCAATTAGTCTCAGATGTGGGTCACTCAGCATCACGCTGCGGCTTCAGAGCAGATGTAAAGTTTGATAAATGGATGATGAATCTGAAGTTTTGTTGGTTTGAACTGAACAACCTGCAGAGTTAAAGTTTAAACTCTTGATAGTTTAATCTCATGATACTCAGATTCTTTATTTGTCTCTTAAAGTGAAGATTAAGTGACACAGTGAATCTCATTGATCTGTGAAGGGAAAAGTGGATTTTTACTGAGTAAAAACAACCAGAGGAATCACAGCTTCAGCCCCAACAGCTGCAGTATAATAACTGTCTCTGCTCTTATGGACGAGGTGAAATCAAATGCCAAGAAACTGATCCAACAGGTCGTGTGAGTGTCTTGTCTCGCAGCGTGTTTGTCTCTGAACATGCTCGTCGTCCATCATGAGCAGGTGCACACAGATTCCACTTCCTGGTTGTTCCTGGTCAGCGTGAGCTTTTCTGCTTTAGTCAAATGATCTCGTTTGTTGGGAACAGAGATGTTTTATACTTTACAAACAACAAGTTTCTATGTAAAGTGAAAGCTTTTTTTTTTTTTTAACCAGCAGCCAGTTAGTTTTTTATTTGAACTGTATGTTCTGAATGCAACTTGACCAAGCCCAAGTTTGTTCCTCTCATGTTTTAACTTCAGTCTTAGAGAGTTGAATACCTGGTGATCTAGTTTGACTCTATTTGAGATTCTTCTTCTTCTCATTCTTCTGGTATTTTCCTAAACTCAGGGAACCAGAAATCACTCGACGCATCATCATTCTGGAAAGAAACTCTGATGTTTAACTGCCGAACTTTGGTTCAACTTGTGGGTGATTTCCAGCTTCAGTGTTTGTTTAAATTAGGAACAAGACGTGCAACTTGGGACTTTGTTTTAAATCCTTGTGATCGTGCAACAAGATGAGTAGTTTTTCCTCTTTGTGAAACATTAAGCTGTGAAATACATGACCCTCTCAGAAGCTAATAATGATAATAATAATATTGGTTATTAATCTTTTAGACATCTTGGAGTCTTGATCCACAGAGTAACGTATAGATAACGTGCAGGAAGGTCAACCCGGTCCCTGTGAAGAGCTGCAGGCGTCACGGCAGCAGGAGGAATGTCTATGTGTCGTCACTATTCATAAAATGTTTTTGTACGTTTGTAAAAAGACGTGTTTGATGGTGGATCACTCTGATCCTATCGTTCAGTTCAGTCTGTCGAGGATGCTGGTGGTTTCGCTGCAGAGCAGCAGTTTCCGTCTTTGTTTTCAGTTTCGTGTGTTTCGTGATGTTTACACGCACCAGATGTGTGATGTGATTAAATGTCAAGGTGGGATTTCCATCCTGACTGGTTCACTGGAGGTTGCTGCAAATCTTCCTGAGCAGGAAACACTTCACCCACAGTTTTAAATGAGTGGGAGAATCTGTCAGTCTGACCAGTGAATATCTGCAGGTTCAGATGTTAAAGATAAAACAGTGATTGTGATAAACTGATGGACTCAACGTGGCGTCGGTGGAGTCGTCCTGGATTCTGGGCCGTGAAGGCTGTGATGTAGAGGAGGAGGGGGAGGAGGAGCCATGTCCGTTCAATAGCTCGACTGTGTGCTTTGTGGCGTGATTTGGGCCCCAATTTAGTTCTCCATTGTCAGATTGGATGAGCACTAATGTGGTTAAGTAATCAAGCAGATTGCTGCTTCATGCATTGCTGAGGACACAGAGTCGTCTGCTCTCTGCAGGAAAACATCATTCAGAAAAACACAAACCAAACTTTCATCAGCAGTTTTATACAACAGCGTAAACCTGTCACGTTTTTTTTTTCCCACGCTCATTTGATTAGCAAACTACTTTCTCTTCAGGCACTTAATAAAAAAAAAATGCAAAATGTTTGAGATGTTCCAGGAAGCATCTGTTCACCATCGACTCGGTCTCAGACCTGAGTTAGAAATGATCTGTGTCTGCTCCGTCTGCCGTCTGGCTGATGTTCACCCTGATGTTGGAGAAGGAAGTGTCGATTGAACAATTGGACTTCCTGTTTCAAGTCCTTGTCCTCGTAGGTTGCAGAGTTTAACTTCAGAGTAAAGGGGCTCTCTTTTGTCATTGTGACAAATTATTGCTTCCTCTTTTCTTTCTCCATTAGCAGCTGAGTCATTTACTAGAAGAGAGTTGGATACTGTAAATGTCCAAGAAGATGCACAAACATCTGAGCTTGAAATGTATCTGCAAACCTTCTTTCCATTGCCATCATTTCCTTTTTTAACATATAGAGCCACAGGCAGGAAGTAGGTTGAAGTGACCTGCAAACTTTCAGCTGCTCTTTTTTTTTTTTTTTTTTTTTAAATCAACCCTCTGCTCTGCTTTGTTTTCATTGTTTCTGTTTTTAGTTTTACCACAGACACTTACCCTCTACCCCACAACCCTCACGCTAAAACACTCAGACACGCCACTCTGACATGCACACACACACTCGCACACACACACACACACACACACACACACACATCTCAGTGCGTCCTCACACAGTCCCTTCCTGCTGCTATTGTAACACACTTCGCAGTTCTCCTTTCTATCTGGGCTGCAACTGTCACAGCTGCAGCGACAGGAGGATGTGCGCTTGAGGGCGCGTTCGATGCTCGGTGATTGCACCTCGTCGTCACATCATCATTCAAGTTGATTGAATCGGATTGAATCGCTCGAGTTCGATGTCTGTTTCTACATTTGGACGTATGGCTCCTCTAAATAGAACATGAACATGGTGGACATGTACTCAAGGGTTTGTTCGAGTCACCGGTCCAAGCGGCCGAGCGGTTTGACTCTGCCGCTGGTTCCTCAGGTAGGTTTCTGGTCACGTTGTCGTCAATTTATCTTTTATTGTCACGTTTATAATTTTCTGTTCAGTCTATGTGATGTGGATCGAAGCATTACTTGATATGTTTTGATAACTGTCTCACTTCCTGCTTTGCGTAAACATGTCACTGCTGCACTTGTTTCTTTTCCTGTATAGTGAAAACTGGCGTCAACATCCAACTCACAGCCGTTTCCTTTTGTTTTATAGTTTAAATTTTTTTTTACGTTTTTAGGTTGGACGTTAAGGAGTTATATCAACAGGACGGACTCTGAATTTGACAGTTTCATTTGTGGTCAGAAACAATTACAGTCACTTATTTCAGACACAAGCGAGTTTTAAAATCAAAACGACCACAAGAACAGAAACAGAGAAACATGATGGGTGTTTGAGATACAGCTGCTTCAAAACTACAACAGCCTCCGAACGCTTTTTAAAATCATCTGTTTCATGTATAAAACGTAAGACGAAAGATATGATTCCTGTGATTTGGGGCTTTGGGCACCGCAAAGAGGACTAACTAGGGCAAAGGACCAGTGTTGGAGGAAATATTCAGCACAGATAAAGAGCACAGGGGTTTCCAACCGAGGGGTTGAGGCCCTCATGTGGTCTCCAGATAAATCTGAGTGGTCCTGACGTGATAGCTGAGGTTGGAGATGGTAAAGCTAAGAACTAATACTGTATTAGGTTGGAAAGTGGGTTAATCTTTAATAAGATATTCAAATTTTGTTTGTAAAACTAGAAATTAGAAGTGTAGTGGAGCTGCAAGTGGAATATTTTAGTTAAGTACTAAAGTAGAAATAGAAAGTACAACACTCAGCAATATTCCCATTAAATGATGAAAATCAAAACGTTTCGTCACAGTTTGTCCTTATGTGCAGATTAAACCCTGTTGTCCTTTCGTTTTCATGTGGTTTTGTTTGGTGGTTTTATACAAACGATGGGGACATTCCAGCGTAGCGATGTCAGAGATCAATGAAACAGCTCTTTCATTTCCTCTCCTACTATTTCTGTGTGTGTGTGTGTGTGTGTGTGTGTGTGTGGGTGTGTGTTTGGATCAATCTGTTTTGGGGTCAGTTGTCTGGTTGTTTGTATTGATCCGATCGCCTCGTGGTTATATTGAGATCAATGATGAAACAAAGTCAGCAAAGTGATAAGATCGAGTGGACGGATAAAAACAGAACGAGGTTGATCGGGAAATCGATGACATAGAGAAGCAGCATCATAAAGTTTTATTAAGCTGTTTTTATCTTTGACTCCTGATTTCTTTGGCCTAATTTAGACCTCATCAAATATTAATCAGAGGTAAAAGCATTTATATCAGTTCAACTGTCCTGACGTTGGCTTTAAGAGCAAATGTTGCAAGTTCTGCATCAACTTTTAGTCCTTTTTGTGACAAAAGTTTGCAACACTAATGCAAATTGTTGTTTTTCTTATATTTTCATCATTTTTTTACACAAGAAAACATGGTTGTGTTTCCACATTGTGTGAAGTTAAACTTTTTCCTATCTGACATTTTTGCAACTTTCCGTTTATTTTCTGAAGTGACGCAGCTCAGACGACGTCACCACCAACCAGGATTAAACGCAGCACCTTTAAAACTCAAAAAACTCAGCTTTGTTACGGGAAAACTGAGGCACATGAATTTGCATCGATAACAGCTGCAAATAAGCTAAAATCACTCGATGAGAAGGAGATTTGCATGAAAAATCTCGTGCAAAGCATCAACTTCAGCAGGAAAAATGGATCTAATAAAATATTAACTGTTTTAGTGACGTGCTGCCTCCTCTCTAACTCTGCACATTGATCACAGCGATGAGCAGACGCAGCTCAGACTCTCGGGTTGGTAAATATAGACCATGTGGCGAGCTACAAGATGAGAAGTCATCTGAGTTTAGTCTGACAGAGCAGCAGCCATCATGACGGCGTTGAGACACGTTCTCACGATGCTCTCAGCGAGGAATAAGTGTCTCAGTGAAGCCAAGGTGAGAAGAGACGGATTCAAACCAAATGTGGCTCATGATGATTTTATTTATTTTATTTATTTTTAGAAATTTGAGCAGAGAAACGGTGACGGCTTCGGTCGCTGCGTCACAGTTCATCAGTTCATGTCGTCACATCTCAGTTGCTGCTTCTCCTCACGTTTCCTTTCAGTCTCATTATACTTGTTTAAACAAACTAGTTGTGATGATGATGAGTCCAGTCATGTGTCAAGAGTTTGATATCACAGTGTTGAGGAACTGAAACATGTTTTAGTGATTCTGGCTGAATTTGAGCCTGATCTGTTTTTATTTTTGGTGTGTGCAGTTTGTGTGGTCAGATGCCCTTATTGAGTTAATCAGGTGCTTGTTGTGTATCTGAGTAAAACACACAACCCTCAGGAGCATGTCAGGAAAAGACAAACACACACACACGATCTTTGACACGAGCGTTTATTTCTTCTGTTCAGTAGAAATGAAGCAACAATAAGGTGATGATCATGATTCAGGGAGGAGCACCTCTGTGGTTTGTTTGGTTTGTTTTTAGCTGTTGGCTACTTCCTGAAAGATGCGGAACAGTAATGTTTGAAGAGCTTTGGTAAGCAGCGTTTCTTGACATAGACACAACTTTTCATGTTGTGAAACACTGTTAACAAGTCGTCAAAAGTGACAAACTGAAAGTTTCAACAAATGACGCAGACAAAAGTTTTTCCTCGAGTTTTTCTACATCTGTATGTTTGATTTCTCCACAGGTGGAGGATGAAAGTCTCCGCTCGGCCGTATACGTCAACGTAGCGCAGCTTCGTCAAGGCACCTCAGAGTCTCCTCCCTCGGCTCCGTCGTCCTACTCGCCGTCGTACCTCGACCCGGAGGGATGGGAGGTTCACACTGACCAGGAGAGTGGGCAGGAGTACTACTACCACCCGGCCACGGGGCGCACCACCTGGGACTGCCCCTTCCTCGACTCCCCCACCGACCCCGAGCGCTTCCACCGGGAGGAGCTCTGCTCCCCGTCGCCTCCTCAGTCGCCCAGCCTCCTCTCGCCGTCCACCGCCTCCCCCTCTGCCTGTACCTCAGACTGGGAGCAGTTGGTGGATGAGAGCAGCGGTCGCACCTACTTCTACAACCCGATGTCTGGGGAGACGTCCTGGGAGCCTCCAGAGCAGCTGAGCCCGTACCCCCCTCTGATGGAGCCCATGAGCGTGCACAGGTTTCACGAGGACGGGCCGGTAAGGACAGCCCGCCTCGCCTGCTCTACTTACTGCCTCTTCCTGTCTCCTGTTTTAGCTTCACCCTGGGGAAAGCTGTAAATACAGTCTGCCTTTAATGGAATTAAATCTCCTGCACCTACATATCAGATCAGACAGGACTCATTTCCGTCAGGGAAGTTGTCAGCAGTCGTACAGAATATCCTCAGCCGTCCCTCGGTGGCGTCTCTAACTTTAAACGAACAGAGACGTGTGTCCTCATTGTGAATCAACTGAAACATGAAGAGAATCAAGATGTTAAACTGTTGGTTTAATCACCGCACGTCCACATCTTACATTATTGATGATGATTTCCTATAAGCAGCAAGTGACCCCTTTATTTACTGCATTTTTTTGAGCATGAACTAGAACATTAATAGGCCAAGACAGAATAATACTTTGAGGCCATGAAAATGCTTTGACTTATTTGTCAAAGTCACAGGAAAAGTCCTTGAGCTCTTTATCGAGGCCGCACTGGGAATTAAATCAGCTGAGATTATTCAGATGAGACGTAGAAACATTTCAGCTCCAAAAAAAAAAAAAAGGAGGCAAAGATCAGATCAGATCGTCGACGTTTGAGTCTGATGTTGAAACTGTTCCTGGTCTGAAGGTCACGACTCCTCAGATTGATTTGTAAATCTTTTACCTGCTGAATTACATCTGTAAAATTATAGTTACAGGAAAAACAAATCCTCATCCTACAAAGGTTCATAAACAAGTGTTTTAATTAGTGTTTCCTTCTCGTTTTAAATCTGCAGCCTCCTCTACCGGAGGAGGACTACCCCCCGGAGGATTACCCAGGAGCTGATCAGCCTGAGTCCTACGAGGAGCAAAGTGCTGCCGGACCTCCCACCTTCCCTAGAGAGTACAGCCTGGGCCACGTGAGCCGGACCGTGATCCCCAGAGCGAGTCTGGACCGGAGCACGCCGGCCGGCTGGAACCTGATGGTGGAGCCCAACGGGACCTGGGTTTTCACCAGCGAACACTCTCCAGACGAGGTAGGATGTCTGACGCGTCTGTTCAGGATCAGATGTTTCTGTTCAACGTTCGTTTCGATGTTTCTACTCATGTTGACAATAAGAGGAAGTATAGTGTTTAAAAGTCATTGTCATAGTGTCAAAGTTTCGTCACATGATCACATCCAGAAAAGAAACTTAAAGTTTTTCTGAACAACAGACGTTTTAACTAAGACGTGAATGTTTCTGCGACAGTGGATCAAGTCTGTGGATGATCGGGGACAGACGTACTACTACCTGAGAGACGGATCCAAGTCTCAGTGGACTCTACCTGAGGTAAAGATCGTCGCCGTGGTTACACTGCGTCACGGTTGGGATGTCTTTTGTATTTTCAGTTTTGTTTTGTTTATGTTTATCGATCCACACCTCAGCTTTGAGACCATTAAAGAAGTCAAAGAGCAGTTTCCACTCAGATAACATTTACTGTAAATATCAATGTGACGTAAATAAATGACATTGGCTCCAACAACTTTACAAATAAAGGTAGGGCAGCCTGAGAGGCGAAATTCAGGGCAAAAAAAAAAAAAAAAAAAAAAATCTTGAGCTGCACCACTTGTTCTTATCTAATCTGGAGTGTGTTGCCTGTCGTTAACATTTAACAACCAGAACATTTAGTTTAGTGTCTTTTTAGTGAAGCATCTTGTCGTCTTTCCTCCCTCAGGCTCCTGCAGGACCCGGTCAGTCCCGGGTGGAGAACGGCGTCGAAGCAGAAAACCTGTCAGTGATTAAAAACTGGAGACACACGGTGGGACCGTCTCAGTTCAGCGCCGCTCAGGATGAAGCGGTACACACACACACACACACACACACACACTCACTCATTAAAACACACACACACGCGCGATGAGACCTGCATGTACATGCTTCATCACACATCTCAGGGTGTGTTCATCAGCAGCTTCAATAGAAAAGCTTCAGCGAGGGTGAGTCCGTGTTCAGGCTCAGACACTCCCAGGTTTTTAACCCTTATTTAGCAAGTCAAATCACCTGCAGAGCTCGTACGGCTCCGTGGGCGGAGGAGGGGTGGAGACGGGGGAGGGAGCGCTGCATTTGTGCTCAAACACCCGGGAGTTAGTGGATACAAATAAGGGCTTGTGCTTGTTCTTATGAAGCAACTCGGCTGTAACAAGCAAAGGTTGAGACCTTGTACAAGGACACAGCAGCAGAGGTGGTGTTTGTTTCTTCCTCTAGATTTTAATTAATTCTCAAAGCTCTTTAGACTTTTATAAAATAAAAAGCCAAACAGTGGAGAAGAAAAACTCTATAGAGATAGAGAGAGTGGGACAGAGACGAAGAGAGATCCCTAATTATATCAATCAATGGTTATTTATAGAATAATTTCCATACAGTTAAAACACGCAGCACAAGTCCCAGTCAACTTCCAAGTGATAAAGGAAAAACAAGAAACATATTGTAACGTATCAGGAACTGAACTGAGGAAGTGTTATCATACACTGACACCAGAGATGCAGAAAATAATTAAAAACACTGAAAAAGAAAAGTATAAGAACAGAGTCTAACAAGTAGTAGATAGTAAACTGAAAGAGGTGACGTCCAGATCAACATGAACCAGAGTCTATTTCACCATGACAACCAGTCAAACTCCTCAACAGATATGTTACGTTGGTTGAAGTAATATCCAGTTTGACCGTCATTTGTTTTCACAACCAAATAGTTAACAATGAAAGTAAATGGGGCAGCCAGCCAAACGTATCTAAATTGTCATTTTTTAACCACTAATAAAGTTCAAAATATCACTTCACTTCAGCAGTAGCATGAATAGGGTCCCTACACATAAACTGAAGTACTGATAACTTAGTAAGTGAACTGAGAGTTTATTAAAAACACTGTTTTACAAGACTTACCCAACGTCTGGTTTAATAACAACTGGTGATGAAGGTTGTTCCACATCAGCAGATTCATCATTTTCCTCACTTTTTGTCTTTTTAACAAACTCACGGTATCACAGAGGAAAGTTTTCAGTTAAACTTTAAATATAAAAAGTCCTAACCACTAAAACCTCTAAAACCTCCGTCTCCTCTTTCTTCTTCGTCTTGTTTCAGAGGTTCGTCCCGACTCATCGCAGGAACACGTCGGACTACAGCAGCGACAGCTCCAGCACAGGAAACTCTCCAGAGGTTCATCATAACGTGAGTATTTGACTCTTTATGCTCTGATGAAATGATGTGTTAGTCGCTCAACACATTAACCGTGTTGTATCTCTCTCTGTATCTGAAGGCGTTTGGGTTTCGTCCCTGGAGAAACCCGTATTATCTGACCTCCAGGTGGCTGCGCTATAACGTTAGTGTCGACCTGAGCTCCATCATCGATAGAAAACAGCGACTGTCTTTTTATTTACGATGGAGTCAACGATCACTCAAGCAGCGTTTAATGTCCTTAATCATTCGAACCATCCTGTTTTTCATGCAGCGATGTTTTTCTCAGGCTCTGTGTTGATTGTTTGTCAGAGGAAAGATTGGATTAAAGAATAGGGAATTAACACAGTTTTCACACAAAATAAGTAGTTTTACTTCTGTGTTTTTGATTTACGCTGGAATCACAGAGTTATTACAAGAAGTAAAACCAGGTCTCAGACTCTGTACGTTTTAAAAACCTATCAATAAAATTCAAATGTGTCTTATTGGCAACTAAAAATATCTTGTTGTGGCTCCAGAAGCTGTTAAAAACTCATTAGTGAGTCACTGTGTTGCACTGTGACGTGACATGTTCCTCTGTTACCGCGACGCAGTTTATTTGAACTCGATCCCACAGAAACATTCACCAAAATAAACCCAACAAATCTAAAAACTCTCAGACAAATGGAGCATTTATTACAAATGTCCAGCAAAATGAGGCTGTTCACAGACGAGAATAAATACAAAGAGTAGAGAGACTATTATTATTATTATTATTATTATTATTATTATTATTATTGTTGTTGTTGTTGTTGTTGTTGTTGTTGAATAAAACCAACCTGATATTTTAAGCTCGTTGTAACTCGACACACTAGTTTCATTTCTGTATATTCATCATTGTTCCCAGAGGCTTAGTCTTCATTGTTTGTCCCTCATGTCATCACATAATTAGACTTGAAGAATAATTACATATAATCATCAAAGAATTCAAGTGTTTATTATCTTTTACATTTTTTCTTTTTTCTTTTTTTGCAGGTGCAGAACCTGGAGAAGGCAGGAATCCTTAATAAAACAAAAGTGTCTGAAAACGGCAAGAAAGTTCGGTAAATCAGCAACTCACAGCCTATTTGTGTTTAATGTTGTTTTTTTTAAAGATGTGATTCTCTAGTTTCACTTTGGAGTTTTGACTCATATGTTTCTTCTTTTTACTTTCAGGAAAAACTGGGCTCAGGCGTGGACGGTTCTCCACGGAGGAGTGTTGACATTTCACAAAGACCCGAAGTCGGCGGCGTCGGGAGCGTCGGTACGACGAGCGATTAATCTTTTAATTTAAAACTCTGAACGCTGCTTCTGACAAAGGTCTTAGATTCGTTTCATCCATCACCTGAAACTTCACATTAGACTCAAGTTTCTCGGTGAAGAATAAAAGTGAAATGTGAATCTTCGGTGAGATGTTGAGTCAAGTTCATGAAGTGACAGTGAAGTCAAACCCTTCAGGGTCAGGAGGCGCCGACACTGACAGTCACAGCTTTTGTTTTACGACACAGCTTGTTTCTTGGAATGCAGCGCTGTCAGTTTGGTTGACAGCTGTGTGTGTGTGTGTGTGTGTGTGTGTGTGTGTGTGTGTGTGTGCGTGTGTGTTTTTGTAGAACAAGACCAATCAGATTGTTGCGGAGGTCACGGTAGACCTGCACGGAGCATCGATTGGCTGGGCCTCGAAGGACAAATCCAGCAAGAAGAATGTTTTAGAGGTGTGTTCATTTGTTGACTCGGCACATAGCGCGGCTTGTTGTTGATGTTCTTATCTTGTGCAAATAACACATGTTCTTATTTTTAGCTTTGTTGCCTCATTTAAGAAACTTCAGTCAAACCTGAAACCTGAGTTTGATATATTTATGATACATTTAAATATCACAAACGTCCAAACATGTAACATTTAATAGGTAAAACGTTCAACTAGTTATCTGCAACTAGACAGCTAACATTAGCATTAGCTTCTGTTAAAGTGACGTCCAGAGTAACATGAACCAGAGTCTATTTCACCATGAATATGAGTCAAACTCTCCTCAACAGATATGTTACGTTGGTTGAAGTAATATCCAGTTTGACCGTCTTTTGTTTTCACAACCAAATAGTTAACAATGAAAGTAAATGGGGCAGTCAGCCAAACGTATCTAAATTGTCATTTTTTAACCACTAATAAAGCTCAAAATATCACTTCACTTCAGCAGTAGCATGAATAGGGTCCCTACACATAAACTGAAGTACTGATAACTTAGTAAGTGAACCCAGAGTTTATTAAAAACACTGTTTTACAAGACTTACCCAACGTCTGGTTTTATAACAACTGGTGATGAAGGTTGTTCCACATCAGCAGATTCATCATTGTTTCTCACTTTTTGTCTTTTTAACAAACTCATGGTATCACAGAGGAAAGTTTTCAGATGAACTTTAAATATAAAAAATGTCTTGTTTGTTCCCATAATAATATCTGTAGAAGTGTCTGTCTAGTCTTTATGGTTTGTTTGTTTTTTATCCCTGTTTCACATCAGCATCACATCTTCATTTTCCTGAACTTACTTACACTTACTAAGTTATCAGTACTTCAGTTTATGTGTAGGGACCCTATTCATGCTACTGCTGAAGTGAAGTGATATTTTGAGCTTTATTAGTGGTTAAAAAATGACAATTTAGATACGTTTGGCTGACTGCCCCATTTACTTTCATTGTTAACTATTTGGTTGTGAAAACAACCAAATGGTTGTTCTTGTTATGTTCTTGTTCTTGTTACTCTGGACTGTCACTTTAACTCTAGTTTTATCTTCACTTCTTTGCTCTTCCTGTTAGCATGCTAACAGCTACCTCCAGTCTGGTTAGAGGGCGTATGCAAAAACATAATAAGTTGATAATGTTGCTAAATAAAAGTTATGGTATCACCACAACGACTACAACCACCCACATGAACTTCATTAACTACGTTTCACTTTAGGTCATCGTTGAGTCGTCGAAGCTTCACTGCAGCTAAATAAAGTTTAAACTTTCAGATCCTTTATGAGTCAAAAACAAGAGTGAAACTTATTTGTTTTTGTTGATCTTTCTCTCCTGCAGCTAAAAGGCAAGAACGGTGTTGAGTTTCTGATACAGTACGACACAGAGAGCATCATCAACGACTGGCACAAAGTCATAACGGACACAATCAGACAACTGGTAAGAAACTAAAACTGGTTAAAGAGGAGGATCAGTACGATTCTTGTTGTGTGTTCAGTATGAAGCTGCAGTTCAATTTAACTCAGATGTTAAATTGATGATATGATCAGGAGTACCAGGACCACCACTCAGAGGAGGAGGACACCGACTTGTACGAGAAGATCGCCCACACGGAGCGAGACGACAAATTTGACAAACGGAAGTGTGAGTTGAAGCTTCACTGTGAAAGTAAACCGAGCGTGTTTGAACAGCGCAGGACCGGAGACGTAATCGTTTTGACCTAGTTTCATTCATCGGGTCCTCTGAGACCTAACATCACAAAAACATTTTAATAAATGTTCCAATCAAACTCTCTGTTCTTCAGCCACCAAACCCAACCTGACGTCCTCGTCCAGCTCGGCCGGAGACGCCGACCAGAAGAGAGTTCGAACCAAACTGATGAAGTTTCTCATGAAGCGACCGACGCTGCAGTCGGTCAAAGACAAAGGATACATCCGAGGTACAATCAACATATGTAACATTTCACTGTAACACCTGTTATTTCTTTATAGGACCAAAACAAACACAAACACAGATCACAACCAGATGTTGTTTGATACATGTAAATTCCTGCAGCAGCTTCAACTTTGTTATTGACACTTGTTTGCATATTTAAACTTTCTGTAGCTGCCCTTTTTTATCTGACACTTCCTGTACAATCTCATTTATATCAAAGTTCATTCTTCACTTTGTTATAATTGTTTATTATAAACTCTTGATATGAGTCATAAACCTGCTCCTTTTTATTATAGTGTCACTTATATGAGTGTTATAATGTTGTAATGTTGTTATAAAGTGTTTTTATATATATATATTTATTTAATTAATTATTGTCTATTTTCTTCAAGTAACTTTATAATTTTCCAAAACAACAACTTTAAATCTGGAGTTAATTCTTCAGTGTTACTACTACAAATGCTACTTTTTCTAATAAATGTTTTTTTCTTGTGTTTTCTGTCAGATAACGTGTTCGGTTGCCACCTGGCCACACTCTGTGCCCAGGAGAGAACCACTGTTCCTAGTTTTGTGGAGAAATGTGTCAGAGCGGTAGAAAGAAGAGGTAAATCCACAACCACATCAAGTGTTTTTGTCATGTGCAGTGAAGCGGATTGAACTAACCGGCGTCGTGTTGATTCTCAGGTTTAGACATCGACGGTCTCTACAGAGTGAGCGGGAACCTCGCCACCATCCAGAGACTTCGCTTCAAAGCCGATCACGGTAAAAATCACTGGTTAAAACCGACGGATTCAAAAGAAAATATACCTGTGAGCAGCAATGAGGCGACCAAGCAGTAAAATAAGCCAGTTTAACTAATTTGCCAAAAAATGTGCCAAAGGGCCATTAACAGAACAATCCACAGCAGCAGACATGACTGTTAAGTCAATATCCAACAGCGTCCCCTAGAGGCCAAATGACCCCAGATTGATCAGGATCAGTTCAGGAGTCTGTTCACTGAGTGTGATCAAGATAGATTGAGGCTTTACTGAGATATGAGCTCATTTCCTGTGATATGGCCTCACTGCTGATTTCAATTAGCGTGACAGACAAACGCTTTGGTACAAAAATAAATTCATGTAAGGCTTTTGTCAGGTGCGGTCTGAAGATCATCTGTGTCAAGTTTCGTGATGATCGGACTAAATTTAAATCCTGTGAAGAGTTAAGTTTCATTTTCAATAAAATCCAATATGGTGGCCAGTTTTTATGATTTCATAAAAAACTTTACAATGATCATTAACGGGTCAACAACATGTCAGCAGACATGATAACTGACGTAAAATTCCAAATAGATCAAGAGATATGAGCAAAAACATGTTTTTTATAATTACAGCTCCCCCTAGTGGCCAAATGGCCCTAAATTGATTTTGTCCCTTCAGGATGTGGTCTGGGGACTGGTCATTAAGGTTGATTAAAATATCTCAAACTATTGCTGAGATATGAGGTCACTTCCTGTTCGGTGGCTTCACCACTGATTTTGATTGACTGTGGCGGTCGAACGGTTACGATCTGTTAGATTCTAAATGGAACCTCGATGAAGGTCGGTCTCAAAAGTAAGTGTGTCAAGTTTCGAGCCGATCGTACAAAATTTGCGAGAGAATAAGCATTTTGAAGGTTTTTGATAGAATCCAAGATGGCGGAAAATCTATCATGGCGCAAATTGACGTCATAGTGCGTTAGAATCAGCTCGATCCAGGGAATCCAACTTTACCAGGTTTGTAACAATCAACCATATGAATCAAAAGTTATGAGCATAAACATGACTGCAACTTTGACCAGTTGGTGGCGCTAGAGGGTGTGTGCTGCTGGAACGAAATTTTTAGGAATTGATACTGACCCTGACCACAGTGAATGTGCCAAGTTAGAACATTTCTGCCCAGTTCTGACACCAGTGGCTTTGCTGCTTTGCATCTTGGCCACCAGTCAGAGGAGTTTGATTCACTGTAGCGTCTCACTGTGCCAGCGGCGCCACCTGCTGTGTGTTAATGGTCTTTACATCTGTTTCTGTTCTGTTAAAACAGAGGAACTGGACCTGGAGGACGGTCAGTGGGAAGACGTCCACGTCATCACCGGAGCATTAAAGCTGTTTTTCCGTGAACTTCCTGAGCCTCTTTTCCCTTTTAGCTTCTTTAACAACTTCATCGCCACCATCAGTGAGCTCATGTTTTATACTTATACATTTCACTTGCACAAATATTAACATGCAGTTAATTAGTAATTAACTCTGCAGACACCTGCAGTACGATTTAATGAAAACAACTGAAATCAGCTGCAACACATGGAGGTCACATTACATGTGTTAGTAACTTTAATAAATCAATCAGTTCGTCTCCTGCATGAACTACAACAAACATTAATCCTCCTTTATATCTTTTATTTACTAGTTTTTAAAGATATGATTGAGTCAAATCATACATATTAATATTTGATTAAATTAAATTAGATATTTTAATATCGATGATGGATGTTAATATAAATGTGACACCTGAACCATCAGATTTTCAATATTTTGTTGCACGTGTTTAAATATTTTTATCTAAAATGTAAATTATATCATCTGATCTCAGGTTTTACTTGGTTCATTAACATCAAATGAAAACTACAACAGTAGAAATCAACATTTTTGAAGAAAGTTGACGACAAAGTCTGATGTTATTTTGTTTTTATGCTGCGACGTCTTGAACTGATCGTGTGATTTGATCAGTGAAAGAGAATAAAAATAGATAAATAATCCAGACGTCCAACTTGTTCCACTGGTTTTTTATTCTAACAGACTCAGAGTCAGAGAGTTGTTGTTAATTCATCGATTTGACCGGTGGTGAATTATTTTACGCCATGTCTTTATTTTAATTAGCAACCGGAGAATAATTAGATTCTCATGTTCGTAGAAATGTCTCAGTGATTATAAATGATTTACATGATGAAAATAAGTTTATATTATTTTAATAAATGTTGTTGTGTTTTTCCAGGGATTTCTGAATACAAGTCAAAGCGGTCATTTATGCTAGAACTGATTAGAAAACTTCCTGGTCCAAACCACGACACCATGGAGCTTCTGTTTGGACATTTACGCAGGTAGAGGTTGTTTTTATTATTGTTAACACACGACTGGAGACAAATAAAACACGACTCCTCATGTTGTTGCTGTTGTTGTTTTCCTCCGTCAGGGTCATCCAGTACGGAGACGACAACCGTATGACGGTGCAGAACGTGGCCATCGTGTTCGGTCCGACGCTGCTGCGACCGGAGACCGAGTCGTCCAACATCGCCATGCACATGGTGTTTCAGAACCAGATAGTCGAGTTCATCCTCAACGAATACGAGTTCCTCTTCCACTCCAGTTAAAAAAACAAACTCAGACGACCGTCGTTAAGCCTCCAGCTGCCAAACGTCTCAAAAACGTGCTACGAGTCATTTTGCAAGAAGCTCTAGATTTAATTTACTTTTCGCTTGCACATAAGCAGCTTCGGTGCAGCAGATGAAGATGAAACTTCCTGTAAATTAAGTTCTCGTCAGGTTTTCTTCGTGCAGGATGTTTGAAGTGTAACCACGTTAAAAAAAAAAAAAAAACTAGATACAAGGATCTTCAAATCATCTTTGCTGAGAATATTCGAGGCCTGTTCACCTTCTGTTTTGTCAGATTTAGGAGACTCCTTCTGTCTTTTGCAGTATTGTTGGACTGGAGATGAAACTGAACGTGTGTTTTTAGTTTCTGGTCTCGAGCTACTGAGCTTATTTTTTCTGCGTCTTGGGTGGAGGAAGGACGGTGTTGGTCGAGGTTTCTAATCTTAATCTCACTCGTCACTTTGTGGAGGTTTTAACTGTTTATTTTTTTTATTTTTTAATGTTTTGTTTTTGTTTAAATCACAGATACGATAGAACCCAAGTCAAACTGAACGGACGCATTAATTCCCCTTTTAATAAGAAATGATCAATAATTGCTTCCATCTTTATTTTTTAGAGAGTTTAATGAAAATGTAAAGTTTATCACGCATCACAGTAACTCAGATTATATTCTAATAAAACAGTTTTTGTTTTTCAGTTTCATTTTTACCCATCAATTCTTTCATCTGTAATATAGAGACATGTAAAAAAGAAAAGAAAAGATAAATATTAATGCCTTTATCTCGCTGTGAAGTAGACGATTACATAGAAAAACCTATGCAGCCTCTAGGTTTTTTTTTTTTCCACACATTTTGTTTTACAGTTGTGCTGTACTGAAACTGTATAATAACAAGAAATAGAAAATATAAATAAGTAAAACATCTTTTTGAAGTCAATCTGACTATGAAGTGAATATTAGAAGAGATTTATGTCCTGTAAATAGAAATAGAAGCATATTTATGCTAAAAGACGATGAAAATGCACAAGTTATTCAATAATAAAATAACTTTGTAAAAAAAAAAATGTGTTCATTCTTTTCTCATTGTTTTGTTCATGTGACAAATCATTATACATGCTATATAAGTAAATTGAGTAAATTAAAAGTAATATCATTGGGTATAAGCTGTTATATTTTATTATAATTGATGCTTCAATATTTTAATGTATAAACAACCTTTAGGTGGGTTTAGTTTCCTTATATTTTCACATAAATCTCATATTTACATGTTTGTATTAGAGGAAAAAAAGAAGAAGTAGGAACATGACAAACGATACGTTGTCACTTTAACATGTGTTTATATACTTTATTTATATATTGAGGGATATATTCACTCTGTTTTTTGCTTTTTACTACTTTCTATTTAGTTGTAGATTAACCAAAAACTTAAATAATAAAAACAAATGAATTAATTAGATAGATAGACAGAGATCCGATATCCAATCAGGGAAATTATTACGTCACAGCAGCAAAACACAAAGATATATATATAAGATATATAGTAAAAAAATTAAATTAGATGATATAATTATACATAATAATTATATATAATAATAATTATATATATTATTTTTATATATATTATATATATATATATATATATATATATATATATATATATATATATATATATATATATATATATATATATATATATATTTATATTTGTGTTTATTCTATTTGTTTTCTGAGGTTTGGTGTGAACCTGTGTTTCTAGCCGGAACCATTTGAGGTGGTGGACCGGTTCCCGGAAGCTGTCAGCTGTGAAAACCGCATCAACTGCAATGAGTTTTGAGTGGCCCTGGCAGTATAATTTCCCACCGTTTTTTACGTGAGTCACACATTTTCCTGCTCACATTTTAAAAAAACATTCATCATATTTTCTCATTAGTTTCTGTTTTTCACGGATTTTTGAATCGAAATGTGTTAATTTCACGAGCTAGCATCATGTTAGCATGCTAGCCGGCTAACAGCTAGGGAAGTGATTCACACCTGCTGTTTACAAAGTTTATGTGACAGTTGGAGACGGTTTTTATTACGTCTTTTCATCATATAAACATCAAAACATTTACTTAATCATTAACGATGCGTGTTGAAGACTTATTTTAGCTGTTAGCCGTAGCTAGCTGTAGCTGTTTTGATCGTCAGCTGTCAACACCCAAGAAAACTTACATTTCTGCTTAATATTAACCAGTGTTATAGGTAATTATGTGACCTGGGTTATTCTGTGACATTATAATTTAAATAATGTACTAACTCAGAAATGTTTTAATATAAAAAATATGGTTATACTCTATATTTCATCAGATATAAATGGGTAGTTAGTTAGCTAGCTAACCAGCTAGCTGCTGTTAGAATCAAAATACAAATAAAAGAACAAACAATAAACAAAATAAATCAATAATTCTGCAAATTAGAAAGAAGCACGTGTGTGTTAAATGTGCTCACATGTATGAAAACTATACATAAACAGAGATTTATAAACAGTAACATTTGTGTTATATATTATAGCAGGTAGATGTGAACTAGTTAGTTAACTAACTGGTGTTAAAATCAAAATACAAATACAAATAATAAACAAAATAAACAGATAATCCTGCAGTTAGAAAGTAGAACATTGTAAATAAACGCGGTAACATTTGTGTGTAGAGTTGTGATTCAGTTTTATGTCACTTTGTTGTTGTTGCGTCAAGTTTTGTAACATGGAAGGTGTTGCTATTATTTTGTCCACCCCCCGTTTCTATTAATATTGTAGATTAAATTAAAGACTCATCTCTGTATCAAAACACTCAACATTAACTAAGGACATGTTAGTTTTTCTGTGATAATTTAATTTAAATCTCTGAGTCGAGCTCAACTAAACTAAAACAAGCTAAGAAACTTGTTTTTTCCTGCTGTCACCAGTTATAAGAACAATAACCGGAACAACAAAACAAATACGAGGAACACAATCATCTCCAGTTCGCTGATACCGCTGGATAATAACGCTGCGTTTGTTTTGTGCCGTACACTCGTGGCTATTTTAAGTCGCACACAGACGGATGATAAGTTTAAGTTCTAAGAAACGGTTGATAACGGTGTCGACTCTTCAGAAATGCTGCTGATTTTTTCATTTAGATTATTTTTTATTATGAGATTAAATGAACAAAGCTGAAGGAGAAGATGATGTTGTAGATTTTTATTTGCACAATAAGTCAGTAACTTATCGTTCTCAACTGCTTCTCTGACTTTAACAAACAAAGATTTTTGTTAAAAACACACAAATAAAGAATGATGCATGGTTCTTCTAACGAGCAGATGGATCAGGTCTCGTCTGGCGTTTTCATCTCTGCGCCGTCGTGTTTCTTGTTTGTTCTATGACGACTGAACTCTTCATCGTTCATGTCGACAGGCTTCAGCCCAATGTTGACACGAGACAGAAACAGCTGGCGGCGTGGTGCTCCCTCGCTCTGTCGTACTGTCGACATCACAAGCTCTACACCCTGGACGTCATGGAGGCTCAGGAAAGCCCCGTGTTCAACAACAAGAAGATAGAACGTATCCTCCACAACAACAGCGAAATGATTTATAGACGTCATCAAGAGGTGTTTTGTTTGTTTTTATTTGTTCACTATCAAACCTTAACTGTGTTTTTTTAAGGAAAACTGTCAATGGAAGCGATTCAGGTCGTGTTTGAAGAACTGAGGAAAAAGGGTAAATTTTGTTCTGTCTCTTGAGATGACAAACACTTTATCTCATCGCATCACGTCAATTCATTTCTGAAGCGTTAAACTTTCTGTGTCTGTGTCGTCGTTGTTGCTTCACTCGACCACAGGAAACCTGGAGTGGTTGGACAAAAACAAGTCTCGGTGTTTAGTCATGTGGAGACGACCGGAGGAGTGGGGCAAGTTAATATACCAGTGGGTGAGTCATGAAACGCAGACACAGTGTTCCTTCAGTCAAACTGTGTATTTCTGTTCATTTGTGGAGCTGATAAAGGATGAATGGAAAGCAGAGACTGTTCTTTACACCAGTAAATAAAAAGGTAAATTGAACTACAACTAGATCACGTTGTTCAGTGTTTTAAATACGAAGAATTCAAGTCGAGTCGGGTTTAGTTTGTGGTTGAAACGAAGACGAAGCATCAGATGAATGTACAGAAATGTATTTTATGTCTGTAGATGTAAACGATTACAACAATTAATATGTTACTTTAACGTGTGACATAAGAATGAACTGTAATAAAAAAAATGTTTTTGACTTTTCTTCTATTTTCTGTCATTTCAGGTTTCTAAAAACGGGATGGTGAACTCTGTGTTTACACTTTATGAGTTGTCCAACGGTGACGACACGGAGGGTGAAGGTACGTTAACGTATCATGAGCCTGAGTCTGTTAAATCACTCATCAGAACTAAAAACTGTCTTTAATCAAAACTAAAAAGACGGCACCGCCGGTTTAAACGGACTAAACAACTTTTAGAACGTGAAACTGTTTCAGGGGGGACGTTTATCACTGCGGCACTAGTCAACACAGCTGTAACAGACGCTGCAGCTGAACGTGACAACATTTGAGTCGTCACGGCAACACGAACAAGTTGCAGCAACGCGTTAGCCAAGGGTTGCTAACGTTGCTAACCGCTAAACTAACTACACTATAGTGGTGCAGCCACTTGCTTGTGTTGTTCTTCTTCACTTGAGTAGTTTTTCTTCTGTGCTGCTTCATATTTCTACTAAAACACGATAAGAAACTAGTTTAGCTTCTAATGAATCATTTACCCAGAAACATATGAGGAACCTCTGAAGTGTGAAGTAACGTTTCACTGTTGAAACAACCAGTCGACTGTGAAGAAGCTTCTCGTTGTTAAATATTGACGAATAACAAAACTACGATGACTCGACTCCTCCAAGGACAAACAGTTGTGACTGATGTTTATTAGCTGCATGTTGAAGAAAGAATGTTGTTATTAATAAATGTTCTGTTACTTTTTATTGATAATAACTATAATAATTATTATTATTATAACAAATATAACTGTGTGATGAATCTGCATCAAACTGCACAAAGTCACAGATCTTAACACCTTAAATAAATAAAATATGAAAGATAAATATTCTTAATCATGAGAAATAAAAAGTAAAACGATTAAAAACATTCCTGGATTTACATCAAATCTTTTTCTTTTCATCTCCACTAAGTTTGGTTCAAATAAGTTTTGTACTTTTTCATTAAAGCTGCTGAAAAATCAGCAAACACAAACAGAAGAGAAACAAATAATCTAAAATATGAGAAATAAGTGAAAATATAAAACTTTCTCTTGTTTTAAACGTCGACATGAAATGTTACAGTTTAATTTTTAGAATCTAAATCGTCTTTAACATCATCTTAAACTGTTTAGTATTTACATGATAAGCTTTATAAATATGATAATAATAATAATTATAAATGGTTGTTTTCCCAGAGTTCCACGGTCTAGAGGAGTGGATGCTGCTGCGGTCGTTGCAGGTTTTACAGACCGAAGGTAAAGCAGAAATCATCACCATGGACGACGGAAAAGGTGTCAAATTCTTCTGAACCGGTGCTGGAATCACACTCTCTCTCTCCGTCTGGGAGCATCACACTGTATTTTACAGAGAAAGTTTTAAACACACACACACACACACACACACACACACACACACACACACACACACACACACACACACCCACGGTGAACCTCAGCGACCAGGAAGCTGCTCCTGTTTATGTCGTTGCCTTTTTGGCTTCAGAACCTTTTCTTGTTCAGAAAAGAACCATTATCATCTGTAAATGTTTTTTTTTTTTTGAGGGGGTAAAATGTGTGACTTTTGTTACCATTTAAAAAAAAAAAAAAAAAAAACATCAGGGGACGAAATTAAAAACTATCATTTAATGAAACTTTAGAGGAAAATCTGTTTTTTCCTCCACGGCTGTAACTTTATTTTCATCTTCATCGTATTTAACAACTAGTTTTTCTCCCCGGTGCGTTAACACATTGACACGGTTTCATTGTCTGTGGAACTTGACGATATCCCAGAACAACACGACACAACAAAACACCTGAGGGACGTTTTATTTTGAGAATAAAAGCTTCCAGAAGAGGAAACGCCGCCGCGGAGCCTCGGACCAGCGACCGTGACTGCTCAGCTGAGTGTAATAATAGTGGACATCATGTACAGATCGCTGTCGTCCTATTATTGTGCTGTAGCTACTGTGACACTCCTGTGTTCCTCCTCCTTCTTCTTCTTCTACTTCTCTTTCTTTTTTCTGTCAATATTCAACTTCTTTTTTTTCATATCCTGTAGAAAATAAATTAGAAATTTGCTAAATTTGTTTTTCTTTTCTGTCTCTGTTTCTCCAGAAGATTCACACACGTTTTTAAGTCTTTGAATTATCAGTGAAGGTTTGTGGTTGTGTTTAAACTTAATTCTAGTGTGACAGTGAAGAGTGGGCCTGTGCACAGTTGCAGACGTGCAGATTGAAACCTCGACGATGGAGATGTGTTGGACTCTGCCAGAACCACAGACTGACTGAGACGTCTGCTCTGCTCACATCGTCTGTGTGTGTGTGTGTGTGTGTGTGTGTGTGTGTGTGTGTGTGTGTGTGTCCTGGTCATTGGGGTTGATACAGTGTGTGGTGTGTGTGTGTGTGTGTGTGTGTGTGTGTGTGTGTGTGCTGATAGCACACTGAGCTCTTGTGACACAGGTGGGGCAGAGTGTGGCCTCGGCTGATTAAAGTGTCCTGTTTCAGCAGCAGCTCTGCTCTGTGTGGCGCCCTCTACAGGTTAAACCCGGTTTGTCGACCCTCCCTCCGTCCTCTCATATCTCTCTTATCCAGGCCAAACCAGTGATGGCTGACTGAGTAAAATTGGCAGTGAAATGACTCATCAATTGTATCTTAATTCAGAGAAAGTTTGAGCCAGTCAGAGGAGACGTCCTGTTCCGCTGCTACTTCTTCATTTTACGCACAAACTGTGAAGTGAACAGGAGCTGGACTTTGGCATCTGACCAGCTAATCAATACAAGGAAATTTCTAAAAAAAAAAAAATACGTTCATGAAATTCATCTGAAACACTTCAACCCCTCACTTTATATTTACATCAGTTACGTCTCAAGAAAAAAAAACAGCTCCAGTTTAAAGTTTTAACCAAATTACACAAACTTCTTTTTTTGGACACTGTAACCAAACTGTCCGGGAATAAGTGAAATGGGAAAACAGTGAAATGAAATGTTGTGGTTTTTCAGAGAATTAGTTTGCAAACACTCCAGCAGCCAGACTTGTAATTAGTCTCCTCTGACTCGAGCCTATTAACGCAGAGAAACAGGGCGGAGCTGTTGGGGAGCGCGCACTGGGAGAGCGCACAGGACGCACGGCTCCGCTGCTCCGTTCATATAGGCAGCTCCGTCCTTTCCGCAGGAGGTTATGGCTGAGGACTTTGCTGAGACAACAGAGGAGAACAACAGGAATTACTTGACAAGAAACATGCGTTAATGCGCGTTTTTTTATGAAACATTTTTTGACTCAGCGGCTGTGATGAGTAAGTATCTGTTTTATTCTTTTATTTAACTTTAAAAGACTTTTAGTTGAATCTTGTTTTGTTAAGTCATGAAGCAGAGATGTTATTCTGTTGTCATCTTTTGTTAAAAGCGTCTGACTTCATTGACATCATGGAAAAGTAACGAACAAGTTGAAGTAACGGTGCGTTTTTTTTTTTTCCAACGACATTTTCACGTCCAGGCTCTAAATCAAGGAGGCGTTGAATCCGCTGCAATGTCACACGCGCAGGTTGAGATCCCAGGACGCGGGTTCCCGGGCCTCCCTGTGGATATGACCGACGACTGCTTGTCCCGGGTCCCATCCGTGCTCAGGACGCACGGTCTGGGCGCGCGGAGAAACTCATACGGGCTCCAGAAAATTAGTATGGACATCGATTCTCCTCTTTACAGCGGCGCTCTGTCCAAAGCTTTGTCCTGGTCAGCTGAGAATATCCTGACACTGACCGAGTCCAGAGCAGAGGACGAAAAGACCGACGAGTCTCCACCGTCTCCGTCTCCGGTTTCTAGTCCAGGAACCAGCTCCAACACGCCCCCGTGCAGCCAAGAGCAAGAAAACACCGGGAACAACTGGGACCCGGTGCCCAGATCAAACCGTCAGGACGCGAGTTCTGACTCTGAAAATGAACTTCACAACAAACAGAACAAGATCTTGTCTCGCATCACGTTTGACGCGCAGTGGGAGCTGGAGGAGAAGGAGGATGTGGAAACCAAAGCGGTGGCGACTTCACCTGATGGAAGATACCTGAAGTTCAACATCGAAATCGGAAGAGGTTCGTTCAAGACCGTTTATAAAGGACTGGACACGGAGACCACGGTGGAGGTGGCCTGGTGTGAGCTGCAGGTAGGAAACTTTATATGTTTTATATTTAACAGAGAAAAGTTTGAGTTTTTACTGCTCTGATTTCACAACACAAGTCATGTTACTTTATTAACAACCCTCCTCCCTCCTGCAGCATCACTGTAGATGTGAAGCAGCTAATCTACTTCATATTATTCCTCGTTGACCTTGAGTTGTGGCTGGTTCAGGTCATCCTGTCAGCAGTGAACCGCTCTGACCTGCTATGATCCCCCTCTAATCTCTGTTTTCATTATCAACCACTGACACAGAGACCGAGGAGGCGAGAGGAGGGGGCTCTGTCTGTCTGTCTGTCTGTGTTCAACATGTCTCAGTATGTTGTGTTGTAATAATAGAGACCTGATGATCCAACTCACGTGCAACATGTAAACATCAGAAGTGTCTCTGCTTGTTCCTGAACATATCAAACGTAGTCTGTTCACTACAAATCAGTGTTGTATTAAAGTACCTGAAGGTCTCACTAGAGTAGAAGTAGAGACACTAGAGTAGAATAAAATAACTTTGGTAGAAGTTCAAGTCGTCACTAGAATGATTCTCCAGTAAAAGTCTTAAAGTATCTAGTATTTACTGTACTTCAGTATGACAGTAATCTATAAGTAAATGTAGTTAAGTGTAGAAAGTAAAAGTACAAGTACATGTTAATAAAACAGAAGAATATTATGAAGTTTATCCAGCACTTTAAAACATGGAGCTACAACAATCTTCATAGACAATGAATGAGTCTGAACTAAAGTTTCTGTTTGATGTTGATATTGTTGAAGTTTCTCCATCATCCACCTTTAAGATGGAGCCTCCATCAACCCTCAGACATGGTGTTGATGGTCTAAACAGTCACAGGTCGACTTAGAGTGAAAACGCCTCATTTATTGAGTCACTCAACGTTGAAAATGGATCAGAGGAAAATGTAGTGAAGTGTTAGTACTTTGTGTAGTAGAAAACACTGGTTGTGTTGGCGTTCAGAGACCAAACAGCCTGAGTAACAGCTGCTACGTCTCTCTCTCTCTCTCGTGGTTTGATAGCAGCAGCCGAGGATTTAAAGATTTAAACGTTTAAGTCTCACCGTTAACATTTGTGATTGTTAGTGACGTTCAGCTCTTTAAATCTCAAAATTGTCCTCGTGCCACCGATGCTGATGAATATAACCAAACAATCACAATCATAATCACTGATGGATGGAAGTTAGTTTTTGTAAAAACTACAGGAAGAAGCACAGTCAGGGATTATCTAGGTTGCAGTGATCTACACCTCCTCCTCCTCCACCTCCTCCACCTCCTCCTCCAGGCTCAGGCTTCGGCCTCAGGAGCCCACCTGTCACTTCACACAGCAGGTGTCTTATTAGATGGTGAAGCAGAGGCTCATTCATCCTCAGGGCTCAGACAGACACAGATGTCTCTTTACCTTCACGTCGAACCTTCGAACCCTCCAGCGTTCGTGTTGCTGACTTTTAAAAACGCCGCCTCTGTTCATAAACTTAAACAAAATTGCGTCACGCGTTGCGTCGCAGCCTTCTGCAGCCACGGGAGGCTTATTAAAAAAAACAAGCGTGCTGTTTCATCTCTCCACTTGAGACATGAGCTCAGGTTAAGCTCCTTAATCGCTCCTAATAAGCTTAAAGGTGGCCTTTGTTGATGTGGTCGCCGTTGAGATGAAGTTCACCTCAAAGAGACGAACTGAAGGTAAAAAGAAATCACCCCCCGTCGTCCGCATGTTTCCCCCGATCGCTTGAAACGAACACAAAAGATTGGCTGTTGCTGGCTAAACACCATCAGCCCCGTAATGTTGATGGAGCAGCAGAGGAAGGTGCGTCATTACGAGTCAGGGCGAAACGTCTTAAGCTCTTTTAACTATGTAGTACAAATACCCTGAGCTGTAATCTGCAGGCAGTTTTGAAGCAGCTGCTCAAAACGTGATGGAAGTTCAAGCAACATCTGTTTTCATTTGATTCTTTTTTGACACAGACGATAAATTCACGATTGTCACAGGTCTGAGCGTCTGGGCGGCGGCTGACAAACTTTTTGTTCCAGAAAACAAAAAGTAAACAATACGTTTTGATTCTTGCATGAAATGTTAACGCCCAAACTGTTCCAGATACTTAACAGAGCTCACATCACCGCTCATGCACATTAAACCAACCAAACCTTCACATTCACCTCAGTTTGTATAAGTTTAATATCTGGACTCCACCTGCGAAAGAAAATACAGTTTAATGTTTTATTGACACTAAAACATGTTCACACACACTAAAGAGACTCGTCACACCAGCGTCTTCATCTTGATCAAATTAAGAAATATGTGCACACGAATGTCAACAATGTGTTTGGGGTCATTAAAAAAGTGTTGTCATCACAAACTTTGGCAACTGGAAAGTAAAATAACCTTTAAAATTCAATTTAGACGATCAACGCTCAACTTTTTACAATAATAACGGGATGAAATTTAATCAGACTCTTAATTATCCTAACTAGTATTGGGTTGTTTTGCCTCTTTGTCAATCAGAAAAACAAAAATAACCTTCAAACCTTGTTAAAACTCTTAATTATCTCAACGGATGCTTGATAATTTACAAAATCTAGTTTTACTTGGTCTCTTTGGCAACTGGAAAGAAAAAATAACCTTCAAACCCTGTTAAAACTACATTAAAACTTTTAATTATCTCAATTAACACATGTTTTATTTGGCTTCTTTGAAAACTATTTGTAATGTAACAATAACCTTCACAGTTCAGTTTAGACGCTCAACTTTTTACATTAAAAAAGCACAAAATTTAATCAGACTCTTAATTTTTCCAACTAATATTGGATTGTTTGCAGAAATCTAGTTTTACTTGGTCTCTTTGGCAACTGGAAAGAAAAAACAACCTTCAAACTGTATTAAAACTACGTTAAAACTCTTAATTAAACTCATCCAACACTTGATAATTTGCAAAAATCCAGTTTCTCTTCGTCTTTTTTGAATATTTTGGTCGAAGAAACAAACTTCTTCTGTTTATTTCCATTTGATCTCTTTGTTTTTATGATTGTTACTTTGTGCACAAAGTTCACAAACATCTCAACCATTTAAACACACAGACACGTGTCTGTACGTTCAGTTTACATGTGTCTGTTTCTGTTGCTAAAGGAAACAACAACAACAACTTCCCAGGCGGCAGCTCCATAGCAACCCTCCCCCCACACGAACTCACCGGACTCAGGTGTTTTATATGAGGGAAATGTGGAGGTGGTAATAAAAAATGGATGAGCCGTTGTTTGGTTGGCTGCCCTGTCCTCTCGTCTCCTCGCTGAGAAACGTTTACAACCTGCTGTGTCTTTGTTTTAGTTATGAAACGTTACTCATCAGCTGCGTGGACGTGGCTCTTCAAAGACCTGCTGGTCGTAGATTATCTGAACTTACTCAACTCGTAGTTTAGACGCTTTAACACTCTCATGTTTCATTTCTGAACCTAAACACTCTCTGCTTCATTATACTTTATATAAACAGCTTCAACATGCTCCTCCTTTTTCAAGCTTCATCAGTGTTTACGAGGCTTTTTTTTTTTTTTTAACCAGTGAGTCCGTTTCTTTGTGAAGCTCGGAGACAGATTTCTGCTGATCGAGCTGGAGCCGTGTGTGGTCGTCACAAATTAGTTTTCTTTTGTCTAATGAAAAGGTTTAATTGTGGTAAACCTCCATTTTCTTTCTTTTTTTCCCCTTGAAACACATAAAAACCTGCACATTATGTGTCTCCGTCTCCTGGAGATGCTGCTCATAGTTTCACTAGTTGAACACACACACGATACGTGTTCAAACCACCACAGTTGATGAGGCTGCTCGTGTTTAGACAGTAATTGAAGGAATAGTTTGACATTTTAGAGGGAAAAGATGGAGAAACAGCTGATGTAGCTTCATCTGAAGCTTAAAAAAAAATGTAGAAATTGTTGCTCTAATGTCAGAGTGTTTAATAAGTGTTTATTTTACAACCTGTAGCCAAAAATAAGCTGTTCCTCAGAGCTGTGGGAACTTGTACAAAAATATCTAAATGAGTATTTTAATATTTTCTGACGTTTTACGATAACTAACAATGGATTTATTGAGAAAATAGCTCACAGACCGAATCGATGTTAAGTTGGCTGCAGCTCTTATCTCTTCGGATAAATGTCAATAGTTTCAAGGAGGCTGAGTTACTTAAGGACAAAGGAGGAGGGGGTGAGGGGGTGAGGCTGACATCACCCCTGCTGTAGTAAGAGGTGCAAGAAAAAGAGCTGGAAGCTGCTCTGTTTATGTTTTAGCTCTGACTTTTAAAGCTCATATAATAGATCGAATTAAATCTGTAAAAGCTTATTAACGCCTCGCTACCGGCTCTGCTCAGTTTGTAGTCGGAGTTATGAGGTTAAACAGCAAAAGTATAAATCTAGTTTGGCAGCGGTCCTAGATTTCTGTTGCCTCTCTCTCTGTTGCCGGCCGGGGCCTCGTACAAGCCTCGGCTGTGTAACCTTTATCTGAATGTGGCCGGTGTTCGGTGACATAACACGAGCTGTGGGTTTCCTATCAGCGCGACCTGAGGCCAACATCAACAGCGTGTTTCTGCGACTGCAGAGCGAGATGCAGCTTATCAAAGCCGAGCCATGTCCTGCGAAGGAGGCCGGCGACGATAGCTACATTAACTCACGGCAGCGCGTCACGTTGACGTGAGGCCTGTTTGTTTGTTTGCTCAGGTTCTTTAAAAGGAGGAAGGCCACGCTGAGTCACCTACCAAACTTGTCCTGAACTAAATGTTCACTCATTCAGTGATTGCTCTGCAAGATACAGCTTGTCTGTATGATACTCTGAACACAGATATCAGTGTCACTTCGGCTGCTGTTGAGACTTTGTTAGTGTCTTTTTGAGGTTGGACACTGTCGGTGGTTGTGTGCTAACGGCCCCAGGCTGTTTGGTGTGTGTGTGTGTTAGTGTGTGTGTGTCTGTTTCTATTGGAAACTAAACGGCCTGAAGGTGTAAAGATGAATGTGAACATGCTCCTGACTCTGTGATCTGTTGTTGGTTGTTGCAGCTTTGTTAAATAAATGTTTGTGATATAGGTGACACTACTTTCTACAAGTTTAGAAGAAAGTTCGTCAAGAAAAGTTTAATTTCCGTCGATATAACGAAGATAAATGTTACATAAACAACTTCTTTATTCAGTTAAAGAGTCAAGTTACATGTTAATTATAATAATGAGTTTATAGTAGCTTCACTAAGCTAACAGACAGGTAGCTGAGATAAGTCTGTATCTTTTATATTTAAAACCTCAACAAACGTCTGTAATAATCAGCTGCGTCATGAATCGTTTCTAATAACTGTTTAATAGTGAAATAATTAGGAAATAAAACATCGATCAGTGTTGCAGAGACTCAGACCAGGATGTAATAACAGAACCATTGTAGTTCTGCTTCTATAGATCAGTTTATCACTGAGTTTTTTATCTTCTAGTAACATTATTCCCGTTGACCTGAATTCTTTGAGTTCAGATGAATCACTTTTCTTCTCGTGACGTTTATTCTTTATAAAACGACATTAATATCCGTTCCTACCGTCATCACATCGGCTCTGTCTTTTTAAAACGACACAAAAATCTTCTTCATTCTTGAATTTAGCTTCAAAATCGACGTTAAAATAACGTTTATAAAGAACTGAAGCATCGATTCAACAAACTTTAGGCTTCGTTTTAATCAGTGTGTTTATCATCATCTCTTTAATTCAGATTAATTAACTGTTTACTCAGAAACTATTAAACTAACTTTGTTAGATCGACTATATAATATCACAAACTTTACAACATCTCATCAAAATAAATAAATGTTGCCAAAAGACTATTTTATATAAACGTTGATTGAATAATTTACAATTTATTAAAAATGAGTAACAAATATCCATCACAGTTTATCAGCAGTCATAGTTAATTGAGATACAAAACAGATAAAAACAGGAAATCTTCTTCTATTAATTTAATTTTCTAATCTTATAATGATCTAATTATGTCTCTGTGGTTCTCAGCGGTTCATTTTTCACAGAGTACAGTTTCTTTCAGGAGAAACAGCACTCGCTGTACTTTCTCTCCTCAGTAGTTTTCAGTGTTGACAGAGTTTGAGTGTGACCGAGCAGTCGTTGCTTCAGGGGGAAAAACATGTGGTCGACCTGCAGCTCAGAGCCGGCGGAGGCCTGAGTCCTGCTTCCTAAACAAACCAAAGACCTCAAGTTTTAATGGCTGTTTGGGCTCTGAGGCCGTAGTTGGTAAAGGCTGAATGACGGTAACCTCTGGTCACGTCTGAACCCAGCGTGTGTGTGTGTGTGTGTGTGTGTGTGTGTGTGTGTGTGTGAACGTGCTCTGTAACGACCTCGACACCTTTCTTCAGGACCAATTAACAAACACTATAACTTGTTTTCTCCGTCAACATGAAACATTGGTTTGTGTTCGTCGTAGTTCACGTTTATTCTCTGAACGTATCCATCATCTCGACTCGTTGGACCGAACGTCCACGACTCGTTAATCTTTCATGTCGTTACCTTCCTGTTGACGAAGGCACCGCTTGCATCAGCATCACTTCGTTAGCTATATCCGGTCCTGGTCGCCAGTGGCACTTGATAGCACATAGTTGTTTGTTGGTGTAACACTATGCTGCTGCTGCTGCCGCCCTCCTTCTCCTCCTCTTCTCCTCCTCTTCCTCCTCCTCTTCCTTCTCCTTCAGGCTGAGCTGAAGTGGAGAACAAACAAACCAGTCACTAAACACATGGTTTCAACGTGTAGCACGTGTTTCAGCTTCCAGTTTTTTACAGAAACGTCCGGATACGTGGAGTTTAAAGTCATATTTAAGAGTTTTCTCAGCAGCATTAACTTCACAAACAATTTATTCAGATAAAAACAACAATTATTAACAAGAACTTAACTTCCTCTAATTGTCTACAACGGTGACTTCCTGTCTGAGGTTGATATGTTGTATATTATATTATCATACATCATGTTTTGGAGCTTTTTCCAACTGTAACAAATCATTTAAATGTTAAATTATATTATTATTTATTTGTGTTGCATGAAAACAACCAGGTTTTTAATATTTGTAATGATTCATGACTCGTTATGAATATTTATTAACATTTTTAATGAATATCAGACGAGTTTCTAATAGATTAACAACATTAAAAAAGGCAAAAACAACATTAAGTTTGTTTACAACCTTAGGTTTAGTGATAAGCTAATAACTGATCAACGCAGACGTTAATTCGATTTTTGAAATGAAACAATCTGGAAAAAAAGTAAAAGCCTGTGAAGTGTTGAGTCAGAGACCTGTCCGTTCATGTTTGACACAAGTGGACGTTAATGGATCATAAAAACAAGCATGTGTAAACACTGTTTGACCCACCTCTTTTCAAACAGTCGCTGTGAAGAAGCGGCGCCAAAAAAGAATCAGAAGAATCCACCGAAGGGGACGAACCCTTTAAATCCCGACAGACATGTGTTGTTGTCGAGGCTGCTGTTAACGGCAGCTCGTCTGCTTTATTATTGTCGACATTTTAAAATAATTAGAGATGAGATAATGGAACGAGACAGGTTCCCAAACCGCTAATGTCAACCAGTCAACGAGATCAGAGCGCTTCTGTTAAAAGTGTCAGAGGTGATTGTAAAGAAGCTGGAACGTCACAGGGTTTTTTATTTTATGTTCAGATCGTAAACGTGATTTACGTCCCTCGGGACGATTCGCTTTTAGGACGTCAATAACATAAGTCAAAGTCAGAGAGAAGCTAATAAATCCTGTCATTTATTATTATAAAAATTAACTCCAAAAAAAAGAACAAAAGTAAGAATGACGTGAATTCTTCTATAAAACATTAACAGTCAGATATTTATGACGGTTTTTCAGTAGCTGATCAGGAAAATGCCTCCGTCTTGTAAACGACGTCTCTACTGAGATTATTGTTGTTGGCTGCTGCAGTTGTTTGGCCCGTTGACTCAGTTTTAATCTGGTTTAAGAGTCCAACACGAGTCTAACCCTTTTTACAGCAGCAGCAGACGTATCCGTGACGCGACATGACAGGCTGTCGCGTCGCCGCTGCCAGGTAGCGAACGTTTATCGTCCGACCAACGGGAAGATGAAGATGAGCTGCTAAATATATGCTGTTTATTTCTGGACATGCAAGAATCTCATCTGACAGTTTATTGAATTTGTTGTACAGGAGACTTTTCACTTCAAACTTGAGCCTGATTTTGACGCCTTCACCTTGGACGCCCGTCGTCATATTTGCGTTTGACTTCGTAACCTGTGACTAACCCTCCTTCCTGTATTTTTTGACGACCATCCCTCTTCCAGGCATGTGTTTCTGTCCTTCAGGCGTCTTGTGATCTTTCCACAGACTCGCTGGTTTTTATTCTGAAGAGCGGTCGTTTGTTTCCTTTCACACTCTCTCTCCTTCCAAATTCCACGACACAGACAGAAATACTGATACGTTCTCCTTCTTCAGCGTGTTTTAAACAGCGTTTCTGTCACTAACAGCGATTATTTAACCAGACCGAAGGGAAACAGGAATGTCTTGTGTTGTCTCCTTTGACCTGAAACATCCCAGAGGTCAAATCACGTCTTCCAAGTTGATCCTCGTCAAGTGTTGGAGCCACAGAGGAGCCTTTGTTCACAGATTAGTGATGAATTACTGTGTGTGATGAGCATGAGTTTGGTCCTGAACCAGTTTAAATATAAATAAACCATGCTGACATTTAAAGCGTCACGCTTTACAATTAAAGCATTTAATGGTCTTAAAGTCTTTGTCATCGTCACAATCACAAGCTGTTACATAAAGAGATGTTGCAACAAAACACAATGGGATCGAGGTGGAGAAGCTGCGATTGTGCAACACAAATGTCCAGCGTCGGTTTTAAGAGGTTGAGTTAAAACCGAACACACGGCGGTTTATAGACGAAGAGGTTTTAGTGAGAAGCTAAAGAGCAAACAGCGCAGCAGGTTAAGAGATGTTAAGAATAACAAAGTAAACAGACTAAAGATACAAGTCAATCAAACAAGGTGGTGCGACGTTTTAGTCTTGAGACAGTTTTGTCCACGAATAGAGACGAAATATGGACGCGCAGTTTAAAAAAGCAAGAAGAGAAACAAATTCTGGCTGTGAAAGCTGCTTTTATCTACAAAAACTATCTAAACGTTTGGACAAAGACTCACTTGACAGCCCACTTTTCAGAGAAATATTATCGAGATCTTGTAATCCTACATCTAGGTCTCTTTTACTGGTGCACTGGTAATTATCCGGGGCGCCACAAGTTAGGTCAGAGCTTCTCAAGAGTCAGAGGCCGGTTTGAGTCCCCAATCCTGATGAGATTAATGGCTAACCTCCCTCTGCCCGCTCCATTTACACAACATGTCAGGTTTTCCTTGGACGGGACACACTACCGCCTCAGTTCTCACCTGCAAAACATCTAAATGCAACTCTGTACCGCCACGAGTGCCTACGTGCGTGTTTATACGAAGCGCAGTGTCAGTCACAGCGAATATGTCAGTCTTTTGGAGGCGTGAGGTCAGACTTTTCAGAGTTTTTTTTTTTTTCCATGTTGCTTCTGACCTCAATCCCAGAGTTTTGGCGAGTGAGTCGTCAGCGCCTCTGACGGACGGTGGTTTGGTGAAGTTGTGCAGGTCCTCTCCTTCTGCTGCATAATCTCATGTCAATGTCAACTCTGGTCTTTATCTGCGCGACTCTTCACCGCCTGCAGCTAGAGACCAGGAGTTATGGAGCGTTAGCAGCAACAATAATAAGTTAATGACAGGAAGAGGAGAACGGTTGTTACCATCGACTCTTTTCAGCTTTTAAAAGGGTTCAGACCGAGGTTAAGTAGGTTGGAAAGTAACTATCATTTGTAGAAAAACTTATGTTTATAACTTAAAGTTTCTACAAGAAATTGAGCAACCTGACAGTCTCCAATCAATCAAACCTTTTCTTGTTATAAAACCACAATGTTTAAGATCAGAGAGTCGGGCTAATGTCACTGTCGCTAATGTAGTTTCAGCTTTGTGATTAAATATTTTTGTTTCCTCTCAACCATGACGTCGTCTCCCAGCGGCTTGTTCTTCCTCGAGGCGTTCGTGTAATGATTGACAGCTCCCGCCCCCTGACTTTGGCCTCCTCCTCCTCTGGTTATAAATGATTAAAAACACATAAAGGAACCTCTGCTGCGTCCCTTCGTTCCTTCGTTGCTCATGAACACGCACGGTTGTTAATTCTGACTTAATTTCCTTTTATGACGTCGTTAGAGAATGAAACGTGGATCAATCCGCTGCTGAAAATAGTCCCCAGTGTTGAGATGCTTCAGGAAAGTTTTTAAATAAGATCAGAGAATTAAAAGTTGTTTTATTAGTTGTTTACATTTAGAATAATAAAATATTATATCTTTATATCTGATTCTTCCAGCGTTCGACTTAACATCATTTTAAACACACATGAATCTGAAAAACAAGATTGGAAACACTGTTTCAAACCCTTAACACACATTCCTTCAAGTTAAAAGTTGTATAACTGGGTCCATTTTTCCTCTTGCCCTACTTTTCTCTTTGCCTGCTTTATCAAATTTCATTTTAAGACCACGTCCTGCCCACTTTCCCGCCTTTCCGTTCGACTCGTGTCTGACTGAACTTCACCCAAACACTGTGCAGACTCTTTATATGTTTGTATATAAAAAACAGCGCGGTTCAAACAGCCGCGGCGCGCGGCACCTGGCTCGGTGTTAAATGTTGGCAGACGTGTCGTGTCCATGTCCCCGTTGTCATAATAGGGGCGCTGACAGGGACTTCTTAATACCAGTGGCTCCTCTACCATCAACACTGCTTATGTAACTCCACTTATGTGGCATGAAGCCCAAATATGTCCGACCCTGACTATAACAGACCCCCAACAACACACACACACACACACATCTCCCAGTGGCTAAGAATAAATCGTCCAGCAGGAAGAGACGAAGTTACTGGAAAAGACTTCTAGTATCACACACCCTCTGGATCTTTACTGTTATTATTAATACACCCACTCTTGCTTTTATAGTGGAGATGGTTTGTTTTTACGGCTCCCCCATGCATCGCTTTCTACAGAGTTATGCAACGATTTCTGGCCTCATTTGTCAGAGAGGGAGGTGTGTGTGTGTGTGTGTGTGTGTGTGTGTGTGTGTGTGTGGTGGTGGGTCCAGATAGATGCAGTCAAACTATGATAGATTCATCTCTGAGCTGTCAACAGATGATTCCTCTTGAAAGAAAAACTGCTGCAGGGCCTCTGACTGAAGACAGATAAAGCTTAAGAACAACTGGAAGAAATAATTATGTTCATTAGAAGTTTTCTGTCGTTGTCGTTATGACGCGTTGATAATGTCTCAGTAAAGACGGAGCGTTACTGTTCGGCTGCTTTTCATTTCTTGTAGTTGGTCACAGATGTGAGGGCGTGTTTTATCTTCAACGAGGTGTCGGTGTTTTACCCTGAAATTATCCAGAACCAGCGCCAATGAAAATCAGCCGACGTTCATTCGCTTCACTTCCAGATGTTTGACGCTTCTGATGAGTCACTTTTATGATCAGAGTCGTTGCGGCAGCAGGAGTCTCTGCTTGTACTTTTTGATTTTTTTTTTTTTTTTTGCTTGTTCATGCTGTCGTCAACAATCCACAATGACAATCCACAGGAGACACAGCTCAGCACCCGGGTGTCTGATGTTATCTCACACTTAGATACATAAATAACCAGATGCACATCAACTCACATGAACACACACACTCTCTCTTAACAACCTTCATGAGTGAATCCAACAGAAATGAGTTTAAACTCTAACTGATTATCCAAGAAGATGCACAGACAACTTCTCTAAAATCCTCCACTTGTAACCGAAGTCGACGTGTTTTTCCAAACTGTTTAACATTTCTGACAGAGCTCTCACATACGAGGAATAAGTCGAGGTCTGTGTTCACGATGGAAACTGATCACTATCGAGTTAAAAAGCAAAAAAAAAAAAAAAAACACTCGATCAGAAGAAGTCTCCTGTGTTTCGCTGCAGCTCTGGGCCTCATGTTGCTGTAATATGACGTTTTGACAGGTGACTGACGCAGGTTGAAGAGAGAAAAAAATGGGGCTTTTTGTTTTTGTGTGATGACTTCAGTTCTTCAGTGAGTCCTTCGTCCTCTTCACCTACTGAGAAATAAAAAAAAAAGGGAGGAAGGAGAAAGTAAAGTGTAGCGGTCGAGTTGATTGTGAGCATAAACATACACGGAGCATTTTTCCCAGAAATTTCCCTCAATGCAGGATTCATGGTCCTGAAGTCTCCCAGGAGTTTTCCATCAACCACCCACCACAGACCGACTTTACTCCAGCAGCAGGAAAAATTGCTCCATTCATCCAGAAAGAAGCACAAAAATGTCTTTGTCTGTTCCAGTGTGATTGCAGTGTTTGGTTCAGTTTTACATGGATCTTTGGAAACCTAAATCTGTAAAGTCAGAGCTGCTTTCTCCCCCTTTCCTCTTATTGGAAAATGATCGGGATTATGTAATGGCATGGGTCCACATGGGCTAACCTGCGGTTTCCAGCCTTGAGGCGACATCATTAACTAAAGTAACAGCAATTCATCAGATTGGTTCTATGTATTTGTTTTCTGTGTTTTTCTACCTGTTCTTACATAACCGTTTCAAACTGAGACACAACCGGAGCTCGAGAGGCTCAAACTCTGAGGTAAAGATTTCAGAAATCTGACGTTTTTAAATCGTGTTTTTTTTCTTCTTCTTCTTCCGTAGACTCGTAAACTGACCAAAGCGGAGCGGCAGCGCTTCAGCGAGGAGGTGGAGATGTTGAAGGGTTTGCAGCATCCGAACATCGTCCGTTTCCACGACTCCTGGAAGTCGACGGTGAAAGGACACAAGTGCATCATCCTGGTGACGGAGCTCATGACGTCTGGGACGCTCAAAACGTGAGTGTGTTGAATATCCTGTCTCCAAATAAAAACAGATCTTCTTTGTTATGTCGGGGAAGTGTCTTTCTATTAAAACTTCCTGTGTGTTGTCAAAATAAGAGATGAATGAATCTGGTGCGTTCAGGTTGAACTCAGCCTCGTCTTTATTTTGTTTTAGATACTTGAAGAGGTTCAAGGAGATGAAGCTGAAGCTGCTGCAGCGTTGGAGTCGTCAGATCCTCAAAGGGCTTCACTTTCTGCACACGCGCACGCCGCCCATCATCCACCGAGACCTCAAGTGTGACAACATCTTCATCACCGGTCCCACGGGCTCCGTCAAGATCGGAGATCTGGGCCTGGCCACGCTCAAAAGTGCCTCTTTTGCTAAAAGTGTCATTGGTGAGTGTAAATATAGTTTGTGTGAAAAGTGTTTACTCTTCTCAGATCATTTACTCAAACATCATGATACGTGAAGAGAAACGGTGTCTGGCGCCACAAATATCCTCGACATCTATCTAAAGCTTCACTGGAAATAAATAAACACCACAACAATTTCAAATGAAGATCCTTCCAGCTCCGCTCGCTCATATCTTTTCACCTTTCACCACAAGAAGCCTCTGAAGTCATGACTCAGGTGATTTTTACTGATTTTTACTTGGAACTTGCTCTTCTCTGGAAACAGACGCAGGATGTGTCAGTCACCGGTGGCGTTAGAAAGACTTGTTCTTGCTTGAGTTTGTTCATTCTTTCAAGCTGCTATGCTTGATATTTTCATGTTAACAACATAATCAGTTGCGTCATATCAAATTTTAGGATCTTCCACCTCATAGTTTCAGGTCAGATGACGTTTCTGTCTCTGTCTGTTTCTTAACAACTCACAATATCGACTTTTATAAGGTGATAATGTCGGTCAAGTGTTTACAGCTTGTCCAGGTGTTAGAAACTCAATGAATTCAAATTTGAGGCTTGTAGTTGTAGAAATCTTCCTGTTTGTTGAGTCTGTGTTTACTATGAGTTAAAATCAGATATTTGAACCACCTTTTATCCTCTGAACCTCGACAGGAACGCCAGAGTTCATGGCTCCGGAGATGTACGAGGAGAAGTACGACGAGGCCGTGGACGTCTACGCCTTCGGGATGTGCATCCTGGAAATGGCCACCTCCGAGTACCCGTACTCCGAGTGCCAAAACGCCGCCCAGATCTACCGCAAAGTCACTAGCGTGAGTAAAAGGAAATGTAATTGTTCACACATGTTTGGTTTCTTCCATGTGGAGACTTGAATTAACCAGACGAAGCAGAGTATCTCAGTGTGTGTGGATGGAAAGAAGTGTTGGTGGGGGTCGGAACATGAGGACATGAGGACGTGAAGCGTAAAAGCCTCGTTTTTACGTATTAAAGGCTCGAGTCGTTTTGTCCATTACAAGCTCACAGGGCACAAACTGATCCATGATCAGACTGTTTTCCTGCCTCATGACGCAGGAACACATCGGATTGTTTTGCAGCTTCGCAGGAAAAAACAACAACAACAACAAGTTTGTGAAGAAACAAAATCAATTCCTCTTATTGAACGAGGAGGATTTAAATCACGACCTAGAACACACTGATGTCACACTGATGTTGGACTCAGACCATATCAGAACATTTTAAAGAGACAAAAACATGTGGAACTTTTTAGAAGAAAGAAAAAAAAAAAAAAAAGAAAGTCCGGGAGCACAGTAGTGAGTTTTAAGAGCGTAACATTACAGCGTTTCAAGCCAGATTCATTGGTGCCAAGTACAGTGATGATGCCATGGTGGGCAAGAGCAGGCGACGGGAGAATTATATGTTTTGGAAATTGTGTCTCACTCTTCAACTCCACAAAGGAGGCACTTTTCTTTCCGTATGTGTCACATATGCAAAGAAAACAGAGTCTGACGGAGGCTGGAGAAGTGAGAACGTGACAATGCCAACGAGTCGGAGCCGGAGTCTGGCTCGTACACAAGAAACACAACATCATCATCATTAACATAATAATAATAATAATAATAAAAAAAGACTTTTTATATAAGTCTATAAGTTTATGTGAACAGACGTCATGTGTCTACGTCAGTTACAGGAACTGAAACTTATAAATTTAACACAACTCACTTATACGACTGACGTCATGTGACACATGAAAGACTGAACGTATACGAACGCTGTCAAGTCCACATCAATATTTTCTTTGTGTCGAGGCCTCAGCTGTTTGCTACGGTGGCGAATTATGTATAAATATATTTTTCCGGTAATATTCAGAAAAAAAAAAGTCCCAAAATTGCAAATTTGCAAGAAATAAACTCAGATATTTGTGACATTATAACGTTGCGAAATTGCAGGAAAAAAACTCAGAAATTTGTGACAAAATAAACTTGGACATTTGCGACTTTATAGCCTCAAATTAGCAAGTTTATTTCTCGTAAATTTGTGTCTTCATAAGGTTTTTTTTTTCATTAAAAGATATGAATATGTGGCTCTACTACGCCATCGTACTCTGCAGAAAATGCTTCTTTATATGAACCAAACTTCAAAACTATGAGATTAAATTTGCTTCCACATGAGTTTAAAATCAACCATCAATCAAAAATGTTCATGACAGGTTAAATTGGCGAGTTGAAATATGGTGTTTTTGTCCGGACCGTCGTCTAAAAACCCCAGAAGAGTTTGAGTTTCTCTAATTAAAACTAGATTCTGACATGTGAGCAGCTGAAACCACCGATCATTTTTGTGTTTTTCGGGGGAAAACGATATAATTGTTAACGTCACGGTGGATTTGGAAACATTATCACGTTAAAAGAGGAGAGAAGAGTCGGACACAAGCAGCTTTGAGAATCATCTTGATTGAAACAAATGGACTGAAATGTTTGTGTCAAACAAGGTTTATTCTGATATTTGATATTTATTTTTTTTTTTGTATCTAATACACAGATCATTAAATACGTTTTTTCCCTCATTAAGTTAAAAATGCGACACGCCAAATAAGGTAAACATATTCTTCCAGATCTTATCTGAACTCGAGTCACCGCAGGAAATTCACAGATTCGATTTAGACGAAGGAAAAATGGATTTATGGTGAAGGTGCCTGTGAGGACACAAAGAACCGTTTGTGTTCAGCTTCAGATCCTCACAATCACATTTCACCCAGATAACAGCGTTTTGTTATTGGACTGAAGCTTTGTGTTATTATGTAACGTAACAATAATCTGAGTCAAACGTTAAATGAATTACATCTCCTCTTCCTGCAGCTCTGCTCTTCGTCTCGTTTAAACAAGCAGCGTTTTAACATCCGAGCCGGTTCTGTTCGACACGTCTTTAAACTTGTTAACAAACTCGTTTTTTTTCTGTTTGATCTAATTATTTGGGTGTTGTGAGCGAACATGTCGTATCCGCCGGCACAAACATCTTCATCTGACCTTGGCTCTTTGCTTTTTCTTATCAGTGTTTTTTCAGGGATGAGAGCTCGACTCTAATCTGAGCTCAGTCTCAAAAAAAAAAAAAAAACCTCTCATTTCATGTAAGTGAGCAATCACAATCAAAATCCAGCCTGAATATTTTGTTTGAGCCAAAACCGCAGCTGTTATGAGTTTATTAAAAACCCCCATGTTGGAGGAAGAAGAACGTTGTGGGTTTTTTCCGTCTTCATGAACTCTCAGCTTGTGTTTTCCTCTGGGTGTTGATACGACTGCACAGTGAAATGTCATGCTGGTTTGTCACAGAGGACATTAACATGAAACACTGGTGGGAGTGGCTGTCGCGCCGATTGGTTCCTTCAGCTGTTGCATAAATGTTACGTAAATCGCCGCTACACCCTGAAATTTAGAGAAATCTTGTTGGAAAACATCATTTCTTGTTGTTTGTTGATACTCTGTGACGTCTGCAGGTGAAGTGAAGTGCAACTCTTTTAAGTTTATTTGTTTCTTTTACAGGGAATGAAACCCGACAGTTTCTACAAAGTTAAAGTCCCAGAACTGAAGGAAATCATCGAAGGATGCATCCGCATGAACAAAGATGAAAGGTGCAAAGTCACAACATCCACTTTTATTTGTTTGTGCAGAAAAAAACACAGAAATTACATGTGAAAAGCTCATTTTCATCCTCACAAGCATGCATACGAAAAGGACTGTGCAGCAGCTTCTCACTGAAGTTTAGTCTCAACAGCTTTTATTTGGAAAATCCAGACGTGTCTTTATATGTTTCACAAAAGATAAATGGGTCAAAGAAGGTCGCTGTTCTTCAGGTCTACACTGTGATTCACTGATTGTGCAACTAAAGCAAAGAACACATGTTTCTCAGCCCTGAAGTTGAACTAAATTTTACTGAATTTCCTGATTTGTGGTGCAGATACACCATCCAGGACCTCCTGGATCACCCCTTCTTCCAGGAGAACACGGGCGTCCACGTGGAGCTGGCGGAGGAAGACGACACGGTGAAGTCGGGTCTGAAGCTGTGGCTTCGTATGGACGACACCAAGAAGCTTCACGGGAAATACAAAGACAACAACGCCATCGAGTTCCTGTTCGAGCTCTACAAGGATGTACCCGAGGAGGTGGCTCAGGAGATGGTGGGTCGAGTCAAACTTTGTCTTTTCTGACCCTTTTTGTTTCAGCCATTAGGGAGGAAATTGAATAATCGATCCCAGTTCATCAGATAGAGGCGACTCCAGACGAGTTGTTCTCTGCATCCTGATGTTGATTTATGTTGATGGCTGCTCGGGTTTTCTCCAGAGGAAGGCGAACTGGATGTATGGTGTTGTCCTGTAATGTTTTTAGCACAATTAAGCTCCAATTTCCTCCAGAGAGAGAAGCTAATGAAGTTAGACGACAGCTAATAATAGACTCTAGAGGTGTTTAGCCTCAGAGACCCTGTTTTATGCTAAGCTAACAGCATATTACAGAGTCTAACATCAGGTGTCTCTTATCAGTCACTTGACCCCAGACAGTGAAAGCAGCTTCACTAATGCACCCCATCTTTTTTTATGGCTCTGTCACGACAGCAGAAAAAAACACTGTAACCCGGTTCAAGCCCATAAAGAAAAAAGCTACTGCCGAGTGTGTCAAGGGCACAGCTCAACATTTAATCATCACCGGTTGGAAATGTGAGAGTGTGTCTCAGGAAGCAGCCGGGGTCACGTCTTTAATAATATAATGGCTCTGTTCCTCGTTACGAAACAGGCGCTCGCGTCCTCCAGATTCCCGCTGCAGAGGTCACTTTTAATGAAAATGCTGCTCACAATTCTTTTCTTGTTTACCTCTTTGTGGTAGTTTTCATCAAGATCAAATTTGGTATCAGCGGGGGACATCTAGACCGGAGCGATGTGCTGAAATCTGACTAAGTGTTGAGAGGAGAGTTCAGGACCGAGTGTCACAAGAGGCTGAGAAAGACTCCAGACCAGCATAAGAAAGAAAGCGTGTTTGTTGGTTTTACAAAAGAAATGCTATTAGTTGCATCAAAGCGTCGACTGTTTTTAGGTCATCAAGTGCAACAGCTTTGCGTGAATTGTCAGTAAACTGGACTGTGACTAACACTTCATGTTGTGGCCTGACCTTTCTTCTTGTATGTGTGTGTGTTGTTATGCAGGTCGTGCTTGGGTTTGTGTGTGAGGCCGACTTCAAGCTCGTGGCCAAGGCCATACGGGACCGAGTGTCGGCCATCAAACGGCAGAGGGAGAAGCTGCGGCGACAGGCGGAGGAGAGGAAGAAGAAACTGGAGCAGGAAGCGATAGAAGAAGAACCAGAACCTCAGATCATTTCTCCTAAAGTCAGAGACGTCGTCGCTGCAGATTCACCGACGCCGGCCATGACGCCTCCGGCTCCTCCCATCACGTCCCCCGTCACCAGCTCTGTGGACTCTGGAGTCAGCTCCACGTACCCGGCAGAACCGGAGGAACCTGAGGCCGACCAGCACTTCCACATCCGCCACAACAGCCTGTCGTCTGCAAACTGTGAGCTAACACCCTGAAAACACTTCAACGTCAACACAATTCAAAGACGAGGATTTAGAAAAATAAAATATAGATTTCACCTGGTTTTAGTGTCTCAAATCTAAAGATTTAGCCCTTGAATTTCTAGTTGAACGTCTGAGTCCAGAGCAGGACTGTGTGTGTGTGTGTGTGTGTGTGTGTGTCAGTCCAGTCACATGTTAACAGTTTACGTCCTTTGTTGAAACAGCTGACTGTGAGACCGACGGCTATCTGAGCTCCTCTGGGCTTCAGGATCCGCTGGAGGCCGGCAGCTTCAACTCGCCTGCGACGCCTCCCACCGCGCACAGCGACACACGGGTTGTAAACGGCGTCGCCATCCCGGCCCTCCGCTTCCCCTCAGTGAGTGGCCTCAATAAAGAGCTGCTTATCAAAATGGTGGCGGCGGTGGAAAAGATGAGATTCAGAGCTTCGTGAGAGTTTCCCTCATCAACACAACGCAGCTCACACATGCTGTTGTATAAACAATATAAAGTACATGCTCTTGGTCTGACATGTTAACATGATAATAACAACATTTTCACCCAATTAAGATACAAAATAAAAAGTTAAACAACCATCAAAGCTGCTGGTGACGGTTGATTGTCCAACGCAGCTTCAAGTTGTGACCAAAGTTTTATTGAGTTTATTTCTACTGAAGCTAATGACTAAAAGGAGGAATCTGATGTTTATTTTGTTTGGACATAACTTGAGTTTGTGAAACATGTTTTCTGGCTTTTAAGATTAAAATAAAGGTTAAAACTTCTTTCTGTTTGTGTTCGTAGAGCATCGCTGTGTCCAACAACATCGAACATGGAAACTCAGGTCCACCGAGCGGCTTCAACTCCCCCGTCGACAGGTGAAACTTTTATTTTTATTTCTATTATCTGTTTGTTGAGGGAACAATTGAGCTCGATCCTCTTTTTCTTTTTTCATTTAACTCCTGGAAATCCTAAAAATGAATATGAATGGAGCTAGAAACTGTGTGGTCTTTCATCTTTTTATAAACTCGTCCTCCTTCACATCTGTGGGGCTGCGACAACAAGCTGGAGGCGATCGACAGGCTCTTCTGTGTTTTTATTGCGGCGAGGCTGAACGGACCCTTGCAGTTTTCCTGTGTGACTCGGTCTCAGATGTTGTGGAGGCCTTGTTTTTCCCTGTTGGTGGGGTATGAGGGATAGAGGGGCTTTATTCTCAGCGTGAGGCCTGATAATGGATGTGTAGATTGAGTGTGTTAAGTTGAGTTGAAGGTTTCCATCTCCTGTTCAGACTCTGTAATGTTTCATTAATTATGTTGCAGTTGTGAAGCTTTAAAATGACATAAAAAGTCCTAAAATCTGACTTGTTCACAGTAGATGAAGTAAATGTCAAGTGTCATTTCACAACAGATTATCTGTGTAAACTATTTAGGAAAACAAACATCACAAACTCCCAGTTGCTTAATTCTTCCTCCGAGAAAAGCTGAGGATTAACGATGAGCAGAACTGACAAACCAGAAGATTCATCTGATATCAACACACACGTCTGACCTTATTTAATTTCATTTCCACGTACTGACTGACTGTTTAAAGGTGAAGACAGGCCGTGTTTGAACTGAAGTTACCCAGTGAGGTGGAGGTTTTTAAATAGAGACGGGGGCGGGAGCTGCCAACCAGCAGGGCCTGTAAATGTTTGCAGCCGGTGTCGGTGGAGGTGGACGGAGGGGAGTCTGCGACCGCAGAGAACCAAAAAAAAAAAAAAAGACCCAGGAGACGCAATTAACTGAACCAAAAGCTTTTTATAAAAAATCCCTGAATGTTCTCCAGTTCTCTGAAACCTAAACCTCAGTTCATTGTATAAACACAACAGATCCCATGGACCTGCTGCTTCCTATAGACCTCGTTAAAGTTTACATCACTGCAGCAACACTTTAATTGACAATTGAAAGAAAGTGTTGTTTATTATTATGTGGTGCTGAGATAATCTTTAACAACTTCGACTGTGGATGATGAATTGACTTATTTTGTTTTTTTTCTAACCGGTAGCATAACGTTTTGTTTTATGTCTTTGCAGCTACGCCTCCGACGTGACGTCAGGTCTGAGCGACGGGTACGAGGGCCTATCAGAGAAGAGCGAGAAGACGGCGGCGAGACGAACGGCTGCCAAGCTGTTCAGGAGGAGAGCTCGCGCCCGGCTGCGCATCACGGGGGTAAAACAACAGTCAATCATTACTTTTCTTTAATTACAACACTGTTGACGCATTAAAACACAAAAAACACAAACAAATAAATCAAGCATCAGGACTGAATTAGCAGAAGGCTTTTTATTTATTAATGTATTTATTTCTAAACAAGCTCCGGGGCTCCACCCTGGTTATGAAACATTATCGTCAGATCAGGACACTGTGGTCTTTTAACGAGCGTGTTTGGACTGCGAGGCAGAGACAAACACATCACAATGAGACCACAAGAGTCAAAGAGTCCAGAGGACAATAACGACACATGAACACTCACATGACGTCGTCGTGCGTTTGCTCACAGACACAAGAACATATTGTTTGACAGAGTAAACACACACCTGTTTCTCCCTCCGTCTCCGCAGCTTTCTGATAAAGTCGACCGCGTGGTCGAGTGTCAGCTGCAGACGCACAACGACAAGATGGTGACCTTTAAGTTCGACCTGGACGGAGACAATCCTGAAGACATCGCTGCCGTCATGGTGAGTCAGTCGACGTCTGAACAGAGATCAGCTGACATGAAAACACACAGAAAAACAACTGATCAGATTCTTGGTTGTTGATCATCTCTAAACTACAAGACATCAGAAAATCACCTTTATGGTGAAATGTAAACAAATAAAATGAACCCATGAACTTTTTGATAAACATCAGACACTAATCACATTAGTCTGGAAAACACAAGTCATCTGTTTTAAATGAGATTGTAGCAGCGAAAATACTGAACATCTGTGAGATTTTACTGATAATCAATTAAAGTTTTTAATTTTCAACCTTCCAAACATCACATGACGTCTTTTACTTTATCTTTTTAATGTGGAATAAGACGATTTCTCAGCTTTAATGTGGATTAATAATGAAAACGATCCATCCAAATGATCTGTTGTGTAGAGAGAAGTGTGTCGTTTACATCCATGAAGCTGCGTAATGAAGTCAACGTGTGCAGCAGCACTTTTTGTTCACTCCATGTTCTGTTTTCTCGACTCTTGAAACACAGAGTGCTTTTGTTCACTGAGCCTTTGGCGCAGCGGGGGAGCGCTTGGCATCACAGCAGCTCCCGTGGTTCTGTTTCTGTTTCTCAGTACAAGCTATTTCTTTTTTTTTTTTTGTAAATGGGCTGAGTTATGCCATGCTGACAGGAGACGGTCACCACGCCCCGACCCACAATTCATAGCAACACTCCTAAGAAGTGCATGAATATGCAAAACTGGAAACCCTCACACTAACAAACTGCTGTATTGTGGATTCACAAGCAGTGATTTATGGATTTTTTTTCTCTAAGAATAAGTATTAGCTGAGGGTAGGCGGGTGTGTGTCGGAGTAGATTGCACAGACGGACACACAAACAGACAACAAGTACATCTAGTATACTTTTTTTTTTTATTTTGCATGGGTGGAAAAAATACTTTTAAATGAGTTTTTCTTGCTACAAATGTTCTGTTTAGGTGTTTAGATTTATTGTCTCTTCTCAGGTGCACAATGAGTTCATCCTGCCGTCAGAGAAGGAAGGTTTCATCCATCGAATGGGCGACATCATCAAACGGGCCGAGGCTCTGATGGCCAAAGAGCCGCCGGTTCACTCCGGCCTGCACCGTCTCACTCAACCTGCTTTCCACAACGGGGTTAACTCGCTGTCATCATCACAGGTTAGCAGCAGCAGCAGCACCTGCACATTTTCCCATAATCAACATCAGTACATTTGTCAGCGGAGAACAAAGCAGGAACGGAGACCGAGCGTGTGTTTTACTGTGCTGTCATAAATTACATCAGGTATAGTTGAGGGTTGAGCTGTGCTTATCTGAGGCAGACTCATAAATCCGGGGTAAATGGAAAACTGTAGAGTAGCACTTCCTCCACTGGAAGCAGAAAAAAAGCTGAGTGCTTTCCTCGCTGTCCGCAGTCTCCTGAGATGAAACCCTGACCGAAGAAGGTTAAGTGTTTTTAAAGCGACCTGATGTAGCACTTTCATTTAGAACATTATGTTACTAAAAGCACTAATGTCATAAAACCTTGTGATTTGTGGGAAATGAACATGGTGTCTTCATTTTTTTGTTTTTACATTTATTTGTTCCCATAACCACGAACCCTCCTCCTCCTCGTCTACATTCTCTGCTTACGCCATAATGAACTTTCCAGCGTAACTGCCCACAGTGACCGGCTGAAATAATCCACGTCTGGATTTATTAAAGAATGTGTTAGATAAAAAATAAATAAATAAATAAAGAGTTGAGAGGGAGTTGGGGAGCTGAAGATATGACCTAATATATAATCAGATACAGTTTGTCTGCTGGAAGAAGAAGAAGTGTCTGTTCCACTCTGAAGAACATAAAGAACAAATCTTCTTGTGCTCTCTAGTAAAAATAAGATAATTGTACATGATGGAGAAATGTAGAATAATGAGCGGTTTCATTTAGGACAAAAGACAAGTAAGAGCAGTAAACCTCCACGTACGAATATCTACCTTGTTCGCTATGTTTCCGACCCCCTGGCTACGTAATTACACCGAACCACTTTGGACAAATCTCTCCTGGCGTCACTCCACCGCCTGATTAAAACCACTGCATGGACCGCATCCCCCTAAGAATCATTATGGCTGCGCTCCCCAGCGAGTGTCCTGCCAAAAACAAACCAGACCGAGCTGGTTAAGTCTGATAGAAAGTCATACGGCCAGAGACTCATCGATCTATCTCTGTTCTCCTCTGTTCTTTCTGGCTGCTGGGAAGCTAAAGTTGGGTTTTCTATTCTGAGACAGAGACTCGACAGATAATGAGCTAACAATAACAATGGTGACATGCTGTTGTTCAGCAGATATCAGGTTTATTTTAAACAACATTTTGCTAAAAAAAAAAGGATAAAAGAAGATAAAAAAGGGACAATATCACGATATTTTTCCCACAATTCATCTGGAGATCTGACGTATTCAATAAATAACAAAGTTCATGTCAGTTCAGGTTCATCAAAATCATCAGGGTGTCATGAAAGTCACCAAGTGGATGTGGAAATATTTTACACTTTAATCTGCAGGTGATGGAAGTTAATCACCAAAATTACTGATATTCATCCTCTGGAAACCACGAATGTCTCATTTTATAACAATCCATCCAATTTACAAAAAAATACAACCACGAAAAACCAGGATACATCATCATGGAGCCATGAATGTGAAGTTAGATGAGAAGTCAGGAAATAACCAAAATTATTACTATTCATCCTCTGGAAACCACGAATGTCTCATTTTATAACAATCCATCCAATAGTTGTTGAGTCAGTCTACAAGAAAACACAAGCACAAATCTCAAAAGAAAAACCAGGATATATCATCAGGGAGCCATGAATGTCTGTCATGAAACTACCAAGATGACAACGATTTATCCTCTGGAAACCAGAAATGTCAATTCATGTCAATCCATCCACTAGTTGTTGAGATATTGCACTCAATTATATTAACTCAAACCACAAATATTCACCTTAAGTAAATGTTAAATCATGAGGATACATCATCTGGGAAACATGAATGTCTGTATTAAACTTTGAGACCGTCCATCAAGCGGATGTGGAGATATTTCCCAGGATGAGTGAACACTTTGGTCTGTGATAGAGAAGTTAGTGCAGCATATTTACTCTGGTTTATCCTCTGGAAACCAACAATGTCTGATTTTATAACAATCTATTCAATAGTTGTTGAGTCAATCTACAAAAAAACACAACCTCAAATGTCAAACTAAAAACCAGGATATGTCATCAGGGAACCATGAATGTCTAAAGAAAACCTGTTCATCTAGTGGATATGAAGATATTTCACTGTGTTGTCAGTGGACAAGTACAGTTATTAGGATTCATCCTCTGGGAACCGAGAATATCTCTGAGAGATTTCATAACAAATCCATCCAGTAGTTTTGAGATATTTCAGTCAGAAACAAGCAGCGTAGCAGAATTTCACCTGCCTCTTGGGTTTTGCAGGTGGAGCCAGATTATAGTGGACAGTAATCCAGATTATAGTGGTTAAAATTACATTTTACATGCAAATGCATAATAAAGGTGTACACATCAGGCAGTTCATGAGGATTTACTGCACAGAACAGCTTTACTGAAGTATGTGTCGTATTACTGAAGTAATACTACACATGTACACGGTTTATACTCTAACTGAGGATCAGACCAGTTCAGTGCTGCAGCTGAATCATGTGCATGAAGGAACATTTGATTTGCATCAATAATGAATCGAGGTGGAGACTGAGTTTTATCAACTATGCTTTTTTTTTTCTTGCAGCCTAATCTTCACAGTCACACCCTCCCTCGAACACACTCGTCCTCGTCTCTGCCCGGTGAGTTTCACGTCTGAGCTTATTCATTTAATTCACCAATTAATCTTAATAATCTGATGCTGGAGGAGATTTTAAAACCGATATGCATCTAAACAGTGAATGCATGTGCTTGTGCTTTAACGAATTTAATGAAAGTATGAAATTCACCAAATAACATAAAGTGTGTGTGAGCTGCATGTAAAGTAAAGTTGTTGTTTTCTCACAGCGTGTCACACTAACATGCACCAGCATCGACTAACGCATGTGTGTCTTGTCTTAGACTTTAGTGTGGTTAACCCGAGCGTAGGGGTACGTGGCTCTCCCCCATGCCCCAATGGAGACGTCTTCAGTGCAGACATTACTTCATCTGGGCGACCTCTAATACGCTCACAGTCTTTCCACAACGCCCCAGGTAAATAGCCCCTCGCCCCCCTCCCCCCTCTGGCTTCAACGTGAAGAGGCCGAGCATTGTTTACTGTTTCAGCACACTGAAAAATTGTTATGGTCCTTTGGCAGAGAATAAGTCAGAGTGAAGCTCAGCTCCCTCGTAAACCTCCCTCCCCTCCTCAGGGCCCGTTTTTTGGTATTGTTTGACATTCGCATGGCGCCATCCGCCATCCCCACACCTCAAAGCCTCCGTCTGTCTCTGCCTTGCACCAGGGCCTCTTGGGTAATTACCTCACCTGAAGGGTGCTTTCTGGCTTTTTAGGTAGCTGTGAATACTGTCGCTGTAAAAAAAACGTGAGTTTTTCTCCAGAGCAAGTCGATAGTCTGCAACATCTGTTTGCCAGCACACACGCTCCTGCAGGATTTCCAAGAAACCCCCCTTCCTCCCCCCTGTCGATGTCTCCCTTCCCACCACAGGAGGGGCATTTGAAGTAAATTAAAGAAACACATATCCTCTCAGTGCCCCCTGAACATCCTTGTCCCCCTCTTGTCCCCATGTCCCCCTCCTCTGCTGGATGTCGCTTTCGCAATTCCTCCTTGGCCGCCCGCCGCCCTCATAACATGTTGCCTAACCTATGTTTCCGTCAGAATGGAAAAAAAAGCACAGGCTGGTTTGCATCATCAGCATCGGGGGGGTGTGGTTTAAAACTGTGGAGCCATTGTTGAGGTAAATGTTAAATCAAAGGATATTGGCATCCTAAAGTATTCTCTAAGGAGCGATGATGTAGAAATCCCGACTTTAATCTCACAATCAAAATCCAAAATAAATAAATAAATAAATAAAATAAAACATGTGTGTTCTATTTAAACTTGAGGCCATGTAAATACTCGTTGGATACTGCCTTAAAACAAAATGTCTTTGTTCACTATGGAAAGCCATTATTTGAAATTACGGGAAATATTCACGCTCCACATGGTGTTTGTCTTGGCAGGGGGTGGGGGGTTGAAGGAAGGACTGGACAGAAACGAGGAAGAAGTGATCTAACTCGTCTCTCTGGGTCGACTCCGTCCAATATTCCACTGTAACCCTGCAGGGGGAGTTAGGAAACTGTTCAGTCTTTAGTTTGTTTCTTTCTGCACATGATAATGAATAATATCTTTATCCTCCAGGGTCTCCTGTTCACTATCAGCATCATTACCACCCTGCGTCTCTGCTGCCCCACCACCAGCACTACCACTTACCCCTCATGGGCCACACTCACTTCCCGTTCCCGTATCCAGGTTCTTCAGCTTCTCCCAAACCAGCAGGGGTCCACGCCCCCCTCACACGCGTCGCCAGTAACCCCGCCATCCCGTCCGCTCCCTCCCCGCCCGGGGTCGCCCGTCCCTCCAAGCGACACGCCCAGTCCCGGCAGCAGCGAGAACATCAACATGACTCCACCTCAACCTCAGCATCCCAACATGTGGCCCCCCCACACGCAGCCGCTGTTTTCTTTAGCTAACGTCATCTCCATGGCGATGAGCATGGCTCAGTCCTTCATCCCTCCTGCCAGCATGCCCGCCCAGGGGATGCCGTCGTTTCCGGGGTTTCACCCTCAGCTGCACAATCACATGGCGCCACAGTCCGGTTACCAGTCCATGTACCAGCACCAGCAGCAGCATCAGTACCAAACCCCACCAGCAGAGGTGTCGTACATCCCCACACAGAACAACATCTACCACAGCCCAGAGCTCACGCCTCAGATGGACGGAGCCACTTCTCCTCAGAACAACCATCCAACCTGGCAACATCACATCTCTCCTCCCTCCATGTGCTCCACCCCTCCACCTCCACCTCAGGAGCCTCTGCAACAACAGGTTGGACTCTCCAGCGCCCCCATCCTGATGCAGGAGGACAGTCACAGTTACACAGCTCCATCGTACTCAGCACAAATACCAGCACAGATTTTACCCAAACCACAAATGTCCAGTTCAAACTCTTCATCAGATCTTTCTCCGTCGCCACCAGAGAGTCCAGAAAGCACTGTGAGTTTATTACTTTAATCTCAGGGATTAAATCTGTCCTGTTTTTATGAATTAACATCCTGAAACCATCTAGTTACATCAGCAGATCGTTAATCAACAATCTCAGAGTGTGATTGATGATTAAAGCTATTAAAGCTTCTTTAGTTAGATTTATGCAGTTTAAGTAGATATATTTATATATATATGTATATTACAGTGTTTAATGTGTCAGTGGTGTATTTCCTGCACAGTCCACCTTGTTGTTTTTGTGTTATGCTGCTGTGATGAAATAATTTACCAGGATCAATAAAATCTATCCATGCATCCATCTCTAGTTATCATCGTTCAGCGCTGAGCTTCAAGCCGTCGTTCCTGAGCCGATCACCAGCAGCCCCAAACCGAAGCCGTCATCCAATGAGCCTGGTAAGTTTTTCTGTTCGTGTTCTCGTCTTCCACTAACAACATTTTCCCGTCCAGCTCCAGGTCGTAAACACCTACCGTGCTGTACGTTACGAGGCAGAGCCAGGTGCTGGGAGAGTTTCAAGTACTGTACTGTATGATGTTTATGTTTGCAGCCCAAACAAACCCTCACACATGCGTATGTGTATACACGCCATGGTTTTTCTCCTCTGCTCCGTTTTATAATGTATTTGGTCTAAATAGAGTTGGATGTCCTGGTTACAGACGATTTGATGTTGGAGTTGTTTTTATTCTCTCCGTCGTTTTTGTGTCGTATCCTTGGTGACAATATCATGTGTTAGCGCTGCCTCAGGAGTCGTTGCGTAACCATCTGGATGTAATATTCCATTCAATACCAACACAACAAACGTAGGTGTGATCGCGGCCCTACCCACCTTCAACCGACCAATCAGAGAGCGGCCAGGCTCGTTACAGGCCTCTCCTCCCACATCCACACCTGTCAGTATTTATACCCTCCTCAGGAGCCCACAGTCAACACTGTCCCTCTGTTGAATGTGGGCACAGACCCAGACATTCGCTGTGTTTACTGTAAGAAGGACACTTAGTGGTCAAACTGAGACACTGCAGGATTTTTTTTTTTTGAAATTGTTTGCAGATGTGAGACTGTGAGCAGATAAACAGCTCCATCACAATTATCAGAAATTATCAGTGACGTAAATTAAAGCTCTTTATGGGACGTCCACTAACACACCAACACTGGGAAATGACTGAAACAAGAAACAAACACGTCATCGAAGATTTTGCCAAAAACATGATTAGATTTCATCCAAAGTGGATCAGTCAGGTCTGAGTGAGGCTTTGTTCTGATGATCAATCACCTCTGATCAGATTATACAACAACCAATCACTGCGTGTGGCCTCTGATTGGCTGTCACTCTTATAAATGAGCTGTCAGGATGTTTTAACTTGTTCATAGATGGTAAAAGTTAAGAGCTACAACTTAAGACACTTTTCGTTTCTGTTCCAGACGTCCAAACCGCTTCAGTGACAGTTGGACGTTTCCAGGTGACGCCCAGCATGGACATCCCCGCACCCGCAGTGGTTCCTGCTGCTCCTCAGCCTCCAGACGGTGGCAGCACGCCGTCAGAGAGCAGCACAGAGGAGCAGGGGGAGTCTGAGACCAGCCTGGGCACCTCCCTCACCATGTCCCCTCCTCACCCGCACCCCCACAGAGGGTCAGCGGGCGTCCTGCAGGACGTCGACGGGCAGCAGGGTTGGACCGGGAGCCCGGAGCAGCAGCAACAACAACAACAACAACAACAACAACAACAACAACAGGAGAGAGGAGTAGAGGACGAAGAGGAGGACGAGGAGGAAGAGGGAGAGGTTGTCGGGGAGCGACAGAGGACGAGGAAGAGGAGTCGGAGGAGAGCGTACAGCCTCAGTCTGATGGGGACGTCCGCAGACAGCGGGCTCTCTGTGACCGCCGCCGAGACGGAGGGGAGGCTGTGGGACGGAGCGGCGGGAAGTCCTCAGTACGGCAACGCTCTGCACAATCTGTGGATGATGACGTACAACAGAAACACTCCTTATCTGAGCAGCGACGACTCGGACAGTGACGACGAGGAAATGCTGGAGGAGCTGCAGGAACTGAGAGAAAAGTGAGTGAAGAGATGCAGCTCTGTCCCAAAGAGAAAAACTCTGGAAAATATGACAAAAATAGTTGAATTTTGTGGTTTATCTGACTTTTTTTTTTGGTTTTAAAGAGTTTTTAGGTCAGAAAACATCATTTTTTTCCACTGATTTTGTGTTTTCAAAGCAACTAATTCACTTTGAATAACTTCCTTGTCCACTTAGACATCTGACTGAGGTTCAGGCGCTTCAAGCTGCTCAGAAGAGAGAGATCGAGGAGCTGTACGAGAGGGTGGGAAAGGTCCCTCCCCCCGGCATCGTCTCACCCGCCGCCATGTTGTCCAGTCGCCAGCGTCGTCTGTCTAAAGGAAGCGGTTTCCCTTCGTCACGCAGGAACAGCCTGCAGCGCCTGGAGATGCTGCCGCTTCAAGGTACAAAAGAAAATCTACACATACAGAGACTTGTCTGTCACATTTAGTGTAAATGTATTTACCAGCTGATGTGTTGTGGGTTTTTTTTCCCAGGAATCATCAGGAGAAACTCGCTCGGCGGCAGCAGCAGCGGCTCCCAGGACAAACCCAGTAAAGGCGTCACCTTCGCCACCGATATTAGTCGAATGGTGAGTTTGTTACATCAACCAACGAGTTAATTTTAACACAATTCTCTGCAACAAATTCTTACATTTTCTTCTTTTGATCTCTTTTTTCTTTAGTAATAAAGCCTCAGCCAACTTCGCTGTATATCTGGACTACCTCATCTGAAGTGGGACTGCACCCCGTCAACTTTAACACTTTTCACCGGCACAAAACAAAAAAAAACAAACAAACAAACAAACAACTCTTCCTTCTGCCAGTCGGTCGTCTTTTACCTCATATGTACAGATTTTACACAGGAAGTTTAACGTCCAACTTTTTCAGCTCTGAAATCAGATTTTTTTGTGAATTTTCATTCACGTCCAAAAACTGACAAACGAATCGAAAGTTTGCTTTTATTTTTTGTTGTAAATAAATGAATAGATAAACTCTCAGAAGCAACGGTTCACAGGTAACCAGCTTTGGTCACTAGGTTTTTATTTTTTGTTGCTTTAACGCAGTCAAATGACTTTGACCCAGAAAGATTTTTTTTTTTTGTTTCCTTCTTTTGTCCGTTAATCGATCCGAGGTCAGAAATGTGAACCCAATCGAAGCTCCGACTCGACCGTCGTCACGACGACGGCAGCTGATTTGCCGTAGTTTGTTGTTCGTCGATGTCTCAGCATCTGCTGACAGCAACAGCCAAAACACTCCGGTCGCTACGGACGAGAGCAGCTTCGACTCTTTGTACAGTTTGATTAATATCATAAAAAAAAAAAAATCACCTTCACGTCGTCTTCGCTCGTTTTACTGCAGTCGTGACATTTTCAGATGATTTTTTTCACTTTGTACAAAACGTCAACGCATCAGGAAGGAAAGTTGTGCAACAGTTATAGATGTTTCATTCAAATACAATAGCTGACTTAGATTTTCTTTTAGACTACTGCCGTTTCCTGTTGTTTGTACATGTGTAAATAGTTAGAGTGCATTTATAGATCATGTTTACAAGGTTAAAGAGTAAACTAAATATTTCAGCAACTTTTAATTCTTGCTCAAGCAGAAAAAAAAAAAAATCATATTTGTTGCTTGTTCTGTAGATCAAGCATCTCGTGCACTTTAGTAAAAAAAAAAAAATTCTACTTTTTAATTCTCATTTATTAAACACATTTGTGGATAAAACTGACGTTTTTCCTCGACTGTGAGGTAGAAAACAAATCTACCCTCCCAATATTTTTTTTTTATTATTATTATTATTATAAATAATTGGTAATAATATTGTGGGATATTGTTGGAATCCAAGTCCAAGCTGTGAATCTGTAGTTGTTGCCTTATAAGAAATAAACTTATATAAATATAAATATTACCAACACACTGAATTTACTGACAGTTGAATTCCTGCAAGATTCATAATATATTCTGAGAAATGTCTAAAGTTTTAAAAATGTGCAGTCGAGACCATCGGACGTGTTTTATCGTCTCCGTCGAAACGTTTCTTGGTCGTGTCTGTAAATATATCATCGTGTTGCTTTCTGAAGCTGCTGTCCTGCCATGCTGAATCTGTGCCTTTATTTCCCTTTACAATGTCTTATTTTATATTTTTAACTCTTCTCTCAAGATTTGGTGGCTAGATCAAACTCTGTATATCAAATTTTGACAACAATAAATGCAACTGTAAATACAAGTGTTCTCACGTCATCTTTATTACAATTACAAAGAGACTTCATTTAGTTTTTTTGTTTTTATATAAAAGACTTTCACATACATTAGACTTTTATTTGACAAATCATTATTTTTTCTACATAAATATTTTGTTTCAACAGGTTGATGTGTGTCATTGCAGCAGGCTCACTGTTGTATTTTGCTGTTTTAAGGCCGCTTTTATACATTTAATGTCATTTACCAACTGATATTTAGTATTTTCACCTCATCACATAATGTGAGGAGCTAACGTGGCTAATTCCACGTTGATCTGAGTGGATTAATCCTCTCCACCGACAGGCAAGCAAAGAAAATCAAGACACGGCTAGTTTTAGATCAGGACCACATAATCCGTTAACATCCAGTGTTGTCTTGACAACACCAGCCACCCTTGGAACAGAAATCAGTGGCTTCAGCGTCCATGTAAAGTCTCTTCACGGTTTTAGTGCAAGATGAACACACAGTCCAGCAACAAGCAGGATGTAAATGACTCTCAGTTGGCGCCGGTCTTTGGTCCCTGCATCCTCGCACGTTTGGCCTCCTCGTCCATTTCATCCACGATCTTCTCCTGGGAGACTGAATAAAACGTGTAGCCGTCTGACGCAGGAGTGAAGTGGTTAAGGTAAATAAATGAATAAACAATATCAAAATAAAGTGTTTGTATCATCACTACTTGTCCTTTAATCATTAACATATTAAAAGATGTTGAGCAACAGAGTGACTTAGTACCTTAACGCACCATGAAACCTCAACTGTTCCTGAACAAAAACTAGCTTCTAAATAACTGTTATTTAATTAAAATAGAGACAATAATGTGACAGATAAATGTTGTGTTTACGTGCTCTGATAAACAGCTGTTATTTTTTTAGAAACCCATTTATCCAGGTGACCTTAAACGCATCAGAAAGACGTGTTCAACCTTCAAAATATTTAAAAGTGGACATTTATTTAAGCTAAATGTTAACAAAAAATCATTTAAACATGCTTTATATTTATGCTTTAACGTATCAATCAATTGTAACAAATTTATAATGGTTTAAGTTTAATCTATTGGCCAATAAACAAGATATGCGAATGAATTAGCATTAGCTTTAGCTTTAGCTAACTCAAACACATGAACCACAGTGTAACATTAGCATGCTAAGCTAACGTTATGTAGTTCACCTTGTATTGACGCTAACGTGCGCGACAAGGATACAGACTCCCATAACGATGGCGCCGATGGCGAGTCCCGTAACGAGGTTTCTCCCCCGCAGCTTCTGCGACCTCTTCTTCCACTGTTCCTGCTCCACCTGCTTGATGAAGTGCAGCTGTCCCGGGGAGAGACCCTCTTTCCTCGGGTCTATCCTGGTGGCGAAGGGGGCGTCGGACTGTTTCGGCGTCTTGTCCGCCATGTTTACGGTGAGTGTGTTGGGAGAGGAGGAGGTGATGACGTCAGGGCTCGTTCACAACTGTCAACGCTCAACGCTGCGTTTTAAACGACCCGCACGAGCTGCAGCCGTTTAAACTGCACCGCGAGAGCGTTCCGAGATCTACGTCGCGGAGGCGCAGCGTGATTACGTCACGTTTGCGACTGAACCAAACGTGTACAACATCCAAATGGATCCGAAGAGCAACACGCGGGTTCCTACTGCACGCTAGGAGACGCCAAACCGCCGCCAAAACCTCGGAAATAGCCCCATCTTCTGGAAAATATAACCTTCAAATTATTACTTAGCTTTTAACAGAAGTGAATTCATTCATAAATATAAACTTTTCAGTTCGTAAAATTAATTAATCCTGGAATTCTGGAAGACGCCGACCGTTAGCGACAACATGGCGAAACGATTTTTTTCCCCACAAATCAAAGTTTTAAGTTTCGAGCTGCTTCTTCTGAACTTCTCTCAGATTTTCTTGTAAATCTCAACAATAAAAACAAAGATAACCTCAATAATTTGTCAAAATGTAGCGGAAACTTCAAAGATAAAAGACTGTTCGGTGAGTGTGTTATTTATTTATTTTTCTTTGAAATTATATAACTTTTTCTTGTTTTTTTAAATTATTTTATTTAGCAAATAATTATTATTTGTAATTTTATTGCGTTTTATTTTATTTTATGAAGTAGCAGCTACATGAGATAACAATTTATTTTATAATTTTAAATGTAAATATGGAAACATGTTTTTTTTTAAATAATTTAAGCAATTTAAACAAATTGATTAATTTAAAAGAAATAAAAAAATTGACACTATTATGAGTAAATGTATAGTAATTTATGTGTTTTATGCTTTTTAAATATTATTTTTCACCTTTATTTTGAAATTTACAGAGGATAGACAGACAGGAAACTCTCCTCATGCTTTAATAATATCTAACTGAGCTGCAGGAATAGTTTTAATATGTTTTAATATTCATACTTGTGGGATTTTGAACCCTGTCGTTATCATGGAGGCCAGTTTTTATTACATTTTCCTCCAGGTATCAACCTCCAGCTGTCAAACTGCTGCTGCTGCGTAGGAACAGATGGAAAGATCAGTTTCACATCCACATGTACAACACACACAAAATGACATTTATTTAAATAAAACCTCATGTGGATTCATTTATAATACATCTGTCCCTGAAGTGTCACATTTATCCTAATTAGTGATTCTAACTAACTGTTGTTCTTCTTCTTTTGTTTTTCTTCCGTACCAAATTTTGATTTGTTTCAACTAAAATAAAGTCGATCGCGCAAATTGTACATCAAAACATGCGTCTCGGTCGGAATCGCTGTTCTATTTTTTTTTTCTTCCAAAAACAAATTTGCGAAAAATGTCCCATAGAGAATGAATGGGACAAGATGAAATATCAAGGTTTTTCAAACATCTACTGCTTTGTCATACTTTCACCTAAAGACGTCATGAAAACTTTAAAATGTAGACACAAATCTCATGTGTTGATGTGGTATTCAACTATTTTCATAGCTTGTATACTTTTTGATCAGTCACAGATCAATGACCATGATCAATTTTGGAGAAATTCAGACTATAATGGTTGTGTATGTGGACGGAATGTTCGGGCCAGAGTGGATGATGTCATCAACTAGAGTGGAGACGCTTTCACAAAATGCTCTGAAATTTTAATTCTTTACATGGTGCTCACAGTCACAAATTTCACTTTACACGTACGATTTTCTCCAAAGTTGTAGTCACACTTGTCGTGTTTAACATGATGTGTCTACCTAAACGACAGAATTTACGGTTTTTGAATATGCTGCCTCTAAGTGACAACAGAACAGCTCAACTACCCTATAGACTCCAATGTCAGTCCAGAGAGGGATTTTACGAGAAAAGCAGAAATTACTGTTTATTAAACTCGCTGTGTTGTCCACATTTTTAACACTAGGAACAAAATACTAGATCAGTGTGTTCAGTAAAGCCTTGTCGCCCCGATGGTGAAGAAACTTTGGCGATATCTCCTTTACTTTTTGAATAAATAGCAGTAGTTCGACACCTGGACACACAAAAATTCATAATAAAGAATAAGTGGACGAGGTGAAAAATTCATCATAGCATCGTAGCTTCTTAGCATCTACACAAATGATTTTCTCCAAACTTGTAGTCACACTTATTCTCTTTCATACAATGTCTTTATCTAAACAATAGGATTTATGTTTTTTGAATTAACTGCCTCAAAGCGACAACACACTGCATCACTCTCGCAATTTCCCGCAAGGGAACTTTAACGTACCGTTGTTGCAGCGTAGAGGAATATTTAGATTTATTTCTAAATGATTTGTCAATGATATTAATGATAATAATAATAATAATAAATTAAAAAAGCAGAAAGTCACGATGTGTTAGCCGGTGGGAGGTGTTGGAAACACAACATCGTTGTGATTCACTGTTACATTCTCATCTCAGAATATTAATTGAATATTTTGTGTCTTTTTCCTCTTTTTCGTCAGACCATCTGGGCCTTTTCAGACGACGATCTGTACCTTGATAAAGATGCAAGATATTTATAGTTATTTCATTTCCAATATAAGAGCTCATAAATGACAGTGAATACTTGGAGAGTTATAGCTCAGATTTCTTTTTATTGATCCCACTTTGCAGACATTTCTCCCTGTGTCACGTTACAACACATTTACAGCCTCTCGTCTGCTTCGATTATAATCTCGGACTCTTACGTCTCCTCTCTGCTTCTGTTGTTTTCAGAGTACGTCTTCCTGTTAACTAAAGAGCTGAAACTCGAACCACTGGTTGGGTATCACGCCACTGAGTTGCTTCAAAGGTTATAAGCGGCGTATTTTTCCTTTTCTCAGGCCACGCCTAATGTTTTATTGCTTTAGCCGAACCCTAATGTAAATAATGATCTATCTTTCTCTTTCTCAGGTTCATGGTTAAGCATCTTACAAATTTGCTCACCACACCCACACCTGAAGGAGCAGCTGCCAACCTGCCAACCAGTCACGAGGATGTTATTTTTAACCAGATGAAGGAGAAGTTTCCTCTCATTGTCTTCTCCTGTGTTCAACTCGCCAGTAAACTGTCTCTACACAGCCGTGTAAGTTTTAATGTCCAACATCAATCACTTTAAATCCTCCTGTGATTAAACACATCGTCTTCCTCCTTTTACTATTTTATTTTCAGATGATTGACAACAACACAGCTGTGCACTTTCTACATTCAGTCGGCCACAGCGTCTCCAAACAGACTCTCCTGGAGTCGGAGTTGATGATTTTAAAAGGTCTTGAATTCAGACTGAACTCCCAAAATCCTCTGACGTACGTGGAAATACTTCTGGAGGTTCTCGGTAATGTTTCAGACTCTCAGAGCAGCTCAGGTCAGTGATTTGTCACAGGCTGATTTGTGCTGATTAAACTTTTCCAGGCCACAATGAGCCGTCTGTTCCTGTGGAGCGGCTGTATGACTTGTGCCAGCACGTCCTTCAGTTCATCACCTTACAGCGCGGCGCCATCTACGACACCTTGTTAAAGACGACCACTCAGTGTGTCAGCCCGTCCACAGAGCTGAGGTAGTACCTTTTTTTTCTTCTGACGTTTTGCAGCAGGTGGTTACAGACACGGTCGGACGGACGAGGTTTCAAATTCTGTCTTGTTCTGTCGCGTTTCTCACGTCTCGTCTCGCTACTAAACCACGACCAGATGTTTGGCCACTGGAGGCAGCAAAAACAAGATGTGAGCTAATTACTTCTAGAATATAATCTACTGTTACTGTTACATTGCAATATTACTGTCTCTAAATTGTAATGAGTTACTTTATATTCTAAAATAAATGAAGTTTACTGCAGCTCATTCTACATCCAGTGGAGGACGAGTCTAGTTCGATCAGTGAGTCTCAGTCTCTGTCGTTGGCGACTTGTGTTCCCATGATGTGGAGTCTCAACAACTGGTCTGAGACCTGTAGTGTTCACACTACAAGACTTGTCAGTGATTGACTCCCGATCACACCGTGACGTCACCAAACTCTACGTCTGGTCACGTGAACTAGACAGGATGTAGCCGCTGCTTCTCACCGTGATTTACAGCCGTTTATTGTTGACGAGCACCGGTGAAGACGCTGCCTCCGACACAGACTAAACCGCTAAACCGGCGTGTAAACATCACCATGGCAACACGCTGGTTTTCACGGTGGAGCTGAAATCAGCAGCAGACCTCCCCGGTACCGGGTAACATCTGGATCAGACGCGGGGAGTTTGTAGAAAGTGAAAATGAAAGAAAAAGCGTTAAAACGTCAGACTTTTAAACGTGGTTGTGAGTGAATCAGTGAGACGGCAGCAGCATTTATCTCACATCCCTCCTCTGATTGGCTGTCGCTCTTTGTCAGTCTCTTCAGACTCCTCCAGTTTTCTAACATGACAGATCCAGTCCCGGTCTCAGACCAGGTCCCGACGGCCTCTGATGGAGTCGTTAGGGCTGTTCACACATTATGATCATTAACTGATGATTCACCAACCATCAGAGGACCAAGTCCACCAGACACCACCACTGGAGACCACTGGTGGAGTTGACTGGTGTCAACTAATGTGAACTAGGCTGTAGGCCACTAATAACAATAACTGATACAGTAAAAGTTCAAAAAACATCGTTAATGTTCTTTAACCATCATCTTCAACCAACAGGAAATACAGGTTTTCTCTTGTGGTCTCAGTGTTTGTGGTTTAAAACAAAACAACAACATGAACATTTCAGGTTAAAAGTGCGTTGTAATGCTTGTGACTGAAAAATCTACCAAGTGTAATATTACTGAGTATTAATTGTTAATATTTATTATTAACTTGTGCATGAACTTTGTTTAAAAACCAGACAGAAGTTTGTGACGGTGACTGAAGACTGTATGCTCCTCGGTGTCGGCGTCATCGCCGTGGCAACGTTTATTCTCTACGTCAGCAGATGGGAACAGGTGAAACACTTCATTTAAACGTTTGAATCAGTGGTTTAAATGACAGGAGTGTTGATAATGTCCATCACAGACTTTGTTCTGTTGCAGGTTGTGAGAGAACTGAGTCACATCACAGGAATCTCTCAGAAGAGCATCAGTGATTTCTGTCATGTGACTCTGATCCACGTCGTTAGATCCAGTTTCTCTGTAACAACATGAGTCTCGGTCACTGAACACCACTTTGTATCATCTCTGTTCAGGGTGCTGAACATGTATTTCACACGTCAGTGAAATATATCACATGTTGACTCGTCAGTTTAGATTCTTTTCTTCATCTGTTTGAGCTTTTTCAGCAATAATCACTTGGTGCTGAAACTTGAAAATGTAATAAATATCACATAACACGATAACTTGACCTCAATATACTGCATATTTCCACTTCTTTCACCTTCCCCGTGCCACATTGATCCGTTCACTTACATTAGAAGCCTGGTGGTTTATTGTAATACTTGTATTTAGTTTCACTAAGATGAAGGAAAAGAGCCGGAGGATGAAGTGTCAGGTTTCTCCTGTGAGGAGTTTCTCCTCCTCGTCTCTTTTTACTGGCAACAAACCAACCAGACAGAAGAATGAATAACGTCATATAAACGAGTTTATTATTATAGAATATTTCACAAAAAAATGTATCCTTAATCATTTAAATCATTAAATATTATTAAAGTTGAGTTGTTTCCAAAAAATCGCCACATTTTGACGTTTTCCATCAAATCCATCAGAAGTTTTCATTAGTCAGACTCGTAATATGACTCATTTATCCAGGAAATAATTACTGTCACAGTTCAGGGTAATTACTCTGACATATCTGAGCTCTTTCTGCTAATAATCAATCTATTTATAGTGGAAATTGTTCAAAAAATGCTTCTATGATGGAAGATTCTGGTTTCAGGGAAAAGTAAGGGTCAACTAATTGTATAAACCACATTAAATTATGATACATTATGTTTAATAATCTGGTGAATGACACAGAAAAGTAACTGGATCCATCCAGATACTAAAGATTTATCATCAGACGAGGAGATGTCACGAGTCTTGGCAGGAAAGTGATGTAGAGTAAAAATAAAAATGATAATAATATTATTTTTTCAGAGAAACAGTTCAGTGATGTTGAGTTTGTCCAGTCAAACATAAACAGATCCAGAGTTAAACCTCAAAGTTCACGTCTTATGTTGTAAAAAAACAAAAGAAACAAACTGAAGTTTAACGTCGTTCACCTTCAACCGTGAACTGACCACAGACTTTCTGAACACTGACAGAGTTACAGCAGCAAGTTCAATTCAATAAAATCATTAAAAAAAAACATTTATCTCAAGACTTTTTGCAACATTATAGAATATTAAAACCCATCGGTTCACAGAGAGCAGCACTTTGTTTAGTGACAATGAAAGAAAACAGGAAGAAACCTCCAGAACCAGTGGACGGACGTTATTACCATAATAATAATAATGATGGAGTCTCCCAGCTGCTTAATCCTACAGCAGCTGAACTAAAGGATGATCCAGGACCTGAACCACGACTATCGTCTCTTCTCCACTATTAACATTAATGGACATGGAGGAGATGCTGTACTTGTTGCTGGGTTAGCTTACGACCAGGTAGCTACGACGATGGCTATCACTCTTGTCCTGTTTAAAAATGGAGCTTGATTATTTTGTTGACGCTCTCTCAACTCAACTGGCGTCTGGTGGCAGCTTGTGAAGACACTCCCTCTGACCAATCAGTGGCCGGCGTCTGTTCACGTCACGTTTTAGTATCGACTCCATTGGTTCCTCCACAGAGTAGGAACTAAAACAGTAGCTGGAACCAGGAACTAGCACAAGAGGCATTTGATACCTGCTCTTCCTCCATTAACGTTTACTGATGTTTTTGTGTCGTGATGTCGCAGCAGTTTGACTCCACTCACCATATTCACGTGGAGGAGGAACCAAACTGTGATGGAAAACAACGTGTCTGCTACCAGACTGAGTAGAGTCCAGTAGAGTCCAGTAGAGTCCAGTAGAGTCCAGTAGAGTAGAGACACAACGACGTGGTTGAGAAGAGACAAGTTTTATCATAGAGGAAAGTTTTCAGTCTTTTAAATTGACCAGTGAACTGTCACCACATCGTCGGATCTGACTCTGGTCGTCTTCCTCCCCTGATTGGACCTGAAACTGGTCCTCATCAGACGTGACAACCTAACCCAACCCAACCTGTCTGAATCAGAGTCTTCTTTTTAAAAAGTCTGAAATGAATCTACTGAAACATAGATCATGAGAATGATGAGTTCAGACTTCCTGCAGATTTATTTGTCTCTGCTACCGTGTCTCTACGCCGCCATCGTTTAGAGTCAGACAGTAATCATCTCTCCTCTTCACTAAATGTCATCAGATCTTCCTCACTATTATTACCCTTCTGTCTAGACGTTGATAGACTGGATCCTCCTGGACCAGAGGAGGTCATCTATCAGTGTTGTAGTCAAGACCGTCTTAACCAAAACACTGCAGAGACTGGAGAGTATCAGTATCAAGACCAAGACTGAAAACAGACTAGAGACTAGAACTGATGTGACATGATTACTCGTATCACTTGTAGATAAAACAATGTGTGATGACTAGTTAAAACACATTCATGGTTAAATCACCCAGATTTGTCCTAGTTACACCTCAGGCCTATATTTCATAAGTGTAACTCCGTCTGATGCTATTGAAAGATCAATGACTTATTTAGACAAATGACAACACTATTAACATCTAGTCAGAAACACATATACGACATAAAGGATGAACTGCAAGTTCTGTTCAGAAAGAGAGATTTTGTATGAATGTATTGTCACACGTGGGCCTGTACACATGTAAAGATGAGGTTGAACAGGCGTGTGGTGTGTGAGGCTGTAGACGACACAAGTGATGTGTGTAGTCTGTGCACATGTGTGTCTACCTAATTAGCTGCAGTGGTACAACCTGTGTAACAGTATGTCATACCATGTACTGGTGTTATACTTCAGATCTTCTTCAAGCTTGGTTGCACAAGTGATTGCAACATTTTGTGACCTAGTGCACGGTGGGGTCTCATTATAATGTCCCCTCTGCTGAAAACCCTCTGGAACAGACGGTAACTTTAGAGCAACATGGTGGAGTTGAGGAAACTGATCATGGTTTTTGGCCCAAAAGACAAGTTCATCATCATTGCCGCAGTCATTGATGTAATAAAAAGTATTTTCTTATCTGTGACACTTGAAGAGTCCTGGGCCGAGTCCTGCCTCGTGCAGTTGCCATTGTCTGCATACATTTTTCCATCTTGATAAGATGATTTTTCAAGAAGTGTTGGGACCACCATGATGGTCACTGACTCCACCCCTGCAGTCATCTCTGTTGCCTCAGAAGGGTATAAGGATGGTACATAACTCAGCTGAGCCCACTCACGTGCTGAAAACACAAGATTGTCACTGTCATGGCACATTTCAGTGAGGAGTTTGTGCCCTAAAGCAGCGAGTCGTGTTCACTGCTGGGATACTTTTGTTTGTCCCTAAGTGAACCTCATATGTGTCTCTACACTGAGAGCTGCTGAGGACTAATGAGGTGATCTTGGAGGTTTTAGAAATGGCCCAGGAAACAGTCTTGAGCTCCTTCATGCCATCATTGATGACGAGTTGTGCAAAGCACGACAGATGCTCACCTGATGAACGGGACAAAGCAAATACATCGACGTCTTCCCACATCATTTCATCATCCAAGTCCTCACCTTCGCTGTCAGGCTGCTCTGTCTTGAGGTAGAGACACTTTATAAGCTCGCTTCAAATTCAATGCATTGTCAGTGATGACAAAACTGATTTTTTGATGAACACCACACTCCTCCACAATTTCCTCAATTCCTCAATTCTTTCCCCAAAACACTTACCCATGAAAAGCTGCAGTCTGGCAAAAAAAATGCCGCATACTGTAGCCGTCCTTTGAGTCTTTCATGCAGATGTGAACAGTAACGCTAAGAATGAACGAAGCCTCTGATCAGACCAGAGGTCGACTGTAACTGCAGCACTTGACTGAGCCTTCAACACTTCAGTGATGTTTGCTTTAACCTTTCTCACTGACTCTGGTATAAGATTCTCCATCAGGGCTGTTCTTGACACTGGTGTATATTCACAGTCCAGGACTTGTAAAAAAGTGTCTGAAATGGGGATTTTCGACCAGAGACGGAGCTACACACGAACTGATGACCAGATGATGCAGGATGGCGTCTGTAACGCCTGACACACACAGGTGACAACGGACATTGTCTCAGCAAACTTTAATTTATATGGTGTATCACTCCCCAAAGTGCAAAACTACTGTCTAGACATCAGCTAAAGGGGCTGGTTATTGTTTCAACAGAGGACCTGACAAGTTTAAATTACTGTTCCAACATCTTGCACGAACTAGTCTAAAACTTAACGGCTTCATATAAAAATCAGGATCTTCTCCTTTCACCTCCCACCTGAACCTCCTTTTCCTTAAATCAGAAAGATGCCAACCCTGCACAAACTACTGTGCGTCTGTACAATAGTTTTTACAATTGTGACTTATTTACAGTGTCTGTTCATGTCGCATTTGGCAGTTTTTTCCCTCTTGTTTCAAGACGAGATAGACAAGAGCTATTCAACGATCCCTTACGTCTCAGACTGTTTTCTCTCCAGGTGCCTGGTGACTGTAGTTGTCCCAGACGTCTCCAAACAAAGTTGTTTGACAAAATCGACAAAAAGTCAGAATGTTTCTTCTTCTGTGTTGTTTTGCAGATCAAGTCTTTGTGCTCCGTAGAGCCAAAGTGAATCACTGCAGACTTTTTTAGACACTGCTGTGTCCCGGTGTGGCTGGTGAACTGTGTGTGAACTGTAGAGCGCTGAGAAAACATATACAACGTCAGGTCTTTTAAATGGATGCATCTGACTGGCTGCATTTGAAGAGATGGTTGTGATAAATAATGATACTGTTCTGTGATGATGCACATGAGCGGTTTGCTCAATTTTTGCGCCGATACCATCGAGACCGCTGTGCCCGAGACCAAGACAAGACCGAGACCAAACAGAGTTGAGTCCGTGACCAAAACCGGTCTTGAGAACAACATCACTGCACAATGTTTTGTTTTTGTTCCTGTTTTTGGCCATTGGTGGTTATCACCTGATCTAGTTGATGTATTTATCAGTGTTTATCAGGATGAAACTCGTCTGATAAGTCTCAATCTTCCTCTTCTTCATCTTCAGATTCATATCAGATATGTGAAGATGTGAACCGGTGGTTGAACCTCCCAGGAAGTCGACCAGAGTCAGAGAGTCTATGATCTCCTCCTCCATGTTTGTTTAGTTGAAGAGGTGTTTCATCTTGTTCTTGCTCTTCAGGATGTCTTGGCTTTGTGCTTGTTTGCTCGGTTCCCCGTGGGTTGATCCGTTTAATACCTCTCTCTCTCTCTCTCTCTCTTTCACATGCTCGTTCACATCCATGTTTGTTGTGATATGATACAGTGCAGCATTGTTCTTCTTTTATTTCTTTAGAAAAAGAGGAGATGCTGGAAATGTATTTTAGCCAAAAGGTGAAACTAAAACACAAAAGCACCAAGTTCTAGTGAGAAAACTGACCCGTCGAGTCGAGTTATAAAACCTGCAGAGCAAAACGTATCCAGGGAGGGTACATCTGGATGCCAGGGGCGGCTTCTCCTCTGCGGGGTGGCTTTGAAGTGGCTGCCAGCTCTGCAGTCGTGCTCAGGGTTACAGTGGAGATAGCTCAGAGGCAGGACACCGAGCCTTTGTTCCCCCACGCTCCTCAGCTCAGACGAAACACTTTCACTGAAACCGCGTGGGGGCGGACTGCAGGTGGCCAACAAAGACGTGTCGGAGGAGACTTGAGTTTGACTCTAAAAGTTGTATTTCTTAAGATGAAGTTGTTGTACATCTTAAAGCGTTAAATGTTGGGTTTATACTCCACAGCTGGCGGTGTTTCATGTTCCCTCGACCACGAGGTGTGAGCTCCGACCGCGTCCGTATCTTTTCACTTTCTATACAACTGACGTGCGACGTAAAGAAACACGACGGTGACATAATTATAACACGGCAGGTGGTAGACAGTCTGCATGTAAGAGAGTCAGTAGGGTCGGGTGTCATCAGGTGACAAACACAAGAAACAAAGAGACACCTGTTCACCTACACTGTAAAAAACGACCAAATTAACAGATTAGTTCTTGTAAAATTTACAAAAAGTACAAAAAATGTTTAATTAAATATGAATTAGTCTTAAATATATAAAATATACTTGTAAATATTTTTGATTTAACATTAGTTAGTAAACTATTTTTAATTGAATTTAGATTTATTTTTTATAATTTAACTGCATTTTTCTGGTTCAACAGCTTCATAAATATTAACATTTAGTTGTTTACTTTTTTTATTTTATTTTTTTTACAGTGTATCAGGTGCCTCAAATGTGTGTGTGTCACCTATGAACCATCATGACCTACATTTTATTTTATTTTATTTTTTTTTTACATTTGTAACAAAGTTGATTTAGTCTCATTTCAACATCAAACTTGTGTCGTTATAAAATGTAACAAAAAAACATGTTAAACTAAATTATTTCCATTTTAACTTTTAACGTGAAACATGAAAAATTAACTAATAAATAATAAGAAACAAAGAAATAAAATAAAATTTAACTGTAAATACTGACGCAATAAAGAGACGTGGACAAGAAGCTTCATCAGTTTAAATAAAATGTTTTTATTTCTGTTGTAACATCTTCAGGTTTATGCTTCTAAATGTCAGTATCAGATCATTAAGTTGATTTTATTATGTTTCCTTGTTTCCCAATGAGCCATTAGTTGATATTGTTTTGTAATTACAGTCTTTGTAAATGTTAACAACTTGTCAATAAATTGATTTTTACCTTGATGGATTGGACCTTGGAGACGTCAGAGGCTGATGACGACGAGTTTAACTTTATAATTTTGTTATAACTGATTTAAAAATCATTAAATAAAATATGTCTGTCTACACAACAGTATGCAAATACTGAAAATCTACATTAAAAGTATCAAATACTCAAGTTAATATAAAGTTAATCTGTAGGTTTTCGCCTCAACACACGTAATATTCTGATTTTTTTTATCAGAATATTCTATGTTTTATTATCTGATGAAACTGTGATGAAACTCTGATCTTTCTCATCTTAACGAAACATCTGACATCATTTTATAACAGATTCCTGCTGCCGTCACACACACTTTTCACCAGAGAAGCTGAATCTTCACTAGATTAAACACAAGATCTGGAGCCAGATTTCTGCTGAGTCTCTGTCTTTACTTCTAGAAATCCCCACAATCTTGTGTTAACTTCCCCCCACTCCACTCCATTAATCTTACTTCCCCTCTGCAGTCGGTTAAAGAGAGAGTGGCCGTTCACGTTCACCTTCACTGTTTTCATTCGTTATATCCAGACGGAGGGAAAGTACGAGTACGACGGGGGAGGGAGGGGGAGGAGGAGGTGACAGGGTTTGATTCAATGCCTGTTGAAGCATATGTGTTTCTAGAAGAGGTGGTGGGGGTGGGGGTTTACCACGCGGCTATCTGTGACCACCATCGTCCATCACTCTCTCTCTCTCTCAGGATGCCTGCACCGTTTCCAGGGCCTCCCTCAGGTATTTATCATGACCATTTGCAGAGAGAAGAGACCTTTTAAAGAACACGGCCCTCGGTGGGTTCGTTACGTCGTTCAGCTGCAGGAGATGTTGAATCATGTTGTTTACAAGATTCATGTTTGAACATGATACAAAACATATTACAGCCTCTTTTTTTAATGGATATCAGGCTGCAACAATGTTACAAAATATAACATAAAAAAAGAAAAGCTTTTGATGTGATGTGAAGATGTGAAGCTTTAGAGTTTAGAGGTCAAAGGTCATAAAAGCTGTTGACCCATCCTGGTGGAGCTGGAGGAGGATGAGGAGTTCATGATGTTATGGATTAATTACATCAGCTACAACTAATAAAATAATCATCTTTAATTTGATCCTCTCAGCAAAACTACGTCTTTTAGTTTAATTCAAATTATTTTACATCACACTGATGTTTTCCTTCTTTAAGCCTTTAAACTTGTTGCCACAAACACCGCCTCCCTCCCCCTTTACTACAGGTCCTTGATTGTAATTCTGCCTGATAGGTCTGTAATTTTATTGACTGATGCAGGAAGAGGTCAGGATAATGTCCGACAGGCCAACCTCTTCTCCATCTATCATTTCAAATGGCACGTGGCTGCAGTCTACAGGGGATGGAGGTTGGGGAGGAACTGGACTTTGATTGGCATCGACCTTGTTTCTCTTGAATAATTATGAATGATTTACTTATTAGTTCCCCCTTTTGGTTCATAAATAATTCATCAGACCTGCGTTTTTCCTTCCACCCCCCGCTGGATGTTTGTTTCCTGATCTTCGTTTGCTCCACAGAATAAACACTCAATTAAACCTGGGAATAATATAGCAGTGATCACAGTTTTGATTTTATTTAGAAGTATTTTTTCTTTATTTCCGCTACGCGCGCTGTGCGTAAAGCGCCCAGAACTGTGCAACAGTTCGAGGTTTTATTTTGAAATCCAACACCGGAAGTGTGGTGTTTGTTGGCTTGAAGCGACTTGATCCAGTTGAGGCAGGTCAGTGCTCCATGTTGCGGCGCTGCGTGGCACTGGGCACCGACTGCAACACACACACACACACACACACACACACACACACACACACACTCTCACTCTCATACACTCATGTTGTGAGTTAGTGGCACCGGATACGTTGGCACATTTTACGCGCGGACACGGAGACGGAGAAGTGTCCGCGGCTCCTGCTACCTGCTGCCGCTGCTGCCGCTGCTGCAGCCCGGAGCAGCCGCTGAGTGCGTCGCGTTTTACACCCATGGGTGTCGCTACTGTGACCGTCTCCTGCGTTTGGACTCGGATCGGCTGCAGTTATTTTCAGAGTCAGACTGTTTCGGAGCGAGAGGAAGAAGCGGCGGCGGCGGTGGCGTGCGCGCACCGGTTGGCTGATTTGGATTTGGATTTGAAGGAGCCGCACGGAGCTCTGCAGCAGAGACACGGAGCAGGAGAAGGAGCAGCTGCAGCAGGAGCAGAGGAGGAGGCTCGGATGTGATGCCAAAGCTGAGCAGAAAAAAACAACGTTTCAAGTCTAAGAAAGGTAACGTCTCCTTCATTTATTTATTTACACCAACAACTTCTGATGTTTCTCCTCTTTGTCACATTAAAACAACATTTTATATCAAATATTTATATCTAAAAAAAATCTATAAACTATGATATGTTGTCGCTGCTGTTATACACACAAAGCACAGCAGCCAGCTGAGCCAATAAACCCTCAGTAGTGTTTAATGAGATTGACTTATCTGCTCCTTTGTTCACAACAAACAAGACTGCAACATGTTTCTGCACCAGAGCAACACATGACATCTCCTCCACATCAGGGAGGTTACAGCTCGTGATCATCTTCCAGCTACTGTAGGTAACATATAGGATACTTATATTTCCTCCTATGTGTAGCCTATATTCAGGATATTATGTGTCATGGTAGAAGGTGTGTGTGTGTGTGTTTTGTGTGTGTGTGTGTTGCCCACCCAGACAACAAACTGTCCATAAAGTGAAGAGGTTTATATGGAAGAAGCTGTTCTTACTTGTTCAGTGGCTCGAGGCCAGAACCTACCTCACTGCACAGCCTATTATCTGACATCTGGTCCTTCTCGACAGGGACTTATGTGGTAATAGTATGTTTCAACAAAAGACTGTTAATCTGTGTAAATGCCTGTTGTTTGTGAGGGGAAAACGCTTATTCCCCCCACCTCATCATTAGATGGAGAAATCATTCTTTTTCTTTTTTACCTTGGCAGTTTGTTTTTAGATGTTTTATGTCGCTGAGTCGAAGATGTTTGTAAAAGAGCAAAACCATCGTTGAGGAAAGTGTCATTTTGAGGCCACAGTTTACACATGACGAGCTGAGACGAGCTGTGATAAAGCATTTATCAGAAAAACAGGTCTGCAGACGGATGAGATTCCAGTTCCAGTCCTCATGGTTTTTGTATGAGGCTGGAGATGCTTTCTGTCTCGCTGTACTTCTCCTTTTTTTTCCTCCAAGTTCTTGGTTGTCAGCTCGGCTCGGCGCAGATAAAAGACAGTCATCCTCAAAGCTTTTCTCTCATCACTTCAATGACATGCGCTAGTTTTGCCCCCCCCCCCCCCCCCCCCCCACCACACACACACACACACACACACACACCAGTCTTGACACACATCTGTGAGTTCACAGTGTGGAGGTTTTCCATTATGAGATCATGATGTTTTTTCTTTTTTAAGTCGACCGGGACTCTAAACTTTTTTGTCTTTTTAGTGCTTATCTCTCTCAGCTCAAGGCGAGTGTGTGTGTGTATGTAGAGGAGTGTGTGTAGTGACAAGGCCTTGTTTTCCACAGTGAGAGCCAAACACGGTCCCTCCTGTCACGCTCTCTGACAGGCCAGAGGTTAAAATAAAATGATTCTGCTGCAAAAGAAAAATTCTCAGAAACTTAAGTTGACAGAAAACAGCCTCCCTCACACTGTACTTAAGAAACCTACAGTATAAATAAAACACGCCTTAAATCTCTGAGTCTAAAAGAAGCCACTCTGAACTCACTGTGCCAGCGCTGCAGCCGATCACATCAAGTCTCGTTTATTGTTGCAGTTATTTTCTGATAAATGATGCAGGAAACATGTTAACGACGTTAAACATGTTCACGTTAGTGTGTTGTTCTTCCTGTGGATGATTTTATTTGTTGTTATAGGACAAATGATTGTTTAGTGGTTAAGTACAAAAAAGCAAAAGTTGTAAAAACGACATTTGCCGCCTAGTGGCCACAGGAAGAAGAAACCGCAGCGGCCATGTTTGTTTTTTTTAAGCGTGACCAACATTCGTCTTGTAACCTTTAAAACAAGCTGTTGTTGTTGTAAGACCTGCTAACCTTTACAGAGTAGTGATTTTAAACCAAACCGAGACATTTCCCATCATACAAAAACGTATTTTAACTCAAACCAAACCTGACACTTCGTAAAAAACCGATTTACTGTCACAGTTTTAGACGATACGACACAAACAGACACATTGTAAAGTTCAAAGAAGTGAAGCTCAACTTTTTCATCACCTCAGTGATTATTATTATTCTGCCTCGGCCGTCTTTCATTTCAACTCAATCCCACTGCTGAAATGATGAAGAGTCTTTCTCAACTCGCTGATTGAATCAAAAGTGGACGAGTCGAGCTGAAGTGAAAAAAAAATCTAAACTCACAGACGATGTGACGTCATGTTGTTTAAGTGTAATGAAGTTTAACCTCTTTAACTTTTTCCTTTGAAGATTTTTTTATAGTCACTGTTACGCTCATAACAAACATACGATATCTGACACGGCGCTGTGTTTTCTTTAAAGTGGTTGGAGTTAATTAAGAGACGTCTGACGTCTCCTCCAGATACGAAAAGGTCTGTGTTTTATTTTTAATGAGGTAAAAAAAAAAAAAAAAAATGTCTGTGTTCGTCGTCCAGACAAGCGCCGCTCTCTGAACGTTATCAGCACTGAAAACCTGAGATTGTTTCCTTCGTGAGAAATAAAAGGTGTCATCTTCAAGGATGGTTTTGATTCATTTCTCCTGCGGAGTCGAAGCAAATGGCAGCGTTTTTCTACGGTTTTAATCAGGAAAAGAGCTGCTGAACTGCTGGGCTTGTCAGTTTTTCAGCGTATGTGTGTATGAAATGCATGATCATCAGTTTAGGTAAAATGGAATTAAGATCGATGTTTTGGTTATAATTTATTTGCTTCTTGACGGCTCCGAGTTAATGAATGAAGCTGTAGTAAAAACACAGGTGCACTGATGTGAAATGAGTCTTCAGAGGAGACGTTTCTCGTCTTTAACGAGCGACAGATTCTCCTCTGGCGTGTCCCTCGTTTTCAGTTCAGACCCTTTGATTATGTAATAATGAAGCAGAAAACTGGTGTTTTAGCTTCCTGGTGTTTCCTTGTTAGTGAACTGACTCTGAGGGAAGTCGGGGCCATTTGATCTCACTCTTCCTCTGTTTCAGGAGCAATAACGCTGAGGTTTTCAAGGCGCCGCCGTCCGTGTGTCGCCGTGACGAGTCGACGCCTCTGCTCCGTTTCTCAAAAGTCCTTTGAGACGTTGGAAGTTTGTGTTGGGAATCAAGCGTCTGCGTCGATGCAGTTCAGACTGAGACGAGCGAAGACTGTGTGTGCTCGGGGTTTTGATTTGTCACAAACACCACTTCACACAACGTTTCTGCAGGGGAGCACTTTGAACAAAACCATGACAACAGAGCAGCAGTAGTTTGAATATACGTCGATGGTTTCAGAATAGATTTCGTGTGTCTCGTACATGTCGTTGCCTGTTTCCTCTTCAAAGGAGCAAGAGACACAGGATCAAAGTAGCAGGTTGTTATGATGTGTCGGCTTCGTTACAACACATGAAAACTCTGCATCAATGTGTTTTACTTCATATCTCAGTATTGTTTCCTCCGTAGCGGCTGAGTAGTTTGTATATTTTGGCAGCAGCTGCCGTTAGTCGTTGCTTCCAGATCATTACAGTCGTGTGGTAGCTGTTTATATGTCCCTGAAGAGGAGGTGTGTAATAAGATCTGCTGTTTCAAATCAGAGCAGATAAAAGGCTGATGGTCCGTCTGTGGAGGATTTACTGTTCGAGTCGTTACCGCTTCTCTACGTCCAGATTAAAACCACACACATCTACCTGAGCGCGGCTTTACCTCAACCACTCCACTAATCATCATCATCATCGTAATCACAATCGACTGGTTGGCACGCCGCGGTCTCACAGATAAACAGTAAACAAAGCTTTAAGACACCGACACAAACTGATGCATCTGTGAGAACCAGGCCTGAGACCAGCAGCTTGTTCTCTTGTGTGGGAAGTCATTTTCTCTCCCTCTCCTCCCTCCTCGGTGTAGTTTAGTTTGAACAGATATATTTCACAGTGGCAGTTACTGCTGTGACTGGAGACTTTTGCTGCTGCATTGCAGCTTTAATGAAATCAACTTAATCACTTCTCTCCAGACAAGTAGAAGTAGTTACATGCATTATTTTATACGTGACACCTCTTTTTAAATGACATGACGTTAACCCGGCTGCTGCGCTGCCGTCGGACCGTTAGATAAAGACAAAGATTAGCTGTTGCGGCTGCATCCGATCAGCCTGCCAATCAAACTGTGCCTCCGGGGAGCTTATGATCCCTGTTAGCCTATTAGGCAGCTGCTGGAGCTGGTCTCAGCTGCTGGTGGCAGATGAATGGCAGCATATTCATCAGTTTTTTTGAAAGCCGTGGTGTGGAGCAGTTAGTTGTTTGACGTGTGACCTCAAAGTTTTTTTCTCTTGTATGGTAAAAGTGCATAGTTTTACACCCACCAGATCGTTTCTGGATGGAAATGTGTCTCCTGTTCGCGCCAGAGGCAACGACCTCGCTCCAACTGTTGTTCTCATCCTCTCCGTCCTGCTGAATCAGAACATCTGGTGTCACTATTAACACATTAACAGGGACTTTCTGAACAGTTTTTAAAAGGTTTGGACACAAGATAAATAAGAGTTACCACCACCTACGTCACCTACTCACTGGCTCTACAATGGTGGTAGAGTCTGCTCAGGCTTTGTAATGTGATCTGTGGGCCGGTGTGAAGTTGTCACACAACACTGGAGCTCTGTCGGATCTAAATAGCTCCACTGTTCCTGTGTGTGTGTGTGTGTGTGTGTGTGAAGAACCATTAACGGGTTAACTTGATTATAATTTGCGAGGCATTTCTGTGGAACATAGTGGACACGTTGTTGCTGATACAGCTGCCTCCGTGGGCTTTGTGTCTAAAACAGGGTGTGACGATGAGTGTAGGAGTGTTTGAGAAAAGGATTTTTTTTTGATGAAAAGTATCATTGTTTCCAGTGTTTTCAATGATTGTCTTTGTGTCGTGTTGATGCCCAACGACCGGAGACGATTCGAACTGAAACACGTGAATCAAAACATGTTTTAAACGATCAAACGTGTCGGTTACATAAATGTAACCGACACGTTAAATAAGGAGCCATGTTATATTTTTGTGTATATAATTGTGTTAGAGTTGAGTTAAATCGATGTCCGTTTGACCAAATATCCTCCGTTTAGTTTCACACATTCCTCTGAGCTGATGACATTAGTTTTCTTATCGGTCGTCAGCAGCTTTTATCGTTATGTTTGTGATTCACTTGTTATCTTATCACCGGGAGACGCCGGAGACAAAAAGCCCCCAGGTTCTTTTTTTATTTTAGCTGCCACAGCTTCACTGTCTTTATGCTAATTTTAACTGACGTTGGAGGAGAGGACAGCATCTGGAAAACGCTGAGAGTTATTGATTATCACAGACAGAGAAGTGATCGATTTATTGGTTGAGAAAGTGATGAATATTTATAGAGAATGGACCTGGTTGTTGTGTCTGTCAGGTCAGAAAACAACCGTGTTTAGTTTGATTTAATGAACCTTGAACGTCGGAGTTGATCTCCAGTGTCCAACGGTATCGTCCTAAATCTCATTTTACAGGTTTCAAAGAACTTTTTCTGGCTTTCGTTTGACCCGTTTCTGATTGTAACTTTGCTCGTTAAGTCGTGATAACTTCTCCCTAGAACCAAACATCTTCTGTGATTAGCTCGTCTAGTATCTGTCTCATAATGTTATTTAACAGCTGAAGTTTCTGAAGTTTTCTGATCCAGATCAACATCAAAATGATGACAAATATCTCTGTACGATTTACCAATAATCCAGCAGCATTTTCTTCTATGTTTTGTTACAACATTTGAACCATTGAACCAGAAACATTGAAACATTGTATCACTTTCGTTGGTTCGGTTCAGTCGACGGAACCTTTAAGTGTGAAAAAGTTTCCAGATGAAACAATGAGACTAAAGTTGGAAATTCTCAATCATGTCGTTCATTGTGTCGTTTTCTATTTTGGTTTTATTTTCTCAGTAATTTGAGTTTGTGAATGCGTAACAAACTGAGCTCTGTCACCTCAAACGGGAGCGTGATTGACTGAATGTGGTGTGAGTGTCGCGGCCTCGCTCTGCTCGCTGTCACTCCACAGCTCCGTAATGCGACGTGGCGACGTGGCGCAGCGTGACAGCTATTTTTAAGACCCGTTTTAGCCTCACTTTTGTGTGTGTGTGTGTGTGTGTGTGTGTGTGTGTGTGTTTTTTTCCCTCGTGGCCAAGATGGTTTCACTCAGGCGACGTACACTTGTAAATTTCAAAAGGGAAAGCGAACGCAGATCAAAACGTTGAACTCGGTTTGTCTGAGTTCAACCAAATGTCATTTTATCGACCACAACACTCACAGCTGTGGCTCCACCGTGGGATCTGCTGCCTCAGGCTATAAACGCAGGATGTTCTGTTTTTTGAGGATTAACAGGTTTTTTTTTCTATGAAATGAAAAGATAAACGTCCTTGGTGACAGATTCCTTAAAGCAGCAGGAGTCGGTTTGTTTCGCCCCCTCCGTCTTCAACAGTGGCTTGTTTTTTAAGGTATGGGGAGTGGTCTTTAACTGCTGCTGAGCCCTCCAGTCTCCAAAATATGTCCTTGTTCAGGCATGAGAGTTCATTGTGTTAGTGTCAGTGAGAACACAGAGTCCCCTCTGAGCCTCAGCTAAAAATAAAATACTCCACACCACCTCTGAACCCGAACGCTGCACCGACACCGAGGGGCACGAATAAAAACCACGAGCTGCGTGAGGCCGCGGTGAGTAAACAGGCAAACATGTAGCTCACACACACACACACACACACACACACACACACACACACACACGCTTGCAGCTCTTTGCGATTCACTGTAAGTGTGAAACCCTAAAAACACTGACTCAGACTGTAATTTAAGCAGCAGCTGAAAGTAACTAAATATTTTACTTAAGTGGAAAAACAACAGAAGAACCAACATAACAAACAAATAACTGATAATGTTTACTGATGTTTACATGTAGGAGACTTGGTGCAACATTAAACTGCTGCTTCCACATTAATGCATCAATAATTCAGTTAATTTAACCAAGTTTTTTTTTTTTTTTTACTTTTAAATAAAACTTTTAGATCAGCGACTGTGACTCAGGACGTTGAGAGTGTTTGTGTGTTTTCTGTCCAAAGTGTCTTTAAACCTTGATCATGATACAACAAGATACTTTGGATGTAATAATGTAACTAGAAGTTTCTTTTCTTGATTGATGATAAATGTGCACAACTCTTCATCTTTTCATCTTTGATTCCCAAAAATAATTTGTTTTCCAAAAAATATTCAATTTAAAAAAAAAAAAAAAAAAAAAAAGAGAAACGTTTGATGCAGTTTGATAATATCTGATCTGTGATGGTTGAAAACACAGACAGACAGAGAGAGGCAGCCACCCATCAAGGTAAGGGTCAGTCGGTTTCACAGCAGGCGACAGGAAGCCGGAGGGGCTGCTGTTTCTAGGAGCCTAATGAGCCTCTAATTGATATCCAGCTGAAAACCTCACAGAGTGTTAATGCCACATCGGAGGAAACTGTATCATTTCCCCTCATCATTTAGCTGACGAGACATAGGAGGCCCCGAAGCATCCATTTTTAACAGGGATTTGAAAGAGGTAATGAGATGTAACACACACACACACACACACTGATCTGAAGGATGTGACACTTCCTGCATCACTGAAAGTTGAGCAGTAACACAACCTGATCAAGGCAAAACTATAATGTTAAAAAACAAGAGCCTCTAGTGGTCGAATGTTGTCTCAACAGTGTTTTAGATCATAAAATGTGGGAAAATCATGTTAAAACTCTGCCGTCATCCTTTAATACGTCTCTGGCTTCGGTCTTTGAGTCTGGACCTAAAGAGAGCGAGAGAGTCTTAAGGACTGAGGAGAAATATTCCCGTCATATCCAACCTCTTTTATGAGATGAAGCTGCTGTAATGAGATGGATTTTTAAGAAAAGGAGGCTATTCTTAGGCAGCGCTTTAAACTGGCTCTCAAGCCAGATCCCATTCTCAACGCTGCGACTCTGCGGCTCTCAGACTCTATTTGCCTAAATGTTTCATTCATCACGTTCAACGACGAATAAGTTCAGCGGCTAAAAATAGCAGCGGCTGCAGAGCGCGAGCAGACGGACAGATGGCACATGTTTGTTCAAAGTCGCTCACACTCGTACCTGCAGCGTAAAGTTTAACGCTCAGTCTCTCGTGTTTCTATTTCACTTGTGATAAAACGCTAAAAACACGGTTTCTTTAAGTACACGTGGGAGTTGGAGGTTGGTGGTTGTGTTTTTCTGGACTTGTTCCACACCTCATACAGATTTTTTTCTTAGCTGTGGCACTTGTTAAAAGTTTGTCCAAACCCTCCACGTCTGGATGCAGCAGAGTCATTTCTGCAGCTTCTCTCTTTCTCTCTGAGTCGACTCCAACATCACCGACGTGTTTTAATGAACCAACAAGCAGCGTTTTATTATTTTAGGACCAGAATGAAAAGGGAACCTGTTCAAACAGTGTTGCATTAGTCCGTCAGTCCAGGAGCAGTAGTGTCTTCATTCTGAGGAGGGACAGCTCGTCACGTAGCCACTGGCCACCGCTGGGTCAGGGGTTCAGGGTCGTGGTTCAACGTCTCCGCGTCCTCTAATGAACCGTCCGTCTTCCTCTTTCTGTTCTGTTGATTCAGTTCAGTTTGACCGACTGAGTGTGAACAGAACAAACAGGCCAGAGAGGAGGGAGACAATAGGATGGTTAATTGACGGATGGACTAAATAAACCTGGGTGGAAACTGCAGAATATGAGTGAAACTAGAAAAAAAAAATACAAGAAAAAGTTGTTGAAAGTTTTTAAGTTTGATGAAAATGTGAGAAACATGAATCGGATCGTGTTGGAGGACGTCTTCGTTACTTGGTCTTGTTTCATTTTGCATTTCTAGACGTGATGTCTTCAACAGTTCATCTAAACAAGACATCGTCCTCATTTAATCTTTGTGTCAGGTTGTAATAATAGTCTGTCTTTTCTTCCTTTATATTAAATAATGGAATCACTCAAGTTTAATCAGTGTAAATGTATTTTAATCAATTTATATTTGCTCAATTTAAAACAAACAAAACTGACAAGAAAAACAAATAATATAAATGTTGAAATATCACAACTTTATTTAATAATAAAGTTAATTAAACAGCGACGTGATGACACAAAAACAAACAAACCAAAGTCATTCACAGCAGTTTTAATCCTATCAAAATAAGAGCGTGAAGGTGTCAGTATTTAGACACTTTTCCAGTTCGACTCGTCCTTTAACTCTAAACTTGTACGTGACAGAAAAGCATTTTAATAAATGTTTAGTGTTTTATTTTCAGTCCAGACTGAGACGTAGAATAAAAACCGCTGGTTTTACGCCGTCAAGAGTCACCTTGTTTACTTTCAGTTCAACGCAGCTTGTTTCCTTCAACTTTCTCGACCTGTGGAGTAAATGGAGCGTTGTTAACAATAGTGGGTGATATTTTCTTTTTTTGTAAATGTATATAATTGGTGTTTCAGAGCCACAGTTTATTTCTTGGCGAATAGATCGACACCTTGTTGTGAATGTGAAGACGATTTGTCTGAGAGCCTGTTTTCTGCTCAAAGAGCCGTTTGTTTTTTTGTTTTTTTGTTTGTGATGTGAAGTTGAAGTCTGGACCTCAGAGAGCCAGAAGAGAAGCGCCGTGTTTCATCAGTCCAACGTGGATTCAGAGAGTTGGTCGTCTCGTTTGTTTTGATCTAATTTCTAGTTTTTTTTCCAGTGAAAAACGCCGACGCTCAGAGGACAAAGGACGATTCTCAATCTGTCACATGACTGAGAGTTGAATGGCTCGTCTGTGGGACCGGGATTTCCATGGATGTGATTTTTTTCTTCATGTTCATCACAGCAGCAGTCGATATCATGGTGAAACAGATGAACAGCACAGGGACGTGTTTTTCTCTTCTCTTCAAATCATCGTCCAGTTTTCATCCTCTGAGATTCTGTAGCTTCAAGTGAGAAAACGCCACAAAACTGTTTCTGTTTTTCTGTCGTGTTTCTTTTCGAATGTTGACCAGGACGTCGTTCAGATCTGGACTTTACTGCCCAGATCAGTCTACAGCTTGAACTCACATCCAACCTTCTGACAGACGTCGTTACGACAGGACAGTCCGTTGTCTCATCTGTTTCACCTCGTAACAAGTTACCGATTTATTGACGACGGGAAAAGTTGTTGCGCTAATTTAAAGACACTGTGCAAGATTTTGCAGCTGACGTGTCTCCACTAGAGGTGAAACTCAGGAACCTTTACAGGGCCGAAATAGTCCCAGCCCAGGAGTAGGTGCTTCGGTTTCCTGTTTCCACATGTAGTTTATTTATAATGAAGTCAGATCAGTAAAGTCCGTCCAACCCGTTGTCCCGTCACTGATCAGGGTCTTTACCTCGGTGGAGACACAGATGCTACAAGGACCGAGTCAGATGACTTTCCTGAAAAGTTCCCGGCCCCTAAACGTTACCAGGAACTGACTTGGTGGAAACGCGGCTTCATATTTTAATTTAACATGTTTGGGTTGTGTCTCACAGAGCTCTCTGGTAGACTGGGTGTCTCTGTCGGTCTGTTTCAGTAGTTAACTTCTGGTCACGCTGCCACTGAACAGAAAAAGATCAGAGCTGTATTTACCTGGTGTTGTCACGTCGGCACCTGTAGTCTCAAGACGGCGACCTGCACTGATCTCAGCTCTGTGTTTATATATAAATGTTAAATTCAGAGCCGACCAGGGCATTTTGACTTGGTGTTGGAGGTAATTACTAATGAATGAGGTCATAGTTATGAATGTTGTTAATAGATGACCTGAAAAATGACACAATGTGACTTTAAGTCTTGGCTGTGATATCTATAAACAAACATAAAACCTTCAACTTAAAGCATCAACATCATAAAACATGAGCAGCACAAACACAGTGAGATTAAATCAATTTAATGTCCTGCTCCCTCAACAAACAATGAGACAAACGCAGAACATCACCTTTATTGTCCTTCATGGGAAACATTAGTTTAAAAAGACACGAGGACTCAAGATAGTAGAAGCAACTCGGACAAATTCAGCCACAAAAACAAAATGAAACAATGTTTCTTAAAGTGTCATTTTATCCAAACCACAACTGATCCTCTAACGACCTTCGTCCTCCACACGTCCTGAGGTTTGAAACGGAAACGAAAAAAAATAATAACAAAAAATAGTTGACATTTCATTAAAAGATGACATAAAACATTTTATCTTTGTTCAAGAATCACAGAAAACATTTAGGTTGTAAATCCTCCAAAAAAAAAAAAATCAAACGGAGCAGATACGGATACGACTCTTTTACTGTTTCTAATTATTTCTGCTGCATCTTATTTCTTGTCTCTTATTGGTTGATTCACTTTAATTAACGTTTTGGAAACTTGGTGTAAATCCAGATGTTTTCTGAAGTTCTCTACAGAGATGGACAGGAGCTTTATCTTCGTGTCCTTCATGAACCAGACGACGTCGGCTCAGTTCAGGATTTTACTCTGAATAAACGTGTTGATTTTTATTTTTGTTTTTCATGTTCACACTTTAAATAATTGTTTATTTTACAAACAAACTGCTTCTTTTCTTTTCTCGTCAATTAATTTTAAACCGAGTTTCGTCGTCTTTGTGTCCAAACGTGTGGGACTAATTATTTCTCCGTAGAGCGACTTTATTGCCATTTCTGTTGTTGTAATTGCCTCATAACCTGAACATATGTTCCTGTAGTTCAGCTTCAGTTAATTAGATTTTTTTTTCAGGGTGATTTTGGTTTATTGTCATTGTTGGGAACAATAGATAATGAAAGACTAAACGCCCTTGTGTGTTTTTGAAGTTAAGACGATGTAAAGCACTCGACTCGACTCGAACGTCTCCCACGCAGAAATTTCAATCTCTCCCTCCTCTCCTCCTCCTCCTCCTCCTCCTCCTCCGTCTCCCCCCTCGTCCCCCGCTCGCCACATAATGACATGATGATACATTTGGTCAGAGCACTTAGAGCCAGCGTGGCTCAACATCACAGCTCTGAATGCAGCACTTTGTGCCGCCCCCCCCACCTCCTCTGATGAGAGTGACAACTGTCTGTCGTTTGACAACCAGCTCTTGTAGTCGACCCAGACATTGTTGACGTCACCGAGCTGTTTGTGCTGCTGTTGGATCATCAACAGACTGAACAGTGACGGGATAAGGATCCGGATCCGGATCCGGACTCTTCGTGCCGCCCAACCTGATGTGCCGTGTTTGTTTTTGTTGAGCTTGAGTTTTTTTGTTGCGTTTTGTTGTAGTGAGCTGCTGGTGTCCCCTCTGGTGAAGCATCGGTGGGAGTGAGGTTCAGCACAGAAGAAATGTAGCGCCTCACTGAACTCAAAGCCGGATTTGGAGACCTGCCCACTGTCTACTCATGGTGAGTCACCTCTCAAGTTTCACGGCTCTTGATCCAGTGTACAGTAAAAAAACTAGACCTCTTTACACTGACTGATGCGTCAGGACGAGGTCGTCACGTGAAGTTACACTCAAAGAACAATGGACCCGTTGTTAACTTGAGCTTTGTAACTGGGTCAAGGGCAACACTTTGTTTTTAATGTAACTTTTAACGACTGTTTTAATTCTTAAATTATATTTCATCCTTCTAGAAGGATGAAGATGTCTCATCTGTCAACGACATCTTGGAATTTGAGTTTACATTCTAGAAAAAACACTTCTTGGGTTTCAACTTGTTCGAACACGTCGTCATGTAAAACACGTTGAGCTCAGATGAACTAAATGTCATCAAACGAACAGAAGCTGTTAAAGTAAAAATCATTAATGTGTGTTTTTTTTTTTTTTCCCTCTTCATTAATTTAAACTCGAGCTTTGTTTTTCATTATTGACGATAATTAAGAAACAAATGAAGTGAGCGCTTATCGACAGCTCTGCAGAGCGTTTTATTCTTCAAACCAGCATCTTTTCAACTGTTTGTACTCGATGATGGTGCAGATGCAGATTCACGTCGTCCTGCGTCACTTTTAATTCTGCATTTTCATGCTGTCATTTCTTCAATAAGCTGTCTGTCAAAAAAAAAAAAAACAACCTAGAATAGTTTTATTTTTAAGAAGAAGTGTCCCCGGTACTGATCGATGTGTGGATTTGGGGCCGTATGTAATTACTCTGTGACTGGCCAGCCATGAAATTGTTGTTTGGGTCTGAAAAAGATCCAAAGTCATTTTATAAGAAGGGTTTTTTTTTTCTTCCTTTTTTATTTCTTATGGCAGCACCAGAAGTTTTGTCAGCCAGTAAATAAAGTGAAGAGTCCGTCCTCTGCAGCCTCATTACCTTTAACGCTTTAACGTCGTTTCATCCAGACACGTTATAATGTCTGAAGTCTGTTTAGTTTTTCTAAGTGTGTGTATGTGTGTGTGTTTCTGAAGATGAACAGCTTCTGTCAGTGCTGACGGTTTACAGAGGTATGCAGAGCGACAGTTGTCTGGCTCTAACGTTTTGCAGCTGCGGCCTGAGAGTCGCTGGGGCCGGCAAATGTAGTGGGAGAGTCGCTCCCCCCATTAAACCCTGAGTCTCCCCCTCTGAGAAACAAGCTAACAGCTCTGAATGCTGGCCTCTCACTCTCACTGGTAGAAAAAAAAAAAAAGTGCTGACACATTTTTTTGTCGGAGTAAAATGCCTCCTGACCACATGACACTGGCTCTTTTCTTTTCCCTCTGAGATTCCTCCGGGCTGCAACAAACGACACCCAGTCTGACAGCGGCGTAAATTATAATCACACCGTAAAGGTCTGAGTTCCTCACAGTTTAGAGGGTGAAGATGGGACTCTCTCTTCTCTCTATGGGTGCAGTTAATTGAGTTTATATGCATAAAACCGCTCAAACACACCCCTTCTCTGTCTCTCACACACACACACACAGATCCTGTCTTTACGCTGGTTTGTGTCCTGGACTGAGGAGAAAAGCAGCTCTTGTGCCGTTTTGCCGGCGGTGCAGATTTGTCAGGTTGTGATTGACGTGTTGGAGATGCAGTAACATGACAACGTCTCCGGGAATCAAACGTGACGCGGCGTCAGCCTCTAGAGACTCGTGCTTCTGTTTGGTCACTAATTTCTCCTTCGGCCTCGGGTTAAAAAAGACTTTTCTCTGGGATCCTTCAGGCGGTGAGTCTCTGGCGAGCCCCGGAGGAGACGATGATGAGGATGATCAGCGTTGCTAAGTAGGAAGACGGCCGCTCCCCCAGCGAAGGTGTGGGTGTTTAGCTGCAGGAGCCCACGGCTCCTGACGACAGAGTTGTGTTAAATCTGACAAAGTGAAACCCACAGACACCGACGCTCTGACAACAGTTGTGATGAAAACTAATTTACAGGCAAAACAAATTGTGTTTGAAACACTGAGGGAGTCTGATCTTGAAGCTTTTTTTTAGTGTTTTGAGTCGTCCTTGTTTGCTGAAAAAAAAGACCAGCTTCTTTTCTCTCTTTGGGCTCTGTTCAGACTTGTCATCACAGATTGAGATTCAGAGCAGATGAGGTAAGAGTTTATTTATTCAAGAAGCTGGAATGTGTGAAGAACACGATGCAGGTAGCATCACATCGCTGCTCGATCCCGACCGCAGCTCAGAAGCTGCAGACTCGCATCGCTGAGATTGATGGATGAAGATAAAGTCGGATGCATCAGGCAGCAGCTTCGTGACGTTGGAGCTCAGACAAACACCGGCTGCTGACACATCCTCAAAACTCTCACCTGGGTTCAGCTTCTGGTAAATCTGTCTCATTGAATTAGTCATTCATTCCAGTTAATGTTGTTGGCACTTTAATGGGAAGTCACTGAATTCATCTGGTTTGTCTGTGTAGCTGTAGCAGGTGGAAAATAAGACAAACGATCTTCGTCTTATGTCAGAAATATTCTGCAGCTGCTTTAAAAAACGACTTCCTCTGAGCGTCTGTGAGCTTATAGCTTCATGCTACAGACCTAATTGTCATGCAGCTCATTACAACATCTCAGTGTGGCGGCTTTGAAGCCGGACTCAGTGGATTGAGATGTGGAGGCAGCAGAGAATGGTTCCTTCATTCATTCAGGCTAAAAAATATTGAAAAAGTTGCACATGAAAGAGCTTCAGAAAGCTTTTTCTTTGTTTTCTTGTCTTTGTCATTGAAGCCATTCATTCACATACTGCAAAGTGTCAAGAATAAGAATAAGTCTTGATGATATTTGCCACTTGAAGAACATGAAGCGTTTCATTAAAAATCTCCATTTTAACAAAAAGATTCAGTTCAGATTATGTTAGTGAACGAAGGAAATGAAGGTCACAGGAATGTATGGATGGAGAAACCGCGCTGTAGTCTAGACTCAGACTGACGGTCTTTTTTTTCACTTCACTTCATGCATAATAATCACTGCAAGTAGAAGATATGAATTAATTCTCTTTCTGTCAGATTTGCGACTTTTCTTATGGGTTTTAGGTTTTTTCTTCTCTTATTGTTTTATTTATGTCGAACCAAGTCCTCCATCATCTCCATCGCAGTGTTTATCTTAATTAATATATGCGTTGAATTGTAAATATGCAGGAGAAGTAAACAGAGACGTCAAATAATCATCTGCTTCTTTTGAGGGAAATCTGAGGGAAAGTGACGTTCCTGTGGGATTGTGTGTGTGTGTGTGTGTGTGTGTGTGTGCAGGTTTGTTAAAACATCAGCTCCTCCCCTCTTGTCTCCGCCAGCCGTCATTGACAGCTGGGCCCGGCTAACAGCTGTCTCTCCCCTCCCTCCCCCCGTTCCTCCCCCCAGTACCTAATACATTAAAAAAACAAAAAGAAGAGTCGACAGCGAGCGTGCTCGTGCTTTGTCGGAGAGCAAATGATTTTGTTAAAGCCGCTGAGAATTCGTGGGTGGTCCCAGTCGAACGGGGAGGGGTCACAAAGTGTGGGCTCGGTTTATTTCAGGTCAGTTCTCAGCAGCCGACGGGGGGAAAATCCAATGAGATTTAATATTAAGTGAAGTAAAGCAGCAGCAGTTTTCCTACAAAAACAAAAACAGACAGATGATCAACTGACTGACTTAAAGCTTTATCCACCTCAGTGACACACATGACTTCTAAAAAAAACCCTCCCACACGCTCAGCAGACATGCATGTGGCGGCTGCTGCCAGTTATTTTGTGGACGAAGCGCCTGGCAGGGGTTCATTACGAGGGCGTTCTCTCCCGGGCAGTTTGCCTCTGTAAAGCTCCAAGACCCCGAGCCTACGAGGTGACGTCTAAGACCACGATGACATGGTTCACATTCATTCTGTTCAGGACACTATGATTTTAAAAGCTTAACGGAAAAGACGGCAGCACTTTTATTTCAAATTCGATCGTCCTACGGTAAAAACTCGTTCTACCCGTAGGACGTTTCTGGACTTTTCTTCTTCTTGTGTTTGTGCAGCAGTAGTTTCATCCATCGATGGACTTTTAGAAGATTCACAGCTCTTGATCTAGTGTCCAGTAAGAAAAACACAAAACAGACCTTTAAACACATATTAATTCATTGCAACAAAGTAACAAATTGAAGTTATGCTCAAAGAACAACAGACGAGAAAACTTGCATGTTTGAATTTGTTTTTAACACTTAAAATATAACTTTTAATAAGTTTAATTCTTAAATAAGGGTTTGTCCTTCTAAATGAAAGGGTCTTATCTGTCAGTTTGAGTCTGAGTCATGTAAAACACACTGAGCTCGACATCTCGTCTTAAACAGTTCATATTTATTCTGTGAGGACGACGACTGCAGCACCATAGCAAAAAAAGACGGCAGCGCTTTTATGTCAAATACGATCGACCTGCAGTAAAAACTCCACCACATGACGCTCGTTTCTGGACTCTTCTTCTTTTCGTGTTAGTGCGGCAGTAGTTTGATCCATCGACAGACTTTTAGAAGATTCACAGCTTTTGATCTTGTGTTTGGTTAAAAAAACGAGACCTTGTTACAGCTGGTGATGCATCGCATCAAAGTAATCATGTGAAATTACGCTCAAATAACTGTTTTGTGTTTTGCTACTAGAAACTTGAGTTTACATTCTAGAAAAAAAACATTTCTGGACTCAGCTGAACTTAATGTCAAACAGGATCGACCTACAGTATAAACTCCACCGGCTGTAATTAATCAAATATTCCTTCGATCCATCGACAGACTTTTAGAAGGTTATTTCTCGGAGCTTATTTCTATCCCTCCCTGTGGTCTCGCTGTTTTTTTTGCTCTATTTACACTCACTGTAGGTTAATGTGTGTAAAGCTGACACTTTATATCTCAAGAGGGCAATAGAAGAGAAGTCTTTTCTTTTTTTTTTCCTTTTGCTGATGTTGGCAGAGGCCTGGCTCAGCTTGCTAATGCGGATGGTGGCAGGAGGCCGGATGAAAAGCAATACGGATCCGTCGACCTTCAGCGAGCGGGAGTGGAGGTGACCCGGCGTGTTTCCATCTACATAACATCTCAGAGAAATGCAGCCGCCTCGTTCATCTGTGTGTCATTTGTCTTCAGGATGCACGTACACGTCGGAGGCTGCGTGAGACTGATGCTCTGCAGACGCCGTCGCACACGTGACGACGCTGCTGCTGAAATTCCTATTAAAAACACACAGCCTCATTCAAGTGAAATTAATAACGACTAGACAGAGCAAAGATGCCCTTTCTTTTATGTATAGCTCATTAATTTTCACAACAGAGCCTCATCAACCCAACACTTTGGATTACTCATAACAAGGCAAATAATTGTAATGTGACAAAAATCAATCAAAGCCATTTAATGAAATGACTCATGATAAGTATCTGACAATTAAAACCCACTAAAACGCACGGCCACCGGAGTGAAATTGACATGGATGATTGAGATTTAATATCAACTTCAGACACTTCTCATTCTTCATTTTTTCTGAAACCAGGATGTGACTGTCGAGTCAACTGGAGTCGACTTGATTGACACGAGGTGTGATAGTGGAGCTGGAACCTAACGCACATTTATTGGTGGTCATCAAATTGCCACCAGAGGTCGGCGGCTGGCTAACGCACTAATTGGATCTTTTTTTTTTTTTTTTCTTTTTGTCTTGTCTGTGCTTTCAATCAAACGTCCGAGTCCAGTCTGACAGCAATCTGTTGGTGGGCTGAACTGGAAGAGCGAGTAATTTAAGATGTTTTCTATCCCGCCCACGCTCCTTTCTGTCCTTTTATAAGATCCAGATTCATGGGCACAAACTGCAGCCCTGAAGGTCTCGTTGCTGCTGTGAGCCTCACTAATGTGTCTCGTCTTCCTGGGATTGTGTTACTCACCCTGGAATAAATAGCGAAAGAAAAAGGGACGTTTGAAAGCAAAAAAAATAATAAATGTGAGGCACGCATCCCATCCTGTAGTTGGTCCTTCTTTCTTGCTTTCCTCAAGCAAGAGTGATTACATAAAAACCAGTAGTACAGTACATCCCTGGAACCTGTCACTGCCTCTTCGTCACTGCTAAATTGAGTCATTTGTATGCTAAAGGCGTTCACATCTCCTGCAGAAACTGTCTGTGGATGAGATGAAAGGAGATTAGAGAGGTGCTGCTAATTCGCTGTGGACAAAGAAGTTCTTCACCGAGTGAATGTGAACATGTCGGAGCTGTTCGTGGTAACACGAGCCGGGAACAATACATAATTCATCCAGAAACAGATTCATCCTCCTATCGCCGTCATTGTGCCTCTTGCTTCAGTGAAACTATGCTTATATCCGTGCCAGGATAATTCACAAACTTATTTCCCCAGACGTGAAAAAAAAAAAAAAAAAAAAACAGAGGCTGCTGTCAACAATCACTTTTCACAATTGGACCTGTTTTTGTGTTTTATTTGAGAGCGGGTGGGCACAGTTGAAGACAGAAACTAATTTGGTCGGCACCTGATGTCATTATGGAAAGTTGTTTGACACACCGAAGCTGCTCTGGGTCTTTGTCTCCTCAGTTGAGTCGGACGGCAGCGGCTTATTGATCCGTTCTGTTCTCGTCTTGTGGTTTTTGAAACCGTACCCACCCTCTGAATTTCTGATGCCTTCTGGGTGCTAGGACTCATTGTGGGTTTTCTTGACGTCACCGGGACTGATCTGTAACTGTCATAAATAGAAAGCACATAACCTCTGAGAGACTCATCGTTATGTTTGTTTGTTTCACCTTCCGGAGGCTGTCAGTCAGAGGCAACTATTCCTGCTGCTGCTGTTTGATTCAGCAGCCAAATAAAAAATATAATACCTGCAGAGACATGATGTAAGTGTATCAGTACAGTCTCACTCAGATGTTTCATCTCACCGTGTTGGTTTGCACTTTATGTACTGCAATTAAATTTAGCTTTTATAGCAACTGAAACCATGAGTTTTAGTGTTTTAGTTGCTTAATCTCAAGCTTAAATATGAACACTCACCTGCAGTCATGAACTTTGGTTTGTGGCCCAAACAAGTTCCCTTCACAGGGTGTTTGGACTCAGAGAAAAGGCTTGTTTCAACACATACTCCTACAGGTTCAATCGATGTTTTTTTTTTTTGGACTTTTCCAACTTGAAGTAGACCTCAGGGTAGATCCAGGAAATGCTGGAGGGATTATTAATTTCATGTCATTTGGGGACATCTTAGGATCCTGAAGAAGGAGCTGAATGTTTTACTTAGTAAAAAAAAAAACATCTGCATATGTTGGATCCATCTGGATGGACGGATGTTTTACTCATGACTGTGACCATGTCGTAGTTTCTCTGTGAGAATGTAGAAACGTTGTTTTGGGCACAAGAGATTAAGAAGATGAATCTGTGGTTTTGTATTTGTTGCAAACTGCAAGTTGAAGCATTAAACTGTTTCTGAATTTCACTCAAATTAGAAAATGGTGATAAATAAAAAAAAAAACTTGATTGTATCGTTGCATTGCTGCAGTGCAACTCAACAAAATATATGGCTCTGTTTCATTTTATTGCCACGAACAGCAGCAATGCAGGTCGAAGCAGCTGAGCTTTGCAAGTCAAACTGGCGCACAAAGCATTTTTATAAAATGATTGTCGGAGCTTCGACTCGTGGTCTGTTCGGTAGGAAGGGTCAGACGTTATCCCGTCTCTGCTCGAGTGAAGCTTTAAGTTAAGTTCAGATGAAGATTTCTGTAGCTCTGAAGTCAAACCTCACGTGTCCCCGTGGCTCCACTTCACCTCGACGCCACACTGAGCCTATCAACCACTCGGCTGCTCTTGATACAAAACCACCGCCGCAGGCAAAAGGAAGTCTGACACTATCACACTCTGATGCTCACACATACTAAATTACCACCAACCCTCAACAGGCCTGTGGCTAAGTCACGTGTGGTCAAGCATTTTAAGAAAATATTCACATTAAATTTGACTAAACTCGTTATTTAGTTTATTCCCTTGACGTGGTCACAGCAGCTTGTCTGGGTGTTATCTGACGGTCTAATGTCCATTTATGCTTCTTCACGTACGTAAGAAACATACGTCCGGGCAAAGTGACACGTCTTTAACAACTCTTAGTTACTCTGGGTATGGATTTGGAGGGTTACACTGCAGCTCCTAGGGTTGGTGTGGGAGTTAAACACATTAGGCCTGAATTTTTTAAATGCTTTTGATGTTTTTGGTTGTGTTGGGAGTTTCTGACTGATCCTCTGTGCAGAAACCATGAGGAGTCACTTCCTTCCCGCTGGCAACACTGAATTATTCTGAATCTGGATTTGGTTACATTTCTCTACACTGCTTTAGCATTAGTGTTACAGTTACATATGGACCCTTTACGGTTATGGTTAGAAAGAACAGACATGGTGTTTCATACCTCTGATGTTTTTGGTTGTTTTGGAAGTTTCTGACTTGCGTCTTGTGTAGAAACCATGAGCAAACCTGCAGTCACAGGTTTACTCATGAGTCACTTCTTTCCTGCTGGCAGCACTGAATTACTCTGGATCTGGATTTGGTTAAAAGTGTCTACACTTCAGCTCGTAGGGTTGGTGTTAGGGTTAGACACATCAGACACAGGGTTTAATACGTCTGATGTTTTGGGTTGTTTTTGAAGTTTCTGATTTACCTTCAGTGCAGAAACCAAACCTGCAGGAGTCACGTCTCTCCTGCTGGCATCAGCGATGCACATGACCAGTGGTTTGTGTCAATAAACACAATGGAGAGTTTAAGCTGCCATGACTCAAACCCAGTTTCTCTGCAGCAAACTGAAGCAGTTTTTACTCTTATTTTTTGTGAAATTAAGCTCAATAACATTCACTGTAATTTACTCTTTTTTTTTCTTTGTTGTCCCATGGAGTGTGATTACAGCAAACACAATCCTAGACTCCATCTATCAAGTGCCACTTACAGCACACAAGGAGGTCCTTGTCTGACAGAAGTATAAACCACAATTAACAAGCAAATGAGGTGTGAATGAGGCCATGAGATGCTACAGAACCACTTCCTGTTTAAATCCATGAATTTTATTTCAGTGTCTGCTCAGACCAACAGACGCCAGCTGATTTTTAAACGCCTCCATCTCAATGCAAATGTGCTCCTCTGCCAATGTTGATTACCTGCCCTCAGCGGCTCTTTGCAGAATGACCTTCCCTCCTCGTGTCATGACTGTATTTGCCCCTTTAAGCCGCCTGTCAAACACCGAACCATTCCTCTTCCTGAAGCTCTGCTCTAGTTGTTTGAACAGGTTCGGGCTGCCGCAGGAATACAAATGGGAACCTGCCAGAGGATTTATGCAAGACAAAATTTTTCGACAGACTAGAAGATGGGCATCTCAGAGTCATATGTCAGTGACGGAGATGATGGGCTGTGATTTAGATTAGGTTTGGATTTATCTTTTCATTAATCTAACTCCTGGCACCTCTGCTCAGTGAGTCGTTGCGGCAGCGTCTCCAAACGGCCAGCAGGTGTAGCAGTGAGGTCTGCGAATGAATGAAGAAGCAGGATGAAGATGAGGAAGCAGCAGTAACAGTCGGTTTAATCAAACTGTCTCATCTAACTCATCGGTCTCCTGGCAAACCTTGTGTTTAAAGCAGAGTTTGACCTTTAGCATCATCATTTAGCTTCATTTGTAAATAGTAACCTTTTTAAAAATGTCTCAACCAGTCCCAGAGCTTTAATATCACAACAGGAAGAAACTGTGACTCGAGAGCTCGTCAGGTCTTCGTCTTATTGTTCACAGCTGCAGCAAAGTAACTGATTCACAACAGATTAAAATCAGATTTCTGCTGCTGCTCTTGACTTGTTGATATGTGCAGTAAAACAAACAAACCGTTGAAGCGATTATGAAGAAGACATGCAGCTGAACTTTAAAAAGATTGTGGCCGTGCAGCTCTGAGAGAAGAATAAATAGGTTTTATGCATTTACATGGTTTATTTCCTTCTTTCTTAGTCTTGGCCAGGAGAGTTTTGTGCACCTGTCTACATTGACTCACAGCGTTTCACCCCATTATTTGATCTTGCAGAGACATCCTCTAAAACAAACAGGGGGAAAATAAAAGCAATGAATTATGCCATCCTTCATTTTCCTCTCTGCAACTGTGATAAAGGTTGACACGCTGTTTCAGTCGCTTCCTTTGAAGAGATTTGAGCGAGAGGCTGAGAGAGGTCTGAGGTGCTTTAAAACTGGGCACAGATTTGACAGTGAAGCTATGTGCCAATTGGCCTGTGTAGAACGACTTCTGTTTCCCCCACACATTCCCCACGACACAACCGAAGCACATAATAATTCATAATTTAGCTGCACGTGGTTCATGAAAGAAAATACACGAAGCCTGACGCTGCCTCGGTCGTATGGATCCATACAGCAGGAGAACAAACCTCAGCAACATCCACCAAAAACCAAAAACGTCGAAGCTACATGTGAATGTGCTGCTCTCAGGAACATGAAACCTGTGCCAAATGTTGACCTTGCTCTTTAGTGTTGAACTCTCAGGGCTTCAGGTCACAGATGGTGCGTTGACAGTCGAAGCTCATGTGTCAGTGATGACTAGTTTCAGTTTGTGACAGTTCAGTTCTTCAGGAGAACAGAAGGTTTGTTTCAGTAAAGTTTGTCCGACCACTTTACGTTTAAACTCTGGATTAATGTTTAATTATTTTTTCTAACCGAAGTTAATATCAAACTAGTTTGATATTAAATCAAATATTTCCAGTTTCATGAAAATGAATATCAAGCGTGTAGCGACTCCAGTCCACTTGGTGGCAGTAACGATCCTCTGAGCTGGTTTTTCAACGGCCAATAATCAGTAGAGAGTTGACTATTGATTATCTCGTCTTTTTTGTCGACTTTAAACACTAAATGTTTCCATCCAGTGTTTTTCATTCCATCAGTTTTAGTTTTCTTTGTGATGAAAATTCAACATGTCTCCTCTTGTTATTAACACAACATCTTCTACTTATTTCTACTGAAATCTGATCTTTTTCACGCTGCAGGTTTCTGCTTGTGGCTCATCACATCGTCATGTTGTTTTTTTTGTTTTTTATTTCTGGTCAGACATGACATGTGCCGTCTGCACAGGTTGCTGTTTGTTGGCTTTGTTTTTATTAGAGATGATTTGCTTCAAATTAAACCTCATATTTTTTAAGCTCCTTGTCACTGAGTCGACTCATGACGTAGTTTCCTGAGTTTCTGTGACGTAAACTTGTCTTATTCAAATGTTCCAGATATTTTATTTGTGTTTGGATGTTGAATAATTTTTACTGTCAGTAAAAAAAAAAAAAAAAAAAAAAACTTTGCAGCTTTTTCTGCCTTTTCTGAAAACATCAGAAGCTTGAAGAATATTCCCATTCTGGGAAAAATTAAACTTTTATACTTTGTTACGTGACACTCTCCTTAAGTGTGATTTGAACCAACCTTATGTTCCATGAGGAAGTGGTAATAAAGGGCTGCAGAGCTGTTCGACACCAATCTCAGCCGCCCTGGGACCGAGCGCCTCATCTGTGACTGATCTCACCCTTGTAACGTTGCATCGTGATACAGATTTCACCTCCTCAGCCCGCAAAGCAATGAGTGTGGGAGCATTAATCTAGATTAATAAATAATCTACTGCAGGGTGGGAGTAAAACTTTGTTACCAGCCACCTTAAGTGGTTTCTGCATCGCCCTGCACAACTCTCACCTTGTGAGCCGGGCCCTGACACTTCCCCTTATTGATATCAGTGTGATTTATGGAGCCCTGCTCCCCCGGCCATCCTCAAACTGGAGATGGGAGTATGATTTATCCTCGTCTGATGCTGCAGGGTGTCTGCTGCCGGCGAGATGAGGGGAGGAGGCTCTGACTGAACAAGCTCTCAGTGCTGCTTTCAGGTTTTAAAGTGTGAATATATATTTATATATATTTTGTTAGAGATGCAATCCTGCAGCAGGATTTCTGTTTTTAATGAACAGGTCCATCTGCCGGCTGCCACCTTCTTCACCTCGACTGCACACAGAAACAAACTGGAGTGAAAGCTCAGGATTGTGGATGACTCAGCTTCGGTTATACTGCAGTGCCTCTGCCACTGTTCTTATTAGATTAAGGTCTGACATTCATGTTTCCCAGTCTGTCTGCCAGATTTTTACTGTAATTGCTCCAACAAACGTGCGTCTCCCTCGGGTCGAAGCCCATTTGTCATTTTCAAACTGTTGATGTTTCAGTGTCGTTCTTCTTCTTTTGTTTTTTTTTTTCTTTCACTCCAGCAGCAGCAGCAGAAACATTGAGTTGTGTTTCTTTCTCCTAATGACCTATTTTAAGACGAGAGTCGTGTGATATCTTTTAAGTGAAATTAGATTTTGCGTCTGCTTTAAGTTCAGTGTCGTGTGTAATCACAGTGAGAGCGATCCCACGGGAAACGCGTGTCCTTCTAATTCTGTGATTGTGTCTGTGTGGTTTCCTCTCAGTTGAGTTTTCATTCAGAGCCCCGAGGTAACATGAGATAAATCCTATTGCACGCCCCTGTGACGGTGGCCTTTGCCATCGTTGGCCCCCATTAAAGGATCCTGTATTGATTGTAAGTAAGCTTTGTAATTAATGGAGTATGATGGTGGTTGAGACTCAGACTCGGAGGGAGGGAGTGGGCGTCTGCACCTGCTACCAGTTGGATGTTTTAAAAAATTTAGATGAGAATCAGGGATTAAAAATTAACGTCATTTTCCAGGAGAGTTGCAGCATAAACTGAACTGATCTTATAATAATTTAAATTATATCAAATCCAAACCAACATATTGTAGTTTGGAGTGTTTGGTTTAGACCGGAGCAGATGAAAGTGTCTCATCGTCAAACCACGACCGGTGAATGTGCCTTTAAGTATTTTTTTTTTTTTTTTTTTTTTTTTTTAAATCACGCTGGTTGGAGCATTAAGCTTGAGCTGTGGAAGAGCCTGAGATGGGCTGCATCCGCTTACGCACATTATCTGTGAGAGCATGCTGCTTCTTGGCTTTCCTTCACAAAGGCCGGTACACAGGGTCAGAGAGAGTGGGAATGAGAGATGTGTACGCTTACACCCTCACATGAAACACTGCTTCAGCTCTGGATACGGTACATCTCTCTGTTCACGCCTGTCTCCCTCTCTCTTTTTCTCTGACGACCTGTGTGTGTGTGTGTGTGTGTGTATATATATATATGTGTGTGTGTGTTTTGTGTGTGTTTTGTTGCCTACTCAGTTTCCTGTCCTCGAAGATTTCTAACATTGATTGGCTCCTTTAGAAACAGACAGCAGTATCTCAACCTATTTTCTGCTCTGGCAGTGAGTAAAGCGCCTGGTTAGTTCACTGCTGTGAATATGGACACAGACTGTGAAGTCCTTTTAGCTGCACAATGGAGAGCTACAGTATGTACTTACTGAGTCATGGCTTTTTAAGGTTTTGATTTAGTATTATAATCACAGAAACCCTTTGGCCTGTGAGCCAAAACCAGACCAGACATAATGAGCTGCTCCCTGAGCTCGTTCTTTATTCTGAGGTGATGTTGCACCACCAGAGGAGTGTGTGTGTGTGTGTGTGTGTGTGTGTGTGTGTGTGTGTGTGTGTGTGTGTGTGTGTGTGTGTGTGTGTGTGTGTGTGTGTGTGTGTGTGTGTGTGTGTGTGTGCATGCATGCCAATATATCTGACCCGTTGCCACCTTACACTCTCTTACCGCTGTCTACATCGTGTCATGGGAAAGCTCATGATTCATACCGATGAATAGACGTGAGGCTGATGTGTTTCCTTATAATAAAAACCAACTCATTACTGTTTTTATTTAATCTTTTTTGCAGAATCTTGTGAATCAGCACATAATAAATAAAACAAAGCGTATTATTTCAGCTCGCACGCTTCACGTCATGCGTCACCGCTGAACTGGAACGGCTGCTTTTGATGTGACCAACGCGTTTCATCTTTTACCCTCTGGTTCATGTAACGGTCGCTCTGGTCGTCGTGTGATGAAGCAGCTGTGATGATCGCAGCGATTAAGACGCCTTTTAACTGGTATTTTCCCACAGCTGAGGAGAACCGATCGATGCCATTGAAGTCGACTCCAACGTTTTTAAAGGTTTTTTTTTTTTTTTTGCATCATCCTTTGATGCTCTTTGGTGCCGCTAACCTTGTTATTTCCAAATCATTTAACATTTGATTTAACTGCTGTAACATTATAAGATTATTATTGTATCACATGTAATTTAGTCTAAATAATTATAGTAAAAGAAACTGTGCTGATAACAGATTTACAGCCTGTAGGAGGCTTTTTATATGATCTCACTCTCTTAAGGTTCGTTGCATCATCTGAGCCGAACATCAGACACAAACATCAGCCCTTTTTTCCTCGATGACACCCCCACCCCCACCCCCACCACCACCACCCTCCTCTCTGTCTCTCTCTTTCATTCATTCAACATCAGGCCTCATTTTTTATTTAGAGGAAACCGTCACAGTGGCTGAACTTCTTGGCAAAATGAGGTCAAAAATATTCATATTTATTGTTGCTGATCTCACTAAATCACAGTGTGTTTTTTTTTTTTTGTTTGTTTTTTTAGGAGCGGTGGTTAGAAGTCCTTGGCCTTGATGTCGCCTGTGTGTATGATAAGGATATTTACAGACACTATTTGAAAGAAATATAGTTTCGTGTCTAAACAGATGTAGTTCACCAGCACATAGAGATGATATACATGGAAAGACAGGATGTGACATGACATATATACAACATATAGCGGATGTGACAGTGTTACACATCGATCAGCTATAAAATGATGACATGATTTTGTCCTTGAAGTTGAGAAACGAGCAGCGTAAAGATGTGAGAGACTGTGACAAGTGATGGTTAAACGACTGGATCTGAAAACCTCCCAACGCTGCAGCTCAAAATGTCAAAGTTGATTGTGAAAGAGAAGAGTCAGAACAAACGTAGCGTCGCAGTTTGTTGTGTTGTCACAGACCGGTCAGTTCTGAGGTTCGTCTGATCTGATGAGTCATGTTTTCTCACTTACCTGAGGAAGACGTGGCGCCAGGTTGCATTATGGGAAGAAGACAAGCTGCTGGAGGTAATTTTCTCCAGAAGAAACTCGGGTCTTTGTGTTTTGTTGTTACTTTGGTGACCTACAACAGTATGAGGCAGAAAGTCCTGGTGTTTCAGCTGATCGGTGCAAAATCACTGTAATCACATTCGATTTTGGCCACGTTGTCTTGACGCCGACACAATAGTTGCTTCACAGTGGCCAACAGATGTGCAACATCTGGACTGAGAAGCTGTAATATGTAGTTTTTCAGTGGACAACAATCGACGCCTCCTTCATCATCCTGATAAACGCTTTTGTGAAAGATGGTTGGTGATTTTTGTTTTTTTTTCCTGTTGAACTCAGTGAGTAAATACTACAATAGTTGACAATTTGTTGAAAAATCTGACTGGTCTCTGATGGAAAAAGAAAAAGTTTGAACACAGCCTTTCACTTTCTTTCCAGACAAACAACAAACACAGCTGGAGTCTTTCCCAGAAACCACCTGAAGAGATATGAGTCGTGGCTACGATCTCATTTTGGCAGCAGCAGCAGCAGCTCGATTCAATTTTCTCCTAGTGTAGTAGCTGCTGTTGTTGTTGTTGTTGTTGTTGTTGTTGTTGTTGTTGATGTTGTTCAAATTGACTTCTCTTTTAGTTTGTTCTCTTTTTCTTTTTTTTTCTTCTTCTTCACTTGCATTTGAGCTAAACTCAAAATGGGCACTTGCCACGACCGGTGTTTTTTTTTTACAAAAAAACACCGACCAGATGCGGCCTCAGGAAATCAGACATGTATTAAAAAATCATTTTTCGGGGTCGAAGTTGTTGGGTCCATTTGGGTGAAAGCACATTCCTCTTACATACAAACAAAGAAGAAAAGAAATCGTGGATTAATCCATAAATACTAACCAGACCTTGAACCACCTGACCATAATATCAACCATTGTCTCATTGTCAATGCAATTTGCTCCGTCTGCTCCGTTACGATCCTGGAAGGCTTTTAGACCTCCTCTCAAGGTCGAGGGGGCGACGAGGGAGGGGGTTGGATCTATTTTACCCTCTTTGAGGTTTGTTTTTCTTTAGTATTATTGTTTGTGTCCAACGCCGGTTCCTCAGCTGGAGTTTGTCCGTGGGGCTTTGCTGAGTCACTCCGACCTAATGGAGAACATCTGCTGCCATGCTTTTTACTACCAGGGATAATAACAGAGATATGTGCATCTGTATGGAGGAGGGTAGGAGGGTAGGAGGGTAGGAGGGATAGAGGAGAGGTGGATTAACAGGATGAAGCGAGCTGCAGACAAGAAATGAAGACAATCTTGTGGTTTAAGGTGTTATCTGTCAGCTGTGTAGCTCCAGCCTCCGTCGCCGTCTGCAGGCTCACGATACTGTCTGTAACAAAAACGTCTGCTCTGCATCTCTACACGCTTTGTATTGAATCCATCAAACCCTCAGAATGCGAAGCAAATTATTTGCTTCGCTTTATTTGTGTAATTTCACCACAAGCAACCAGCGTAACGTGAACAACTTTACAGGCATCAGCTGCAGCTGGTGCAGAGTTTTTTTTTTTTTTTTTTTACTCTTTTTTTTAGTTTGAGTCGTCCTGCAGCTACAGGATTAAATTCAACACTTCTTAAACTACTGGCAAGTTTTTCATGCTGGTATCGGCTTGTAACGTGGATCGGTGACTTTAACTGAACCAAACCTTGTTACATTTATCCTCTCGGTTCAGTTTGGAGTAAAACTCCTTCATCCGCCTCAGGAGGATCAGTCTCAGGACACTTTCAAGTCTGCGAGCTGATTGATTCCTGATGTTGAAGCCATTTGAACCAATCACAGGGAGTGTCTTGTCTCATTTCACTGGTTAGAAAACTTTCTCCTTGTTTCTGATTGTGCACATGTGTATGAATTAGTGGAAACTTCTTGCCTCTTTGTTACCTGTTGAGTGTATTGATCGATAATCCTGTAGAAATCTCTTTAAGTTTTGCCATTTTTAACTGAACTAGTTGCAAAAACTGAAGCGATGCATCAATTTTTTTGTTGGTTTTGATTCAGTTTAATTGGAGAACTGGACCTGTAAGTGTGAACACGTCCTTTTCTGATGATAAATAAACAACACAAGCAGGTACAAGTGTGTGGATTGTTGATTAGCTGCAGAGTTGATCAGGTTCATCTTCTGTTCACATCAGCATCTGTGAAAGAAGTAACTGAACCCAACGGCCTCAATCGCCTCATGAAAAAAGTATTTTTTTTTATTCGTCGTAAAAGCTTTTGTGCTTCTCTGTATTTTACCCTTTGATGACTTATATAACTTCACATTATTTGTTCTCTCGTCTCTAGTAGTTTTATCGTCTTGTTCTGGTATCGTCCTCGATGAAGCTTTTAACAAAAACAATTCAAGTCTTTAACGGAGTAAGATCTCCCAGCAGACAGCCGGTCATACTGCCCGCGCTCTCACAACTATTAATATGTATTGTCTTTTCTCTCCCGACAGATTTTTCTGTAGTCTGGTCCAGGGCATCTGCTGCAGTCATGTTCAGGAACAGCTTGAAGATGCTGCTGACGGGGGGGAAGGCCAACCGCAAGAGTCGCAGCAGTGGTGAGTCTGTCTTCTCCTGCCAGCCGCAAACAATGACGCATCTGCTTGTCAGCGCGCAGCAGAAGTGTTCGCTCGCTCCGTAGGTGTATTTTAAGAAGCAAGAAAGGCAGCTCAGCAGATAAAATGTATTTTGGTTGTTAAGGTGTAATCTGTGACTCCTGAAGACCCAATTCAGACCTGTGTTTTTTTGGCTTTAAATAGGTTTAAACTTACTCATCAGTTCTGCTGCTTGAATCGCTGCGTCTCCTGTTGTGAGAACCAGTTTCCCACTGGCTCTTGAAGCGAGTTTTACTCATGAATGTCATGCTGTACTGATGATTTTGTGTTTCTATTTCTGAGCGGCTCTCGGACATTTTAGCCTTGAACGGCCGTAACTTGGCGGTTTCCAACTCGTGCGAGCTCTCTTAACGCGTCGATTTGTAACATCTGCAAAAACGCAGGTTTCATCGCTGTTTGTCACTGGAGGTTTGTTTCACCCCGTTCCTGTTCCTGCCTTCATCCAACAGATACCCCACTGCTTAATGGTTTCTCTCCAGTGCTGTGCCAACAGAGCTGTAATGAAGGCCTGTTGATGTAGTGGCAAAGCAAACTCAACACTTCCTGCAGCTGTTTCACACTAAAAGCTTCACACACTTTTTTTTTTTTTTGCAGAATTTGCAGAACCAGCTTTCGAGGTTTATCCACACATTTTTAACAGTGTTTCTGTAGCGAACACTCCCTCCCCCGTTAGCCACTGTAGCTTTGAAGCTCATCGACTCCTAATGGGCCAGTGAAACCTTAAAAGCATCTCTCCATCCATTCTCTGAAGCGTATTTGTGCCCGAGTCACGTTGAATAATGAATATTATGATCTAAGCCCCAACGGTTCGCCCTCATTCTTTGACTTGTATGATCGATGTGTGATCAAATATTAAATTTCATTGTATGTGGTATAAAAAAATCTTAACTCGATTGCATTCACTAACGGTGAAATCGAAACCATTTCTCCGTGTGTTACGCGGGCCGACCTGTGCTTCCTTTTCTCCCACAGTCAGGTGAAATAACCATTAAAACCCAATAACCATGTTACTCCCGAGGTCCTTGGGAAAACCACATGAAACCTTTTGTTCCTACACATGCATTACTGTCAGTCAAGCCTAATAAAGCTCTCACTTAGAGGAACGGGGGCCTTTTGATGTGGAGTAATCCCAGCCAAAAGCAACACTTGGGAGAGCTTTGACCGCTCATTTCGGAGCAGTGCAGTCGTTCTTATTTGAATCTAATAAGTTTCATGTTATTGCCAGGGCAGTGGAACAACCTCCACTCTCTTAACCGTCTCCCCAGGATAGGGTCTTTATTACGGTGTGAAAATGGTGCCTTTCTAAGGGCTCAGATCCAGACGCCCACTCGATTTTGCACAGATGAATTCATTTTGCAAAGCCTGAAATATCCCTCAGTATATTTTATCGCTTCCTCTTTCCCTCAACTGAACCATTTCGTTGACGTGTTTATGAAAAATCAACTTACTTGACCTGAGAAGTAAGTTCTGTTGAGAGCTGTCTATGCATCACCGTCGTGGTTTTCTGTCACATCGTGGTTTAAAAAGCACTTTGAGATCTGTGGCAACCTTGAAACAGCTTCACTTAAGTGTTGTGATGTAAGTTGACGTTTGACTTCCTGTCTTCTTAACGAGTCTTCAAAAACCTCAACAACATACCTTTTTTCCAGTAATTATTGTATGCAGGATACGTACGCAGGAGTGTGTGTTGTTTATGTTGTGACGTCCTTTGCTTTTGAGGCTTCAAAGCTGAAACTAACAAAAGCTGCCTCCTCTCTGCCCCGGTGTGTTTTCTGTACATGTGAAGTGGAGACCGAGCTGTCGAGCACGACTCGAGTACCCTCCAGTGTTTTCATATCTGTTGCTGTCACTTCGTGGGGGAATCCACTCTTCCCAGCAGACGAGTGCTTCTCTCACAATCTGGCTCTTCCACTCGAACATCTGCATCCTGCAGCTTCCTACATATGTGCATGTTTGAACAGATACGTGTGCACACTGCAGCCACCACCCCCAGAACCGCCATGTTTAACCTTTTGTCTCTATTTTTTTTCCACCAGAGCAGCTTTTTATGATTCAGAGTCTTTATTTATCCCAAACCTGCCTGTTACGTAGCCTCATAGCTTAGCTTGAAATCACTGAATGTGTGAACATCTGCAGCTCCAGACATCCCAGCAGGACAGGAGATTCAGGCTTTCAATCACAATCAATTTAGAAGACGTTTCCTGTTTACAAACGATCAGCTACGACGCTAAAACTACTGACATTAATGAAACGTTCTGCAGGGACGACTCTCATCCTACGACTTTCACCATCATCTGGACGTTAGTTAGTTAGTTTGATACAAACAGTCCACCTTAACGTTGCAGACTTCACCTCGTCGATCCTACTGAGTATCTGTAGGATTTGCAGAAACAAACCAGGTCCATGGAGGATCCAAAAGACCTGGTTTGACATCTGCAGAAAACAGAGGATCAGATGTTTAAAGTTTGTTGTGATTTATTGGTATAATATAATATAAAACACAGAGTGACCTGGACATTTGCACCTGCACCTCTGATGAGATAATACTACTGATCATATAAAGAAAGTAAAGACAAGACAGTGTCTCTGTAGCTCACATGTTCCTCCAGGTTTGGGTCTGGAGCCACTTCTCTTTGTTAAATGCATCACTCCACTGCAACATTAGATCTATTTATGACAGAAAAAGAGAATAAGAAAGGGTCTAATGTGTCCTTTGTAAAAAAAAGAAAAGAATTCCACTTGTGTCAGGAAGTTGAGACTCAGAAATAAATAAACACAGTTGTTTCCACTTAGCAGCTTCATTCTTTCCAAGGACATCTGAAGGACTCGTCGTAACAACTCCCGACTTATCAGCTGTCGACAGGCAGGGACTGCTAGAAAGACACATCCGTCTGCTGCGACTGCGGGAGGATGGTTTGGCTCCGAGGGAGGACTTGTCACTCTTAAAAACTGGCCCCTGAATGTGGACTCGCCTGGCTGCTGTAATTGTTCTCGGTCCAGATGTAAGATTACGAGATACGATGATCATCCTGCGTGTTTGATGCAGTTACAAGTGAGATCCCGGCTTCATGATGCTCCGAAGGGGAATAGACGCAGTAATCTGAAGACAACAGATGAGCCAGCTGTCCCTTGATCTGCACTGGAGAAATTGTTTGAGCCCCAAGTTGCTAAGCTGGTGAATGTCGTTTCTTTTTTTTTTTTTTTTTTATTAAATTGACTAACACAGATAAGCTGCTGTGATTGCGACGCTGCAGTAAATGTACAAATCTCTGTCATGGCACAACGCGGTGAATAGAGCTTTATCTTTTTTGGGGAAAATTCATTGTGCAGCCTGGTTTTGTCCTCAGACACTATCATTAATAGTTGAATCGGTCTGTAACTCGCTGCCATTCTTCTCAGTCAAGCAACGCGGCGATTAATCAGGCGCCACTCAAGATCAGAAGTGAACGTTCGCTCCAGAGCGAGTATAATCTCACACCCTGAGATTCGAGCTGTTTAAACAAAAAGGACAAATGTCTTTGAGTTACTGTGGCAGCGCTGTTTAGACATCAGATACGCTCTTAGTCTCTTCGTTAAGACACGGATCAGACTTCAAGCGCCGTGTGTGTATGCACTGCTTTCTTTTCTGACAAAGCAGCCCACTGTTGCGGTCGCCTGTGGCAGTTTCACATACGCCCGCTTGGAAAAGCCAAGAAGGGAAAACGTCCCTTCGTCGTCTCAGATATTACATCGATTCCTTTTTAGATTTTCTAGCTGGAAAATGGAGGAGGAGTGTGTAGGCATTTTTTTCATTTTTGTGGTGTCACGGGTAAGGTTTTCACTGCCATCTCCTCCTTGTTCCCATCAGGAGCGGCGGTGGATTGGGTCTGGACTTGAAACAAAGTCAACAGCCTGACACCACAATTACAGTTTATGGCATTGGCTGATTGGAAAATGAGAAGATGGGGTGGAGAGGTTGGGGTTGTCTGGACTGGGAGATGTTGCATGACTAATGGGCACTGAGATGGGCTGGAGCAGGATGTAGTTTACATACATGTGCACAGGCTCATCAGGGGCTGAAATGAGTTTGGATTAATGAGATTCAGGCTTTTTTTGTCTTTTTTATGAGAAAATTCTCAGTTTTAACAGCTGTCGTAGGGAAATCTTTATTTATCTTTATTTATCTCCTCTGCAGCTCAAGAAAAAAATGTGATTTAGAGCATTAACAGTCCAGACGGACCTGGACCTCATTATGTCATAAATACTGATGAACAGACAGAAACAGGACAAAGAGGAGAAACGTCTGGTACCATAACAACATGAGGTTTGTGCAGGGCAGGACACCAGCTCGGTGCTCGGTGCACCTCTGCTTTTACTTCTCTTTAATTTCTCGATGCATCTGGGAAAGTCCCTGCAGTCCTGTGGTGACATGTAGACAAGATACTGGAGTTTTAATAAAAGACAAACGTTGTTTCAACAGATTCATCAACAGTCGTGCAGTTTGAACGTCTTTAGTTCACGTTAAAGACGATCAGAGTGCAGTTGGACGAGAGTCAAACCAACACGTTCGACCTCTGCAGAGACTGAAACGAGTTGTTTGTTATAAGGAGCAGATCTACAGGCTTAAATAAAAGCCAAAAATGTCATTTCATGCCTTCGTGTTCCTCCCCTGCTGTCAGACGTGAAGCGTTTGCAGCGACACGACGAGTCTGAAGGTAGCAGGTGCTTGACAGGAATCAAATCGCTCCCCTCTAATCACGCAGCTCTAATTGATGCCTCATTTTCCACAGTGGGGGCAGAAATCTAATTAGAGATCATCAGATCAGCAGACATGCTTGGAGCTCTAAGGCACAAGCAGTGACACAACAGTCAGGTCTAATGCAGTGTAAACACAATTATTGTCAATCTTAAAGTGCAGATAAGCTCCACTTGTACTGGGCCATTTGAATTAAGTCAAATACTAAGTGTTATCTCAGAGCTCAGCCACATAAAACGAGCAGCAGCGCGGATCAATGTGATTAATTTGTCTTGTTGGTGAAGGTGACGTGTTTTATTACTTAGACTTTAAATATAATGTTTGAGTTGTGCATCCTTCGTTATTTCTCTGCAAAAACTCATTATAAAACTGCAACTGTTTTAATTACAAAAGATAAACGTCTCTGGTCTAAATCTGAAACTAACAAACTGGAAGTTTTTAGTTTATTTATAGACGTTAATACAACAACAGCTGGTTGAGGACGTGTGAGTCGATACGTGAATAAAAGTCTCTTTCCAATGTGAAGATTCACAGATTGATTCTCTTTTGTTTTCTGTGAAGTTTTGACATTTTTAATCCAAACAATAAAAAAAATAAATAAATGAGCAGATTGACGGATAAAGAAAAAACAATGACGTTAAAATTAAAGACTTAGAAATAAGAATTATTTCTCCGCAGCCTGTTATTTTATAACCGCAGTCATTTTAACATTTTATCGTCTGGAAATTAAAGGTCTAAATATGAAATCCCTCTGCAGGAGTGAAGCATTCCTGCATGTCAACGGATCCGGGCCCACTGAAATCCCTCCATTCATTTTTTTTCCCTCCTGGGTTCATTAATACAGGAAGGAAGGGGACATAATGTGGAGCAGTAGGTGCCAATCTGTCGCGCTGTGGAGATCAGCCAGAATCAGCGCATGTTAAGCTGCTGCTGCTCTTCCTGTAGCCTCTTACATCTATCTGATAATATTATTCGAGGTGGGAGTCATTCATTTCTACACTCACTAATGTTCCCTTGATATTCCATAGCTTTTCTTTGCGCCTAAGTAGCAATATATATGTAAATTTGCAACATGGCATATACGTTTTTTTTCCTCCTTTTGCATTCATTAAGTGTTAAAATACACGGGCTGCCACAGATAAACTCATCATAAATACATAAGTAAACTGAATAATGAGGGAAACGATGGTTGCAGATGCTTTTCTGGATTGAAGGGTTGATTTTTACATCAAAGTCGAGAGGATTTCTCATAAATTAAGTCCGTGTGTCAGTGAAGATGAGCTTTTACGCATCAGGTGCGATTTTCATTCATCTTCAGACGTGGTAATCACGTCTAACATCTTAAAATGAATAGAAAACCTTCATTTATTTATAAAATATCAAGATGTTTATCTTCTCGACCACCGGTATCTTTATATAACAAGAAAATTATTCAAATTTAAGTAATAAAACTTGTCGTCTTCACATTGTGACCTCAACAAATCTGTGATGTTTTAACAACGACTCCAGAGATTCAACACAAATTTGGCAGAAACATTCACTTAAACTCAAGGACGAACTGATTCATTTCGGATGGTGGAAGGTCAAAGTCGGCGTCACCTCATCCATCAGTTTTTAGCCGTAACCGTGAATTACAGCAGCAGTTATCTGCACCTGCACCGGCCACTTTAATTCTAGTTGCTGAAAAACAAGTGAAGCGATAAGTCGCGTCTAAATAGTCACAGTTCATCGACTATTCATTTCAGCTCTGCTTGATGCTTATTCTGCTGAGGTTTTTATTTCTCTCTGGCTGTTGCACAGTGAACATTCATCTTCTTATCTTTGTGCTTGTGCATTAGCGCCCTCCCAATGTCTTAATTCCCTTTAAATGTGAGCATTAAGATGCTGTGTAAACACAGACTGTAGCCGGCGAAGCAGACAATGAATCTGTGAATCAATACGGCGCAGCGCAGCTGTGGAGAGCAGCTTTGACCTTTGGTTACCGAGGACAACCGCCTGATGTCTGCAGCCTCCTCCAGCTTCACTGCGATGTGTCATTTAACCTTCCTCCGTCAGCTTTTGACATTTATTTCTGACGGTGCCTTTATGCAGCGATGACTGAGCAACCCTGCAGCACTGGAGACACGTACTGTCTGTGGAAGAGTGGAGCAGCTTCTTATGTAGATATATGAGTGAGTATTGTCTGTTTTTCCTGCTCAGAGTTTAAAAGATGAAGTGTTTATGAAACTGCTTGTTTACGTCTCATCAGTCGGTCTCTTTCCCCCTGAGGATCGTCCTCTATATCGTCCACTTCTCCTCAGAAAGCTCGTCGTCATTTATAAAGTCTGTTTGGAGTTGGTGTGTAAAGATTTCATGAGTGTCGACGTAGCGTGAAGAGAAGCGAAGAGCTCTCGGCAGAAAAACCCATCACTTCCTCTTCTGTGACCTCATCGACCTCAAAACAACAACAAAGACCCGGAGCCGTTTCTCCTCACATCGGGTCGGCGCTAACGTATCCAGTGTGGATCAGGTGGGCGACGCCGACGCCACCCCGTCGACGACATCATCGACGATGCACCCGTGGCCTCGTTGCCCCGTAACCATGGTAACAAAGTACTAGCTAAAAAGCTAAAGTGTGTTGAAGGTCAGAGACGACCGAGACGGACCTTTAGAGAGGCGACGAGCCCCCGAGTGTCGGCTGAAGCACTCGCCACGCGGCCTCGTCGACCTCCTCGCCACGTCTGGTGGAGTGTGGGCGGCACTTTACAGCCTCATCGTTACGACGCGGCGCCGCCACTTGACGCACAGATCGTCCTTGTCACAGACACTCGTGTTCCTCGATGCAACGACCTCTTTAAAGTCCTTCAGCCTCAAGAATGTGACGGTTCAGGGATCTTTCCTGAGAGTCTCAGACGGTTTTAATCAGTATCATGATAGTGATACACTCGGCGCTTGGACCAGGAAGTGGTTCTGGTCTCAGTTTGGAGAGTTTGATCTCCTCATTTTTGAGGTTTTTCCACAAAAAATAAAAATCTTATTGTCTTTTTTTTAACTCCAGGCTCATTCACCAAAATCAGGACATAAATAAACAAAAACATTGTTATGATGATTTTGATATTTCTCAAGAACCAAAGCTGGTTTTCATTGTTGTTATGATAGGATTTTTTTCTTTTTACCACAGTACTGGTTTAAATCTCCAACGCGTCACGGCAGGAAACTGTTTTCACCATTAAACACACATGTACCAGAGCAGCTGTTAGTGGAGGAGTTGAGGTGAAAATGACGGAGAAAGTTCACAAACTGAAGCTGAAGCAGATGCTGAAGTTTGAACTTTAGTGTCTGTTGTCTGGAGATGCTTTGGTTTTAAAAGGTTTGACCTTTAAATGACGTCCAGATAAAGTAAACATGCTTTGGACTGATAATGTATGAAACTAAAACTAAGGAAAATAAATACCAACAAATACTGTGAAACTGGTATAATTTGGTCAAAACACCCAGAAAATTTGAAAAAAAATGGCACAAATGTTGACTTGATTCAGTATTGGTGACCAAAGGTCAAAGGTTAAAGTCACAAACATGTTTTCATCTTTGTGAATGGAGATATAAATCTCTAGTTTTATTATATTCTCTGATAAAAAGTTAATAAAAGCATCATAGGTTCATAGGTTTGTTTAAACAAAAGAGAGAAAACGTAGGTTTGTTGAAACAGAAACTGAAGGATACGAATCAGAATATGTCAAGATAAAGCAAATGTATCAATTTATGTGCTTATCTGTGTTTTACAGCAGAGTAATGTTGTATTTTCAGTATAAAATGACCATTAATGATAATAATCTGTAGTTGCAGTTGTAGATAATAAGATGAATAATTTTTTTGTTCCCGCCGACCTTCTTTGTGCACACAGAGACAAAACTTCACTGCAGCTCGTGACGTAATCAAAGAGAAAATAGAAGTGTGTGTTACCAAGGTGTCGAGCTGCCGTCACATCACAACAACATCAACAACAACAACAACAACAACATCATCATCATCAACAACAACATCATCATCAACAACAACATAAACGAGGCTCCAGATCTGCTCCACGTCCCCGGAGGACGGATGAACACTGTTCTTCCAAAAGTAGAGAGCGATGACTAACGCTTTGCTCCAAAAAAATCTCCCAGAGGTGTTCGAATTAGTTTGAGGTGCGATGACTGTGAAGATCATCGCATATGATTCACATCGTTTTCATAAGAACATTCAGTGAGCCCAGAGAGGAGGGACATTTATCACAGATGGCTAAACCGAGGTAGAAAAAAAGACTTTATTGATATAAACAAAACGGCTCAGAGAATAAATCATGATGCACATGAAACAAACCGAAAAGATGAAACTAGAAACATAAATATTCTGGTATTTTTCCACCAGTTTAGGTTTTATTTGTTCTCTTTTAATTATCTCATATAAGAATCAGCACCGGCAGGTGTTTAACTGTCTTAGTTTGCTTTTATTTTGAACCTAGTGGCTGTTATGACTGACGGTGATGAGTAGTACTTTAAAGAGAAAGTTTTAAAGACAGTATAGAGTCGTTTTTAACGGCTGAATAGAAAAAAACACACACGTATACAATTGTGTTAAGTGCGTTCTTCGCTGTAATAATCGGCTCTCGGTGCTGCCGATGGTCCTCAGCTGCACATTGTTCCTTTTGTATGATCATCGTGGCGATAATCACACTGAAGCACGTCCTCTAACGCCTTTTTCCCGCTATAGTACACTCTGGTTGAAAGATGGCGTGAGTCATGTCTCAGAACGGTAGAACGAACCACTTCTGGATTGGATGGATCTGGATTTAATCTGGATGTGTGTGTTCGACTCCATCGTGATGCTGATGATGATGAGGAGACGGAGCTCAGAGCTCAGCGGGGTCCTGGACGTTGGCGGCAGGTTGTGACGGCTGTTCTCACGTCGTTCTCTTGAGCGATTTCACTGGAAACACTGTGACATTTAAATGTAAATGGAGGAGCAGCGTGAGAGAACTGATCCTTCCAGCTCCAGCAGCAGCAGTAGGGAGTGGGCAGCAGGATGCGTGGGTAAAGAAGCGTTGGTCTAACCTCTCCTCCTCTCTCTGATCATAACGTCAATAGTGGGAACTCAATCTCGTCCGTTTTATCAATTCACGCTTTCCTGCCGTCCCTCTATGGCCTCTAGTTCCTTTACACTAAAGTTTCCTCTTTGACTTTGAGGCATGTGTCACACCTCCAGTCCACGTTCACCGTGACAGCTTGATTAAAGAGAAACGTGTTCGCGACTGAAGTGTGACTGATATATAACAGTTGGTGTTTCTGTGACCTACATATGATGTCCTTTCTAAGGTGCCAACTACAGGCGGATAATGGTCGCAGTGTTTCACAGTCATGTGACCATGAATGGTCGGAGGTTGAATGATAGTTGGACTCGTATCAATAAGTTGTTGTGAATAGAGTCTTTATTGGAGCCGGAAACACGACTTTTTCTGGTGTTTTTTAGGGAAAATTAATTGTAAAAACTGTAGTTAATTGACTAATGATTGGTTTGGTATCTGCTACTTTGTTACATTTACTTTGCTACTTTGTAACTCTTTGTCCTTCTGTTTGTAACTGAAAGAAAAGCAGCTTCTAAAAATCAATGTCAGGAAGTTTTAAACACCTGAAACGGCTGTAATGACTTGATTCTTGTGTCTTTGTTTAACAATCTTTATAATCAGATAAAAAAAGAACACAAACACGACCTGATCTGTGATAACAACCTTCATTTTTCATACATTAGCATTTCGCCTCCTGCTGTTTTACAGGACTCGCGCCAACATTCACGGTCATCATGATAAAATGCATTTAAAGATTATTATTATTTCAGTCGGTTTGAGTCGATGCCAGTCCCCAAAGGGACAGACTTTCCATAATTTGTTGGCGAGGACATGTACGTCAGTATCTCGCCCATCCGCTGTGGCTCCCTGGTGAATTATTTCTCTCATATTGGATCTTTTGAGGCGTCGCCTATATCGATACACTTCTTATCTGTGTAGAGAGGACGTGAAGACGTAAAGCAGTCTCCTCTGTGCAACTAGAATAGAATAAAGAGGCAATTTGAGACATAGTTTATTGAACGTGGACCCAGGAGAGGACATATATATATATATATATATATATATATATATATATATTCATTCCCTTCGGTGCCATCGCACTGACACTGATCGACACAGTTAGAGGATGATTATCTTCTGCTCATACTCGGACTGTAAAACGTTCACATTTTAACTGCACAAATGGAAGTACAAGTGAGGACTCAACCGCTTGTTAAAATATGCAGCTGGCATCACGTTAAATAAGATGCAACTTATAGAAAATATCATCTTGTTTCTGCAGCAGCTGCATTAGTCAGAAGTCGAGTTTAGTTTAATTAGACGTTTGTAAATGAATTTAACCGACAGGAGAAGAGGTCGATTTGTCTGATATGATATTGGTTGGACTCTGGTGTTGACATTACTACAGATAATATATCTAAATGTATTTATTTTTTGTTTTTATCTTTGAATAAAACGTCAGCGTAGCTAACGTTGTTAGCAGCATCAACCTGTGATCTGCTGTGGAAGAGAAACAATTAGGATAAAAATCATCATGTTTTGATATTTGAGACTATTTAACACTGGTCGGTCGAGATAAAAATAGAATAACATACATGTTTATTGTATCAATGTCATATGATATTAATAAGTCAGTGTCGTGTTTACAGGGTGTTTGTGCTGCCACCTAGAGGCCAAAAAAACAGAGTTATTGAAGCTTTTATGTCTTTAAAATTGCAATAATTTGATATAAAATTATTAATAAAATAGAAAGAGAAATTGTTGGTGCAGATTTCTGGTTTTCAAAGAGTTAAAGTGTTTTAGCCTCAAAGAAAAAAAGAGAGAGAGGAGAGTTACTGCTGCCAGAGTCAGAGGAGGAGGAGGATGAAGAGGAGGAGGAGGAGAGAATGAGTGTGAGAAAGAGTTGCCTGTCTGCCTGAGTGTGTGTGTGTGTGTGTGTGTGTGTGTGTGTGTGTGTGTGTGTGTGTGTGTGTGTGTGTGTGTGTGTGTGCATGCGCGGCGGCGGCGTCTCACTGAGTGTATGCGTACTGACACCTGGCGCTCGCTCCTCTTCGTCGCTGCTCACATCGTAGAGAGCTCTCTGACTGTCTGGACCGTTCTTCACCTCTCGTCTCTTTCTTTCTTTCTTTCTTTCTTTCTTTCTTTCCCTTTTTTTATTCCCTCCCTACATCTTTTGTCCTTTTCTGTCTCAGTCTCTCTGCCTCCTCCCCTCTCCACTGTTATTGTTTTTTTTTTCTCTCTCTCTCTCTCTCTCTCTCTCTCTCTCTCTCTCTCGGTGCTCGTTCAGTCTCCTCCTTTTGTGTAGGATCTCTCTCTTACTATGGTGCAGGATTTTTATTTCCTGGGCAGACGAGGAGCTCGACTGACAGAGGTGAGGTGGATGGATGATGAGGGCGGATGTGTTGATGTAAATGCAGGGTTTTTGTGTTTTGAACCGGTTCTTCTTTGAGTGGATTCATCAGTGTTTGAGGTGTTTGTGGTGGTTTCTGGTGGTTTTCTCGGTGCAGGTCTCAGCAGCTCCTGGTCTCAGAGCGTCTGTGTGGGCGTCTCTCTTGTGTGTGTGTGTGTGTGTGTGTGTGTGTGTGTTCTCAGAGGTAAAAGGTTCAAGTGTGTGATTTAAGAGCGACTGTTTCTTTGCGTCAGCAGCTTGTGTCAAAGCGTTTTTTTTCCTGACTGATGTGTTTGCTCTGCTGAGCTCCGTGTCACCTTGACCCAGGTGGTCTTTTCTCAGCAATCAGAGTCCTGCCGGCATCGTGCCACACCTACAGCTCAAACACTGTGAGGGTGTGTGTGTGTGTTACTGTACAGAGGAGTGTGAGGCCGTGGCGTCTTGAGGAGAAAATTGTGTGTCTTCAAGTTTATTAATAACTCTGGTTCCTCCAGTTCCTTTCTGTGATTGGTTTCCTGTGAATCATGTCACTTCTTCCAGTTTTCCTGTTTTCATCTCACTCCATCTTATATCTGTCTACAGCCTGATATCAAATCCACATCATTTTTTTATATGTAGTTTATAAAAATGTCTAAAATCTTCTCTCCCATGTTAATTTAAAATGGCAGAACTGGAAGATTGTTTTTCTTTTCATCCATTAAAACAAAAAGATCGTTAAATCTTGTTCGTTTATTTAAATATTCTCTGATATTTTCTGCTGCTACATCTCGTGTTCACATGTTGATCCAGTTTCTAAACTGGTTCAGTTCCAGTTCACAAAGACTCAAACCACATGATGGAAACGCTGCTTCGTTATTGGTCAACAGTCGTTAAACTGGTAAATGCTGATAAAACCGATTAATTTGTTACGACTGAAAAAAATGTTTGTTCAATAATAGAAATGACTTCATTTAAAGGTGTTAATTGTTGTCAGGGTTGATGGTTCGAATCCCGGCCTGTGGTTCTGCCACATTTACCAACATACACACACTTTACTAGATATATTATTAAAGTGTGTTAAAGATAAATAGTAAAATATTAAATTAACCATCAAAAAGATACAAATTCTCAGAATTATTTGACATTTATTGATTGAAAATGTATCAAAAATAGATTCGTTCATTTTACTTCATTTTATTCTCTAATAAGTTTATAAAACCTGTTTGTTTGTGTTGCATATTACACAGAAATATAACTGTAACTGTATCTGCTCTTTATTTTCTATAAAACATAAGAGTTATTATGTTATTTCTACAAAGTGAGAACAGTTCGCTGGTGAATCCAGTTTCCTGTCGACACTGTTGGTTTTTACATCTAAAGATTTTTCCGTCCAGTTGAGTCGTCTTCGTCTTCATCCTCTGTCACTCTTCATCCTCTTCTCTCCCCCTCACCCTGTCATCACTTCACTGACTGTAGCAGCTCCTTCTCTCTCTCTCTGTGTTACTCTCTCTCCCACCCACTCAGATATTTCTGGAGAACAAAAGGAGAGAGAAGAGAGGGAGATAAAACCGTAGAGGAGGGAAGGCTTAATGTACCAACCCTGCGTAGACTAATGAGTCTCCCTCTCTCTCTCTTTCTCTCACATCCTCCCCCTGTTTTTTCTTTTTTTCTCAAGCTCTTCTGTCTCCATTTATCCACATCATCTCATAACCAAACTTGTCCACCTCACTTCTTTAAGGTAAAAGTAGTTTCTCTCCGTCTTTGTCGTCTTCGTTCGTCACTGCTCCTTTTTTTTCCATCTCTTTTCATCATTTTCTTACGTTACTAACAGTTTCTTCTCAGGTTCCTTCTGTCCTTCTTTTCTTTTCGTTTCATTTTCTCCTCAAGTGGTTATTTTCTTCCTCCCACTCATCCAACCCAGTCATCATCCATTTTTTCTTCTTCCAAATTACAGGTGTTAACCATTTTTCCACCCCAGGTCCTATTTTATCTGTAACGAAGAACCACACACTCACATATCTAGACCCCCCAAAAAAAATCCTCCATAAACAAAACCCAGTCTGGATGATTGTGCAGTTGGCCGTGAGAAATATGAACTAACATGGTGGTGGCCCATTTAAAGCGTTTGATGCCATGCAGGACTTATCAGGCCCCCTTTTGCAGTCGCTTCCTGTTGTTTTTGCCAGTTGAGGGAAAACTGTGCTTTCATTGTGCCTCTTGATGTGGATGGGCTCATTATTGCCGCTCAACGCTGCGCTGCCTTTGAATAGCAGGAAGTGCCCTCGCTAGCCGAGCGTACTGAGGGATGTTGTGTTGATTTCGCATCACGTGACGAAGGCAAAGCGAAAAAATCGTCTGCGACGCTCGGTTCATCTCATGAGATGTAAAGTGACGGCGGCTGCATGTTTGACTGCATCTCTGGGTTGATGGTCGTCATCGAACTTCCTCTAAATTCAAACCTTCACTTCATCTGTCTTGTCTGTGTCTGGACTCGTCTTGTCTGACTGTCTGGTGTCCTCTTCGTCCTCTTTGTCCTCCTCTTCCTCTTCACCCTCCTCTTCCTCATCCTTGTCTTCATCTCCCGTCTGTGGCGGCCATGTTTGTTATCTTTCAATAACTGTAACTCCTGATGACATTGAGGACAGACGGTCACAGGCCTCCGGGTAAATAAACGTATCTGGTTTGACAAGTCTGGTTCCAAAGACACTGACCAGTGTTTTATAATAACAAAGTACTAATACTTCACTACATTTCCTAACGTAATGACACTTTTCCTCTGATCCATTTTCAACATTGAGTGACTCAGTAAATGTGGTGTTTTCACTCTGAGTCGACCTTTGACTGTTTAGACCATCAACACCATGTCTGAGGGTTGATGGAGGCTCCATCTTAAAGGTGGATGATGGAGAAACATCTCCCAAACCACTGCCCCTCTATACGAGGTGGTGCACATGCACACACAAGCTAGGGAGCAGACGTACCGTATCCAAAGCAACCGCATGTTTGTATGCAACAGCCGTGTTTCCATCAATAAGTTTCTGGTAACGTTTAGAGGCTGGGAACTTTTCAGGAACATCGTCTCTTGGCCTTTGTAGCGTCTGTGTCTCTGCGACCACTTCATCACGTTATTATTGATAAACTACATGCTGTGTGGGAAGAGGACAGAACCGTCCGTTTGTTTTTAACGTTGTGGTCCACGTTGGAATGAATAAATTAATTAATTAGTAGCGGCCAGTGTTGATTCTGTGTCGGCGGCCACACATGGATCATTATATGTTAAACCCTGTGATCATTTGCGACAGTTTCCACTGTGTCGCTTTGTTTACTTCTTCGATTCTATATTTATTGATGCGCTTCTGCCGCTGGGTCTTAAGTGTGTGATTGACAGGCAGCTGTTCCTCCCCCAACCTGATTGGTGGAACAGCAAAGGAGGCGCAGGATTATTTTGCCAGCACAATTATAGGCTCTAGATGGAGAATTCAGTTGTTTTTTTTTTCCTGAATAGCCTTTTTATTTCCTTTTCATGTTCTACTTCGAGGATATAATGACTGTTCTAGCAAATGTGACTAAAAATATGTTGCCAACTGAATGGTTAAGTACAGTAAATACTAGATACTTTAAGACTTTTACTGGAGAATCATTCTAGTGACGACTTGAACTTCTACTAAAGTTATTTTATTCTACTCTAGTGTCTCTACTTCTACTCTAGTGGGACTTTTACAGACTTTATTAAACACTAACACACATTAAGTTGTATCTCCGTTGGTCAATCAATAACTGAGTAATTGATTAGTTGGAGTCTTGTTTGTTACTGTTGATGTTTCACGTCCAAAAACTTAAATTCAAAACGTTTATTTTCAATCTAAATGTATTTGAAGGAGGTTTACATCCTAACAGATTATATGTCACGTTATGTGTTGTTTTTATAATTACAGTCACTTTATTTTTACTTTTATTTGTTGGATCAAACACGTAGTTTGACTGTCGATGTGAATTGATCGGTTAAAATCACTGACACATTATTTCCTAAATGAAAATAATCATTAAGTGTCAGTGTTTCTTTCCGGTCGTGAGTTCACAGCCAAACAATAACGAGACACCCAAACATCGGTATTAAGTCTCCAGCTGTGAGCAGAACATGAAAAATTGATGCGAGACCAGCATGTTGGGTCTGCCAAAAACAATACTCGTCTACCACACACACACACACACACACACACACACACACACACACTGACCCACATCCTGGAGTTTATGACCTTATTTTTTTTTTACAGTTTCAACACTCAGTGATCTCATTTCTGTTGAATCTTTGTATTAAAAGCCTTTAATTTTATATAAAAACATTCATTTTTTTCAGTTTCAGTTCATGCATCTTTAACTTTATGTGACATAAATGTTTAATATGCGTGTATCTTCTCACAGTGGCAGTTCAAGGTTGAGACATTTGCATATTTTTTCATCACTTCTAAATATATCCACACGCCACATGTAGTGTAATATAGGGTGTAGCTGTCACATGAATGATAAAAGACATGCAGCCACATATTGTAGCCTACTTTCTCTTCACTGTGTGTGAGTGTTGGTGTCGACTCACCCTCCTCGTCCTCCTCCTCGTCCTCCTCCTCCTCCTCCTCCATTCAAGGTCTATTTTATATTTAATGTGTATTTCATTATTTAGAGCTGCTTGTTTTGCAGTTGTAGACTTCATCTCAGTTGCAGTGTAGTATTTTTTCTCTTTCTCCCGTCGTCACAATGACACCGAGACCGAGTGGAGTGAATTATTACGCGGCTGTGGGCAAAACAGGATAAGAATAACGGTGAACAGCAGTGAAAGAGGGCGAAGCAGCAGCAGCAGCAAGGACGGCCGCTCTGCTTCACCTCCCTCTGTCCTCCACGCTTCATCTGTTACTATGGACACCTTTTATTTCTCCCTTTCTCCCTAATTGTTGTTGTTGTCGTCAGTAGGTTGAAAGCTTCTTCATGTGAACCTATATCCTACTGTTTGAGTCTTTGAGCAATGAAACAAATGTTTGCTACGTTAGTGGAGATGTGGTGGCGGCGGTGAGCTAATAAACTAAGTGATCCGGGCAGATTTCTATTTAACGTCAAAGTAAACCGTGTTTCTGTGTCACTAAAGAGGCTGAACATCTCTTTCTAAGCCCCGTGCACCAACAGTCAGGAGCCTCACCCACATAACACTACGTCTGTTTAACTCAGTAGTGGTAAAGAAATGGTAGAAAACAGGAGTTTAATCAGGCTCACACACCTCTGTTGGTTTCTGACACCTTTGTTAAAGTCTGAAAGAGTCGATTGTGGAGGAGCTGGATGGATGAACAGATATCTACAGAGTAAATACTGAATATATGAGCCAGCTGCAGTCTTATAGGTCTAAATTATAACAGACAACAGGATGTTTTCATGTTGTTTCACTCATTTGTATCTTTCTGTAACGATTAAAATGCTTGACCATAGTTTTGAGTTCAACAATCGACTCTTCTGGACTTTAATGATCTCGTCAGAAACCAACAGAGGTGTGTGACAGTCTGATTAAACACTTATTTTCTACCGTTTCTTTACCACCACTGAGTTCCTCCACTTTACCTTTACACAATCAGAAGTTGTCGCTAGTTGCTACGTAAAATTCTGAACCATGTGTAATAATAATTTTTAATTTACTCTCATCACCATGTGCAGTCTCAATCACCATGACCTACCTACCTACCTGTCTGTCTGTCCGTCCAGTCTCCATGACGACCGAATGACAACAAACAAACAAAGATGGCGTCTACAGACTCGTTTATGTCCATCAAGTCGGTGACGGATAAAAACTGAGAAGATGTTTGTTACATTAATAAAGATTCTGTTATCAGATGAATGGCTAGCTAACGCTAACGCTAACGCTAACACTAACAAACGTTATTGATTAGTTTATTATCTCACTGCTGCCGCCACATCTCCACTAACGTAGCAAACATTTGTTTCATTGCTCAGAGACTCTAACAGTAGGATATAGGGTCAAACGTGTGTAGTTCCTCTTTAAGTTTGAGGTTCACTCCGTGTCTTTATATAAATAGATTAAAAAACTAAGCTCTTTTTCAGACTTTTCCCTGAATCAGGTTGAATCTCGTTAAAACACGACTCATTTTAACAGTCGCACAGTTTTGCAGGAAGTTCACAGAAAGTTTAATTGACTTGTGTATGAACCCTGTGAGAGAGGATTTAGGACTTGAAATGTGGAACCATATACTAATCCACAGCCCGGAGCTGTGTCATTGACACTGAATACAGAGTCGTCCTTGTGGGTTGTTTGTCTGAATTTCATTTAACTAAAACAAGATTTTTTGTGTATTTAATGCAAGAGGAGCCACCTCTGCAGTTTGAGACGCTAAATTATATAAACAAGGATAAACAATCATTTCTGCTTCAGTTAACGATGATCGACTTTACAACAAGTCGTTAACGAGTCGTTGGAGGTGAGACGAGGTCAGGACCTGGTGCAGAGCTTTTGTTGTGAAGCAGCAACAGGAACAGTGTGTGTGTTGTGTTTGTGTGTACCTGGTTTTTCCTACATTGTGGGGACTTAAACCTGATAACACATTCACATTGTGGGGACCTGTCTCCCTTGTGGGGACAAAAAAACAGGTCCCCGTGATGTATAAAACAAAAAAATAAGGTGAAGACATGACTTCAGGTTTAGATGAAGGTTGGACAAGTGGCACCAACACATGGGATCTCTGGGGTTTCCAGGAAAGTCTCCAGGAAATGAAAGGAAGTCAGTGAAATGTTCCCACAAGGCACGAAAACAAACGTGTGTGTTGCAGGTTAATCTCTCTGACTTTGTCGTTCACTGATGCGATGATGATGTGAACGACAGTAAATTTCTTCTTCCGTAATGAAGGAGATGCTGATTGCAGCAGGAGCTCTTCTCCTCCTGCAGCCTCCCTGGGTGAATTTATCAGGATCCCGACCTTTTCTCATTAAACACTCTTCCCTGGTGCAGAGTTGAGGCATCTGCAACCTTAGCAGGAGTCTCACACACACACACACACTCATCCTTCGTCTCGCTGCAGACGGACCGAGGTCAAAGGGAAGTAGAGGTGATGCTGGACGCTGAGACGAAACGACACAATAAACCACAGTTGAGTTTATTTATCAGCTCGTCCTCGTTTCTCTGATGATCCGAGTGTTTCAGTCATTATCCTGTCATCTCACGTTTTTTTCCTTCGACGCTTCCTCCTCACTTCTTGTCTGATGAGTCAGCTGCTCTTTAACATTCATTTATTTATTTATTCACTCGTCTCTGTGCTTCTGCTTCGTCATGTGTGACCTTGAGACTGTAAATATTCAAAACAAAACAGAAACACTTTGTGTCTTCGTCACGTCGTCTCCAACATGTCTGTGTGTTTTCAGTGTTTATTTTCAGTATTTTCTCCAAATACATGAAATGTAGTAAACTAGACGTCGTATTTCCTCTTCTCTCGTGTCAACATTGTTCTATATTTATATAAACTATAGACTCATTATGTCTATTTATTTCATCCAGATCTAAATCTGTACTGTGTTTTATTTCTACAAGTATAAATTATCCTGGTTATTTAAAGTAAACTGTTGTTTCACTCCCTGGAAACTTATTTTATTATTGACTATAAAGTTTTTACATCAGTTAGAATAAAAAGTCTGTCGCAGTTTATACGCTGACGTCGTCTTTATTAAGTTTCCTCAGGGTCGTGTGAAGACATTTTTGTATCATATTTATTTGTGATGTTGAGGTCGAAGTAAATGACGTCTCATCTCCAGATATCATCCTCCTGTCTGATGTTTGATTTTTCCTGCAGAAGTTGACACATGAAGCTTCGAAATTTCATCATATTTTCAGACTGAAACTGATTTTAAGCCTTTCGCTGTACTTGTTTTGGCCTCTGGAGCTCTGGAGAAAATCTTCTTCTGTAACGAGTCGAATTGTTCGTTATTTATTCAGACACACACAAAAAATGAGGATTTGCATCTTTTTTTTTTATAGTCCAATATTTGCGTAAATGTGACATCTTCTTCGTCACCTTGAGGCTTGAAAAGTAATTGTCAAAATGTTTGAATTAAAATGTAAATGAAGGGAGACGTGTGTCGTAGTTTCAGTGATGGAGACACCACCCGGAGCAGGTGTGTCATTTCTCCACGTCGCCTCCGTGTGTCGTCGTCAGGGAAAGTGAAAGTGGAGAGAAAGTAAAAGCGTCATCCTGTAGCGGTGAGCGCCTGGAGGCAGACCAGGAGCCATCGCAGCTTTTTTATCTCTCTCTCTCTCTCTGTGTGTGTGTCTCTCAGTCTCAAGGCAGCTGAAGATGAAAAAATCCTTGTAACACTTCCATTTCCGTTTGGTTATTTTTACTGCGTGCTTTTTCCCTTCTCGGCTGTGTGATGTAACCCCAGTGGTGTGTCAGACTGAAGGTAGGAGATGCTTGATGAGGCCTCTCTTTGTTTTCCAGACTCTTATTCACTCGCTTTAAACGAAGCCCACCCACTCGGTGCTGCGACACAGCTTTTTTCATCATCGGATGGCAGTGTAGGAGTCGAGGGGGGTGGGTCGGGTTGGCGTTTCACTCTTTCTCTTTCCTTTTTTCCTCCTCTCTCTTTCTATCTAAACGCTCACACACTCTCCATCTCTCTCTCCACTTCCTCCATCATAACACCTCCATCCATCCGTCCGTCCGTCTGTCTGTCCGTCCAGGACACTGCTGAGTCGTGGTGCTGTCAGCCAGATCCTGACGCACTCAGCCGCTCACGTATGCGTCACCTCTCTGGCCCGGCGCCGCCGTCGTGCTGCTCGTTGTCCTCCAGCTTCACTCCGGTCGCCGGGGTCACAGCGCTGGGCTTTTCTAGAAGGTGCGAGGGAGATGAAGTGATATTTTAAACTGAGAAAAAACACGTCTTTTTTAATCACATGGTAAAATACACCATCATGCAGATTCATCACTAGAAACTGTAGCTTTTCTAATGTTGAACATAAGGATCCTTATATAGACAAAGACATAGTTACATAAGTGAGTAATGGAAACGCTTAGTAAATCTTCTGCGTTCAGCCAATACTAATATAGTATCTGCTATCAGAAAAGCTCATATCAGCCAATATATCAACTTGGCAGATTTATTGGTTTTAGCTCATTCAATCTAATTTTAAATCTATTACTCATAAAGTTTTTATCCAAAACGACTTGACGAGTGAAACTCACAGGCGACGGAGGCGACGGAGGCGACGGAGCAGCGTTCACTATCTCATCCTACGACACGTCAACAGTTATTATTCTATATTATTGTATTATTGTATAGTGACAAACAACAACAGCAACACATTCATGTTGTTTATTTTTTTGTTTAGTGGTGAAAGTTTCTGCCCGTAGGGGGCAGGATTTTCTCTTTGAAGGAAAAAACTAATTATCTTCCTGTTTATTTATCCAGAACAACAACGACTGCTTGTTGTTATTCTCCGTCTTATTAAAGTCGACGTTTACAGAATAAAGACAGAAAAGAGTTTTGTTTCTTTTGAGTAAAAACTCCAACGTTTCCGCTCCGTTTATTCGTCTCTTTCTTCTGTGGACGCGGTCGCCTTGACCCGTCGATTTAATATTAAATCAGTCACAGATTCATTTGTACAAATGATATTAATTCATTCATGAATTATACCTGAGTAGTTTATCTAAGAAACAAACTGTTTAATAATAAAAACATTTAATTGTTTGAAATAGGATGGTTTTCAGTAAAATCATTATAAAAGTAACTTTAGATAAAAAAGAACGAGTGTTGATGTTTATAATAATTACAGACATAATTCACACTTTATTTATCACTTAATACAATTACATCTTCAATAACAGTGACTGAAGTTTGATTTTAGTGAAAAACCTAAAGAATCAGTTTTATAATAAGTTTAATTTTATTATTTAAAATGTAAATAAACAAATAACTTTCATTTAATTGTTTCCTTTGGATGTTTAATCCATCAGTGAACTCAGGTTGTAACTGGTGGTTTCACTATTTAATATAATATACATTTATTTTGCAGGTTTTGAAGTGAAATAGATATTTGTCCTTTTTCTACAACACAAACTTCACAAACAAATGTTTACATCAAATATCAGATGATATAAATGTTAAATCACCGCTGACGTGAGCTTTGTCCTAAATTCAGTTAACAGCTTGTGAAGCAGCCTCCTCCTCCTCGTCCTTCTACCTGTATTATAACGTCCCCACTGACCCACAACTACAACAGGCTCATATCTACTGAACAGCAGCGACCGGCAGCTCTCACACCCGCTGCAGTTTGTCGTCCTTCAGTTGGAAATTGTTTAAGAGTTGACACGATCGTCTCGTGTCCTGTCACTTCAGGTCATTCAGTCGCTGACGACGCTCAACGTCACCGCCTCAATCACATGATCTGTAGTTTATTTATTTATTTTTTTGTTTCTTTTTTTACTCTTTTTCTACGTTTAGTTCTGAGAAAAACTCTACATGTGTTTCCATCTTCACTTCCCTCATTGAGTCAAAATAAAAACGTATTTAAAGTCAGTGACCTTAAAAACAGATCAAATAACACCACAGATCTACTTTTAATTATATTTTATACATAGAAAAGTTCATAATTAGATATAAAATTACAAGATAATTCATCTTCAGATGCTGTAGTTTCTTCTTTTCTTTGCAAAATCTGGATTTGACTAAATAAAACCTCCTGCAAAGGATATTTAGTTTCATCTCAGCGCAGCATCTGTGTGTGTGTGTGTGTGTGTGTGTGTGTGTGTGTGTGTGTGTGTGTGTGTCTGTGTGTGTGTGTTGTGGTTTGGATGAAAGTGGTTCCCTATTGTTTTACATTGGCAGGATGTCAGAAACCTCCACTTCCTGTGGTCGAGCAGAGACAAGACTTGACTTGACGATGTGTGTTAAAGTGTGTGTGTGTGTTAATGTCTGTGTGTGTGTTAATGTGTGTGAGTGTGTGTTAATGTGTGTGTGTGTGTGATGCATGTATTTTTCACGTCTTAGCTCACGTCGAGGTTGATGCTAAAGAAGACGCAGCAGCAGAAACTCACTTGTTGTGATTCTTTAAGATTTTTCCAGTTTGTTGTAAATTTGATTAAATTCGTCTTCAACCAGCGTCAGATCAGAGGATCGGTCGTAAGCAGCCGCGATGCTGATGATGAAATTGACGAGTTAATCATCTGATGACGCAGGAATATTCAGCTACAGTGGTTAGTTGATTAATAAAGCAGACATGAAATGGATCGGTAGAAACTTAATAAGCAACATGTTTGATTATCGTCTCATTTATCAGACAGAAGTGGGGAGAAGATTGATGATTTGTCTGTTTAATGTCGTTTAATGAACTGAACTGAATTAAACCAAAGATAGGAAAGATAAACATAAATAAAACAAAACAAAAACCACAGAGACACATTAATGTCTGTTCATCTGAACCAGGATATTGTTATAAATTCACCTAAAACCTCATTAAAGATTTTAACAGAAACCACATTTATTTCTAAGGATGAATAAATGAAGCACATGTTGCTGTTTATCCAGTCATGGTTCTGGTCCAGGTTGAAATGTGTCCTGGTTTTAACATGTGATGTTAGTGAATGTTAAAGATAATGTTTGACATGGAGAGAGTCTGTTTAGTGACAGGGTTAGGGTTAGTTACTGTAGGTTTAGTGTGAGACCACGTAGCGACTACAACGCTGGTCTCTGACGCTAACGTTAGCTTAACAGCAGCTACGCTAACCTAGAAAATATCTGACCTGGTCAGTTTTATCACCTGCTCCTCGTTCTCTCTTCAGCCGGGAAGAAACTGTGACGTGACGTCACCTACCAGACTGGTTGGTTTGTAGTCGAACCAGTTAAATCAACAATTACACCACAAACACAGTCTTGACTCACTGATAGTTTCATTTAAATTAAGAGACAGGACGTGTGTGATTCAGGGTCAAAGTCAAAGTGGATCAGAAGATTTTTTCTTCGATCCTCGGTCCAGTGGGTCGACCAGTGCAGATTATTTACACTGACCAAACTGAACATTTAACTGAAGACTTTTCAACACTGACTCACTCAACAGTCAAAGGAATCATAATTTGGTGGATCTATTTTTTTTTTCTTTCTTGTGCTGCTCTTTAATTGAAGAGCAGTAAAATATCTCATCCTCTTCTCTCTGTGACATCAGCAGCTGTAGTTTGGCATCATTGATCATTTCCCACAGTTCAGTCGTAGCACTGATTCCCTCTTTTTTTAACTTTACTTTTATTTTTTAACTTTTATTTTAGTCAACTAGCTCCGAGATGCTTCGACTCAGCGTGTGTGTGTGTGTGTGTGTGTGTGTGTGTGTGATATATGGTGTGTATATATATTTTGTGTGTGTGTGTGCGTGGGTTAGCGTGTGCTGAATAAATGTCGTCATGTTTTATTATCTTAACACAACTCACACATCATCCATAATCCGTCTACATCAGGTTTATGTGGTTTGATTTAAGAGTTTTGAGATTTAAAGGAAAAGATGATGTTTAATTAGAAACGTATCATAATTAAGATGCAGGTGAGAGTCTGAGCACGAAGTGGAAACACATCAGGTGAGAAGTTTAGTCTGAGAGGAAGTGAAACTCGCTCTGAATCACTGAGCAGAAGGATTTAATTGTCTGGGCTCTTTTATATCCGGGATGTGTCTGAGTTACACGGCTCAGTTGCAGTTTCTATCTCTCTCTTCCTGTTGTAGGTTATTTTAAATGTGAATCCATGGGCTCCTTTTTTTTTTTTTTTGTCAGCAATGTAACCAAATCCATCCTCAAACATGAATCTGTTCCCAACGTGTAACCGTCTGATGTTTCCTCAGACAGTAGAAGTGTCGTTACGGAGCAGAGGTCACGGCCAACGCAGCTTCAGGTCCGTCAAAGTCAGGCAGCTGTAATGACAGCGGAGTCGTCCGCTATGCTCCATGGGATCACTATCAGAAGTCACACTGACTTCTCCCATAATGACTCTTTGTCCAAGTGCGAAATTGGCTTGCTCCCTTGACATCCTAACACCGCACCGTGGCATTACAGCTACAAAGGAGAGACAAGCGAGTAAGTGCACCGTTATTTCTTCAGGTTTAGGAGATGGTGTTGCGCTTTAGAGAAAGAGAGAGAGACTAAAGCTTTGATTTTAGTCTGAATAGGATGTGGTTACACAACACAGATTGTCCGTTCTGACTTTGCATCAGATACTGAGCAACGCTGGTTGTTTCCCCCACGAGAGGGTTGACGGAGGCTCTGTCTTCTGTCAGCCTCAGGTCCGTCCTCTTTCATGTTCCCTCTTTAATATGCTATTGATGTGTGCGGCAGGACGACGCACTGTGATCACTGGTAACAAGGGAGCAATCTGCTCAGAAGAATAGACGCTTTCTCTGTCGAATAATAGAGCGACGACGTCGTGTTTCTCAGGTCCAAACACACACACTCAAAACAAAAAAAAAGACATAAAGCCACTTTTGTGGTTTTGGGAATTTTTCCCTAAAAAACCTCAGTAACAAAGTCATTTAAATTGTGGGTTTAACATAGATTTGTCATTTAGTGGGTGGGATGTTATTGTATCTGACTAAAAATGGTTTCTGAAATGCAACCAGCAGCTCTGCTGCGTTTTCTAGTCGCCTCAGGTGTTAATGAGATGCACCACATTGCGATCAATCATTGAGCTTTTCTGCTTTTTTTTTTTTTTTTTGTAAAACTCACTCTCATGTTGCAACATCTTCACACCTGCATGTTGTTGATTTCCAGGATGTTTCACTTCGAGGTGAGAAGATTTTTTTTGTCGTCGGAGCAGAAGATGAATTCACCTGTTAATTCAACTCTTTCTCTCTCGTCTCTCTCTGGCCACGTGTCGACATGGCGGCCTCAGTCTCCCTCCAACAATCGGTGTCAATCTCGGGCCGATCCAGTTCTCACACAATCACGCCCCACGGCTTTATTCTATCTGTCCATCGACAGGCTACATCTTTCCACCAGCGATCCAATTTAACCCGCTGTGTGTCCACTGAATCTGCGATGACGGAGATAAAACTCGAGTATTGTTGAGGTTTGTGAGCTGAGATGTGGTTGTAACACAAAACAGGAAATCTGCTAAAATATACAATCCTCCCCGCGATATATATAAAAAAGACTTTTCATTTCTCCTCTTAACTCAGCAGCTCTTTGATCTATCTACACACAGAAAATCCTTTTTGCTTTTTATTTTATTTTATATACAAGAGTCGCTTCGTTTATATCTTATTAATAGCTCGTTTAATTCCAGCGGGATGTTTATTCTGAGTATAAATCATTAGTTGTGAAGCTTCCTCTGCCGGCCTGTCGTGTTTTACAGTAGATCCATCAACACTTGAACAGGATTATGAAACAATCCCCCTGTGACACCGACGGCTCCCTCCTCCACCCGCTCTGTTCAGCTCCATCCACTGTGGTTAATTCTGCTCGCCTGCTCCCTTGGGCGTAATTGATCCTCATATCATTAACGTATGTGGATCTATCTTTGGTGGTGGTGGTGGTGACGCCCACTGCTTCTACCGCTCGTTCTGACTCGTTGAACCGTGTCCGAGCTCAGTGAGACGCGGGACTCTCTCTACACGCAACAATGGCTGTAATGTAAACTGTTTAGTTATCTGCACGGGCACGGCCCTCCGCTTCAAACCATCACCAGCTTGTTTAGTCTAAATAAAAAAACAACATGGGCAGGAGGAGGAAATGGGGCCTGGCGGCTCGGTCCCCGTTCGCGACCATGCGGGGTCGACTGGGCCCCCGGAGGAAAGGCGTGGAGGGTCTGTGTGTGAGCAGCCTGCTGGGGGTCCTACGCTCACACACCTGGCTGATCGGGGAGAAGGAGGAGGTGGCGGCCATGTTGATGGATCGCACCTCCTCACAACGCCGCCATCATCTTCATCATCATCTTCATCATCACAGAGCTCACTCCTTGTCTTTCTCTCTCTGCTCCTCTTCTGTAGATGGAGGCAGCGAGGACTTGGCAGACCCCCGCTCGCCCGGTCTAGACCCTCACCTGAGCCACGTCAGCCAAGGTAAGACCACAATCATCCACAACAATCACTTCTCTTGTTTTTATATAAACGTCACATCTGGTATATAAGAGAGGAGTGTGGAGCTTTGACCTCACTGAGTCACCAGAAGCTGTTTTGTCTGTAAAATAGCAGCTTGTCTTGTCTTTAGTTGCTTATTATGGATCGTACCGAGCCACGCCCAGCGCTGATTGTATATTATCTGAGTGAATGAGAGGCTGAATTTCTGAAAAGCTCTTTTCTCCACCTTTTTACCTTCTCATTTGTTGGCGGCCTCTTTCCTGTTTTCACAGCAGGATCCCACGGAGGCCGCGTTGTATTTTAGTTCAGTTTATAGCAGGAAAGTTTACGAGCACTGCAAAATGAAGTTATATTTACCGGCAGAGAACAGTATGAATTTTATATTCTTGTAATTTTTGTCTGTAAATCTTTGTTACTATGGTGCAACAGTTTGTTAACGGTGGGGATGTCGCTGAACGGCAGGAAAACGAACCCTTTTTTTTTTTCTTCTCTGCTCATATTTTTGAGCGACCCCCTCGACGAGTCGGTGTTTGTGTGTTTACGTCGAGGTGCTGGAGCCAACACGTCTCTCACCGCTGACGAAAATAAAACACCATCATTTCCCACTCAGCGCTTTTGTTGTCTGTTGTCTTTGTGCGGTTCCACCCTTTTCGATCATTTGCCTTAAATCACACCTTGTGATTTCTACTCCTCGACATTCAGAAAAGAACATTTACGAGAGCGACGATTATCTTTTATGTGAAATGTCACTTTCTTTATCTTTATGGTCGGATATTTGGTTTTAATTGCAGCAGAATCCAATATAGAAATGCATGAAAATGGAGTTGGATCTTGACCAGCGTCGACTGCTAACAGAATACCAAGTTCCTGTGTTGGTATTCACACCATGCTCTGCATACATGAGGAGAATTTCCATGTGGGGGGATGAAACCGCTGCTCTCCCTGTTGTTTTTTGGTTTTTGCCGTGACATTCCCCAAGTGAATGGATGGACGGACTCCAGCGCTGCTGGAGCCACAGAGCGATGTGTGTGTGTGTGTGTGTTTTTGTTATTTCTTCCATGTGTGTGTCGTGTTTCTCTACACCGTCTCTTCTCACTCGTCCACAGTCTTCCTGTGGGACTTGTCATGAACCGGAGTCTGATAATGGATCATGTCTCGCTGTGGCGGCTGCAGCTGATATCTGATGTCAGACGACGGCTGCTTGACCATTTTAGTTTTTTTTTTTTTTTTTTTTTTTTTACGTCTTTGGGGAAACGAGCTGTTTGAGGCGGAGCCTGATTCACTAAATGAAATGTTGTGTTTACAGGCGGCCGGAGGGATGGAGGGAGAGGGGGGATGTGATCGTGTGAAGTTTTAGTTTTGGGAGTGAAGAGAAAAAAAAACTTGTTATAATTTGTGGTTTTTGAAGCAGGGTGGCAGAGCGGTTGTTTGTGCTCCCTGTGTAATTACTGCTCATTGTTGGAAGCTTTTTTCCTGTAAATAAAAAATGCTCCGTCATGGTCATGACTGTGCTTTTTTTTTTTTTTTTTTTGTTTAAACACATTTCAGATGGTTAGTAAATCTTCCTTTATTATATTAAAATTGTAGGTTATTGTGTTTCTGCAGGAGCTTCCAGAGGTCAGTCAGTCAGACAGACTCTAGTTTATAACAGTGAATGTAAACAGCACGTGTTGCCTTCAGGCTTGTTCTCTCTTCTGGGTCACGCCAATATAACAGGCATCACACTGGTATCACAATACACAGAGCACAGCGGAGCAGTGTGTGTGTGTGTGTTTATATCATTTTTATAAAAGTACAATCCAATGTAATCCACTTAAATAAACACAACTACTCAGCATCAGCTGATCGACAGAAAGTGTCATCGCATCCACTTTGTTCAATGGTTTCATTGAAAAAATCTCATCTCAAAACAGAAAACACACTGACAGACAGTAACAGACGGTAACAGACGGTAACAGACAACAACATACAATAACAGACAGTAACAGACAGTAACATACAGTAACAGACAGTAACAGACAGTAACAGACAGTAACAGACAACAACAGACAGTAAGATAATAACAGACAATAACAGACGACAACAGACAGTAACAGGCAGTAACCGACAACAACAGACAGTAACAGACAATAACAGACAGTAAGATAATAAAAGACAGTAACAGACAACAACAGGCAGTAAGATAATAACAGACAGTAACAGACGACAACAGACAGTAAGATAATAACAGACAGTAACAGGCGACAACAGACAGTAACAGACAGTAACCGACAACAACAGACAGTAAGATAATGAAAGACAGTAACAGACAACAACAGACAGTAACCGACAGTAACAGACAATAAGATAATAACAGACTTGTTTCAGCTCATTACTGTTGGAGTCAAGTATCAGTAGATACTTTGTTCTGGTGAAATCCATTAACTTCCACAGAAACATGTTATTTGAGAACATTACATCACTAGACAATAGACTCAAGTGTTATTTTTATCTCAGTTACAGTTAAATATTATCTCCACATTTTCCTGCATTTGTCCCGACAGTGTTAGAAAGTCATTAAATATTAATGTACCGTTCACATACAGAGAGAGAGAGAAGTGTCTGATGTGTTTGTGGTTTCCCTCCCGTCCTGCAGGTGGCAGCATAGACAGCGATTGTGCCTTTGAAGGAGACTACGCCGTGCCCCCGCTCTCTATGACCGAGGGCATGCAGCACATTCGTATAATGGAGGGCGTGTCCCGCTCGCTGCCCTCCTCCCCGCTGCTCACCCACCAGACCATCAGTGTCAGGCTGCAGCCTGTGAAGAAACTCACAGGTAAAGACCACAACCACTTTTTCTTTATTTATTTATTTTTAATTTTTTTGGCTGGGAAGAGAAGAAGAAAACCACATCAGTCTGGAGATGTTGGTTTTAAATCTGCTTCAGATGTGTCTGGTTGTATCTTTAACCCTTCACTGTCTCTGCATCTAATCAGAGAATCACATGTTTGTTTGTTTTTTTAAGATGAAGCGAGGAGGAGTTGTGTGTTGTGCAGATGAGCCTTAATCACTTACTGTATCACTTACACACTAATTCTGAGAGGAAACATAAAACAGAGGGGCAGAGCTCCGGCCTGCGGCGCCGAACGTTGCAATTTCCAATTTCTTGTGATCATCAAAGTCGTACCTAATTGACGGTGCCAAGAACAGCTGATGGAGCGTGAGCCGCGGCTGCTTTATTGCTCTTTATCTCTCGCCGCTAATCGCTTGCTTTTCCACACTCATCTCTGACATTCAGAGTATGTGGGACGGTCGCCTCCCTCCCTCCCCTCTCTCTGTCTCCCCCATTAACTGGAGCACGAGTCTGTGTCATGTCCTCCCTGCTGTTATTTTGTGGTTCAGGTCCACAGGGTTCAGTCTGGACCAGTAGAGCCTCACGCTGCTCTGTTGGATTTTTGTGAAATATTGTCGGTGCAGCTACCGGCGACTCTGCCTCCACACTGAAGTGGAGTGGGTGTGAAGGACTTGATTCAGCAGTCACCACTAGGGTGCACCAGCCTCTCAGCTACCTTCAGATCATTAACCATTTCTGAAACACCACCAGGAGGAGGAGGAAGAGGAGGAGGAGGAGGAGGAGGAGGCTGTGATTTCTACATCATACAGAATGATTTATACTCTCTCCTGGGTCATCTGATCATCTGAGCTGTGGGTTTTTAAAGAGGAAACAAGCCAAAACTGATTTTTCTCTCATTTTAACTGGGTGTGGTGCATTGCTGTCAAGGCCTCAGCGTCTCAGTGTGTGTGTGTGTGTGTGTGTGTGTGTGTGTGTGTGTGTGTGTGTGTGTGTGTGTGTGTGTGTGTGTGTGGCTGTTTCTGAATTAGATTTGAGATGAAGCCAATCTCATCAGGACAAATCACACTTTTTTCTCTCTTTGCTTCTCTCAGCTGTTTGAGGACGCAGCAGATTCAGGCTGATTTGATGGCAACACTTTATTTATATATATATTTCTGTGTGTGTGTGTGTGTGTGTGTGTGTGTTGTCATCTCGGTGGCTGACTGCTTGATTAATGACGTGCGGTGCTGTCTCATTTGTACTATTCTTATTCCACGGTCGACGTAGACGTAGGCAGATTGTCTCTTTGTGAGTATTATCTCACACGTCATGGTTGTGTTTTGATGTATCACACCCGTCAGGTGCTGCTCTGTATTTTTTTTTAGATCATAATGTTGAGATTATTGGAAGCCTCTCGTTGTTAGATAAGTTTAACCTGTCCCCGTCTTGTCTCTGTTGCCGGCGTCCCGCGTCCTTCAACTCCTCAAAGACGTCTGCGTCTGCTCTCGAGTGGCGTGGAGCAGCAGATTGTTAAGTCTCGTCCACCGCCGCGTTCTCACCCTTTAATTAATTCGACTCAGCGCCACTTCCTGCACAGCTTGAAGGTAGCGAGGTCTGTATCTGAGGCCAGAGCCCCTCCCACGCCAGCGATGGCAGAGGTGAGAGAGAGAGAGAGAAGGAGAAAAGCAGCAGCAGGTCTTTGAACTCCCCCGGTGGCCTTCACCAACCGCAGCCCCTTCTCTTTACCCCCCTACGCCGCCTCCAACCTGATTGGAGGAGGAGGAGGGAGGACTTGAGGTATTCAACCTCTTGGCTCTGATAGAATGAAAATGCTATGAAAGCACTGACCTTTTTAGAGAATCATTGAGTTTCTGATTTAATCCCCTCTGCCTGCGTGAAGACTCTCGAGGGGGGGGCGGCTTCAGATGCTCGAGGGGTCAGATTGTGAAACAAATTGGTCGAGCTGGTGCTGAGCCGTCACCATGTTACGGCTTCACAGAGGTTTATGTTACTGGTCACTCCTGATTTTCTATGGACGTTAAATAACATTGAAGAACTAAGAAGTTGCTACTGGTTGATATTTAATCCTGAGAAATAAAATCTGGCAGCAGAACATTGGCTGATAAACACATAACATGAGCAAAAGATTTTGGCAGCGAAGATAATAAACAGTTAGAAAATAAACTTGATTCTCAAAGATGACGCACATAAGTATCATAAAGTATCTAAATAAAGACAAAACTACGTATGTTAATGAAACTGTTTGATGAAAATCTCTTAACATAGACTGTGTTTTAACCCAACACAACCAATTATACACTAGTAACCATCTGATTATGGGGTTTTACTGGATGTTTGTATCTGTCAGTGGATGAGAAGTGGATGTTTTGTTCTTGATATTGATGTTTGAAGCTGGAAAAAGAGGCAATGTGAAGTTTTAAGTGTTTTTAGGGTCAGAGCATCACTGAAACGACACATGTTTTTATGATATTCATGATGTAAAGTGGTTCAGCAGCAACTAAAAGTGTCAAAATGAGGAAAACTGGTGATCGTTTGGACGATGTTTGGTTGGGAACTTTGTCAACCTAAACACTTTACAGACAAACTAGAAACAGTATTCCCACATGACAGTGTCCTCAGTGTCTGATACAAGATGGTTGAGGAGCAACAACAACAACAACAACAACAACAAATTCCCCAGATCTCAGTCCAATCGAGCATCTGAGGGAAGTTTCTGGACAAACAAGTCTGATCCATCGAGGCTTCACCTCACAACTCACAGGACTTAAAGTATCTGCTACTGACGTTTTGGTGCCAAAACTGTAATAAACAGTAAAAAAAAAAAAAAAATAGCGACTTCACACTAATATTAATGTGAGTAGCAGCCATGTTGAATCGTTCCTCGTTTCTGACAAAGAATTGGGAAATTCAGACTTTTATGTCCGACTGGATTTCAGTATTAATCTAATCAAGCGTGTGAAGGGTGCTCATGTTTAGTGCAGATATCTCAGCACCTTCACCTCGGTCGGCCCATCATGTCTGATTGGTGTAAATCTTTCTGTAATGGAGCAGAAGTGTCGTCTCACTTCGTCTATTTTTAGTCTTTTTATTTTTTAAAGAGACGTCTTAAGACGACGAGTGGCAATAATCGCTCATCCTCCGCGGTGGCGTCTCTGTAGCTGATTGTTATGAGTTGTAATCACTGATTGCTTGTTTGTTCCTTAATAAACACCTCATCCGAGTGTGTAACCCCATCCCCTCCCATCGCTCTTCCTCCATCAGTCCTCCATCACCACCACCTCTTGATTAATTGGTCCTTCTCCACTCTGGAACATTTAAAGCAAATTATTTCAACATCTCTCAACAGATTACGCCGCTTTCTCCTAATTAATGGCAGCAATCGATACAATTACAGTCTCCCCATGGGTTTGCGACATAAAGGTGGAAAATTGCATTTGAAAAAAAAAAAAAAAAAAGCTTTGATTTAATTACACCCTCTTTAATTTTCCCGCTCTTTTCCTTACAGGTATCACAGTGTTATGTATATGTGCTGCTACAGTAGGAAACTACATGGACGTGATGTCGGTATGAAAGTGTTCGTAGCCGTGTAGATCGTCAGGATTAACAAGGTGCAGAGAGCAGAGCTGCTTCGTCAGGGTTTCCAGCTCGTTGTGTGGGTGGTCTTAAAGGATCCACAGAAAAACCAGCTGAGCTCTGGTAAATTAATCCATCTGATCAACGCTGGATGTTTTATGTTTGGATTTATTTGATTCTGTGTCGTGTGTAGAAGCTTTATTGTATAGTTGTAGTTTTTGAGCTGCAACAATTAGTTTGATTAATCAAAATGATATTTGATTAAAAGTGAAACTTCTGAGCAAATATCATGTTTTTAATCTCAAATGTGATAATTTGCTTCTTTTAATAGTTTTGAATTTAATAGAAAAATAGATGAATTGTCTGAATATTTGCATATAAATATGAGAATAATCGTATTTGCAGCCTTAAATCTGTGCAGATTTAAAATAATTTGCAGCATTTTCAACAAACAAAACCTTCAGATCTTAACTTTAACTTTAACTAAATTAACATTTGTCACATTCAACATTTTCAATGTCCAGCTTCTTAATTTTGAGTCAATTATACGTATGGACGACGTCTTTATCTGAAACCATCACATCATCAGCATATAAACGACATCTCTGATTAAAATACTCTATTTTACTTCCACTGAATGACCTTTTTAAGATAAAAATAATAAACTGGACGTTTCCCTTAAGTCATGATGTCATCCAACCTGCAGTGCACCACTGAGTGTTTGTTCTGTAAAAGGTGTCTGACATTTTAGGACGTCTCCATCTCTCTCTCCACGCCTTTTTATCCATCGTCACGTCTTCCCCTCATCTCGTTCTGTCATGTCTCCTCCTCGACGTTCACTGTCGCACCTTCCGCAAAATCATCCTCCAATCATCGTTATTATTGTTCTTTCTTCTAGTCAAACCTGAACACATCAGCTTCACTGTCACAGATGAAAATAATTAGAATAATAAAAACCAGTTGGATCAGCTGCCGTGACATAAATTCCTGTCATAGTTTAATCATCATTCAAACAAAGAGTCTGAATGTTTTCATGGGAAGTATCTTTACAAAAGGTTCATTATCTCTGATTAAATACAGGTTCTTTAATTAAAGCACATGTTCATCGTGAGAGGAGACGTGAACGAAGGTTCAGGACTTTGAACTGATGCAAAACCTCAACTTTCACTGGAAATGTTCAGAAATAAAGATGAAAACGTCAGTGTGATGTAACCTGGTGTCTGTGTGGACACTCAGACACAAAACATAAAATATGTAGCAGCTCAAAAAAAAAAACCAGAAACTGTCAAGTTGTTCCAGTTCACAGGTGTTTTTTTATTTTACTTTTAGTGTCGATTAATAAGTAGTGAGACAGGTAGTTTAGCTTAGCTGCTAAAAATCAACTTATAGTTTGAATTTTTATAAACAAAAGTGATCTGTGAACAAAATATGTTTATTATTCAAAACTCTTGTTATTTTTTCAGAGACTAAGCAGCAAAAAGTGTCCAACTTCAGCTTTATTCGCTCGTTTAACCAACTGCGTCACAGAAACTTTATTTTCCTGACGCAGTAATTATTTCTTTTTTGTGAGACTGTAAAAGTTTATCAGATGATACAGATGACGAAAAGTGTTACTTAAACTTTGAGATAATAATGTTTGTTGACAGAAATCATTGATCATCTCATTAAAAATGCAAGAAAAATTGATTCTGTAGGTTTAAAACTCAATAAAGGATTAAAAAGTAAATAGACTTAACAACTATTTGTAGTGTGGGAATAAAAAGTTTGTAGTTGTCAGCAGCTGTTAACGTTGCTGTCACTCCCTGACTGATTACACGTCTCTTTATTTAAACGTTTCCCTTCACACACACACACACACACACACACACACACACACACACACGTGCTTATGTAACCTCCCTGAGAAAGTGTGTCTCATTTTAATGAAAATAGTGTTTTACAGTTAAAGGCAGACATGTGAGCAGCCGCCCACGCTCGTCGTCTTTACTGGATTATGTTGCATTTTCTTGACAGTGTGTGTAACTTTCTCACAATGGACACCGCTCGTATCATGACATCACGTATGTAAATGTAAAGTTAGAGATGATTTTTTACAAACTTTGAGCGTCGTAGCGTGTGACTGTGACACATCTCTGAGGCCTGTTTGGAAGATGGATGTCGCTCTGGGGAAATATATATGTGACACTGGATGAGATTAATAAAATAAAAGGATAAGAAGACGATACATGATAATAAAACTCCCTCTGTGGGTTTAAGCCCCTAAGTAGCCGTAAAAACATGGCTGCAGCTGTACAAATGTATTTTCAAGGATAAGACAAGGACAGACTAGGATGCTTGAGCCCAAGAGGAAAACAGAGTAGCTTTATTTCTGTCAAATAATCTCCACCACCACCACCTCCACCATCATCTCCTCCTGCACTGATCATCCCACATCCACAAACTAGAAAAACATCTCTTTATTATTATTATTATTATTATTAACAGCAACAACAACAACAACAACAACTCCCTCCACCTTTTTTATTTTTTATTCCATTTTCTTTCCTCCAGTAACCCACCCACCCTCCTCCTCCTCCTCTTCTTCTTCTCCTCCTCCCCCTCTTTTTTTTTTTTTTTTGCTCTGCGGTTGCCATGACAACAGCAGCACTGCACCATTCATCTGCTGGAGACCTGAGCTGAGCGAGAGAGAAAGTGTGTGTGTGTGTGTGTGTGTGTGAGTGAGTGAGAGCGAGTGTGTGTATGAGCTTCTCACATCTATACATAACACGCTAAGCGCTAATGCAGTCACGGAGGCGAACAAACGAGGAGCTCGAATCTCATCGTCCGTTGGAAAAAAAAAAGAAAAGCTCCCTTTCTTTCTGTTTTTCCTGTTTTTTTTTTTTTATTTCCATCCCAGCGGCCGTTTGGTTTCACTTCAGTTCGCTCGTCCGTCAGCACCTCGGTGTCGCCTCCATCGCTGAGCTGTAACCTCTGTGTCCTCCTCTTTCCCCCAGTGACACAGTGACTGCTGCTGTTCTTCCTTCCTCCTTCTCTTTTCTCTCTCTCTCTCTCTCTCTCTCTCTGTCTCTCTTCCTCCTCCTCCTCCTCCTCCTCCTCCTCTCGCTCCTCCCGTCACTGCCATATCTCGCCTGGCTCTGTATCATTTACTGCGACTAAATTGAGCGGGCAGCATCAGCACTGAAACCTGTGGAGATTTCCTCAAGAAGGGGAAAGAAGGAGGGAGCGCTCTTCTATTCTGATCCTCCGCAGTTATCCTCCCTCCCTCCCTCTCTTCCTCTCTTCCTTTCCTCCCTCCTGTTCAGCTCAGCTCAGCTCAGCTCTGCTGCAGGTGTTTTATTTTTCTTTTCTGCCTCTTTCTATTTTCTTTTCTCGTCTTATTTTTTGATGAACTGGTCATCGCTCAGGGAGGACGAGCTGCTCGTGTCGCTGGAGGGTGAAGGATCTGGGGAGCTGGTGCCGTACTCCAGCCTTCAGGAATGCCAGATCTGGTTTGAGAATGGTGAGCCCTGCCACACCCTCCTCCGCTCCTTTCATTCCTCCGTTTGTGCCTGCAAACTGTGTCTCTCTCTTCCTCCCCTCCCTCCCTCCCCCCTCCGTCACCTGCTGCTCCACCTTTGGCTCGGCCCAGAGCTTTTTACTGTCGGAGCGGTTGCGTGTGTGTCGCCGCCACCGCTGCTGCTGCTGCCAACGCCACCGCCGGTTGAAATGACGTTTGTGCAGATATGTAGCTGATGGGAGGAGTACAGGAAAGTAATTTCTTTTCCCTGAAATGATGCATTTGTCAAAGGGCTGCGCTCTAATAACAACGTAGGCTCAAGGACCTGTGAATCAACCAGAGTGCCAAGTGTTTTTTCATGGCGAGTTGGTCTGTTTCATGCGTCAGCGTGGGTGAGCATTCAATTGTCTTTGAGTGTGTGTGTGTGTGTGTTTGTGTGTGTTTTAAGCTGTGGGTGGCTAATGGTGCTTGTTCTTGTTGTGTGTGTGTGTATCACTTTTTCCTTCCACAGCAGAGCGTCATACGTAGCATGTAGTCATGTAAATGGTTTGAAGTTGGTGGAGAATAGTTACAGTTTTTCGTCATCATCAACAGCAGCAGCAGCAGCAGCAGCTTCTTGTTGTTGTTGTTGTGGACCAGAATCACCAAGTCATGTGCCGGGATGTGGTTTCTCCATCCGGCTCCAGTTGCTGCAGGCTGCCTCACCTGCCTCCCCCCCCCCTGCATCTCCCTCCCTCCCCCACTCTTTGCCTCATCCCCGGGGGACTACTATCTGGTGTGTGAACAGAACAAAATGTCTCAATAACACTGTCTGCCAGCAGAACACAAGCACCTCATCAGCAGCTGCTATTGCTGGTCTCAGGTGAATGGTTTTTGATGAGGCGCCCACAGCCGGTTTTCGCACCACTTAGTATCACCACCTGGAGAGCTCTTTGATGAGCGTAGCTTGTCAGCTGTCTCTCAGAATCTGTGATTCAGGATCGGGTGCTTCACGTTCTGGGTGGATAAATATCCATGTTGATTGTGATGGTGGTGGACTAATGTTTTCCTAGTTTTAGCGTCCCTCCTGGAGGTGTTTGAACCTGATGGAGCAGGGTGAATGAGGTCTCCAAACTGTCCTTCCACGGTTGTAGCACAAGTTAAGACCGAACGGGACGTTTATGCCTGAAAAAAACCTAAAGATAGAAACACAAACATGCAGGAAAGACTGTATCTGTCACTGTTTCTCATTCATACACAAGACAGATCACTTAAACCTGCCTTTAAATTGCCGGCTTCTCAATTGATGCGGTCCACTTACCTGAAAATCAGCCCAATAAAACCTCATATAGCTTCTGCAGCCGTTCAGAGTGATATTGATTTGTATAATTGCTCAATTTCCTTCTCTCGCAATCCCTTTTCAGCCAGTGTCAAGCAAATGGCTCATAAGCCGGAGATAAGTTATGAAATGAGCGTGACAGACTGAAATCCAACCTCCTTGGGTCACTTTTTTAGGGCATCACTTATCCCGACCCACCGCATATAAAATGAGCACCGCTGGACTATTATTCAGCAGCTCTGAAAATTAATGTGGTGTTAATTTGCTGGGCTTTATTCACCATTTATTGACAGCATGGCCTCTGGATTTATATAATGGAGCGGCGAGACTGTTTTCACCACTCGAACCTGATAAAAATGCAGCCCGCTGAGTGACTTTACCGGAAGACGGACACAGTATGAACCACTCATGAAATTAATCAAACATCAGTGACACTGCTGTCCTTTCAAAAAACCTCACTTTGTTTGTAAAAGGTTAGAAGAGGAATCTAATTATGAGTTGAAAAGTAGTCGGAGGGTGTCGTGTTCCCCAGGACGTCCGGTCAGTCAGGTGACCAGCAGGAGGCTCTCACACTCCTCAGCTTCTGACTGCCACCGACAGTCACAGTCAAAACGCATTTTCTTAGTCGTGTAGAAGCTGAATTAGTCATTGAACACGCCAGCGTTGCTACTTCAGGAACAAACTCCCTGGGATCTAGAATTACAATCTTTTATTATGATGAGCAAAAATGCAGTCAGTGCAGCCATTAGCAAGATGAAGTCATCCTGTTGTTCGTCTTGATCTTCCCACCTCCACCTCCACCTCCACCTCCACCTCCCTTAGACTGAGCTGTTTAAAGTCAGCTTTAAGTGTCTATACCAGGTAACAACCTGCAATTAGAAATCTTCCCCTAAAGCTCTCAAAACAGCGACCGAATACTTTCTACTGAGAAATACAACCCAGACACTGTTGACGTTAGCAATTACAGGCCCATGTGTGATCTGCCTCTCTTTGGTAAACTTCTAAAGAAGACGACTGTTTTTAACCACAAACCACTCGTCTCACTGACAACGGCACATTACAAAAGTTTTAGAATAGATATGAAACCAACCACAGCACTGAAATAACCCTGGAACAAAACTGAGAAACACATTTTTTTCCTGTCTTTAACTTCAGTGTTTGATTCGAGTTGATTAAAGCAGAGATGATTAGTTTCCTCCATGATTTTTTTTAATGATGGCGTTCCTCAGGGAACTCCTCTCGGTCCTCTTGTTTTCTTTTTTTTTCTATGATAAATGATTCCTCCTGGTAACATTGTAACAATGTTGTTAATCACTATTATATTTCACTTCTACCAGACGATCCCAGCGCTCTGACCATGTTAACGCATAAAATTAAATGAGGAAAAAACAGATTTTCTTCCCATGAGACTCCGTCGGACGAGATGAACTTGAACTTTAATAAATATTCAGCTCTCAGGCTGAGATTCAAATTTATAGTCTTAAGAGCTGAATCTTAATTTCAGTTTCAACAAGATTATGAAAATATCTATTTTGTAAGAGCACAGCTAAAGACCTTTTGTTGGAGCTTTAACAAATAGTAAAAGAAGAGATGACATTGGTGCTCTGCTAATGGCAGCGCACCGGCTGCACCGCTTCTCTTCTGAATAAAAAATTACCCGACTATTCAAGTCTTTTGCATTTAAACATTCCCATTTTTTTCACACATTACTGACAATGATAGCTTTTGTGGAACAACTCATCACTTGATTTTTGTGAAGCAGACGTTGTTGTAACTTGGGATAATGTTGTATCAAAGGCTTTTTGCTTAATTTCTGCAGGAGAGCTGCCGTAGAAACGCTGCTACCCCCGTCAGTGCGCTTGGTTTTTATCTGGATATTTAGCTGTACCTTCTGGTGAAAAAAAAAAAAAAACGTGGAGAAAAAGAGAAACCCGCAGTGTGCTATTAATAGCAATGATAATGATTTGCTTACAAAACAGAGCAGTGGGTTACATATACCACCTCACTGTTTTCTGCGAACGCTGGTGGTGGAGAGCTGAGCAAACATTTCTCTGTGAGATGAACACACAAACACACAGAGGCCTAGATATGAGTGTGTGTGTGTTATTATGTGTGTGTGTGTCCATGCGTATCCAAACCCTTATGGACTACTGCACAGGACTGCACAATGACACCCAGCCTCTGTATTAGCATTCAGCACTTGTCTGTCTGCTGTTAACGTATTTGCTCAGTCATTCAGGGCGCTGAACCGCTATGAGGCATTTGTCTGGATCACAGCTCTGACTTTGTGTGGCTGCAATCAGTCTGCTCACCATGTCTGCCGGATTACATAAGAGCAACAATTGATTACGTTCTTTTTCTCAGACATGAAAGACATTTTATGCTATTTTAATTTTTCTTTTTTTTTTTTTTGGGAGGAGTTGTAGCTTTGATGGTGATTTTAATGTCGTGTCTAAACATAGTGACAGATTATCAGATACATCCTCATTTGCTGAAACGTCGTGAGTGTTTCTTAATTAAATAACAGCAGAGAAACATGAAGCTCAACCTCATTTTCTCAATGACGAGGGTGTGGCTGTCGGGAATGTGTTATTAATATCTCCACTAGGGGCAGAGGTCAAGACACTTAAAGCTATTATTAGCTCGCTGTATCAAGTGTTGTCCTTGACGATTATACTACTTTCACCTTCTTAAAGTGGTGTCTTATTTAACTTTACTGTCTCCGTGTCTTTGTGGTTTCCTACTGACGATGTGGACAATGTAAAAAGTTGCATCTCTGAAGGAGCCGAACCGCACAAAAAAAAAAAAAAAAGAAAATGAAAAGTTAACGACATCGCTGCCGTTTCTACAGCTGAGTCATGAAGGTTGGACTCCCTCAGGATTGAAGGGTTTGTTCACCAGAGTGTAGACAGCTGCACAGAAAAGCCTGCAGTGTTCGGACATATGGAGGCAGACGTGGTACCGGTAAAAAATAAAGCAGCTCAGAGCAGATAAATGATCGAGAGTGGTACATTTTAATAAAAGCCTTGCATTTTTAATGCCCTTGAAATGGCGTCAATAGCTGCAGGGTTGTGTTCAAACAATAACTACTTGATTCAAGGATTGATAAACAACGTTATGAAGTGTCATCGAAACACTGTAGTTTATATGTCAGACGGTAAAAAAAAAAAACTGAGCCTGGACTGTTCAGTCTTCTCTCCGTGCCGGGACTACTAAAAATCTGTTAAAACCCAAAGTTCAGATCATTACGCTTGTTCAAAGGCTGCATGTGTGCAGAAAGATTCAGGCTTCAGGAGACGTCTCTTTGATGGACAAACAGCTCAGGGTGGTACCTGCTACTAAATCTCCTCCTGCGTAGCTTTAACTCCTGCAGATTAACCTGCTGCAGTAGTTGATGTAGCTTTGTGTGCCACCAGTCTAATCCAGGCCCAATGAGGTGATGTGAAACACTGAATTAACAGCTTTTTTTGGACAGCGGGAGATCTCAGTTAATGACCATTGTTAGAGCGCCAGCCCCTCCCTCTCTACTGTTAAAACTCTGCCTCGGCTTCACCTTGTGCTCATCTGATCCTCCCAAGGCTGTGATGGTAGAAACAGACATAAAATAGGGAGAGGCGGCTCCGCTAACAGCTAATGGCTAATGGACTTGCACTTGCTGCTGACTGTCAGCAGCCTGTGTTTTCAGACAACATCTGGTCTGTTCAACAAGTCAACAAGACGAGCTCATAAAATCATCCGAGCCGGATAAATGGTTGCACATAAAGTACAAAGTTCACATTCACAGTCACATCTGTGAGTTTTCGTCAGAAGCTGAGCAAAAGATCAAAAATGTTACAATTAAATTCACACACAAAAAACTAAAAGTTTCCTTCATCTATAGACGCCAGATAATCGAATAAAAACGAGCTCAGTGAAATAAAACGTCTGTGACATCAGTCAGCTCTGACTTCATGTCTAAATAAATTATTCACTCACACAATTAGTTGATCATTTCCATTTCCCTGAAACACTTTCACTTCATCATATCATAAAATAAAGTGACGGTCTTGTCCTGCAGCTCAGTGGGAACATCTCGAGCTGTTTCACTTTTCTAAAGAAACTTGATATCGACCGTCTGTGAGTCTCTTTCTGAGGCCGAGAATAGAAGCGGCACAAAGAGGACCGAGGCCTCACGCTGTCTTTTTCATGAAAAGCTGAATTACTTGAACTGAGGGAGACGAGGGGAAGACCTGGTCCTGGAAGGAAGAAAAAAACACACAGCAGCTTGAAAAGTCATATGATTATATTTGAGCTAAGTGCGTCACCAGGTAGACGAGTCTCATGGTTTTTTATTTTTCTTATTTTATTTTCTTGCTCTCTGCTGTTGCCATGCTACCAGGACGGTGTGTTTCAGTTTTACTGAAAAAGATGCTACTTGTGTTGCAGACAGCTGGGCGATGTATGTCCTCACCCACAGTATTGTACCGTACTGTGTGTGTGTCTGTGTGTGTGTGTGTGTGTGTGTGTGTGTGTGTGTGTGTGTGTGTGTGTGTGTGTGTGTGTGTGTGTGTGTGTGTGTGTGTGTGTGTGTGTGTGTGTGTGTGTGTGTGTGTGTGTGTGTGTGTGTGTGTGTGTGTGTGTGTTGCACGCGTGGGCGCCCACGTCTTTGTCTGAGTGGGAGCCTGAGGTCACATGTAACCGAGACAGTGCAGACAACACTTCAGCTCTGCACAAAGTGTCTCCGTTTATCTGCTTATCACTCATTTATCTGCAGCAGATGAGGAAGCTTCATGTCGCTGTTGTTTTTTTTTAATTCATATTCAGATCCTGTCGTTTATTTTGTTGCAGCATGCAGGTTGTGTCACGTCAAAAAGACGCTTCGCTCTTTCATTTGAACAACACCTGCTGAATTTAAATCACAATATTGACTCGCTTTCTTCTTTGTTGGTAATTTCACCAACGGCAGCACATGTGCGTGCGTGTGTGTGTGTGTGTGTGTGTGTGTGTGTGTGTGTGTGTGTGTGTGTGTGTGTGTGTGTGACAGTCTTGGGAATAGAGATCAGCTCTGTCAAATTTTGCACGTTGTCGTTTAGGTTATTTATCTCCTCCTCCTCCTCCTCTTCTTCCTCTGCTCTAATCTCACATGTACGCTCTTTGCATACATGCCACATGCATATTCATGTTCACACCCTCACATCCAGTTGCATGTAACAAATATCTATTTCACGGCCACGTGCATTTGCACACACAGACAAGATATATTTATTCATAAGCTCATTAAAGGAGTGGATTTGCTCGCCGCCATCCATCACACTGTCACCCATCCTCATCCTGGCACTTACTGAAAACACAACTGCAGGGAGAGAAGAAGTCCCTGGGATTTAGTCTCCTGGAGCTGCTGCTATAGAGAGGATTTACTCCAACAGACAGACTCACTTCACTATTTTCACAGAGGTGAGATCAGGAGAAAAAAAAAAAACAATAGAAGTGGTATCTCACCTGCGCGTTTATCCAAAAAATGTAAACTCTCACTGAAAAACTTTTTAAAAAGGGGATTTTAGCAGCTGAATATTAAAACGTTTCTGTTTATATATCCCTAACCCTGCAGGATTTAAAGTGACGTCCAGAGTAACATGAACCAGAGTCTATTTCACCATCAATACGAGTCAAACTCCCCTCAACAGATATGTTACGTTGGTTGAAGTAATATCCAGTTTGAGCGTCTTTTGTTTTCACAACCAAATAGTTAACAATGAAAGTAAATGGGGCAGTCAGCCAAACGTATCTAAATTGTCATTTTTTAACCACTAATAAAGATCAAAATATCACTTCACTTCAGCAGTAGCATGAATAGGGTCCCTACACATAAACTGAAGTACTGATAACTTAGTAAGTGAACCCAGAGTTTATTAAAAACACTGTTTTACAAGACTTACCCAACGTCTGGTTTTATAACAACTGGTGATGAAGGATGTTCCACATCAGCAGATTCATCATTTTCCTGAACAACAGGTCGATGTGTCTCTGAGGAAAGAGAAAAATTATCAATCTGCTGATCTGAAACATCACTTTAATCTAATGTTACCTAGTTGACATAAATTTATTTGTTACTTTGAAGCAAACTTTGTAAAAACCATGTCTTTCCCTACACATAAGAAGGGTGTTTCAGATCAGTAGATTCATTATTTTAGTGAACAACAGACCAACGTGTTCACGAAGAGCAAGAAAAATGATGAATCTGCTGATGTGGAACAACCTTCATCACTTGTTTTTAAACAAGACGTTGGGTAAGTCTTGTTTTACGTTAAATATCTCTGGAGGGGCTGTTTGACTAATAGATCCTGGGTTCAAATTACTCTGAACCACCACTTTAACAGTGTTGTCATCACAACTATTAACACAAACTGAACCAAACCGTGTGAAATCTGTGCAACCTTTCAAACAACCAATTCACCACTAATACACTGGTTTATACCTTCACTTTATAATTAGTCACATTAGACCGTTAGTAACTTTAACTTCCTCTTGAAACTTTAGTGCAACAAAATGTCTAAAAATACAGCAACTTTCATCTCATTTTTTTTTTTAGAAAAGCTGCAGAGAAATCAGACAAATGAAACCTCAACTATCTGAAAAGAGATTTATCACACTGACATGTGAAAGCTTCAGTTTGTCACAGTGTTTTTGCAGCTCGTTTGTCGGTGCAGGTGTTGGAGCAGTTTACTGAAAACAAACCAAGACTGTGTCCTGAAAGAGACAGGAAGAAATAAAAGTTGTGGTTAAAGAAAAAACGCTGCACCGCTGCTGTTTTCAGTGACCTGATGTGAATTTTCATTTCTCTAATTCCTCATTTACATCCACTGACTGGCCTCGGTCTCTGGCAGCTTTTCCCTAATTGTTCAGTTTGCTGTGATGGAAAATGACAACGTTTTTTTTTTTTTTTTTTTTTTTTTTTTTGATGAACAGGCAAAAATCCAGTGTTGAATTCACCAATTATGACCAAAGTCTTCAAACATATGATGAATAATTCAGGGAAATGAGGAAGAAGTCAAGAAAATCTGCAACAATTAATCCAAATAATCAATTAACTTCTGTGAATTGATGCAGGAAGATGTGGAAGATAATTTCGGATTCAAGTCGTTGTAACATAAATTAATTGTAAAGGTGGATTCTGCCGTCTTGACTTGTAAAACTCATCATTAAAAAAAAAAGAAAAGATGTCTGAGTCGCCTGTCGGCGTGTTTGTCAGGAACAATACATCAAGTGCGTCGCTGTCAGAGTTTCTGTCAGGACAGTTGATCCCATCGTGGAGAACGCCGCTCGTCTTCCTCCTCCCTCCGGCTGTCAGTTGTCGTTTCTCACTGTGGCATCTGTGTTGGCTCACGTCCTGGATGTGGTCAATTACCAGAGTCCTCTGCAGACCAAACGTACCAACACTGTGTTACCACCGAGACGTACGTGTGTGTGTGTGTGTACTTTCTTTTTCCTCTGGTTTTGTTATTATGTCAAATATATCTCAAATCAAAAGTGATTTCATGATGTGACTACTGGAGTACTAGTAGTAGTGTACTACAGTAGAAGTACAGACACTAGAGTAGAAGTAGAGACACTACAGTAGAAGTAGAGACACTACAGTAGAAGTACAGACACTAGAGTAGAAGTAGAGACACTAGAGTAGAAGTAGAGACACTAGAGTAGAATAAAATAACTTTGGTAGAAGTTCAAGTCGTCACTAGAATGATTCTCCAGTAAAATCTAGTATTTACTGTACTTCAGTATGACAGTAATCTATAAGTAAATGTAGTTAAGTGTAGAAAGTAAAAGTACAAGTACATGTTAATAAAACAGAAGAATATTATGAAGTTTATCCAGCACTTTAAAACATGGAGCTACAACAATCTTCATAGACAATGAATGAGTCTGAACTAAAGTTTCTGTTTGATATTGATATTGTTGAAGTTTCTCCATCATCCACCTTTAAGATGGAGCCTCCATCAACCCTCAGACATGGTGTTGATGGTCTAGCTCAAACACATACTGAAGTACACTGGTGAAGTATTAGTACTTGAAGTACTACTACTACTACTAGAAGTTACTTTGACACATTTAACCTGTTTGATTGTTATTTCAGATCATTTTCTTGTTTAAAAGCTGCACGTGTTCACACAGATTCAGGTTCACTTTGTGAGACGACAGACAGCTGAGTAGCTGCTGCTATCATCTCTAGTGGTTGTGGTCAAGAGATTTGCATTGTCACTTTTCCATCCATGTTGGCTCCTCTGGGCCACCGTACTTAAGTCCTGACAGGAATCTCAACATCTATCAGATGTTTTAATATTTTCTTTGTCTTATCTTCAGTTTATGAGCAAAAACCTGCAAAACGAAGTCATTTCCCATCAGCCCCAGCTACTTTTTAAGTGTGTCCTTATTTCTAATTATCATGTAAACAACAGTTCCAGGTGTAAACATTAAACCTGCTTCACGTCAGCGTGTTAAAGTTTAAGTTAGCGTTAGTCTCGGAGCGTCTTGGTGCTGCTGTGCAGCCTCTCAGCGCAGCGTCATGGCTGCAGATAAAATGAAGGATTACGCGCTCGCTAATGGGTCGAGATATTCCACCACTGACACAGAACTGTAAAACTCTTTAAGCCCATTGAATTAGCAGTGTCTGGGGGAAAAAAAGTATAAAGCAGAAGCATCTTAGTTCCTGAAAAGTTGTCATGTTGACGTGTGACAGTGATGGTATCGACGCAGCGACGGAAACATGAAGATTGACGTTTATGTTTGCGTTTCTGTGAATGTTTGACCTTTTATAAACTTCCCGTTACATTATACACGTGTTGTTTATTGAGCGCACATGTGTGCTGCCGCAGCGTGGCCTCGTCTAACCCTCGTATGTACATTACAACGACATTAACTGTAACAGGAGCTGTAAACTAAAGCGAGTTAAAAACCTCTTGTTGTTGTTGTTCTGCGGTCTTTGTTTGCTCTAACATATGTTTCAGCTGCTGTTCAAGACTTCCCGCTCACCCGGCGGTGTTGCTGCAGAGGATATCTTTGGACATGTGCACTCACCCATAAGAAGAATGGCAAACAGTTGCAGCAGTTACAGTACATCATCTATTTTAAAACCCTTATTCAATCAGATTAGTCAATTAAAGAACAAATTATGCTTAACTTCCTGCCCATCCCAGAACCCCACAAGTACAAAGGAAAAAAAAGAGATTAGATAAAACAAATGAGCCTTGAACATGTATTTAGTTTCTTTGCAGATTTGGGACAGAGTCCAACTCCATCACTGGAGACATTCGCAAAGACAAGGAGCTTTTATATTCTCAGAAATACGAATATATGCGATGTGGTTACTCCTCCTCTGACATTTTATGTTTAATCGTCAAACGTTAGAGGACAGACTGGGTGCAGGAAGTGTCATGGCAAGTTTGTAAAAGTTTGGTTTGGCTTCACTTCCTGTGTGTGCAGCAGAGAGTTTTCTTGCTCAGTGGACCTGCTACAACATATGCACTGATGATCCTCTGAGCTAACAGAGAAAAGCTCGTGTCACAACCACCACCCCCGGCTTTCAACGCTCTCTCTCTCTCTGAACTTCTCGTTTGATGTCTCAGACTGTGGTTGACTCAGGCGCGACGATGTTCCCAAAATGGATCTCATTTGCATTCTTGGTGTGATTATGATTAAAACATAACGGACAAAGCATTTTGGGTTTTATTTTGTGCATCTTGCTGTCGTTGTTTGGCTCTAACCTTCCACCTGATCCGATCGCCCGTGCTGCCTGTTTTTTCTTCGTTCTTTATCTTTATTTGACCTCGACACAAACACAAATCTTCCTATTAAAGCTTTTAGGATTGTCTTCATTTTTATCAGTGTGCTGCTTCGACTTCATGAGCCTCTCTGTCTTCCTCCCTTTCTATCCTGTCCCTGTCGCTCCTTCTCTTTCTTCCATCTCCCTGATCTGTGTCCGTGTGTGTGTGTGTGTGTGTGTGTGTGTGTGTGTGTGTGTGTGTGTGTGCATGTTGTCTCCTTCTCTATATGTGTGTATGCTTTCTGCTCCCAGCCCCTCTGCGGAAAGCAAAGTTTGTGGAGAGCCCTCGCATTCCACAATCAGAGCTTGGCTCCCCTACACACACCTCCACCACTGCCAAGAATCCAGACCTGGACACATACTGCCCTGGTAAGTTGTTGGCCAGCTCATCCCTCATTTTATTTTATTTTAAATTTCCTTTTTGCATGTGAATGCAGCAGAGAGAGACGTAGTTGTTGTGACGGAAACACTGCTAAGGTCATTAATGAAACAGCTCTGCAGCGTCTAATCCTCCCTCGCTGCTTCCTCGCTCTCGCGGAGCTTGTTTAGTTTTTTTTCTGTTCACAGTCAGCGGTCGGCTGTTTAATCCTGCGGACGGTCCAGATTTCCCTCTACACCCTCCTCCCCTCTATTTGTCCCCAGTCAGACCCTCCTCCCCCTCCTCTTTGCTCAGAGAGGACAGTAAAGTCGCGATCGCTCTGCTCAGATTTGGTTCCAGTGTATCTGTTTTCTCATCTCGCCTCGCCTCTTCCTGTTGCTACATTCGTGAGCTTCCTGGCTCCTCTGATGCTGCACAGCCTCGTGGTTGGATGAAGGTGATGGAAACGTCTCAGGTCGTTAGTTAAAAGGGAAATGGTTGACCGAGCACTACCGACCTTCTCCATGTGCCAGCCTCTTCTGCTGGGTTTCTGCTCTATGGGAACTCTAAGTAGGTGACCTGCCTATAGGGATGTAATTTATAGTTTTTAGAAATATATAGAGTCTTAGCTCCTTTTAGTTGCTGCACCTGGGTTCCTTTTTGACTTGTATGGATGCTAAAACTGTCGACAGTGGCTTTATTTCTGCGTCAGTCCTGTTCAACAGACTGTGGAATAACTCATCGGTTATGATGAGCTGCTACGAGCTCCCGCAGCTGTGACATTTCAGGGTTGAAATAGTAATCTGTGCTGCCACCGAGGCAGGAAAACAGTTGATTACAAACAGGAATTCTCTGTCTGTGTTTCACGCTGGAGAGGAGCCGGTGGAGGTGGTGATGGAGGAGGAGGAGGGTTGAGATGAGTTTTCACGGGTGAGAACTCACCACCTCCTCAGGTGGACAGATGGACGTCGTGGTTATTAACAAGGACTTTCCCTGGCGTGAGTAGCAGCAGCAGCAGGGCAGCGACTTAAAGCATCTGATCGGATGCCAGTCCACGTTCTGCAGCCGACACGGGAGGAAGGAAGTCAGGTACCGGCTGAGGGTTTACGGTTACGGCTCACTGAGAAATTTGTGAGGTTGTTAAATATGGTTTGTGAATATTTTGTGAGAGAGGTTGTAAAATTCACCAGCAGCCGGTGTCAATGTACGACAGAGGAAGGTTTTCTAACTAAAGGTTTGAATCATATGATGTTTTATCAACACTTTATAATATTTATCAGTTCAAATCAATTAAAATATGATTCGACCATTTTATTTCTTCTCTCTTCCAGATTCTAAATGTTTTTAAACCAGACGTTGATCAGCTGTGATACTCAGAGTCTTTTACAGTTGTAGCTCAGTTTTAGTGTAAAATAACTGGTCAGAGCTGGTGAACAGGAATCTGACACATGGGTCAGTGTCCTGCTGCTGCTTCTTCTTCAGGTGCCTAGACGGGTTGGTCGTTTACCTCCGACTGCGTTTTGTCTATTGACTTGTCTAATCAGTAGTGGGAAAGTCATGAGTCAAGGATCTAGACGTCTGTTTAACCGGGACAGTTGAGTCCAACCACATTTGATTAAAATCCATTCTGATTTTAAACCATATGACATTAAAATATTTTTTCGTAGTGGTGCAACTGACCTCGTTCATTTTTTTGTACGGACTAATTTCGAGGTTATTGGTAATTTTTTGTGCTATTACACCAGTTCTTCTTTTTCTTAATAATAATAATTATTATTATTATTATTATACTTAATGTCTCGAGTGAATGTACCCAGGTTCTTGCTAATACTGGAAACACTTCCTTTTGCAGTCATCCCATTTTGGGACTCACACAACCCGGCTCATATCAGTGAGTGACTCCCTCCAAAGATCTGAGTATTACATTACTACTCGTCTTTTCTCTGATGATTTATTCCTGAGACGAGACTAAACATCCTCATCATCTTTTTTCTTGGCTACTTGTCGTGACCTGTCTGGCGCTAGGCTGCTAGCATTAACAGCAGGACATTGAAATATATGAAAATATGACGATATGGATCCATGTTGTCACTTTCATATCGATAATATTGAATCGTTCCAGTTACGGCAACATTTGCCTTAAAATATTAATCACATGTCTATTGTAAAGTAAAACCGTCGTGGTCATAAATGAGTGTGATCCGTTGCTGAGGCGTCGGCAGCAGCTGTGAGGCAGCGACATGAAGAGTAAACAAAGTCTCGTTGTATCTCAGCAGCCGCAGGCAAACGTCAGCGGTGAGGCTGTTAGTTGTTAGTGGAGCTCAAGAGGAGAACGGATGAAATATAAATATAAATTTCTCTCATTTGGTTTGGAGACGTGTGGTTTTATAGAACAAAAAAAAAAAACACACACACACACACACACATGCAGTTTAATTTCATCTGGAGGAAAATAAAACCTTAATCATAAATTAAAAAGATTAAAATACAACAAATACTGTGAAAATAAACACTAAACAATACAACCAGCTATGTTTATTGATCAGGAACGCTGCCTCTAGTGGACAAACTGTGTAGTGACGTGTCTGTGAGTCTGTTTGATGTTGAACAGATAAGATCGATGTTCACATGAGGAACGTGAAAACCTTCCACTCCTCGTTTCTCTGATACCATCTCCGTAGAAACAGTGTGTGTGTTGTATGTTCATCAGTGTTTGTGTGTTTTCTTTGGAGTTAAAAATCTCGTCTCACTTCTTTATCTTCGTCTATAAATATCATCATCTATTATATCTCCTCCTCACACAATCTCCGTCATCTTTTAGAACAAATGAATGTTTTGTCTCTTTAGGTCTGAGTTTAAAACCGACCGACCGCCACATGGTACCACGTCATGTTATCATCACGTACCTGAGGCTCAGGTCTATTAATACTCTGCTCCGTCCTGTCCAGGCTCCCGCCTGCTGCACACATGCTTCCTCTTTCTCCTCCTCCTCCTCTTCCTCCTCCTCCTCGTCCTCAGCGAGCGAGGGCAGATCTGTGGACGGCCGGGGAGAAACAGATGCGCTCGCACAGAAACACATTCCTAGCTGCGCGCAAAGATAGTTGCTATGGCAACCATCTGTCTCCTTCGCAGCTCAGGAATCCAATGGAGACGAGTGTGTGTTGGTGTGTTAATGTGTGTGTACGATGATGATGATGATGATGATGAGAAGGAAGAGGAGGAGGAGGAGGCTGATGTGTTTTATCAGAGTGTGTGTGTGTGTGTGTGTGTGTGTGTGTGTGTTTGGTTTTATATTCAAATGTGATCATTAACAGATCTCACCATGATGGAAAAAAAACAAAAACAAAACCGTCTCAAGTTCCTCTCGACGTCTCGAGATGTTGTGATGTGAAGTGATGGTGATGGTCATAATCAGTGTTTAAAGAGGTGATAGAATATAAAACCATGTTTATCTTGTTGTGTTGTTGAATAAAGACAAACCTCATCTCCACCTCCTCTACATGTAAAAACTAAAACTAGAAACAGTCACTTTAGATACACGTCCAAAATTTACATTTATATAATTAAACCCACTTTTACAGGAGAACATCTTTCTATAATTAATCATATGTGAAATAATTACTGTTAAAATATTCTTCTGATGCTAAAAAACAAAGATTAGACAACTCAACTCTACTGGACTCTACTGGACTCTACTGGACTCTACTCAGTCTGGTAGCAGACACGTTGTTTTCCATCACAGTTTTTCCTCCTCCACGTGAATGTAGTGAGTGGAGTCAAAGTGCGACGCAATCACGACACTAAAACATCAGTAAATGATGGTATGTCCAGCTTACGACCAGGTAGCTACGATATATACTCTTGTCCTGTTTAAAAAAGCGATTATTTTGTTGACGCTCTCTCAACTTACTTTTACTGACACTCCCTCTGACCAATCATTTCGGCGTCTGTTCACGTCACGTTTTAGTATCGACAATTGGTTTTAGGAACTAAAACAGTAGCTGGAACCAGGAACTAGCACCAAGTGGAAACACTTTCAGTAGATGATGGTATGTCCAGTTTATATACTAAACGTACTATATTATTTTACTGCACTACATTTCTATCAAGTTTTTTTTCCTCTTTTTCTTTTTTTAAACACGATGTTGCTTCAAACATCGCAGCTGTTGTAAAGTTGTGAAGTTAGAGGTGTGGATCTGGTTTGAAGCAGATTGATAATGTCAGTTTTATTTTCTCATCAAGCTTCTTTTACAGCTGATGAACATACACACACTGTCACAGCTGTGATGAAGGAAAAACTTCTACCTAGATGTTGTGATGTGAAGATCTTCACGTCTTCAGAACAACTTAAGACATAAATATGCACATTATGATAATGTGGGAATCATCTTAAATCGTAACTCATTAGTGCCGAGCGAAGGTTTTTATAAAACCAGATGTTTCTGAGTCGTCAGATGTCACAGTAACTGAATCTGAGCCAGGTGGAGACAAACCTGATGTTTTATGCCTCGAGGGAAACTACTGTGACCTAGAGATTTTACTTCCACATCAAAAAAAACCCTTAAGAACAGTGAAGTTAATGTCTTTGATGATCTACCTGGCTCATCATTTAAGGGCCGTGAACTTTTCAGGAACGTCGTCTGACTCGGTCCATGTAGCATCTGTGACTCCGTCGAGGGTCAGACCCTGACCAGTGACGTGATGAAGGGTCGGTTGGATCCATCTTCTCTGCGACTGCTTCACAGCATCGTTATTAATTAACTGTACACTGCAGACCTGTGTGTGTGTGAGAAAGAGTGAAACCATCTGTTTATTTTTAACGTTGTGTTTCATGTTGGAAAAAATAAATTGATTACTTTGTAGCGGTTAGTGTTGATTCTTTGGCAGCTGCCACACATTGATCTTTCAATGTGAAACCCTGCGATTATGTTGCGACGGTTTCAACTGTGTCGCTTTGTTCGTTTCTTAATGATGTGCTTCTGCTGCTGGGGTTTAAAAATGTCTCTTCTTTGTTGACTGTCATGAACCGTCTTGAGTTACAACCAGTCAGTCACCAAGTCAACCTAAAGCTCCAATCAAGAATTTCTCGGGGCCGAACGTAGTATCTATCCCTGAAAAGGTTCCTGAGTTTTGCCCCTCTTGGTGACTGATGCTCTGGTGGAAACACGAACCAACGGTCGAGTTCCCGTAAAATTACCCGTTAGTTCCTGCGGTGGAAAAACGGCTGATGATGTTAAATAATTCTTACAGGGTGAACGAACGGTCTCTGCTGACTCCAACGTCTCTGGTAAGATCAGAGATGTTGGATTCACAACGTTGTTCAACCATCTTCAACAGTCTTTCGAGGTCGTTTTCTCTCGTTTTGTCGGCGTGTTCAAGTAGTGACCCAGTCAGAGCTGATGTGTATATAAACCGTGTATATAAAAGGATGTTCGACACTTATGTTTCTGTTGAATTAAACCTGGTTGATACGTATCGTGCATCTTGAACTCGGCCTTGACTCTGAGACTGTATGATGATCTTCATGTAGAAAAAGCGATTAGACTTTGTATCATGCAGCTTTAAAGAAAGAGCGCAGCATGAATGTTTTTGACTCCTGTGTTTCTGTAAAAATGTGATTTTCATAAACACTAGAAACAGTCAAACCTCAGCTGCTGCGACTCTGAAGGAAACTAAATCACTAAAACACAAATGGTCAGATCAGTGGACGAACACACGAGTCAAACAGACACAAACACAAACCTCGTTTGATCACGGTCACGACCACAAACCTCCCCGGAGCAGCTGACTAATCAGTGCTAATGTTATTCGCTGTTTACTACGACCGGTCTGTCGACTGGGACGTCTTCACATCCTTCACGTCCAGACGCTGTGAACACGTTTTCAGGTCGATGTCCTGCTGCAGTGATTTCATCCACCTACATTTTATTCTTCCTCCATCGCTGCGCTCGTCCTCCTCAGGGAGAAGCTCTGGGGTACGATGACCTTGGACGCCTCTTTGTAAATGCGTCGTGCTCCATATAAACTGTATCCAGCTGCATTACTGAACAAACCATCTCCTTCTCATCAAGGCTCAAACCTAATTAGCTATTTTGGACCTAATGTGCTGTGATTACTTCATTATTGGCTGCTGCCGTGTTGTGTTTTTATTGTGGCTCGGCAACGTGTCATCTCCACCTTCTGTAGTCGCTCTGAGACACTTGGAGGGAAATCTAATGAGGATCCTGTCTATCTGCAGGTCTTTGAGGCCACAGGCTTCAGACAAGCTGTCTGTCTTCACCCGGTGTCTAATGTTCGTCAAAGTCAGAGCTCAGCGCTGATACCTGCCCGTCTGGTTCGACCTGCCCTGCAGGAAAACGAACCAACGAGCAGAGCAGAGCTGAGAATAAAACTGGCTCTGCCGCTAGCTGCTCTGTCTCACTGCTGTTTATTTAAACAACCAGCTCTTTATGTCGGCTTCATTGTCCTCAATGTCCGGGTCAATTCAGCAGTTTAAACGTCCAATTACAGCTAGTTTTACTTCTTTTTTTTCCTTTTGTTGTTGTGTTTTGTTGTATTTTTTTTACCACCAATCGGGAGAGTAATTAGTGAAAAAACTTCAGCTGTGAGAATAACTCTGCTTAATAACATAAAATTGAATTGAAATAGACATAGTGATCCCTCAGGGTGTTTTTATCCAGGTGTCGTTGAAAAAACACATGACACCGATGAAGACGATGAGGGTGAGGTGGCGGTTTGTTGTGGGAGAAGAGTCACCAGGCAACTGTGAAAACGTGAGGTCATTAAGGGATTTTTTTTTTTTGTTTAGTTTAGTTTTGTTTTGGGTCCTGGTGCAAAGAGAACCACTGAAATCCTTCACAGTGTGTGTTTAAGTGTGTGTGTTTAAGTGTGTGTGTTTAAGTGTGTGTGTGTGTTTAAGTGTGTGTGGTTTTAAATCATCTGACCATCACACAGACTCACCCCAGTGGTTTCTGTTCTCTCTCTCTTCTGTAAACAGGATACAGAGGTGAATACACACACACACACACACACACACACTCTCAGGTGAAGGGCGTTTCTCATGACGTCACACACACTCGAGCTGCGGCTGTGATGAGTGGTGCGGAAGCAGTTTTGAGTGTGTGTGTGTGTGTGTGTGTGTAAACACTTTAAAAGAAAAGGATTCGTTCAGTAGTTGTTGTTGTGGCTGAAGGGATTTTTTTGGGGAGTTTATGTAAGGAGACACCTCGACCTGAAAGAAAAAAAAGAAGAAGAAAAAAAAAACCTCCACAGCGGCTTGAGGAATGTGTCTGTAACGCTCAGCAGCTCCGAGCTACGGCACAACACAGGTAGGCTGCTTCACCGCTTCACCTCGTTGTTCCTGGAGAAGAAGCAGCAGCGCAGGTGTGTGTGTGTGTGTGTGTGTGTCCAGTGTCGATGCTGTGGTTTATGCAAAAAAGATCCACTGCGGTGGTGAAGCTGAATGTTTTTTACAGGATGTTATTTTCCCTCCATTGACACACATTTTCTTCCTCCTCCCTTCCTTCCCTCTCCTTCCTCCCACCGTCTCTCTGCCTCTGCAGGGGAGTCAAGCCAGGAGCTGGGCCCCCCTCCGTCGGTGGATGAGGCAGCCAACACATTGATGACGCGCCTGGGTTTCCTTCTGGGAGACAAAGTGAGCGAGGGGCCAGCCGGTACCCAGTACAGCATGGAGGAACCCGAGGCGAGACAGGTAAGAAACGACGTGACACTGACATGTTTCTTTTATAAAAATATGTTTATTTTTGCTTTTTTTTTCCTCACAAATCCGCTTTGTTTGAGCTTGTTGAAGCCTCCGGATAAAGTTAATGTCATTGATATGTTTTATCTTCATCTAATTGTCTTTATCGTGTGTGTGTGTCTGATTTGATCTGTGTTGACGTTTTATCTCGGTAACATCCGTGTTTACGCTCTGGTTTTGACAGATGTTTAGACATAGAGATAAAACCTGATGAAAAGACAAACTTCTCCATCAAATGTTGAATATCTCAAACTCTTTAATTAGATTTTTTTGTTTTTATATATATAACAAATGAAAGTTTTGATCAGTGAAGCAGCCTTTTTTTTGTTTTTTTGCAAGTTGAGCCTCGTGCTTTGTAACCTTTCTGTTTGTGAGTTTTGGCAGCTGTGCAACAAACAACACTTGGCACAACACGGCTGCTCTGAGCCCTGCAGCAGATGCCCTGTTTTCTTTACCTAAACCTGATTTGACGGCGTATGAATCCTCCGAACCGAGGGAGGAAAACAGTCGAGAGCGAGAGGGAGAGACAAGGAGGAAGGAGGAGAGAGAGAGAGAAAAGGGGGTGAACCTGTTGCTGAGGCATTTGAAGCAGGTCGAGGTTTGAGTTTCCACTAAAGCAGCGTGGATAAGCGATTAGACTGATGGCCTGCCTGTGCTTGATGTGAGCGCTGCTGTAGCAGTGGGGGTGTATAAATTGAGAGAGGTTTATTCAAGCGGCTCTTTTTAGTTACGTGACTCACACTGGCGCCCTGTTGAATCGTGCACACACACGGTACAAACTTATTATTTGAGAAATCTGCCCCAAATATCATTAACGGGCAAAATAAACCACCTGGAGGCAGCGAGTATTAATGAAGAAGAGCAGCCGTTTGTTGTCATTTCTTCTAATCTGTTTCACACGTCAACTAATGTTGTTAATTCAGCAGCAGCCTGAAGCTTCGTACGAACCGAACTGAGCTTCAGTCTGTCGGTCGACGCCGTTAAATTCCTACAATAGCTGATGTCTTTGCCGCTGATGGAACAAGGTGACCTTAAGTCACAGACGCTGCAGTTAATTGCTTTTATACTCTTCTCGAATAGACGCGATGCTCCAGGGTTCAATCCAATCCTCGTGCTGCGTTTGAGGTCAGACCTGAAGCACGAGACGGAGGGGGCGGCGGCTGTGATGATCCGGGTTTTTTTAATTCATTTGTTTGTTTGTTTGTGTCTGAGGTCACAGCTCCTGTAAACATGACACGGTCCCGTCTGTGTCGAGAGCAGAGGTCGACCGTGAAAACCTGAAATAAAATAAGTTTCTCCAGAAACTAGAAACTAGAAACGTGTTTCTAATATCCTCTTGACACGTTGTCACATTAAATGAACAACTTAATAGCGTCGATCAGTTTATTGCCGAGCTGCTCCTGTTCCTAATAAAGTGACCAGGGAGTGTTTTGGTGTTTGTATATAGGTCACTTGACTAATTTTAGGTTAGTCCATGAATGAATGAATGAATGTGAACCAACAACATTTCTTTTTTGCTGCGAACGATCAGGTTTTTTAATGATGATTAATTAGTAAACTGTCCATTAAAACTCACACCTGTTTATGTTCAAATCAACATTAACATTTTACTTTAATCACAGTTTATTATGTTTAATGTGTTTTTCATATAAAATGTCACTGTGGTTTAATTGAATATTCCTAGAGGATGAATCCTGACTGTGGTTAAATAAACCGTTAGCTCAGATGAATGTGGTTAACGAACGTTTTTGTAACATTTTGTCTTTTTCTTCTTCGTTGTGTTCGCTGTCAAGTTTTAAATGAAATCATTCACAGAAATCAGAGTAAATGAAGTGTGTTAACATAGTAAATCAGCTCAGAGATGCAGAGTCGTGCTGGTCTGGTCAAGTCTCAAGGACGAACCTGCTCAGTCTGTGATTAATTAACGACTCCCCCAGACAGATAATTGACAGATTGATCAATACTGAAAATAATCCCGATGAGGAGCCCTCTGCTCCTGACTGTAAACATGTCAACATGTGTGGGTGTGTGTATTAGCTTAGCTTAGCTTAGCTTAGATTAAACTAAACTGAACATGTGTGTGTGTTTGTGTCTGAAATACTTAATCACCTCACATCCTTGTTCTTGTGTCTTTCGTATCAAAAAAAAAGCGTAAAAGCTGCTGCGTGCTTGTATCTTTTTTTAATTCGTGTTCCTGCATCTGTGGGCGTTCGCAGCAGCAGATTAGACGCAGCAGCGTGTTTTTATTTCATCCCCTGTGGTCTCTCGTCTCCTGAAGCCGAGCCGACGCAGAAGAGGGTCACGGTGGGGAGTCGACACAACGCCACGGCTGCACACAGCCTGTCTGTGTGTGTGTGTCACATTCAGCTTCAGTCTTTTTTTAAACTTAATTGTAGTCATGGCAATCAAAGAGGAAATATGTCTGTAAATAAATCTGTCATTGAGGATCAGATACAACAACATTTTTTGTCTCTTTAAAAAAAAAAAAAAATCCAGTTAAACTTAAGTTATTTTGTCCCAAATGTCCTGCACATGTTTTTTATTTTAGAGTTAAACATTTACACATGTAAACACCAAGACACTGAACTGAAACAGATCTAATCTTGTGCCACTCCCTTTTTTTTTTGTTACTGCAAAAGAAAATGACCGTTTTCCTGCATTTACATGCTGCGGGTCACATATCTGATTCATATATTACCTCCACAGTTGAGGCTGTAGTTGTAGTTGTTGTGTTCTGGCGTCTTTTTCCTGACGCTGTGTAGTGTTGTCAAACTGTTTGAAACCTGTGTTTCTTAAAAAAAACATCTGAAATTGATGGGTATTATGATGATTATGGTGTGTGTGTGTGTGTGTGTGTGTGTGTGTGTGTAGGGGGCATTCCTAATAAGGACTAACCACATGCAGTAGCAGCAGCAGGGGGTCTGAGCTTTTCCAAGCTGTAATACTGAAATGACATTTTCCGTCATGACTCAGACATTAAAAGTTCAAACATTGTACTTTTTCCATTTTTGGAGCAGAACAAAAGCTTTTTTCGTGTGTGTACAGAATTGAATATATTTGTGTTTGTGTGTTTTGTGTGTGTCAGGGCCAGAACCAGAGGATCAGCCCGTGCTCCACCCTGACCAGCAGCACTGCCTCCCCCCCTGCAGGCAGCCCCTGCTCCACCCTCCCCCCTGCCATGCCCGGACAGGCCGGTAACAAGGACTGCGCCTACGGTTCTGTCACCAGTCCCACGTCAACGCTGGAGAGCAGAGACAGCGGGATCATCGGTGAGAATCTGTGCACAAATCTGAACAAACTGCTCCGAAAGCGTCTGCTTTGTTTGTCTGCGTCTCAGTTGTTTCTCTAAACAGCTGGTCATCACAGTTTTTAGCAAACAAGTCATTCAAACGAGTAAATATTGAATTTTTTTTCGAGTAAATCTTTGTAAGAAAAAAATGCAGATCAGGCAATAAAATGAAGTGAGAAACTAACACCAACAGGTTGTGGGAACCTGCCTCAGGTGTTGTAACTCAGATCTGTTTAATGCAAAATGTTTCTCTCTTTGCCAAAGTTGTCAACTTTAATCATTTAGTTGAAGTCTGGGTGTGGTTCACCTGCAGCTTTGATAATGCGGAGAGTGATGATTTCTATCAACCAGTGTCACCTGACTCTGTTTCTACTCGTTGAGGTTAATGACATGTTGACATCAGCTGCAGACGCAGATGAAATGAAACGGTTTGTATATGTCATAAGACAGGTGCGAAAATGGAAAACATGACATTTGAAGGATGTTGTTTTTTTCTGTGTTTCAGCCACTCTGACCAGCTACTCTGAGAACATGGAGCGAGGGAAATACGGCGAAGGCTCCAGAGCGAACCTCAAACTGTGGCAGTCGCAGAAATCAGGCATGGACTCGTTCTTGTACAGGGTGGATGAAAACATGACAGCTTCCACCTACAGCCTCAACAAAATCCCCGAGCGCAACCTGGAGAGCATGTCCTCCCACTCCGCCCACTCCATCCCTCTGTACCTCATGCCCCGCCCCAACTCTGTGGCCGGTGAGTCCCCTCCTCTTCCTCTTCCTCTTCTCTCCTTCTCCTTCTGTTGTGAAAGTAGAAAAAAAAGAGGCAGCAGTTTGTCTCCAGGATTCAGAAATAACATTATTTTCCAGAGCAGGATACAAAGTTTCAGATTCTTCTCTGGTAAAATTGGATTGAGCTGCTGGAGTTCAGTCCTGTCGCAGCCTATTTCTGACTCCTTCAACGCTCCCTCTTCACTGCTTTCAAGCTTTTCTGTCCTCGCCTGTTTTCTTCCAACACGAACCGAGATCCTTCCCTTTCAATTCTTTAGTCGTCTTGTTTGTCTGTATTTACCGACGTAACGTAGACACACTTCTGAAGAGATCAGAGGAACGTGTCTGCTTTTTGACAGAATTCAGCCTCGTACATCGAACATTTTTATCTCCCTTCTTTCTTTGTGATCAATCAAACTTTTACCTACAAATCAATCCGTCCATCACCGGTAACATACAGAGTCAAACAAACTTAGTAGTAGACAAGTGAGATTAGGGGAAAACCTGCAGAAAACCCCACACAGACACGTGGAGAACACGGTAAATTACTGGGATGTTAACTGGAAAATCCAAAGGTGAACATTTGATGTTTGACCTAAATTTCTCATGCAAATCTGGAATAAATCAGCTGAAACTTCCTCTGTCCGTTGATCCATTTTCTCTGCTGTTTATCCTTGGAGGGTCACATGGTGCTGGAGGCAGATAGCCTGACCTGTAAGTCTTCAGACCGTGTAAATACCCAAAGAAAACACGTAAACTCTGCACAGAAAGACCCTCAGACTCTTATTGTAAAGTACTGGGATGTCTGACAGAAACGTCTGGAGCCAATCCCAGCTGACTTTGGACTTTGTTAGAAGGCAGGTTACATCCTGGACAAGTCGTCAGTCTGTCACATGGTTGACAAACAGATGAAAGCAAACTTAGTGTCACCAGGTAACCTGCAAGACTTTGGACTGTGAGAAAACCTGCAGAAAATCCACGTTGACACAGTGAGAACATGTCCAGGTAGAAAGACTCTGAATGAATGAACAGTTAATGAGTTAATGAGATGAACAGTTAATTTAACCTGCTGAATTAGACCGAGTTTCTCCTGCAAATCTGGAATGAATCTGACTGAACGAGGTGGCAGGTTTCATCCTGGACAAGTCGTCCGTCTGTCACGTGGACGACATAAAAACAAACCTACAAGTCTGTGAGAAAACCTGCAGGAAACTGACCCAGACTCCAGGAGAACATGAAAACTCTCTGTAGAAAGACTGAGACATTACAGTAAATAACTGGGATGTCAACTTGAAGTAACATTAAGTCTGTAAACTGCTCATTTTACAAGAATTAAACCACATTGCTCCTGTAAATCTGGAATAAATCAGCTTAAACTTCCCGAAAGCTAAAAAAAAAAAAAAAAAAAGATGTCAACTTAATTTTTTACAGCTTTTTAAAGATATTTTAGTGAAGAAAGTCTTCTTTGTTTTCAATTTTCTATGGAAGAGCTTTGTTTTATTATTTGGGGTTTGTGTAAATCCGCAGTGGTATTTTGTTTCTAAACTTTTGGAGCGAAACCACAAAACAAAACGTCTGAGGAGAATACGACAGGAAAGCTGGAGCGTTGTGTCGCTGACAGAGGTCTCATTGATGTGTGTTTGTTGTTGTCATTATTGTTGTTGTTGTTGGGCCACAGCTGCTTCAGAAAAAAAAAAAGATCCCAAAAGTAACAGGAAATATATCAGGAAAAATGTCAGTTTCATAACGCGGCGGCGGCGATGGTGGCGGCGGCGGCGGCGGCAGCGGTCCTAATGGGCCTGATTGTGTTATTGTTCTCATCATCAGAGAGGATGTTACAGACGATGAGCTCTATTATGCACTTCTCCCACTCCCACGGGAAAAAGAAGTGTGTGTTTATGTGTGTGTGAGTGAGCGTACATTTGACTAAACACTGTAATGTTCCCGACGCTGCGACGCTGCGGCTCTGACCTTCGCTTCGCGCTGGTCGTGTTCTCCTGTGGCGTTTTACAGATTCACTCTGGATCTCAACCGTCAACTCAACACTTACAGACGTTACAAAAGGAAACTATAGGATGAGCTGCAGGTGAAGCAAAACATGAAGTGTGGAGGGAACGAGAGGAAGAGGGAGACGTGTGGAAGAGGACAGAGTTTCATAATCTGTCTCCTCCACAAAGAGTTATTAGATGATGTAGGGACGGGAGGCGAATGGCGAACGGCGAACGACAGCGGCGGCTGACGATTGGCTGCCGCTCACAGAGCAGTGGAACATCAAAGCCCCGGGCTTTAACCATTTCTATCCCCCAGAGACATGGAGAGACTCACTTTGATGTGTCGACAGAGAGAAAGAGGAAGAGAAACACAGAGAGAGAGAGAGACTGGGGAGGAAAACGATAAGGGAGGGAGGAGGAAGAGGGAGGAGGAGGAGGAGGAAGAGGAGGAGGAGGAGGAGGAGGAGGAGGAGGAGGAGGAGGAGGAGGAGGAGGGGGGCTTCTATGTTACCTAATGGAGCCAGCGTGTTGGTAGAGCTGAGGATGGATGTAGAGAGAGGAGACACCATGATGGACCGTGTCTTTTCTTTTCTCATTTTCTCAAGTTTTTATTTTATGTTTTTTATTCAGTGAAAAAGTAAAAGAGCTAAAAGTGCTAATGTTCCTATAAAACTCCAGACGCTTTGATGAACGTTAGTATTGTGATTTAAACCCGGATCAAACTCAGACTTGATAGTGAGAAGATTAGAGTCCGTTTACATCGACTGTTTGCATGTTATTTGCATCTTCATTTAGAGAAACACTAGATGAACAAAACAAAAGAACACGGTGTGTCACATGTTGATGGAAATCACCGTTTATCACAGAAATCTGTTGGTTTTAGTCTCAGAGTTACGTCTAAATGATGGGTGGATTTTCCAAACTTCATCATCTTCTCAAGCTCACGACAGATTGTGACTCGTTTGGTTTTAATCTCATATTCTCTTATAATTAACATCTGACTGAGGTGTCGTCATCGTATTGATTCATTGATTATCAATAAAACTTCACCTCAAAAGTCTTGAAATAGACTTAGACACAGACGTATTGAAGCTAGAGTGAGAACTAAACGTGTAATTTACCACTGATGGACGTTTTGTGTATAATTTAACCCTTTATGACATGAACCACATGGAGGATCAATATGCCCCAGTTCTTATATAAGCACCTCGGGACTGATGAAACTCCCTGTTCACACACACACACACACACACACACACACAGACTCAAGTCAAAGACAGTGAGATGTTGTGAATAAATTCACTAAATGAGACATCAGCTCTGTGGAGATGACACGTTTCTATTGGTTGGTGGGCGGACAAGACTCATTGATTTCCTTTTCCTGATTTCCTGATTTTTCTTCTTAAATTTTTTTTGTCCTCAGTTCCACCTCTTCTCATAAACTGGACATAATACTCAGAAATATTATTGTTTAAATACCGACACGTCCTTTATTTATGGCGTCTGCTTCATCTCTCTGGAGACGTGAGGTGAATGTTGAGGCGTTCAGAGTGACGGCGGTGGCGGCGGTGGCGGCGGCGGCGGCGGCAGCCACCTCATCTGTGATGATGAGTCGCCTGAAACAGTGACTGGATCTGGACGTCGTCCCAGCTGCTCCTGACGTGTGTGTGTTGAAACAGGAAGTGTGTTATGTAGCAGCTGAGTCAATCTCAGTTCGACTTCTTCTCACTTTTCTTTCTCTTCCTCCGTCCACACACACACTCTCTCTCTCTCTCTTCCTCTTCCTCTTCCTCTCTTCCCTCCAAACTGTTTCTTTCCTCTTTATTTCCTTTCACTAAGCGTGCAGTCTTAGCGCATTGGCACAGGAACTGTGAATGTGATCCCCGGCAGCCTGCTGCATTGCAGATAGAGATGATGAGCACACAGATTTGAGTCGTCACATTCAAACACGGTTGAAACAGAAAGAAGAGAAACTTTCTCAGTTCACAAAAAAAAAAAAAAAAAACCTGAATCATCCTCTGGTGGTTTGTAGCAGCAGATTAATGTCTCCACCGTCTCTGCTTTTAGCTCCGTCGGGTTTGACCGTCACCCCCAACCTTCACCCCGCCCCACGTCTCCATCCAGCATTCCCAGCTGCCATTTTCCCTCCATTTTGGGAAACCCATGTGGCTCCGTGTTTTAGGTCCATGTCTGTCACACACACACACACACACACACACACACGCTTCCTCCAAAAGTCGCTCTCTGAACCGAGGACTGAACCGAACGGGGATCAGCGTTGATGTGTTGGTGAGTCGGAGGTGACGGGATCAGATCAGAGGCCTCGGAGCCTCTTGGGATTATCATCACGCTTCGCTTTGCTTCTTTTTTCCAGACTTTTTTCTTCAACTCTGAGAATCAAATTTCAGATCTGAAGACTTCAGAGTTTTTTTCAGGTAGAAAATGAAAAACGGCGCTACAGGATTTGGATTTTATTTTTCAGTATTTTTCAGTATTTTTTCGTCCACCGGTTCTGTGAACCATGAACGCGTCGCTCTCATCGAGGTAATTGCAAAAGATCCAGGAGACACATTAGTCAAATGGGGCAAGAAAAAAAAAAACAGCCAGAAGATCAGACAGATTTTTGCTCGTCAGATTTATTTGGCAGAGAAAATGATGGCAAATTGTAAAAAGAAAAGGAAGACGATTACCCAACCGTCTGTTGCAAACATCTATCACCAACAGACCTGAGTTCGTCCTCGTTTCTGTGTCTGAGACGTTTTTTACTTTAGTTTAGTTTGTTTAAACTCAATAAAATCAAATAAATACCCAGGTTTAAAAAGGTAAACAGATTGTTTTCTCGACTGAATCTACTAATCTGTGCTTCTGCTTCGCTCGTGGCTTCGGTTGACCTCTGCCTCGGTCGATATCTCTGTCTCCTCTTGATGCGACGACTTGGCCGTCGCCCATCGAGTCTTGAGGACGGTTAAGACCGTTAATCCCTCCTGGACTTAATCGTTTAGAGTTTCACTCCTTTCACTTCTTGCACCTTTAACTGAACCTACTGAGGTTTGAGATGTGAGTCCGTCCTTTACTCGTCTAATCTCTTTTCTTTTTTCTGAGTTTCGCCACCAGAAGACACAGTGTGGTGTGAACATTCGGCAGCCAGCGTCAGGCGGCACTCACCCCATGAATAAGACATTTGTCTGCTGAGCTAATTAATCCTGAGAGGGGTCGGATGGCATCTGCCTCCGTGCCGCGTGACAGACAGCGAGAGCAGAGAGTTTTAGGACAGAACCACGTCGGGTCGGTTGGCTCGCTCTCGCTCCAGCGCTGTAGGAGTTTAACAAGAACCAGAGCAAGAGCCTGACAACTGCCTCCGGTGCTGGCACCAACCACGGCCACCTCCTTTTTTCATAAAGCTTGTTTATGTTATAAGCTTGTTTACTGCATGTGTCTCTCAGTGCAAGTTTATACTGACAATAGTGTCTCTCTCTCTCTCTCTGTGTCTCACATACACATGAACACACACACACACACACACACTCCTGCAGCGACGAGTTCAGCTCACCTGGAGGATCTGGCGTACCTGGACGAGCAGAGACACACTCCGTTACGCACCTCGCTGCGCATGCCCAGACAGAGCACCACCTGCGGGCCGGGTCGCTCCGGGCAGGACCTGAGAGGTGAGCGGCCATGTTTAACACACACACACACACACACACACACACACACACACACACACACTGGAAGCAAAGCTGCTGCACAAGGAAGCTGCAAAATTCAAAAGAAAATGCAGGTGCAGATTCAGGATATAAAGGATGTGTCGAAGTAAGAAGAGTTGAGATGCATCCTGGGAGCTGAGCGATAAAGATGCACATTATATATTCACCTTATATAACCTGAGTCATGTCTGTCTAATCTGACTCCTCTTTGAGTGTCAGTCCACAGTAAAATGCCGCTGAACCACCAGTAATGAACAAAACAACATGTCTGACCCTGACATGACGACATCTGCAGGTGGAAATGGCTTCAGATGACAAGTCCAAACATTCATCCCTTCAGATTTTTGTTTTGTTTCAGGTTGTGTTGCCAGGGTTTTGTACATTGCTTCATATCAGACACAGTTTCAGGAGCGAACAATGGGACATTGTTCTGTTCTTCACCCTCAAACAGAAACGATAAAGCAGCTGAGCTTAAAGCTGCAGGACGAGGAAGTTCAAATGAAAATGATTTCTAGTTTATATTTGTTCTGATGCTGCTGGACGTTGGAGTTTTATCATGTTGTTAAAATTCGTCCTCACTCGTCGACCAAAACAGCCTGATGTCACAACGTTACCAACCCCCCGTCGTCCTCTGTCACTTAGAGAGTGACGATCATTATAACGGCAGCTCTCTGCTTCATCCAAACAAACACAAATATGTGTCCCTGTGTGTTTTAAACACCTGTTAAGACCTCAACTGAGCCGTGACGTGATTCTGTCCTCCTCATCGTTCTGAGGGCTGACGGGGAGAAAAGAGACAGAATATGAGGAGAGTTCGTCTCAAAGCTTCAGTGTTTTTTAACCTCCGTCCTCCGAGGGCAGTCGAGTGTGTTTACAAGGCAGCCGACCGTGTCCCAGCATGCTCTCTGCCTCCACGGATCAGCGTCAGTTCACTGTGGAGCATGAGGAGGAGGGAGGTCACGTGACAAGAAAAGTCCCAGTGACTTTATTTCTTTAAAGATTAAAAGAAGAGAATCACTGAGCTGCTGTTGTGTCGACGCTGCTGGTTACAGACTCACTGATGAACCGGAGGAAGCTGATCAGGTGGAAACCAGTCAACAGATGCAGATCTTCTCTCTCTCCCTGTGTTTCTGTGTTTCTCTGTGGTTGTGGTTGGTTTGTATTTGATGCTGGTCACCAGAGGCCTGAGCTGCTGCTGCTGCTGCTGCTGCTGTTTTGAGGAGAGTGAGTCAGACTGTAAAGGACCTTCTTGTGCTCCTGCCTGCCTACCTCTAAGATTTACCACCCACCTTATCTATTCACTGCTAACTCTCTCACATAACTGTACACACACACACACACACACACATCCTGTCCTTCGTTTATCTTCACTTTCCTCTTTGTCTTCGTCTTTGTCCCTCTACTTCTCCTCACAAACACAAACCAACTGATTGTAGCTTCTGGCTAATAAAAATATTTTCATCTGCAGGAGGAAGGTTTATTACTCTCATATAAACTTCCCTGACAGGAGAGAAACATAAATAATAAGCGGTAGAAATAGATTTGAGTGGTATTGTTTTGGAGGTTAAAGCTGCTGATCTGCAAACAAATCTCATAAAAAAAAGTGAACATCCAGGTACGATGTAAAATAATCCTGTTTGCTCCAGTTTCTTCTGATTCTTTGTAAGAAAATTAACACAACTATTTGCTTCTGATTGAGGAAACGAACGTTGAGCTGCAGGTTTTCATTCATTACAACTTCATCTCGTGTTTGTAGTAAACAGACTGGGTCGTATCACAGTGAGATAACACAACAGATCTGACGACGCTGCACAAATATGTTTAACAACAAAACAACTCTGACATGTTTCAGTTGATTATCTCTCTGTTTTATCTACGATGATGCAATTTATCTGTTTCCTTGTTAATTTTAATCTGATAAACATTTTCATTTAAACAATCCAGACTTTAAAAGTCCCGCTGGAGGATTCAGCTTCTTATGTAACCTTGATGTATTTTATTTTATTTTATTTTTTATTGTAAATTTTGTTAAATGAAAGTTTGTAGACACGAGGAAGATTACCATATATTTTGTGAACAGATGCATCAGCCACGGGCGCGTTTAGGTTTTTGTTTTATTGCTCGATAAGTTGACTCTGTAAATTACATAAGATTTGATTTATATAAAAAAAAAAAGAAATTATGTAAGTTCCTGTTGCTGCTGTAGCTCCACATCCACTGCTGAGAGAAGTGACTTGAATTTAAACACATCAGCCGTTAAAAAAACACAGCTCTCACCTGACCTGAGGTAACCTCAGAGCAGACTGATCATCTCTTCCTCCTCCTCTTTCCATCATTTCCTCCACTTCCCTCTCCTCCTCCACTTCCTCCTCCTCCTCCTCTGCATCTTATCTCCCTCTTCTTCCTCCTTCTCGAGGCTGTAGAGCCGACGTGACTCATCCTCACCTGGTGAATAATTAAAACGTCTGAGACTCTCGCTCCGTCTGGACGAGGAGGGGGTTAGTGGAGGATGAGGAGGAGGAAGGAGAGGGGGGAGTAGTTGGAGTGATACCTTGCTCAACGTCGCCTGAGGGAGAGTGTTATGGGCTGGATTATGAGCCACTGTCATCCACTCCTCTCTCTCTCTTTCACCGTCGTGGAAAACAAGTCCCTCAGCCCCCGTTTGTGCAACATGGCTGCCATGTTTTCCTGGAATACGTGACACAGAGGAGCAGTAGAGTAGCGGCTGCGAGTCGAGTCGTGTAATTGGAGGATGATGGCGCCCGACGGTGTGAGGGCGTGTTCACTAATTCCACGAGGAAACAGAAAGGAGCTTTAGCTTTTACAGGCACATTTGGCATCAAAGGACTCCCGATATAATTGAATTAACTCCACTTAAAAACAAGAGCGGCCGTCGGGTAGAAGAGAGATGAGGGACGGTTGTAACAGTTTGTGTCTCAGATTCCATAACTTACAGAAGGTTTTTTTTAACATCTCTATATGTTTATGTGACGTGTGTCGACGCTAAAACATCTTCCTGTGGTTTAATAAGAACATAAATAACAAAGGAAAATGTTTGACACTTAAAGAAACAACAGACATCAACTTTGAGTTTGTGTTCATTGATGTTAATGTGTGTTAATGTGGTGCTGCCTTTGCACTTAACACAGGTACACTTCCATGTAGTGTGCTACGTGTGCTTCCATAGTGCCCGTACTTCGACGTACTTCAAGTCCGTGGTCTCAAATGGTTGTTCACTGACCAGAAACGAGGATCAACGTCTTCTTCTTCTTCTCCTTTTTAATGGTGAATCATCACTGGACAGAACGTTAATCATGGATCTGGACCGTGATCGTCTCCACCAACATATCTGCCGGCTTGTTTTCAATTCTAATCAATAATCAAAGTCTCAGTAGTGCTGATGTTTGCTTGTGTGGCTCCATGTTTCATGTGAGGTGGAGATTACGCCGCCGCCGCCGTCCCTCCTCTTCTGCTACGTAGCCAAGATGGCGTCATTGAGGGAGAGAAGTGTCTGTTGTTAGTTACACGTCAGTTCACTGTGTTTTATCAGACTGGTGTAAATATGTAAATATCATGTGAGTATTGAAGTATGAAGCCGGACGGTCCCACCTGCACTTTTTCACGTGTGAGGTCAGACAGGAAGTGGTTACACATGACACTGATCACATGACTCTAATGTTCATGGTCAAAGTGAAGCTGTTACAACCGTCCTCACTGACGCGTTACATCACTTCATGGACGTTTTGTGTCGAGTTTGCAGTGAAACAATCAGACTGATTTTATTTAATACGTCAAACTGCAGCTGAAGCTTTTCACCACTTCTCAGGTGAATCTGTTTGTACTTTCTGCTGATTGTATAAGTCCCTCTATTCTTTCAGATTATAATTAGCGTCCTCTGCAAGAAGAAGAAGAAGGAGGAAGGAAAAAAAAAGGGGGGAGTCATGCTTGCAGCAGCACTTTGGGGCTTTGATGTGTGGTAAAAGAATACATAAAGAGCAATATCAGCTCATTACGTTATGTAGCTGCTGCTCTAAATCAGCACAGCGGAGTCATTTACACAAGACGTACAGCTCTAATGCTGCGCTCTCTCCCTCCCTACGTGATATATTTCACTGAAATGTACCTGCACACTGTAAAAAACAAAAAAAAGATTCTGCCGACACATAAAAACTCCCGCACGCTCTCACCGTCTTATCCCACCGGTCTAGTGTGTGATACATATTTCCTCCAGCTCTGACTCACACAGTTTGCTGCAGAGCAACTTCTCACCGTTCGCTGCAAGAATCAGAAAAAAATCTGATTTTACACTTTGACTTTGAGCGTCTGTGTAATGACTTCAAATTTAAGATTTGTCTTGAAGTGAGATGGATTCATTTATATTAAGACACACACACACACAGAGCGAGGATCATGGATTTTGAGGTTTGCAGCGTCTCATCCTCGGGTCGAATTACCACCAGCACTGGATTCAATTACTTTTATGGGGATTGATTGATCTCGCCCTGGCGCAATGAAACCAATTAGATTTTCCCAAAAGTGCAAACCTTCCCCACCCTCACACTGCAGACTCACGGAGGAAGACGCTCGATGTAATTCAAAGGATTTCAATTAGTAATCGACCTCAGGTCTGGTGGTTCCCTCATGGTTCTGACATCACGATGAGCTGATGCTGATGCTGATGCTGCTTCCTGTTTTTGTTGTTTTTGCTGCCATCATTGTGCTCACTGCCTCTTTTCTTTTCTTCTCTTTCTTCCCTCTCTCATCACCATCATCATCATCATCACTCCTGTCTTCTCTTCTCTTCTCTTCTTTTTCTCTTTTATGTCCTTTTGCTTTTGCCGTTCGTCTCAGCTTCTGCTAATAACACCCATGCCTGGCAATCGCAGTCACGTAAGTTCCTTCAATTTTCATTTGTTGCTGCGTTTCTGCTTTTGCAAAATATGTTTTATTGTTATTATCATTCATGGACAACTCTCTCAGTCTAAATCAGATGCAATTACCAATGACACATCAGATTTTTATTTATTTTTTTAATTCTCAAAGCTCAAATCAGTTTAAAAGCCTTGAAATGAACCCTGGAGATGAAACCCGGAAGCAACAGAGTCATTTTTTTTACACTGAATTTATCACAGAGCTTCAGAAGTTCAGACCAGATTCATTTTACCCTCATTAGTCTTTAATGGTCCATATGTTCAGCTGAAAAGATGCCCAACCTCTGGAGGACTTTAGTTTAATGACTCCCCCTAGTGAGTAAAACCAACAGTCAGCGGCTGCTGCTGCTGCTGCAAAAAGAAGAAGAGGAAGAAGAACAAGTCACTCCCTTCATTTTCTTCTTTTTTTTTTTGCTTTTTTGCAAAAGACCACAATTAATTTTAATTATTCTATTATAAAACACAATCTGTTCCTCAAAGTGGAGAGAAAATAATGTGAATAAAACAAGAAATGAGCTGAATTTACATAAACTTTATTAACCTGCAATAAAATCTCTGTGAATACACTTTATCTTTCAAAACCTATCAACAATTTGGACAAAACAAAGTTAAAAATAACATAAATGTGATTTATTATGTTCATTAGATAAAGATTCAGCTTAAAAATGAACTAAATTAACATAAAAACACTAGTATTATGTGCACAGAAGGATAAAGGTGCAATTGTTCCTCTAAAAACATAAATGCTTTTATAGTTGTAATATTTCTAATTAACCTCCTGTTTTCCTTTGACTCGTCAGTGCGTTTTGCGCCGTATCGTCCTCAAGACATCGCCCTCAAACCTCTTCTGTTCGAGGTGCCGAGCATCACCATGGACTCGGTGTTCACCGGCCGCGAGTGGCTCTTCCAGGAGATCGACGCTCACCTCAACAGCCCCAACGCCGGCACCAACCGCGGCGTCGTCGTCGTCGGAAACATCGGCTTCGGTAAAACGGCCATCATCTCCCGCCTGGTGGCGCTGAGCTGCCACGGGACACGGATGAGACAGATCGCGTCAGACAGTCCGCAGGCGTCGCCCAAACGTAAGGAAATCAAAGTCACGCGTCAGACGCTGCAGCCTGTTTGTTTTGGCTGTAAAGATGACCTGACCCTGACTGGTCTGTGTTGTCTTGTGTCCAGATGGAGAGGGGCTCCCTCTCACTCAGCCTCAACCCACGCACGGCACCCTGGGAGGAGGCAGCTGTCCCGGGACCCCAGAGATGAGGAGACGTCAGGAAGAAGCCATGAGGAGGCTGGCGTCTCAGGTACCGACGTTACAACACCGCTCATTAGTTCACATCATCTATTCTTCAACCGTTTCCTCTTAGAAATACAAAAAAAAATGCACTTGTGGTGATTTAAAACTCTGCTGTAATTGCTGTATTTTATGAGAAGATAAGAGCAGAGTCCCAAACCACTTTAGATCATTTCCTCTCACAGCTGCGTGGAAGAAAAAGATATTCAATTATATTAAATATTATGTCAAGAGTCTCATTTACATACTACTGCACTGTAATTTATTTCTTCATCAAAGAAACTGAAACGTTTTTTTTATTATTATTATTATAAAAGTAAATTTTATTGTGATTCCTGAAACTTTGGGGATTTTTAGAAACTTTTTTAGACAACAAATAACAAAAATAATCATCTTTTAAGAGAAAAGTGATGTTTTACCTCCTCCTGTGTTATTTAACTTTAACTCCACCACGTTTGAAACCGACTGTTGAACTTCACCTTTTCTCTCCTCCATCTCTCCCCTTCCCCCTGCTGCTTAGCCATCTGCACCCCCGCCTCCTCCTCCTCAGTCCCAGCCTGATGCATTATGCAGATGTGTTTAAAAAAGAAAAAACAACTTTGCCAGGGAGCCTTATGAAATATTTATACCTGCAGAAAGCCATTTCCCAGCCAAGCTATTAGATCTTGTTAACTCTGTGCATTAATAATTGAGCTCACTCCCTTTTTCACCCCTTTTGTTTTAAAGCCTTTAAAGTCCATTGTGGCTGAAAAAAAAAAAATTAGCATTGCATTATGATGAATCGTTTTTTCTTTTTTTCTCTCTCATCGTTGCCACCGCTTCTAAACTCTCTGTGATCTCTGAGTCCCTGCGAGCGTTTCGACCTCACACCTGCTGCCGTTTGTTTGTCCAACGACACAAAAAAAAAAAATCCATCCTGCAGATAACTTATTCATCAAGTCACTCACTCGTTCAATCGTTCATCTGAACACGTTTCCAAACTCGAAGCTGTGAAATGTGACGGTTTAACACTTGACTCCTTCGTGACACAGTCATCTCACACATGAACATGCATGAGCTCACCCCACATCTCTCTCTCTCTCTCTCGACAGCCGGAAACTATGAATTATTAATATCTAAAACCCAACACCGAAACCAGAAGTATTATGTTTCATTATTCTGCAATCATCCACCATGAAGCTGACTCGGTCCCAAATGAGTTGTTGCTGTATCGACACAAAACGTGTTGTTTCTAAACTTGTGTCACGTGACTATAAATTCCCAGAGGTCAATGAGGGTCAAGATCATCACAGGACGGGTTGGATGGAGACGCTCACTTTAATATCTGTCTCGACTCTCTGTCGCCCCCAGGTGGTGGCGTACCACTACTGCCAGGCAGATAACGCCTACACCTGCCTGGTGCCGGAGTTCGTGCACAACGTGGCGGCGCTGTTGTGCCGCTCGCCGCACCTGGTTTCCTACAGAGAGCAGCTGCTGAGGGAACCGCATCTACAGAGCGTCCTGAGTCTACGATCCTGTGTCCAGGACCCGCTGGCCTCCTTCAGGAGAGGAGTCCTGGAGCCTCTGGATGCACTTTACAAAGGTACAAGACTGTGAAGACGCAGCGACAGTTAAACACCTTCCAGGAACAGTTTCACGTGTCTACAATCGAAATAGGTTAGATTCAGATTAGATGCTTTTATTGTCTCAGTTTAAAGTAACTAAACTCTCTGGAGTAAAAACAAAATACACGTGTGATTTAATAGATAAAAAGAGGAAATGATGAAGTGTGTAAGATATAATATTACACTGACAATGAAGATGAAAATTTACATCAATAAATTAGAGATTTTCAGTCTCAGGAGCAAATTTTTCTACAAAACAAATTAGTTAAATAGTTTTACTCAATGTTGTTGACAGTTCTGGTTCATTTTTACTAAATGTTTCTGCAAATACAATCAACATTAGTACAAACATGGTTTTATTTAACCAGAAGAAACATTATAAGTTTGTTTTTTACTCAACAGAAGCTGTGAAATCAACGGGATCATTTCTTCTTCTTTTCATAATTTTCACCTTTTAATGAAATTATCTGAATGCTTTTGTTCTGACTAGAAAATATAAAATAATAATCTTGATCTTGTAGCGTAAAATAATCTCCAGACATTTGAAGTAAATTCTGCTCCTTGTTCTGTTCACTTTGATTTATTTCCTCCGTCGGTTCAAATGTCTGCACATTTTTCATAATTATCATTTAAAACTGTTTACTTCACAATTCAATCTCTGCAGCTTTTGGCAATTTGTACAGTTTATTGATGCCTGCGCAAACCTCACTATCCAATTTAGACTTTCACTTCGAGCCCTCGGTGCGTGATGCTCGACGCCTCTCATGCCAAATGTTCTGAGTATAATCAAGATTAACGTCTGTAATCTCGACGCTTTGACTGAATTTTTCATAAGACTGAAACTTATTGAACCAAACCTGAGTTTCACAGGAAAATCAAACAACACGTTTTAACTTGTGAACGATTGTGTTTGATCAGAGAGGAAGATCAGCTCGGAGGAGGACCTCATCATCCTCATCGACGGGTTGAACGAGGCAGAGTTTCACAAACCGGACTACGGAGACACCATCGTGTCCTTTCTCACCAAAACCATCAACAAGTTCCCTCCCTGGCTCAAACTGGTGGTCACGGTCCGGACCACGCTACAGGTACCATGGCTTTATTTACAGCTGAGAAGACTATTTCAACGTTTTCACTAATTCAACTGAAGGAAACGAAGTGAAAATATTGAATTTTCCTCGAAAGCAGCTTCACACTCTTTGTTTCTGACCTTCTCGTTTTTCCTCTCTGCGCATTATTCAGTCGAATAAATCGGCCTCTGTCTCCTCTATCTCCGTCTGCACTCGCTTTTATCTTTCATTCATGAGGAAGGAATGAGTTTAGACTCTTTTGTCTTCACCATTATCGCCCAGAACAAATGAAATGTTTGTGTTTGTGCAGGAGATCACCAACGCGCTGCCGTTCCACCGCATCTCTCTGGACGGTTTGGAGGAAAACGACGCCATCGACCAGGACCTGCAGGGATACATCCTGCACCGCATCCACAGCAGCCCCGAGATCCAGAACAACATCTCGCTCAACGGGAAGATGGACAACACCACCTTCGGCAAACTCAGCGCCCACCTCAAGGCCCTGAGTCAGGGCTCATACCTGTACCTCAAACTCACCTTTGACCTCATCGAGAAGGGCTACCTTGTTCTCAAAAGCTCCAGTTATAAGGTGAGAAACAGAGACATGAGTCATTTATCCTTTAAAGATCACAGAAACACATCCATACATCCGTTTAAATTTGCCGCAAACGTTCACTCTGGTTACATTTGTAACAATATGATATTTATCACAGTATTTGGGTGTTTGATAATAAAAGTAGCCAGTCACAGACTGAAGCAGGAACATTTAGTGTTTAAGAACCAACAGAGAAATAAAAAACGTCACCGACGTTTGTGAACTTTGTCGCGTTGAACGCTGCCGTCCGTGTTTGTGTGAGGAGGAGGGAGCTGTCGGTTTGTTGTTGTTGTTGTTGTCGTCGTCATCGTCGTCAGTTCACGTTGTGTTTCTCGTTGGAAAACATTTGTGGCGGTCAGTGTTGATTCTGTGGTGGCTCACCACCCTGGAGTGAATACTGATGATTTGTTTGTCACAGTCTCGCCTTGTTGCATCTCTAATCAAAGGTCAAAGGTCATTATGACATCATGAAACAGGTTTTCATCCTTTTGACCGTTATATTACAAGACCGACTTGAGGGAATCACCATTTAATTTAAGCAAAACATTTGTTGGACTCATCACATGATCACATGATCAGGATTTGGTCGGTAAAACATCAACGTTCAATTTGAAACGGTTAGATTTTAGGGGTCAAAGGTCAAAGGTCAGTGTGACGTCACAAAACAAGTGTTTTAGCCTTTTGAATGTGATGTCTCATTACTCAATATTTTGTTATACATATTTAATTTAATTAATTTAATTTATAATAATTTAAACAGAAATGTTCATTAGACTCAGATGAGAGTTTGTTAGAGTTTAGTGGATAAAGGTCAAAGGTTAAAGGTTGTTAATTTAAAGACTAATAACCTGCCTCTGGTGCTCAACTACAACAGTGATTCTAGTTCGAGTATAAAATAAAAATCCGTATAAATTTTCCTCCGTATCTAAATAACCTGCTGATAATCGTCTCTACAAACACGAGTCTTTTTATTGACCTGCTCTCTGGCGCCGCTTTGTCATCATTGAACACCTTTTTTTGATAAACAAAGCCATTGAAGTGTTTTACTGTGCATTTTATAATGAAATATTTTATCTCGCACCTCAGGATTTATTTCATTTCATGTATTCAGAAAGAGCTTTAAGGCTCCATAAAACTGACATCTAGTAAATTCCTGCTTCTCGTCCGTGAGTTAAGACGAGTGTGGAGCAGTCGGAGATGCGCTTCACAAACACGTTACATTATTCATGTTCTGTAGAGACGATCCAAAGAGAATCAGCATTGTAATTTACATCTCTTCCTCTTCCTCAGGTGGTTCCCGTCAACCTCGCTGAGGTTTACCTGCTGCAGTGTAACATGCGCTTCCCGACGCAGTCGTCGTTCGAGCGGGCGCTGCCACTGCTCAACGTGGCCGTGGCGTCGCTCCACCCGCTGACCGACGAGCAGATCTACCAGGCCATCAACTCCGGGTCGCTACAGGTAACGAGGACGCGTCGACTCACACCTTCTTTCTCTTTAAATAACCAGTTTCTGATTAGATGGTAAAATTTAAATGCAAGAAGTGAAAACCGGACTGATTAAAAAAAAACAGTAGGAGCATGAAGGTGGAGCGGTGAGGTACAAGGTTAATGTTTTAAAAAAAGAATTAATATTTAATAAAAAAATAACCTTGTGATCAAAGTTCTTCCTACGGTTAAAGAGCAAGATTTTAATATGTATGAAACACAAGTTTGAAAAGGTTTTACTTCATCTTCGAGCCGAAATAAATGAATCAGTAATGAAATGTATAAAATATTATTAAAGTTTCACCACAAAGAAGATCATATTTTAATGCTTCTATTTGTTGTGTATTTGCTGTTTAATTTATTAATTAAACTCCAGATGAAACAAGGATGTTTTCATGTTAAACTGACGTTTATTTCTTCAGAAACTTAACACTTCATTTATCATTTATCAGTCAACAAATTAAACGTAAAATAGAAACTGTAACGTCTTGTCCGTGTCTTCAGGGAACTCTGGACTGGGAGGATTTCCAGCAGCGCGTCGACAACTTGTCCGTCTTCCTGGTGAAGAGAAGAGACGGGACCAGGATGTTCGTCCACCCGTCCTTCAGAGAGTGGCTCATCTGGAGAGAAGAAGGAGAAAAGACCAAGTTCCTCTGTGACCCGAGGTAAAAACCAGACAACGAAACAGTTTGTTCCACGAAATTAAAACAAAGTTGAGTTGTTCTTTGATGCAGTTTCTCAAAAGTCAACTGTTTTTCAAGAAAGAATTAAAATTATTCTGTTAAAAAACAAAAATGTTACATATTTAAGTGTTTTATTACAAAAAAAAAAGGTTTGAAACATATTTTTGTATCAGTATCTGCAGCGTTTTGGTTCCTACTAATGAAATAAAGAGTTAAACACTGCAGTGACTCTAATCTCAGTCTAATCACTAAACTAAACTAAACTGAACTAAACTGTTTGGGTTAATGAGGCTGCAGCAGCTGTTTAATGAAATGTTCTTTTAAAACCGCGACCGTGACTCAAGTTAATCAGTGAAGTGTAAATAAAAGTGTCTGAGTTTGTCACAGGTGCAGGAAGAGTCTTACCTTTTATTCTGTCACGTTTGACGATTAAAGATTAAACACTTGAGTGTGTGTGTGTGTGTGTGTGTGTGTGTGTGTGTGTGTGTGTGTGTCTGTCTGTCGTCTCTCTACAGGAGCGGACACACACTCTTGGCCTTCTGGTTTTCACGACTGGAGAATAAACTGAACCGACAGCAGACGATCGAGCTCGGTCATCACATCCTCAAAGCACATATCTTCAAGGTGGAACATTATCTGTGTCCACACACTCTCTCTCTCATACACACACACACACAGACACGGCTGAATGAATATTTACTCTTTCTCTCTGTTTCTGTTCTAGGGTCTCAGTAAGAAAGTCGGGGTTTCCTCATCGATCCTACAAGGCCTGTGGGTTTCCTACAGCACCGAGGGTCTTTCAGCTGCTCTGTCCTCACTGAGGAACCTCTACACTCCAAACATCAAGGTACCGGCGCCAACATGGCAGAGAATATATCAATATTAAACAGCATCTCCACGTGTTACTAACTGTTGATTTATCGGTACGTGTCCAGGTGAGTCGGTTACTGATGTTGGGCGGAGCCAACGTCAACTACCGGACCGAGGTGCTGAACAACGCCCCCGTCCTGTGCGTCCACTCCCACCTGGGCTACATGGACATGGTGGCTCTGCTGCTGGAGTTCGGCGCCTCCGTCGACGCTCCGTCAGAAAGCGGCCTCACGCCGCTCGGCTACGCCGCCGCCGGAGGTCACATGACCATCGTGACGGCGCTCTGTCGCAGGAGAGCGAAGGTAAAGAGTCGCTCAGATGAATTAAATCTCTAAATAAACATCGATGACGTTTCTGATCAAAGCTGCGTCAACAGGTCGACCACCTGGATAAAAACGGTCAGTGCGCTCTGGTTCACGCGGCTCTAAGGGGCCACATGGAGGTGGTGAGGTTCCTCATCGAGTGCGACTGGAGCCTCGGACTCCAACAACAACAACAACAACAACAGTCACCGCAGATGCAACAACAGGCGAATTTCACCAAGAGTCACGCGGTTCAGCAGGCGCTCGTCGCTGCAGCCAGTATGGGATACACAGAGGTACCAGATAACCTGCAACTTTACTTATTATTGTAACAATTTCATGTAATTTTCTTCATCGTTTCTCGTTTAATAACAGGACAGATGTTTGATGAAGGTGGAGGCGTCAAATAAACCCACTGGGTTTTGTTATTTCTGTCGTTTGTTGTGTATTTTTAAAAAATAAATCAAACTAAATTTGAATAGATGCAACTTTAATTATCATTGCATCATTTTAAGGTTTGAATTCAGCTGTAAAACTCATTATTTCTCATTTATAATCAGAGAAGCTGCAGGATTTGATTTGTTAAAGTAACAGTCTCTGTAGTTTATCCTGAAACTTTTTGACAAAACATTTGCAAAGATTTCTTGAATCCGCAAATATTTACTTGCAAGCGATCGTCTTCTTCTTCTTCTTCTTTGCAGAATATTTTGTCATGTTGCTGGAACTTGTAGATCAAATAAAACCAGATATAAACAGCTCTTTAGCGCCACTAGAGGTTGGAGAAATAACTGCAGAAGAAACCTTTGACTTGGACTCTGGAGGAAACAAATAATTGTCTTATTGTTCAATAAACGCGTCCGATCGTCTGTTCAGCTGATTACTGTTTTGACAGATTGAAGTGGAAAGTAGATTTATAACGTTGTGTTTTTTTTTTTTATTATTATTTTATTGTCATTTATTGGTGTTTATCCTCTTTTATCTCTGTGACACTTGGACATTAATCTGTGTCATCTTCTATCTAAATCTCCATCAGATCGTGTCCTACCTGCTGGACCTGCCAGAGAAAGATGAAGAGGAGGTGGAGAGGGCTCAAATCAATAACTTCGACACCCTGTGGGGGGAGACAGGTGGGAATGTACCTGCTGTAGCCAGACATCACGCCGATAAATCCTCCATTTCTGTGGCGACAGATGGTGTGTGAAGGCTTAATAGTTCACGTAGCTGTGAGATCCTCCTCGTCCTGAGACGCTCAAGTCAATGACTCTCTTTCTTTCTTTCTCGGTGGTTGTTTTTTTTAATGGATGTGTTTTTGTGAGCGTGGCGCTGCGAGGCGGAGCGCTGCAGTGCGGATGTGAAGGATCGTTCTTGTGTCTGTTGCTGCTGCTGCTGCTGCGTCAGATGCTGATGGCAGTGCAGTGGTGTCACTGGAGCAGAGACGGGGTTGGGCCTCACACAGAGGAAAGAGAGGTGGGGGAGGGAGGGAGAGAGGGAGGGTGAGTGTGCTCCAGGGTGTTTAGAAATGACTGGTCTGATTGCACTGTGGAGGCTGTAGAGAAATGTAATGTTTCGTTGTAACCTAAAGCTGTGAAGCCGTCATTGTTCCCTCGACGCCGACGCAGCGTTTGGAAGAATCTGCTTCTCGTTGTCGTTTTTAGAAAACGAACAGAAACTTCGCTCAGACGCAGTTTGATGACGACGGTTTGTGCAGCAGGAGGAATATTATTTATACATCATCACTTATAGATGTCAAGTGTTTTGACAGGAAAACACTGACACAGCTGCTTTAATTGTTCCAGTTATAATCATCAGATCTTCTCTTCTTTTCTTTTAAAATCACATCTATAAAACAATGTGACTGTGATTAAACTCAGAGTTATAATTATAACCTGAATCTTCATCTCCTGTTGGATAATTATAACATAGAAAACTCTTATTGTTTTATTAAACCTGTTATTTTCTGATGAACAGATGATGAGTGTCATGTTTTTTAAACGTCAGGAAGCAGCTAGTTTCAAAATAAAAGCGTCTAAAAAGCCACGTGTTCGACAAACACACCTGAAGTTTTAAAGATTTTATTTCTAACACATTATATTTCTTTTCCTCCGGTCTCTGATCATGTGTCGTTTCTGTCTCCAGCTCTGACCGCAGCCTCCGGTCGAGGGAAACTGGACGTTTGTCGTCTGTTGCTGGAACAAGGCGCCACCGTGGCTCAACCCAACAGACGCGGCATCGTCCCGTTGTTCAGCGCCGTCAGACAGGGACACTGGCAGGTCGGTCACACATCTCACCTCCTGCAGGCAACCTAAGTCACAGCTCTCCTGGTCGACCACAATGGGTCCTTGGACCGAAAAAACCCTGAATTACACACGTCCTGTATCTTGATTTAAACGATAACTATTAGTGTGAGTCAAGACTATGTTTGTGGTGTAATTGTTGTTTATAAATTTGATCTCCATTGACTCTTATTTATAATTTTTACAGAATGGGCCCATTTACCTCCAGTCCATGGGTCATATGCTTGGAAAAATAATGAACCAGAGTCAATGGAGATAAATGATGTTCTGGTCCAGGTTGAAACGTGTCCTGGTTTTAACATGTGATGTTAGTGAATGTTAAAGATAATGTTTGACATGGAGAGAGTCTGTTTAGTGACAGGGTTAGGGTTAGTTACTGTAGGTTTAGTGTGAGACCACGTAGCGACTACAACGCTGGTCTCTGACGCTAACGTTAGCTTAACAGCAGCTACGCTAACCTAGAAAATATCTGACCTGGTCAGTTTTATCACCTGCTCCTCGTTCTCTCTTCAGTCGGGAAGAAACTGTGACGTGACGTCACCTACCAGACTGTTGGTTTGTAGTCGAACCAATTAAATCAACAATTACACCACAAACATGGTCTTGACTCACTGATAGTTTCATTTAAATTAAGAGACAGGACGTGTGTGATTCAGGGTCGAAGTCAAAGTGGATCAGAAGATAATTCTTATCTCTCCATTGACTGTCAGTCTTTTTTTTTTTTTTTCAAGGTCCAGTGGGTCGACCAGGGCGGGCGTGACTCCACAATACATCAACATAAAACCATGTGATGTGATGATTATACTGTTTGTATTTCTGTTGATCCAGATCGTGGACCTGCTCCTCACACACGGAGCAGACGTGAACCTCGCTGACAAACAAGGTCGGACCCCGTTAATGATGGCAGCCTCAGAGGGACATCTGGGAACGGTGGAGTTTCTACTCGCTCAAGGTGAATCAAATTAAATCAAATCAAAAAGTAAATCAACTCATCTGAGATGAAAACACTTTTACACATTTAAACAAAACTTCTCATATTTCATTTAATTTTATTTCCACTGATTTTTCTATTCTTCTGCTGCAAATTTCAGTGTCTAACGTGTTTAGATATTTGTCTTTTAACATGTTTAAACTGTCGTCATCTCTCTTATAAAACCACACGTTATTACAGTCACGTTATGTTTAATAGAGTTAAATATAAGACGTTTGTGTCCCTGCAGGAGCGTCTCTGTCTCAGATGGACAAAGAGGGACTGACCGCTCTGAGTTGGGCGTGTCTCAAAGGACATTTACCCGTCGTCCGTTGTCTGGTGGAGAGCGGAGCCGCCACCGACCACGCGGACAAGAACGGACGCACGCCGCTCGACCTCGCCGCTTTCTACGGCGACTCAGAAGTGGTGAGTTGACGAAAACTGAAATGACTCGTCTGAATATGTGACTTTAACCCGAAAAGATGTTTTACTAGAAACTGAAAAGAAACAACATTGATCTCAGAGAACAAACTGCCTTTTTTATTATATGATAAATTAAAATAATAAAATTATAAATTACTTTTATGGTCTGTCAATCAAAGATGGATTTTGTGGGAATATTCAATGATTAAGTTTGAAATTATTTTAACCATTTAAGTATAATTTAATAGAATTTAAATTATAATTTTATTTGAGATGTTTATTTATTTCACATATATATATATATATATATATATATATATATATATATTATTATATATGGTTTTTATTGTTATTATTATTGTTGTTATTTATTTTTTTATTTTATTATTATTTCTTAGATTATTAGAGGTCTCAGAAACTCATGTAGCAAAGTGTTGACTCATTTAATTTACATGATTAAACCTGTTTTTTTTTACTATTGTTCTTGTCTTTGTTTTAATGAAGAGGAGCTCCTCTTTGTCGTCCAGATCAGACAGGAGATGTGATTCACGGTTTCAGATTTCAGACGTGTCTGGTCTCTTCTCCTGCAGGTCCAGTTCTTGGTCGACCACGGCGCCATGATCGAACACGTGGACTACAGCGGGATGCGTCCTCTGGACCGAGCGGTCGGCTGCAGAAACACGTCGGTGGTGGTCGCTCTGCTCAAGAAAGGAGCCAAGATAGGTAAGATCAGGCTTGACGGAGCCGAGAGAGAAGAGTTTTTATTTCAGAAAACAAACGTCGTCTTCTTCTTCTTCTAAAAATCAAAACGCAGCATCGTTGACCTGCAGCCGCGTTAAATGATTAAAGATCATTTAGTTTTGAAGCATGAAGCTGCATGAGACGATGGTGAAGGGAAGAGAACCAGCTCCTGCTCTTTAAGAAGCAGTGAAAGTGTTTTTTCTTCAGTCAGCCATGGATTCAGGCTCGTGTCTCCATGAAGCTTAAACCACTTCCTGCTCCTGTACTGTCATCCGCCCCCTGCTGCCACACCGTGCTGCTTCTCCTCAGCTATTTCTGGCTCTGATGTGTGTTTCTTTTTATTGTACTACTGTTGCCACTGTTTCTCTCTCTCTCTCTCTTGCTGCCTCTGTTTGTGTCTCTCGCTCATGATATTCTCTCTCAATCACGCCACACGGTGGTTGTTCAGAGACAGGTTGTTATTAGCGCCTGGCGGTGTTTCTTTTTAGTATCTATGTTTCTTTTTTTTTCTTCTTCTTTTTGTTATTTTGTTTTTTTTTGCTGAAGCACTTATCTCCGCTTCTCACTGCTGCTTTTTTTGTGTTCCTTTTTTCTCACTTTTCCTCCTCCTCCATCACCACCACCATCACCACTCTTTCTCTTTTTTTTCACCCTCCTGCTGTTTCTCTCTCTTTTCTCTTTTCTTTCCTCTCGCTCCTACGCATTCCCACACCCCCTCTGTTTTTTCTCTGGCAATTCTGGCTCCCTCCCTCCTCTGCCCTCCCACTTACACTCCTTTCCCCTCCGCTCATGACCTCCTTCCTCCTCCCCCCTCGCCTCTCTCTCCGGCCCCAGGATGTCAGACGCTGCCCAGTCGGCCCCGAGGTAAAGCCAAGGCTGTCGACTTCTCACCCCACCAGGCATTTTGACAGCTCTATCTCCTCTCTCTGTGTTGTCTGTGTCGTCCTAAGTGTCGGCAGGCGAGCTTAGCTTCCAAAACCGTCTCAATCTGACAAATAATAACACGCAAAAAGGTATTAGCACTGACAGCGATGCAGTCGGGATTGCCCTAGAGGTAGATGCTAAACGTTGGAGTGGTTAATGACAGCATGCCCGGCCTCCGGCCTGTGACGTCGTATCGAGGTGTTGAACTCATCATCCCACACAGATGCATGAAGTTAAGCTCTCAGTAACACTTTGCGTGGTAGTGATTTATGATTTAGCCGTAACGTGCATGTATCTGTAACTCCTTTGTGCCACCGCCACCACAGACTGAGGTGATAAACCATAAACCGTGCATCGCTCATCCTCCAGACGACCGATCTCGTCAGTGTCAGTTAGGACAGTTCCTACCTCCACCATCACCTCCACCAGCTCAGAGGACAGCTGCCGCCTGCAGAGCTCTGTTACAACCCTCCTGCTTGCCTCTTCTTGTTTATTGTACCTGTGTCTCCTCGTGCAAGACCCCCCCTCCCTCCTCCTTCCTCCTCCATCTCTGTGGTGTGTGTGTGTTTATACATGTCGAGGTTTGCTGTCGTGCAGAAACGAAACATAAAGGAATGTTTTTCTTTATTTTACATAAAACAAATGAACAGAAAACTGATAAAAGTTCATTTTTTTCTCTGTGAATCCTGAAGATAATAAGTGATAAAATAATATTCGACCCCGTCTGAAGTTCTCGGGGGTTTCACAGCAGATTTATAATCTTTTCCCGTCTTCTCTCATTCATTTCCTTCATTTTGGCTGTTGTCCTCATCCCTGTTATTACTGTTGTGTGTTGTGTCTTTTGCCTCTTCTGCTGCTGCCGCTGCTGCTGCTGCTTATTACCTGTGTGTCTTTCTCATTGTTGTTGTTTTGTTTTGTTTTTTTTTTTTCCTTCTTTTTTTTTTTCATCTGCTCCTTCCTGTGTTATCCAGGTCCGGCCACATGGGCCATGGCCACCTCCAAACCCGACATCATGATCATCTTACTCAGCAAACTCATCGAGGAGGGGGACAGTTTCTACAAGGTCAGAGAACAGGATCCAGTTTCTCTGTGTAAATTATAGATAATCTGTGATATTTTATACTTGATATAAATTGTAAAACGTTTTCTAAAGATGATAATTTGTCTGTTTTATCATCAATAAAAACGTTGACTCTCCAAGTCTGAGAGCAGATTATTGAATAATAACCAGGTTTCTTCTCTCTCTGTTTGTTGGACAGAAGGGGAAGGTGAAGGAGGCAGCGCAGCGTTATCAATACGCCCTCAAAAAGTTTCCACGCGAAGGCTTCAGCGAAGACCTCAAGACATTCAGGGAACTTAAAGTATCGCTCTTCCTCAACCTGTCCCGATGTCGGAGGAAAATGAACGTAAGTCGACGGAGTTTTACCATAAAAACATTTCTCTGAACGTTCTGGGAGAGAAAGAAGAGAGGGAAAAATTTTATACTATTACGAGCAGCTACAGGTGCAATAATAATAATGGTAATAATAATAATGTTGTTGTATCTGGGTCATGCAGCTCCAGAGGCTGGTGAATAATGTTTAATATAATATGCAATGTAGTGATATAAAGACATGCAGGGAGAGACGGAGATGAAGAGAGAGTTTACAGATTCACTGAGGACGATGCTTCGTAATTTTTCTTTTATTCATCGTTTCTTTTCTCCTGAATCTCTGCAGGACTTTGGGATGGCTGAGGAGTTTGCTACAAAGGCACTTGAATTGAAACCAAAATCATATGAAGCGTATTATGCCAGAGCACGCGCCAAGCGTAGCAGCAGGTACGTGACTTTATCTTTTATCCCTGATACAGATTTTAAAAGACTCTGCAGCATTTTTGACTTGAAGACTCAGTAACTGTTATTCTCTTATTTCCAGACAATTTCCTGAAGCCTTAGAGGACTTGAACGAAGCCATAAAGCAGTGCCCCAACAACCGGGAGATCCAGCGGCTGCTCCAGCGGGTGGAGGAGGAGTGTCGCCAGCTCAACCAGGAGGAGCTCCAGCAGCAGGACCTGGAGCTGGAGCCTCCTCCCTCACCTCCTCCTACACCTCCCCCAGAAGAAGAGGAGTCCTTGTCCCTGTCCATGCCCCTCCCTCCTCCACCAGAGCCCCGTCTGGAGGACATGGAGCCCGTCCAGGACCTGTTCGAGGATGAGGATTATCTAGAGCAGGAGCTGGAGGCCATGTCGATGGGTCTGCCTCCACCTGAGTCTCTGACTAATCCCTCCAGCCTCCCCATCATCCAGAGCCCACCGCTGTCCCCCACACATCCAGACCAGATCTATTTAACAGGAGGTTCCCCCATGGGTCAGCCCTACGAGTATCACCCCACCTCTTCCTCCATGTCCTCTCCAACTCGCGGGTCGTATCAGCCCACGTCGCCTTCTTTATCCCCGACGCATCAGAACCACTACCGCCACAGTCCACCTCACACTTCCCCCGTTCACCAGACGTCCTACCGCTTCAGCCCGCCGCCCATGGGCACCGGAGGTCAGGGGATGGACCACCAGAGTCCGCCGCCGTCCCCGTTACGTCGGGCTGCTCAGTACAGAGCCAGTCCACCAGTAGAGAGTGTTTGTCTGTATCGGTCCCAGTCCGGGTCTCCGGTCCGCTACCAGACGGAGCAGCTCCCTGGTCGACCCAAGTCTCCTCTGTCTAAGATGAGCAGCCAGCGTTCGTTCCAGCTGAGCTCGCAGCAGTCTCTGTCCTCGCAGCATCACCAAGCTCAAGGCCTCCGCCTGCAGCCGTCGATCGCCCAGATCGTCCGCACCAACCAGCCCAGCAACGTGATGGGAAACAGCAGCTACGGCGGCCAGATGGGCCACTCCATGGGCGGTCGGTACCAGGGGGGCTCGGTGGACGTGGAGAGCCGTCTGGTGTACCAGCCGTCGCTGGACGGACGCTCCATGCCGCAGGTCCAGCCCAGCCTCAGCTCTGGGGCCCTCTGTCAGCACGGCGGCCGAGGAGGGGTCATGGAGTCCAGCCTGTTGAAGGATGAGCTACCCCAGCGCCCCTCCTCTGCCTACCGCGCCAGCAGCGGGGGCCCGGGGGGCATCCGTTACAGCCAGACCCCCCAGATCAGCCGCAGCCAGTCGGCCGCCTACTACCCAGTCTCTGAACACATTCTGGAGCGAGCCAACGCCATGCCCCCCTGCCAGCTGGGCTCTCCAGAGATCCCCCATATGGTGAGACGCCCCGTCAGTGCCAATACTACTGAGATGAAGCAGCATGTGCCCACCCCCCGGCCGCTCATCCACTCTCAGAGCGTAGGCCTTCGATTCTCCCCCTCCAGCAACAACATCTCAACTGGATCCACCTCTAATTTAGCTCCAGGTTTCAGGCCGTCGTCCTCCATCCAGCAGATGGAGATTCCCCTGCAAGCCACGTACGAACGCGCCTGTGATGACATCTCCCCCATCTCGCCCTCGCAGGGCGGCGGGGGGTTGTATCAGGGCGAGACCACCCGCTCTAGAAACACGCCCTTCATGGGCATCATTGACAAGACGGCGCGGACTCAACAGTATCTGCATCAGCCCTCACGGTCCAGAGCCATGACGTCCATGGACTCGGCCATCAGCCCCACATCGCCCGGTCAGCTGGTGCAGCAGGGCTCCACCTACAGCCCCCCCGCCTCCCTGGGCAACATCGCCTACTACAACAAGACCAACAACGCCCAGAACGGACACCTGCTGGAGGAGGACTACTACTCCCAGACGCAGCCGCCGTCGCTGGGGAAACTGGCCAACGGTTCCCGCGGCAGCGGCGACATCCTGGAGCGGGTCAGTCAGGTGCCAACGTACCCGGACGTGAAGGTGGCGAGGACTCTGCCCGTGGCTCAGGCCTACCAGGACAACATGTACCGCCAGCTGTCACGTGACTCCCGCTCCCAAGGCCCCACCTCCCCCATCAAACCAAAGAGACCGTTCGTGGAGTCAAATGTGTGATGGATCGTCTGCGACTGGTTGGACTCGAATCATCAGAGGAGAAAAAAAAAAACAGTTCCTGAACATGAACCTTGTACATGTGTCACGGACTAAACTCGTCCTAAAGAACTAACGAGACACAGAACCAGTCAGAGAGAAACCAACACACACACACACAAGCTTAGGGTATTAGACATTATCTTATATGAATAAAGTAACTAACAGTGAAGCGATTATTTCATTATCATATTCTGCACACAGGTAAAGTAACAGGAGCGTCCTCAGTTCTGAATCAAAGACCAGTTCACTTCCAAAAAACGACGTGCGGCACAAAGTTCCCGCCAACGAACACGACGACGGGACTGAAAGAGGAAACGTACTAATCATCGGACTCTACTCGTGGACTCTGTATCCATCTTCTGTTCTTTCAAAGTGTGCTCTTAAGCAAGGTTGCTAGTAGGCTCTAATTCTATGTAATACAATATTATATGTTCAATACTGTACATTGCTCAGAAAAATACAAACGGCTCAAACAACTCAGTACTTAGAGAAAAATGACAATATTTATAATTAAGTTATATATTGTACATAGAAATAAAACAAAACATAGTTTGCGTTTTGAATTGTATTCTGTTAACCCTGCCTTTGTGTCCCACTGCGAGTCATGTTATGATGTGGAGGAAAACAAAAGTGAACGAGCCGGAGGAGGAGGAGGAGGAGGAGGAGGAGGAGGAGGGACGTAGACCAACTTTGATTGATTTATTACCTCGATTGTGTCAAAATAAAAGAGTTGAATGTGAGAGAATGTTTTTTTTACGCTGCAGTTTGTCCTCAGAGATGTTAACCACAATTATTTTTATAATTCATTCATTTTTGTTGATGTAAAATACCCGAGACAACATAAAGAAGCAAAACAAGCAGCTGAATTTACCAGAAAAATGACTGAAATGATGAATTAATTGTGAAAATCTCAACAAATGGAAACATAACAGTCACTTGCCTCATTTCTGAGGTTTATTTCCTCATCGTTATCATAGTAACAACACACCTCAGCTTCCTTCAGACTCAGAGCTCATCAATCTCAATTTGAGGACAGAACTCGAGTGCAATAATTGTGTTTGTAGTTTGAATCTTTGGCTGCAGAATGAAACTGACAGAGTGATGATTGATTGATTGATTGACTGATTTTTATCATGTGACACATGAGAATCACAGTTGGTCTCTGTCCCTCCTCTGGTCCGTGACGTTACCTGATATGACATTGACATAACGTGACATTGATATGACGTGAGGTGACGTAACATGACATAACACGAGGTGACGTAATGTGATGTAACGTCGACGTAATGTCATGTTACGTTGACATTGACATCACGTCGCCGTGACAGAACGTAACGTGACATGACGCTGACTTGACGTAACGTGACGTTAACATCACGTGACGTCAACGTAACATGACATCACGTTACATCACGTTATGTAAAGTCAACGTGATGTAACATGATGTCATGTTACGTTGACGTTAGCTGACGTTGACGTAACGTAATGTTGATGTAACGTTATGTCATGTTACGTCAGCGTTGACATCAACGACCTGTTGGTTGGTTCATTCGTTAGTTCACATACTAGTGACGGGTTTAAACATTGAAAGTGCTCAGCAACTAAAAGCAAGCAAATGCATACACGACCACTGTACCACCAGACGTTTCCCTTTCTCCCGCATTTATTTTGTGCTGTTTCTTTTTACCCATAATGCATTTTTAACTCCGCCACCTCTGCACTAAAAATGCCTGTTAAGTTCTTAACTAAGGGTGCACTTTATGTATTTTACTTACTGTGTTTGTTACGATTGTTGAACTGTGGAGAAAGTTGGATGATGTGTGTGAAGAGTCAGACGATGGATCTGACCAGCGACGGTACCAGACTATCATAGACACTATTATCATTATTATTATTATTATTATTACTATATGATTTAAACAAAAAGCAGTGATGAATGACAACATGAAGAGCAAACATGTTTTTAAAACTGGTGAAGATGTATAGACTTTCTAGCACAAGTTGTAAATACTGGCTCAGATATTCCACTCCGTCCAGCTCGGGTCCGTTAGGTAACAAAAGACGGTCATATTTAAGAAGTCATTAACAAAAATAATAATAATAATAAAAAAATAATAATAAAAAATATATATCCATTAAAGTTCACATCAGCCGGTTTAATCCACTGGTCCTGAAGACGTCTTGAAAAATAAATCAAATCTACAGAAACAATACAAAAAGAACAAAACTCACATTTCATTTCAAGTAAAAACTCCACGTTGGGAGTTTGACTGATAAAGTGGAATAATGAGAATATTCAAGTTATTTGTATATGTGCAAAAAGTTACAGACCATTTGTCTGTAAAGTTTTATTTTGGTTGCAGATCAAATCTAAAAGAGCGACGCTTCATCCTGCTAAACACAGAGTTGCCCTAATTATCTTTACAGAAATGAAGGTATAAACTGTAGTATACTTAATTTAAAAACAAAGACTTCTACGTTGAGGATATTTGAGGGCGTATGGGTTCAAGCTGTCTGTGTATATTAGTTTGCTGTAAATAGTCTGATGCATGTTCTATTCTTTCCATGAGCTCAAGCGGAAACATGTATAGCAGCGTCCTGACTCTGGTGTGTTGATACGGTGTTTGGATCACGATAAGGAAACTGCGATCCCTGAAACTTTGTCCTTATCATTTTCCTTTCAAACCTCAACCAGACTTTAAAAAAAAAACAAACAAACAAAAAAGAAACAAAAGGGAAAGGTTCTTTTTATTTTCTTTTAATGTATTTGCTTGCTGAGCAGAGTTCTCTTGTCTGTAAATGTGAGCTTTCAGATCGCTGTGATAAAAAGTTTAATTAAAAACAATAAAAAGAATGTGTTTTTATCTCATGATAACTGATTGTAATCTGTACAGTCGAACATATGTATTTGGGGGAGGGAGGGGATGATAAAAAAGAACATATTTATAAATGGCTACCAACTGAAACACGCCCTGCATGTCAGTCATTTATTTTACTTCTTTTTGGATGATTTTTGGTCCACGAGTGTCGACACAATTTATACAATACAACACAATCAAACACAATCATCTTGAAAAAAATCTTAAAGTTTAACCTATGAAGTGTTTTTTAACGATGCAAACAGAAACATTAGCATCAAGTATTTGTGACATTTCTGATTATCAAAGAAAACATTCGTCTAAAGCTGCTAACGTCTGTTTTCCGCAGAGACAAAGAACCAACACAGAGATTCTGCAGCTTTTCTGATGAAAACTGCAGTGACCAGACTGAAAACACTTGAGCTGAGAGATGCTGATGAGACTGCAGAGTCAGCTGATGCCGTTCAAAAAGTATCGATCGTAGCCGTTATAACATTTCAGAGAATGGGATTGAATTATGCTGCAAAACGTCCGTCATCTGCTGACTTTTTAACACAAAGTTGAACCAGATTTAAACTGCTGAAACACAAAGTTAAATTGGACCATTTCTTCTGCAACAATAACCACGAGATTTTTAAAGACAAAAAACAAACTCGGACTCACTTTCTTCACATTTTGATCCTCAGATCTTCATCAGGAAACTTTAGTTTCATCTTGATGATGAACTGAAAAACAAAACCTTTCAAATAAAGTGAGAACAAACTCATCAACAGCTTGAAATATGATGTTTGATGTACAACACCTCAAAACTGTTTCAAAACTATTGTAACATATACAGTCGTCACGGTTACAGTAGATACATTTACTGCAAATGCAGTCACCAAAAACAGAATAAGAACATCAGATACATTCCCCAAAGATCATCAAAAGAAACAGAAAAGGCTCATGGAAATGACCGGATGAGTTTGAAATGTCTCTAGATGAGTTAAAGTCACAGTTCAGTCCTTCTTCTTTTTGTGTGTGAGAAGGTGAACGAGTCCAGGAACAAACACCATGACGATCTGAGGCACGATGATGAATTTAACGAAGAAGAGGCCGTAGAAAAGTCCCTGTGGTCGGACGGGCAGCGGCAGACGATTCACGTGGTAAAGTCCCATGGATGAAAACGCCAGAGACAAAGCCCTCGGGGCCCAAGGCAGAGACCATCCTCCTGGTTTCCAGTACTGAGCCAAACCCAGACCGAGAAGAGCGCCACAGTCTCGAGTCAGAGAGGAGAACGGAGCGTGTCCAGACGAATCCACTCGGCGCGACTGCACCACTTCTTCGCCAACGTGATCGACCTGTGGAGCAGAAAACATCCGGTCAAAGGAGGAAAACTCATCTTCAGCTTCACCTGACAGAGATTTAACGGAGACGCTCACCAGGAGAGGTCGATGCCCAGCTGCTCTAAACCAGCGTGAAGCGCCAGAGCACTGAGCAGCAGACCGATGCTGAGGCTGAAGAAGAACAGCAGGGGGCGACGTTCTGGGACTTTACGGTTCAGGACAAGCCCCAGAATGAAACCTGACAGGAAGAATCAGTTGAACCAGTTCAGTTAACACGAATAATCTCCATGATGTGATGTGAGATGATATGTATTTTGTTGCAAATCAACAAGTGACAAATTAGACAAAAATTAATAACATGTAACTGCCGTGAGGCTGCGTACAGACCTGTGATGGAGCCGGCGACGACCTGATGTGGGAAGTGAGCGAGGATGAAGATCCTAGAGATCCCAACCGCCACTAACACCAACACGTAGAGCAGGTAGGGAGCAGCTGATAACAACAAACTGTAGGAACAGAGAAATAAAAACAGCTCTGATATCATCCACTTTCTTTATCTGATCACTTTTAAATCTAAACCAGCAGATTCAAACTGTACCTGTGAGTACGAGAGTAGAGAAACGACCCCAGTGTCGACACCACAACCCACCACACCGCTGCAGTCACCATCGCATGACCGGACGGACTGCCTGAGAGACACACACCAGCTTTGGTTTACAGCTACGGCTGCACACTCATTATGGTATGTGCCATCGTTTTCTGTGAGGGCTGCTCACCTGGACCAGTTTCACAGGTGGAAGAAAACTGGTGAACTTTAGGTTGGTTGTTGACAAACAGACGTGATTCACCGATCCACCAGAACGGCCTTTCTCCAAACAGCATCCTGGAGGAAAAGAAACACACGAGGTACAATGAATTAATCATGTTGAATCAAACAGAAATCAATGACTTATTATTTTATCGCCTGAGCCTTGAGACAGCACAAACTCTATTTATTGACAGTTATTTATAATTTATTGTTACAGACAGAAGCTATACATTTATCTGATACTAATTAATTTATAATTTTGTAATAAATACAATGCATCTTAACCCAAAATACCTTTTTTCATTAGTCATTTATTGATGCTTTGAGGGAAATAATTAATCTAACTATTATTTATAAATAATTATCTATATTTACTTGTTTTTATGTTGCAAATGCAAATTATTACTATTATTGTTTAATTAAACTTATTTTTTGTTGTTATATGTATGAATTCCATCTTAACGTTTCATGTTTAATAGTTCCGCTTGTGTCTGTTTCACATCGGACGCTATTTAAGGTCGGACCTCATTTATTGTCCCGGAAGCTGCGACGTCACCAGAATAAAATTTAACTCTGTTCTATATTTTTTTGTTGACATTTATTGCATTGATAAAACTGAGAAATATACACATATAAATAAAACATTAGTTAGGTAACATTAACTGTTTTCGATGTATAAAAGGGGATTAGCAGTAGTTAGCTATATGCTAACATGTTACAGGTAAAAAAAAAAGTGGTCGAAAGTCTTATTTTAAACACATTTCTAGCGTCTTACCATTTAAAAACGAGGTTTAACCACTCGGATATAGCCGCTGCCCAAAGCACAGCGACTCCCGCTCTTTTGCTGATGAAGTAAGTGAAAGGAAAGACGAGCAGAAATGCAGCTTTGGGGTCTCCAATGTGGGTAACAACCAGCCAGAATTTCTCCTGGTTCTTCGTCTTCTGTTGAAGAGCTTCAGCGACCCATATACCATGAGAATAAACCGCCTCCATTTCCCACCGTCTCTTTCAGAATATCTAAATATACGCGCTCATGTGAATAAATATATATATATATAGTCGATAAAAAAATCAAAATGAGTTCCTGGTTGTGTTGTGTTTATGAGGGGAAGTGTTATAATGAAACACTGCAGTACCGCCTCATCACCTGTAGGGGGAGCGCTCTGATTGTTTGAATGGGTTTGAATGGAAACAAAGCCGATAAATAATATTTTTGATAAATTCTATAATATTTTTGTTTCATTTGTGTTTTAATTATTGTTATTGTAATATAAAGTGGTTTTTTTTTTTTTTTGTTTTTTAAAATAGGTGTTTAAATATTAAATATTTGAATAAATGATCACAACGCGACGTCGTTCGACACGCCCAGGTGACGTCACTATACGACATCACGTCGTTTTACGTGAGGCAGGCGCTCCGGTTTCCTGGCGGAGAAGATGGCGGCTCCTGGACCGGGGGAGTATTTCAGCGTCGGGAGCCATGTCTCTTGCCTCACCTGCTTGGGCCAACGTCTGCACGGAGAAGTGGTCGCGTTTGACTACCAGTCCAAGATGTTAACTCTGAGTATCCTTTGTTGGGTTTCGCGCTGCGGATGGCGGACTGGCCTGCCTGGCTGCAAGGGCCTGTAGGGTAACCGAAAATATGTCAAATAGTGATCCGCGCAGGCGTAATTGGTGGGAGCTGAGTTACACATCTTTTAACCGTTTTAAAATACCTCCATCTACGAGGTATTCACCCATCCGTTTTGTATCTATTAGTGATTTAAACGTTATCGCCGGGTTATTTCACTCCTTCACGTTATTCGCTACGAGGTGCATGTGTTTTGAATCCACTCATTGTATTGCCAGACCTCAACATGGATCACTATCTGGCAGCGGATCCTGGTATAAGGCATCATGGCTGTGTGCTCTCAACAGGCACAAACCGTTTTGCTAGTTAGCCCGAAAGCTAACTGACACTCGGCGGCTTCGGTTTATTTATTTATTTTTTTAAAATATATTTATCATTTATTAACACTTGTCCGCGGATTCACATCTCGTAGTTTGTGGTGTCTTTTAAAAGCAGATGCTAACAGTTATTTTTATAAGTGATGAGGATGAATGGAGACGGGGCAAGTCCTCCACGCTACAATGAAGCTGCTGTGTTAGCAGCTAGCATGCTAAGTTTCGGTCAGCTACACACACACACACAGGCGCTTCAAGCTAATTTAACGGTATTAGCATTCATAAGCTCATCAACACGAGCTTTTCTCCCTCCATGTCTGGTGACATTGTTAATTTTTAACGTGATAAAATGTTTATTTTGTTTTTTTATTTCAAGTTTAATTTCGATGTAATTCAGGTGTCATCATGGTTTCATCATTACTGAGGCTCAGCTCGCTGGTGGACATGTCTACACCCATTCATTGGGTGTGTGTGGGCGTGTGTGTGTGCGCGTGTCATGAACATCATGTAGGTGACACACACAACCACCTCGTGACACACTGATTTTATTTGATTTAATCCAGATACAGTAACGATGATGTGTTGAGACATTAAGTCAATGGATGTGACGGTTTCAGCATCACCTGTTCTCTAATTAGCCAAACGCTTGATCATATTTGACAGATATTTAATTAACTTATCAATCAAATTCATGTTTCTATAAACCAAGCGATCATGTAGAGAAAGCGTGCACGTGTGCACTTTTATTTATTTCATCAAATTTAGATCAAAATGTGCATTTAAATAAGTTTGACATTGAGGAATTTAACAGATGTGCTGTTACTTTTTATTCTCTGGATTAAATTGATACAGATGCATTAATTTGTCACAAATAGGTTAAAATATGTAGATCACCTGAGCTGCGTTTCTATGACAACGTCACTTTAAAGGTTGAATAAGGTCGAAGCTCAACTTTCCAGAAACTGGAAAGTTGAGTTAAAGTTGAACTTGATCTTTATTAGATCAGATACTGTTTTTGTTCTTTAACTCGACGTGAAACCAAACCACAACTCACGAGTCTGTTTAATTTATTAATCAGAAAGTTCGTAAAGTAAATCAGGATTTATTGAGACGAATGTCAAGTTTTGGAAAACTGCCACCGAGTCATTTACTTTGAAGTGATTTGATTTAGTCGACTTTCCTCCAAAGACTGAATGTTCATGTGGTGTTGAGGAGAAGCTGAATATAAATATTTGTTTGATTCATCATATGAACAAGTCTTCATTCATTGGTGTGTGTTTCTGTAGGTGTCAGCGCAGCCTTTGATAGTGTCTCTGTCTGTAACTGGTACAGCCTTTCACCGCCTGCGTCCGTCCTCTTCCTCTCTCTGTCTCTTACTCGTCTGGGCAGTTTAACTGACGACGTCGTTCAGGTTCATCAGGGTCAGATTTCAACCGTCGCTTTGTTTTTTTGTTTTTTTTTTTCCATTTGTTATGAGATGTTATGTCCCTTGACTCAACTTCCCTCCAAGAATGTGCTTCCTCCAGCGGTAAGCCAAACCTCAACGACGTCATCCTGATCAACTTAGCCTATGTTTCCGAAGTGGACATAATAAATGACCGCACTGAGACTCCACCCCCACTAGCATCACTGAATGTTAGCAAGGTGAGTTTCTTTTCCTTCATTATAAACTGTAGCAGCTGTAAGATTGAACCAACATTTGCTTTGATGTGATTTTTCTAAAACATGTGAACCTCAGAGGTTTGGTCCTTCGAGGTTTAATGGTTAGTTCAGGTCCAGATCCAGGTCTAGGTTCAGGTTCAGCTCAGGTCATCAGTCGGCTCCCGTATCTACCAGTGAATGTAAACTCCTGGTAAATACATCGACCAATCTGTTCATCTCCTTTGGCTTAAGTTTTAATGAGGTAACGACGACTTGTGTCGACGCCGCTTCGTTCACGATCTTCACGCTTTTTCAGAAAACTGACCAAGATTAAAACTTTTAACAAAAAGAGGAAAATTCAACGTTTAAAGATGCATCATTTATATTGGTTATATACAATAAATTATGTACATGTCACCTGTTTTAAGTCGATGCAGGATTGATTTTGATTCAGTTATTTCTTTGGTCATCGACTCCTTTACTATGAGGATCAGTTTCTGTTTCAAATGATTTTTTACGTTTATTTTCTTTCTCTTTCGTCTCATTTTTTCACAGCTTGCCAATCGAGCACGGACAGAAAAGGAGGACAAGCTGTCCCAAGCCTATGCAATCAGTGCTGGGGTTTCTGTGGAGGGCCAACAGCTATTCCAGACTATTCACAAAACGTAAGAAACTTCACGTCGGTGTTCAGGGTTAAATCAGAGTCTTGATCATATCAGACGAGAATTCAAAAGAAAAACCATCAGCTCAGCAGAAACACACATCTCCTACTGGAGTATAAATGATGAACAGAGTGAAACATGTTTACTTTGTTACTTTTCTCACATACGTGACACTGATGGATCATTTTTATTTCCCGTCAGTCATATACAGTCTATTCATCCTTTAGTGTCGGTGTCACGTGTGAGTGTTTGAAGCCAAAATAAATAAATCAATGGCGCTGACGTTAATACACCCTAAAATTATTCACTCAGGTGTGAAGTTGTTACTGTCGAGAACCAGTTTAACAGACACTTAAAGAAACGACGGACGATCAAAACACACGTGTCTTTAATCGTGTCGTTTGTGACATGAAAGATCAGGTGTTTTCAGCGTCGGACGTGATCTGACCTGTTTTTATATCACACACGTCTGGATGTTTGAGGAAGATGCAGCTTCGGTCTGACGCCGTTCACTGAGCCGTGATTTGTTTTTTAAAAACAATCCTGTTTCTTGTTGGTGAATTTCCATCAGTCTTTTGATGTTTCAGAAACATATAAAATCCTATTTTATTTTCCCTGAAAGCTCTGAAATATTTAGAAGATTAAACAGTTAATCGGCTTTGAAATCATTTTTATTATTGTTTCTGCTCCCTAGTGAACATTTTTAATATGAAACACGAAACCTGACGATTGTTACAACTAGTTTATATATAAAACTATGAATTATAAAACATTTCATACAGAAACAGTTAACGTAAAGAAAAACAGCAGCCGTGTTTATGTCACATCAACTGAACTTTTGTTTCTTTGCAGCATCAAAGACTGTAAATGGCAGGAGAAGAACATTATTGTGATGGACGACGTCGTAATCTCACCGCCTTACCAGGTTGAGAACTGCAAAGGCAAAGAGGGAAGCGCTTTAAGTCATGTACGCAAAATAGTAAGTATCTTTTCATATCTTGTACCACATCACACTAAACTCCGTCATGAATTGATTAGGTTGCAGTTTAACTTTTTAACGACAGTCCAACTGTCCAGGTGTGACTAATACATTTATAACCAATAAAAGCATCAAGTCTCACATTCAAGAAGCTAAAAGCAGCAAACGTTTTTGCTTGAAAAATGACTGAATATAAGTGGTTTATCAGTGTAAGTTTATATCAATGATCAGGTCGTTTTTAAAGACGCAGACAATGTGATTTTTCTCCGATTCGTCTGTAAATCGTCTCGTTTCTCTTCTCCTCCTCCTGCAGGTTGAGAAACATTTTAGAGACGTGGAAAGTCAGAAGTCCATGCAACGTTCACAAGCACAGCAAACACAGAAGGACTCCACTTTATCTTCTTGAGTTGGCAGTGTGGGTCGGCCGGGGAAAGGCGACGCGGGTGGTTTTGTTCCCACTGCCAGACTAAGTCGGCATTCCTTGTCCTCAGTCTGAGACCACAAGGAGGAGCGCTGAGGGCCCTGGATCCAGAAGATCAAATACCATTAAATGAAAAAGACAAAAAAGAAAGAGGAAAGATTAAATCTTAAATTAGACTTTATAAAGAATAATTTAAACATGAACCATAAAGCAACCATAGTTTCCTTAACTAACTTGTCTCATTCTGCCCCCACTCCTCCCCTCCTGTCCCTGAAGCCTTTTTCTTTTTTCCACCCTTCTTCCTTTGCCTTCAGTTCCATTTCAAAAAGAGAAAACTAGAGCAGTCAGAAAGGCTTGTTAGCTTTATTTTCTGTCATCGTTTCCTTTTTTTGCTGTATCCATGTTCTACTGTCTGTATTTTCTGTATTTTAAACAAAATGTGACTTGAAACGCCACACTTTAAAGGACATTTTCTAAAATAAAAGTAACAAAAATTCTGACTGTAATACTGTAATTTTCAACAACTTTTTGACGCTTCGTTAAACACTTTTCTCGGTTCCAACGGTGATGAAACATTCAGACTCAGATCGCATCGTGATGACGTTTTACCGTCGTCTTCGGGCGACGACGAACATTTGACGATGAAGGTTTAAAAAAAAAAAAAACTTTATGAAGTTGTGTGAAGGAAGAAAACTTGACCACGAACCTTCAGAAAGTTGACGTGGTTTCATGTTAAATGACTGTTCACTGATAAATTTTTGGGTGAAAATTGTTGTTTTCGTTCTTTGTTAATTTGCAGATTTATTATTATTATTGAGTTTCCTAATTTTACAAAACACGTTGACACGTTCATGTCTTGTATTTATGTCGTATAAGACAAAGAAAAGATGCTAATTATGACATTTAAGAAGCTGTTACTGCTTTTTTTGTGTTTATATAAAATGAACGGAGACTTCGTCTTGTTTGAAGTGTAACTACTTCAACGTGCTTTCAGCCACAGACTTGATTGAACCTTTAAATCGATCACAATAAATCAATTGTTCAGTTGTTATTCACACTTTTTAAACATCTTGTACAGATTTTGTTTTGTTGCTGTTTTTATTGGAGCAGGTGAGTCACATGATCTGTGACATCATCCACTCAAACTTTCTTTTTTTACTTTCACTCTTGTAGCTTTTACAAACCTTCACTAAAGACTAAAGTCTTAATGGCCCGTTACACACACACACACACACACACATCTCCGTTCATCCTCTGAGGTTTTAATTGTCATTTGAACAAACGAAAACAAATGAGTAATATTTGACTTTGACCACGAAGAAGAGGACGACAGCTGATCTGTTATGATTCGGTAAGTGGAGTTTATAAATCTCCACCCTGCCTAATGAAGTACAAGAAGAAAGTTAATGAACAATACAGGAGAGAAAACTAATAAAATCAATGACGTCATAAATCAATATTCCTGTTGTTACCTGGTAACGTTACCGCTGCAACAAACCAACCGTCACATCTACAGTATGAACGCTGACACAGGATAAAATGATAAAATATAACTGATGTTTACCGGTTAGATGATTTTCCTACTGGATTCTTGTCCACATTGATCCTGATTATTACCAGAATAAAATTAATCATTTATTACTGTGTAGTTTTAAAATAAATTGAGCCCAAAATCACCTTTTTGATCATGATGTAACCAGGAACGTTGAATATTTCCTCATCACAGATCAGACTTTTGGGCTCAAAGTGGGTATGTACATTTTTTCATTTTTAAAATTTTGGGGGTGTATCTTAAGTGAGGCCATCGGTGAGGTCATCGGTGAGGTCATCGATGAGGTCATCGGTGAGGTCATCGATGAGGTCATCAGTTCAATGTGACAGAGTAGAAATTTTATTGTAGCAAAGTGTCTGTTGATTTCACTCAAACAAACATAACAAACATAACTTTAATAAGATATAATAAGACTTTATTTGTTCCATACTGGGATTTGAACCCTCAACTCTTGAAAGACAAGATCTTCTGTCTGTCGTCTTAGACCACTCAGACAAGCTAAATGTTGTGTTTTCATTATTATTAGAAGAGTATTTTAACAGGAATTATTTTATACATGATTGATTATTTTACATTTTACCCATGATTATGGGTAAGGAAACTCTGGGGAAACATCAGAAACTATAACGTCACATCAGAGTTTGTCCCAGACTGAACCGTTTTACTGTAGCTGTTTAAAGACACATAAAACATCAGTTCATCTGTGAATTATGGACCGTTACTGAAGTCACCAACCACTGAGCTTTGTAACGTTTCTCACTTTCACTTTTGAAGTTTTCACTTTTGTAACTTGAGGCTTGAGTTTTGTAACTAACATTAAAAAACTCATCAGTTGGTGACTTTTGTAACGTTACAAAACTCATCGGTTGGTGACTTTTGTAACGTTACAAAACTCATCGGTTGGTGACTTGTAACGTTACAAAAGTCATCAGTTGGTGACTTTTGTAACGTTACAAAACTCATCGGTTGGTGACTTTTGTAACATCACAAAACTCATCGGAGAGTGACTTTTGTAACGTTACAAAACTAATCGGTTGGTGACTTTTGTAACGTTACAAAACTAATCGGTTGGTGACTTTTGTAACGTTACAAAACTCATCGGTTGGTGACTTTTGTAACGTTACAAAACTCATCAGTTGGTGAGTTTTGTAACGTTACAAAACTCATCGGAGAGTGACTTTTGTAACGTTACAAAACTAATCGGTTGGTGACTTTTGTAACGTTACAAAACTCATCGGTTGGTGAGTTTTGTAACGTTACAAAACTCATGGGTGAGTGACTTTTGTAACGTTACAAAAGTCATCGCTTGGTGACTTTTGTAACGTTACAAAACTCAACGGTTGGTGAGTTTTGTAACGTTACAGAACTCATGGGTTGGTGACTTTTGTAACGTTACAAAAGTCATCGCTTGGTGACTTTTGTAACGTTACAAAACTCATCGGTTGGTGACTTGTAACAAAACTCATCGGTTGGTGACCTGTAACATTACAAAACTCATCGTTGGTGACTTTTGTAACGTTACAAAACTCAACGGTTGGTGAGTTTTGTAACGTTACAAAACTCATGGGTTGGTGACTTTTGTAACGTTACAAAAGTCATCGCTTGGTGACTTTTGTAACGTTACAAAACTCAAAGGTTGGTGAGTTTTGTAACGTTACAAAGCTCATGGGTTGGTGACTTTTGTAACGTTACAAAACTCATCGGTTGGTGACTTGTAACAAAACTCATCGGTTGGTGACTTTTGTAACGTTACAAAACTCATCGGTTGGTGACTTGTAACAAAACTCATCGGTTGGTGACCTGTAACATTACAAAACTCATCGGTTGGTGAGTTTTGTAACGTTACAAAACTCATCGTTGGTGACTTTGGTAACGTTACAAAACTCATCGCTTGGTGACCTGTAACGTTACAAAACTCATTGTTAATGACTTTTGTAACATCACAAAACTCATCGGTTAATGACTTTTGTAACGTTACAAAAGTCATCGGTTAGTGACTTTTGTAACGTTACATAACTCATCGTTGGTGACTTTGGTAACGTTACAAAACTCATCGTTGGTGACTTTTGTAACGTTACAAAACTAATCGCTTGGTGAGTTTTGTAACGTTACAAAACTCATCGGTTGGTGACTTTTGTAACCTCACAAAACTCATCGGTTGGTAACTTTTTTAACGTTACAAAACTCATCGCTTGGTGACTCTTAATGTTACAAAACTCATCGTTGGTGACTTTTGTAACGTTACAACACTCATCGGTTGGTGACTTTTGTAACGTTACAAAACTCATCGGTTGGTGACTGTAACGTTACAAAACTCATCGGTTGGTGACTTTTGTAACGTTACAAAAGTCATGGTTGGTGACTTTTGTAACGTTACAAAACTCATGGTTGGTGACTTTTGTAACGTTACAAAAGTCATGGTTGGTGACTTTTGTAACGTTGCAAAACTCATTGGTTGGTGACTTTTGTAACGTTACAAAACTCATCAGTTGGTGACCTGTAACGTTACAAAACTCATCGGTTGGTGACTTTTGTAACGTTACAAAACTCATCGGTTGGTGACCTGTAACGTTACAAAACTCATCGTTTTGACATTTGTAACGTTACAAAAGTCATCGGTTGGTGACTTTTGTAACGTTAAAAAACTCATCGGTTGGTGACCTGTAACGTTACAAAACTCATCGGTTGGTGACATTTGTAACGTTACAAAACTCATCGGTTGGTGACTTTGGTAACATTACAAAAGTCATCGGTTGGTGAGTTTTGTAACGTTACAAAACTCATCGGTTGGTGACTTTGGTAACGTTACAAAACTCATCGGTTGGTGACTATTAACGTTACAAAACTCATCGGTTGGCGACTTTGGTAACGTTACAAAACTCATCGGTTGGTGACTTTGGTAACGTTACAAAACTCATCGTTGGTGACTTTTGTAACATTACAAAACTCATCGGTTGGTGACTTTTTTAACGTTACAAAACTCATCGCTTGGTGACTTGTAACGTTACAAAACTCATTGTTGATGACTTTTGTAACATCACAAAACTCATCGGTTGGTGACTTTTGTAACGTTACAAAACTCATCGTTGGTGACTTTTGTAACGTTACAAAACTCATCGGTTGGTGACTTTTGTAACGTTACAAAACTCATCGTTGGTGACTTTTGTAACGTTACAAAACTCATCGGTTGGTGACCTGTAACGTTACAAAACTCATCGTTGGTGACTTTTGTAACGTTACAAAACTCATCAGTTGGTGACTTTGTAACGTTACAAAACTCATCGGTTGGTGACTTTTGTAACGTTACAAAACTCATCGGTTGGTGACTTTTGTAACGTTACAAAACTCATCGGTTGGTGATCTGTAACGTTACAAAACTCATCGGTTGGTGACATTTGTAACGTTACAAAACTCATCGGTTGGTGACTTTTGTAACGTCACAAAACTCATCGGTTGGTGACTTTTGTAACGTTACAAAACTCATCGTTGGTGACTTTAGTAACGTTACAAAACTCATCGGTTGGTGACTTTTGTAACATTACAAAACTCATCGTTGGTGACTTTGGTAACGTTACAAAACTCATCGGTTGGTGACTCTTAATGTTACAAAACTCATCGTTGGTGACTTTTGTAACGTTACAAAACTCATCGGTTGGTGACTTGTAATGTTACAAAAATCATTAATCAGGGACTATGGTAACATTACAAGAATATAATTGGTAGTGAGACTTGAACCTTCACCTCCAGAGACAAACGTCTCCTTCCTTCAGTTTAGTTTTTTAAACCACAACTATACTGAAACAACTTCATGTCTTGTTGATTATTGAAAGTGATGATCCTGGGGGTGTATCTTAAGTGAGGTCATAGGTAAGGTCATCGATGAGGTCATCAATGAGGTCATCGATGAGGTCATCAATGAGGTCATTGATGAGGTCATCAGTTCAATGAGTAGAAACTTTATCGTAGCAAAGTGTCTGTTGGTTTCACTCAAACAAACAACAAACATAACTGTTTGATAAGATATAATAAGACTTTATTTGTTCCACACTGGGATTTGAACCCTCAACTCTGTAAAGACAAAATCTTCTGTCTGTCGTCTTAAACCACTCAGACAAACTAAATGTTGTGTTTTCATCATTACTAGAAGAGTATTTTAACAAGAATTATTGCCTTTAGTAACGTTACAAAACTCATCGGTCAGTGACTTTTGTAACATCAGGTTTTGTAAGTTTTCCATAGACCTAAAAAAATATCAAAAAAGAGGTCAAGTATTACAATAGTTGTTATTATATAATGAGACTGTAAAACTGTGTCTGGATGAACAACAGTCACTGAAGAGACAGAATATTATTTCATGTCCAGGTCTGGTTCTTCATGCTGTTACAAAAGAGTCTTTACTCAACTACACAATATCATGTTTCATTCTATATTTATCTTCTCTGAAGCTTTTTATTTGCATTTACTACAATCATCCATGTCCTATTACATTTAACATGACAACCACTGTAGCAATAAAAACAATAAATATAAAAGCAGAATGAACTTTTAAAACACTGGAATTACTTATTCATGTAACAATTATCAAGAATCTTTTTATACTTTTATTTTCAGCAACAACACATTTTTATCCCCTTTTCTGGCCCCAGTTTTTTTTTTATTTCTATAATGATATTCATTATTAAGTAAAACAAAAATGGTTCATAATTCAAAACATATCTCCTAGAAATGCTCGTATCCTCCGGACTCGTCTGATAGAGACACAGTCGTGTAAACGAACATCCTGCTTTTTACATTCCTCAATCTGAACTTCTCAGGCTCCAACGGCCACGTTATGATCGTAGCACAAATAAAACCTGACCAGTCTGACAGGTTTTAAAATGATAATAATAAAACCTGCAATAAACATATAAACAGGACAAATCCTGGAAACTTAGTGATGTTTTTATAGTTTTAACAGAAACATTAAACCTCAATTAAAACTTATTGTTAATAATATAATTTTCATAGATGAATTTAACGCAGCTACATGTACCTAATAAACTGACAAATCACAGTATAATAAACCTTTTGATGTAGAGTAGTTTGCCTTGGATGTTTTCTTTACTCCTGTAATGTTAGACTCTTATTAATATTATCATTATTATTTCAACGCAGTAAAAACAGAAACAAGTTTGTCCTTATTCATCTAATTAAATTAAGACTGAAGTGACTGAAATGGACAATAATCATCATCTTATTTAATTATTTTACATCATTTTGTATAAAACAGAACAGTTTCTGTACAGAGGAAAAAAAGCTGTGCTGTTAATTAAATCTACATATGATCATGTGAAAACAAAAGAAAAAAAAACAAGTTTGAATGTGTAGCTCTTATGTTATAACCAATACCACAGAGGTTAATTACAGTTTCCCTTTATATGTTTATTTTAACAGTTTACTGTAAAACTTTATCAAACTATTAGTTAAGACTAGAACTTGTGGAGTAAAAGGTCAAAATGCAAAAGGACAAAATGTAAACAAGAATCCGAATAAATTATTAAATTGCAGAAAAAAGAAGCTCGGGTTTGTTCTTTTTCTTACAATCGTCGTGGCTTACATCCAACCGTCTCAGCACGGAGAGTTTGAACCCTGAGAGGTCAAAGTCAGACGGACGGCGATGAAGAGTCAACATCTTCATCATCTTTATCCTGCGTTAAAGTCTCAGTTTGTTAAAGTTTGTTAAACACGGCGGTTCATCCGTCAGTAGCTAAGATCAACGCGGCGCCGAAGATTCCAACGTTGTGTCCGATCAGTTTCATCTGGTTCCAGAACTCCACCTTCCTGGTGTGGTGCCAGTAGCCCAGGTTCCCGTCGATGAGCAGGACGACGAGCGGGAGGACGGTGGAGAGGATCTGAGCCGCCAGACGGATGTAGCAGCCGGACAGGAAGGCCAGAGCCAGAACGCCGAACAGAACCCCCAACAGCATCAGAGTGATCTCTCCTCCAAAGATGTGGTTCACGTAGGCCATCTGGTCCTCTTTACTGTGTTGGAGGGAGTACACCTAGTGGAGGAACAGAGGTACTGCAACATTTAATATTCAACCCTCATGGACTTATCACAAGAAGACGTCTAACAGTTATTATTTTAATTATCTCACTGTTTCTGATTCTGTTCTGACCTCACTGTCACTGAACTCATCAACATATCGTTCATCTATAAAAGTGACCTGGTTCGTACCATGCAGATGAGATAGACTCCCAGGAACACCTGTCCCGTGGACTGTAGAGGTCTGCTACGAGGTTTCTGTCGGTACACCTCCCCCGCTCCGCTGGCCAGAACCAGGAAACCTCCGATGATGGCCAGAGCTCTGGAGTACATTCGTACCTGCAGAGAAACAAAGTTAAAACTGTAACAACTGCACAGAGTCTACACAACAATCTGGTTTTGAACATTGATCTGAGCCACTTTCATGTTTTATAAAATGTGAAATATGAGACGTGAAACAGAGATAAACATGTCTTTATCTCTGAACAGTCAGAGTTCAGCAGGTGTCAAGACAAACTGTCTCCAAAGTACAAACGTTGCTCAACTGAAGAGAAAACTAAAATCAAACAGACTCATCCAGACGTAACAGAAGTCATGTAACATCAAACTAAATCAGTATCTATAAAACATCCAAAGAAAAAAAAAATAGAAACATAGAAAAAGTTCTAGATGAAGGAAAAAAATGACTTGACGAGTGAAAATTAGAGGAGGAAAAGTCACATAAAGTCTGATGTTTCTGAGTCTTTAGTTTAATTTTCATTTGATAAAATTACACAAGATTCCTCCTGGATTTACTGAAACAATAGTTGTTCTTTTCTATTTTTAATCAGCTGGAAATGGTGCAGATAATTCCTTCACAATAAAAGTCTTGGTCGGACATTTTTAAAACCTGATCTGGTTCATCATCATCAGCCAAACTGGTTTTCTGTTCAACACATAAGAATCAGCACTCACCTTCAGCCATTCCCCATAATGCACCTGCTCTCCGACGTATGAAGCGTAGGTGCTGATCGCCAGTTGAACGGCGGCGGCCGTCGCGAACCATCTTCTCTTCACCCCGAAGGACATGAAGCTGGCGCAGATGACGGCGGCGCCCATGTCTACGTAGAGATACGGGACGTGGATGTCTGGTTTCCTGTTAGATGAGAAGGAAACGAGTCCAATGAAAATATAAAGACGGATTCAGTTTGTTCAGACACTTTATTACTTTATTATAAAGTTTATTACTTTATTATTAGTCGAGTTATTAGTCACTGATTGTTCTTTATTCTTTAAACTGTCTGAGGCGGTTTGTTCATTTCAGGTTTTGTTAGTTTGTTTTAAATATGTAGCAGAATAAAACTTTTAATCCTCTTCTGTTCTATTCTATTGTTTATGTTCATCATTATATTATTATTATTATATCAATGGAAGAACACAAGATGTATATTATTCTTGAGTTTTGTTACTTTATTTGACACCAAAGCTGTAACATCTCATCATTTTAACGTTAAATAATCGTTAAATAATCGTTAAATAATCTGTTGTTGTGACGAGTCCAGGTTTTAAATATATCAATGTTTCTATTAAACAATTAAATTTTACTGAACAACGTCTAAACATTTTTATATAAATCAGCTGCTGTTTTCTCCTAATTCTTGTATTTCCAACTTTTCTATGTTATTTTCTATTATTTTCTGTTATTTTCTAATTGTTTTTTAATTAACTCACTCATTTGCTACACTGAGAGAACTGTGATGCAGATACAGACCTTTTACCTGGTAACAATAAACACTGCAAAGTTAATAAGTTAATAATTAATCTGCTCATTTGGTTTTATTCAAATTAAACAAACACTCTGTCCTGAACCATCAACACCTGACTCAGAGTCACCGTTAAAGTCTCAACATAAATTCAAATAGGTTTGTTATCTGTTAAAGATACACACACACACACACACACACACACACACACACACACACACACACACACACACACACACACACACACACACACACACACACACACACACACACACACACACACACACGGGTCATTCAGAGGGGTGTGGTTCTGCTAAAATACACCGCAGACTAAGACAATACACACCCAGAGAGCAGAAGAATATGAAACCAGGATGAGACAAGGTAAATTACAGACCATCAGTCCCACAGGAAATTACAGAGCAGAGGAAGTTTAATGTAAACATTTCCATATGTCTGCAGCTTTTAGCCTGAGGTGTAGTTACTGCAGCACTGCGCCCGTTAGCTGACTAACAAGATAGCGATTTTAAAATAAAGTGTTTAAAATACTGGTTAAACATGTTAGTTAAGAGAAGCCGTGAACTGTTTGGTAATTATCCTGCAATTTAAAACAAGTCAGCACAAGTTTGTAGCTGAGTTAAGTTACTCTACAGTTAGCTCGTTAGCTAGCGCTAGCTTCGTTAAAACTAGCATATTAGCTCAACAGTTCGAACCTTTTTGAATCCGCTCGCTCCGCAAACAGCATCAACATACAGAAACAGTTCCAGAACCCGAACCGGGTCAGAATAAACGCCCCAGTCTGGCTGAGAAACTTAAAAACCTGTCTCCTACTGGGAGCTGCCATCGCTACGATCAGCGTCTATCCGCCGACGACACACGAGCGACTGAATGAACATCCGGGCACTGTTACCTGTGCTTTTCAAAATAAAAGCGCGCACACCGGCGCCACGGAGTCTTGAACGCGAAAAATTACACTACCGCTCTTATTTTGAAAAAATAAGCAGCTGCAGATCAAATACGCTCTCCTATTGGTTGACAGACTAAAGTGGGCTGGACTAAAGATTTAAAAAGTTCGACACCGCCACCTAGAGGACAGAGGAGGTGAATACAGAAAAAATTAGAGGTCATCGAAGGAAAAAGTGACTGAATCTGCGATTTATCCTGATTATTTTATAATAAATCCATCTGATAATTAATCAATAAAGTGTCGAAACAACATGAGATTAATAATTTAAAATGGGTCTAACATTGATTTAGAGTTATAGTTTATTTTAGTGAGTTTAGTGAGTAGTAGTTAAAATAAAAGAATAAATTAATTTAGGTTGCAAATAAGGATTATTTTATATATTTATGTTTTTATTTATTCTATTATATATATATATATATATATATATATATTTAAGAAAATAAATAAAACACAGTAGAAGACGTTAAAAATGTGAAAAGTGAAACATTTCTTTGTATTACCTAAGAAACTTTTGAGTTTTCCACATTAATTTGATTATTTATAAAGAAATAAAGCACAGATTTTTATCTCCATACATCATCGCCTATTTTAACAATATTTTTAGTCTTGATTACAATGTTTTAGTAATTATTATAATAAATAAACAGAAACATTGTAACTACAGTTAAAAAAAAAGAAATTAAATTATAAAATTTCTAATTATTATTTATGTTTCATCAATGTTGATTAATAATATTCCACATATTGTGAAAACAGTTAAACCTTCAGATTATTATAACATGAAACACATTTAAATTATCTTAGAATAAACTTAGTTTAACTCTCAACAGTTTCACTGAGACAATTTCCTGAAAAACGTTGTGACTGATGATGAAAGTGTGGTTTTTTTTGTTTTTTTTTTTCATCAGGTGAATCAGTGACTCTGACTAACTACTCTGTTAATCCACGGTGACGTGTTGCAGGTTAATCTGAGACTTAACCCAGATCCTGAAAACAGCTTAGTTTGAGTCCAGGTTGAAGGTTTAGTCGAGGATCAAAGACTCTTTGTCGTGTCTCAGATGAAATGTCAGGTGGATGTGAGAAACACACAGTTTCATTTTATGTTTTATTACTTTTTTGTGTTTCAGATTCAGTTACTTTATCATATCTAACAAAATATTCTGATGAAGTGACACAAAACATCTCAGACTCAATCAAAAGAAACAAAAACTCTCAACAACGAACATGTAGAAATGTGTTGATGTAGCTGTTAAAACTTTATAACAAACGTCTGTAAAAACTAAAAAACTCAACTAAACTTTCCACAAATCACAGTTTGATGCTTTAGTTTGACGTTGGACGACTAATACGCTTAAAGACTATAATCAAATCAGTGATGGAGACTCAGCTTCCTTCAACAAAAAGACACGTTTGTTAAGTTAAAAGACTTTTAAACTGTTAAAACTGCTGAAATAAATGATTCGATACAACAAGAGAATCAGTTCACAGACCAAACTGATCTAAATCTGTTGGATTTTGGTTTATTTTCTTGTTGATTCAGTAAAAGGTGAAATGATTTTCTGTTCCCGTGTCTCACTTTCTCCTCCATGTTTGATCTGTGCTCTTCTTCTCCTCTCTCCTTCCTGTTCAGAGGTTACGGCACCTGATTGTTTAATCTCATCACAGAGGATTGGTGACATCAGGATCCAATCCTCCTCCTCCTCCTCCTCCTCCGTCCCAAGTGAAGAGCAGTAGGACGACACAGACCAGTCAGTGGAGAAGGAAACCAGACCAGGAGAAGCTGAACAGTCGATGAGCTCGTAGGAGCAAACACATTTCTCATCTTGTGGAGGATCCAGCCATTCAACAGGTAAACGACCATCGCCTTTAACCAACAATATAGTTTTACATTAGTTAGTTCAGTTTAACGTCTTTAACAACAAACGTCTGGATGTGCTGATGTGTTACAGCCAGGATGGCTCGGGATATGTCAGACAAAGAGATCTTGAAAATGGAGTTGGATCAACTGAAGAAGGAAGTCAACACACCGAGAACACCGGTGAGGAAACGATGCAACCGCTTCTCTTATTTACTTAATTTAAAACATAATAAACTTCCTTATTTGATATAAAACCTGAGTGAAATGTTTCCATCTCTGCTCCGATCAAACAGGTGGGAGCAAACTGTGCCGAAACAATTGCGTTTGTTGAGGAGATGCTGCCCAACGACCCGCTGATCAAAGGCGTCCCGGACGACAAGAACCCGTACAAGGGAGACAAGGGCGGCTGCATCATAACATAACACACGTCGTCGTCCGGGGAAACGTCTACACTGTTTTTTATGGAGCTGATGGTGATTATTCCTGTAGATGTAAAAGAAAAGTAGAAACAAAACAAAAAAACTATTCATGTAACGTTGCTACAAAACAAGAGAGAAAGAAAGAAAATCTTTTCCATCACAATGTTTGTTTGTCACTTTGTAATTAAAAGTAAATAGTTGCACAAAGTTTTAACCTGAACGTCTGCTCTGATTATTGTCTCTTACGTCTTTTCTTTTGTGATTTTTCTGACTTGAACCATCATCTGTCGTTGCACAAAGTCACAGGAGTCACACAGCGACTGATTAGTCTGAATCTTAATAGGATTTGTCGTCAGGTCTGTGGACACGAGCTGCTTCTTTTTATCAAAGTCTTTAAGCTGATTCAGCAGCAGCTTCCGCCTCCGACTTTTCATCCAATTAGTCTCATTTTCTATCACAGAAACAGCAAATAACAGAAGAAACTCGGGACGAGTTTAGTTTCACTGAAATAATGAACAAAAATAAATAAACATCTAAACTTTAAGTTCAATGATGCTACGGTTGAAAAAACTTTATCTTTCAACTATTAGTAAACAACATAAAAAATAAATGAGATAAATTTATACTAAATGTTGACATTAAAACAAAAGGAGAATTTTAAAATATAATGAGACAGAATTTGTGAAATAAAACGTTTTATTTCAGACTGAAGCAGGTTATTAACATGTTGTGTCTATAAAATATTAAATATACGGAGGAAACATTTTATTAAATCTTAAATCATTTGTTTTTCTCTCCATGGACTCAGTATGTTTAATTATTATTATTAATATTATAATATTAATTATAACTACATTCATTTTTACATGTTTATAATATAAATTATTAATAATAAGTTTTAATTTATTAAGTATAAATTAAAAGTTTTTAAACACATACATTTAAATAAGTTTTAATTGATTTAATTAGTAAAAGTATCTAAAACATTCAGATGGAAGGAGATCAACAATAATTATAATTTATCATATAATAATAATTGATCTGACACAGGAACAGATCCAAGAACCACCTGTGTATATTGATTTAAAAATATTCTTATGTCTTTATTTATTTATTTTAAATAAATATTTACAGTGAAACACTAGAACTTTAGGGCACCAAATCAAATAAATGAATAAAATTAAATAAAATAAAAACTTTCTCTTTATGATGGAAAAAAAAAATGTTCTTGTCAATTAAATAAAATAATATTATTAAAAAAAAAAAAAAATCAGTTTCTGGCTCATGTGTCTGATAAAAACTGAATTAAAACTAAAACTTAAATGAAATGTTGTTATAAAAATGACTCGTTCATGTCGACGTTTGTGTGTAAATTAAAATAAGACAATTGAAAACCATTAGTGAAACTGATTTAATGCCCTTTGATGTGAAGTTTCTGTTCAAATTAGTGACAAATATCAGCAGCAGCAGCAGCAGCAGTGAATTCGGTGTCTTTACATCTGTTTTTTTCCCTTTGGGCTCATGTTTAAATCACGTTTTTATTGTTTCTCGCTGCCTGACTCGTTACATTTTCATTAACGTCCAGTTTTCTTCACGTCCGACTGAAAAAAAAACACACAAACCAGCTCAGTTTGACAAATGAAACAGGCATCAGATCAAAATACCATCAGTTTTGTTTTGTTTTTTTTTGTTTTTTTTGCAAGAGACAAGACAAAAATCCTTAAAATACAAAATATTTATTTTGAAAATGTCTTTAGAAGAAAAAAAAAAACAAAAACGCAACAAAACAAAAAGAAAAAAAATCAAAAATCAAAAACCAAATCAAAACCATACAAATTGTTTGGTTACTAGCAAAACCACACTAGTGCTAGAAACTAACAATGGAGAATTATTCACTCAGGGGGAAATAAAATAAAAGTCACAGACGATCAGAGGCGGTTTCCACCTCCGCCCTCGCTGAGGCAAACAGAAAGCGCCGAAAAAGTGGCACTAGTGGTGAAATGGCATCTGTCTGTTCTTCTTTTATCACAGGGAGGGATGAGGAGGGGGGGGCAGACATGTGGCAACCATCTGATTCGTTTTTAATATATAAACAAAAACAACAAAAACAAATAAAGTGAGTTTAATACATTATCTGAAATACAGAGCGGGACAGAAGTGTTGGCATTGATATGGTGTGAAGGAAAAAAAAAAAAAAAAAAAAAATAAAAAGCTCAGTATCCCGACAGAGAATCCCGACCTTCCAAAAACTAAACAGTGTGCTTCTGAAAGATATGGACAATAAAAGGAGGAACCTCGTCAGTGTGACGTCACAACACTAGGTGGCGTCAGAGAGAGCGAGGCGGCGGAGGTCAATGTTGCACCTTTGAGGTTGCGGTGTGGAGTCGATTTAAAAGGTTCGGAAAAGATCCGACCTTTTTTTTTTTTTTTTTTCTTTTTTTCTTTCCTCGAAGAGATATAAACATATATGTATCTTTTTTTTCTTTTTTTTTCTTCTTTATTTAAACCTTTGAACTTGTGGTTGTACAATATTCCCTGATGGCCTGACGTGGCCGCTGAGTGTTATACAGAATCCTGAAGAGAGATAGAAAATGAACAGGAGGAGAAAAAAAAAAAAAAAAAAAAAAAAAAAAAAAAAGAAACAAAAAAAACAAAGAGAAGTGATGTAAATTGTCCGTAGAGGGAGAAGAGGAGGAAGAGGAGGAAGGTGTTTGATGGGGAATCCTGTTTTTTTTTTTTTTGTTGCAGTTTGTGGAACTTTTTTTTTTTCTTTTAGTTTTCTCTCTCCCTCATCGTCCCCGTCGTAAAATGTGACACACGCTGGTCAAACACACACACACACTTCCTCCATCGCTGTGGTGGCGGCTGCTCTGAAGACGAAACACAAAAGTATATTTAACAAAAGAAGAAAAGAGACGATTCATCCCACAGAAACGTGTTTTTATTATTTTTTAAAAGGTTTTTTTTTTTTTTTTTTTTACCTATGTCAGCTTCTTGGCTTTGTTGTAAAGTGAATCCACGACTTTGCTCATGTTCTGAATCGTTTCCAAAGCTGCTTCGTACGTTTTGTCGACCGGCGGCTCCTCGAATATGATCAACACTCCCTCACCCTGGTCCAGGATTCCTGCAGCAGCAGCATCAAACAGAAATATAGGTTAAAACTAGATGACTGAAGTTTAATATTCAATCATTAAGACGCCAGCACAGATATAACACTTATAGTTTTAATAGTGTGTTTAAAGGAGAACGTTAAAGAAAAATAAAAAGTTACCGTGAAACTTTTTGTCCAGAATCATCTGTGATAATTTCCTCTCAACGTCTCCCTGAGGAGAAAATAATAAAAAATAATAATGAAACTCACATTTTAAAGAAACAGACGATGATTTTAAAGATAAAAAACAAACAAACAGATATTTTACCTTTGACAGTTTGATTAAACCCGATATGTGTTCTATCTGGAAACATAAAACAAATTCAGATTTTCCAGTGTGAGATGATCAGAGTGATGTAAAGAGAAGATCTAAACATTTATGAGACTGAAACTTGATAAACAGTTGGTGGTTTCAGTCGTTCTCTACCTGTACTCTGGAGAAAGGTTCGATGACCCGGATGAGGTTCTGCTCCAGCAGGTTGTCGTACAGTTTGGCCAAATGAGTGTTGATGATCGGGTCGTCCCTCAGCTCTGCTTTGTACTCTGTTAGGGCCTGAAAACACAAAACTTTAATTCCTCTGTTACAAACTGAAAAACACTTCTAGTTCCTGCGTCGTCAGATTTAATTTAAACAAATGAGAAAAATGTGTTTTCGTACCTTTTCGAAGTCTGCTAATGATCTGTTCTTGCTCGCCTGAGCAACACACTTCAGTGCATCTGTCTGGAAACATGAAGACAAATCACAAGTCTGATCACGATATGATCTGAGACGATGTTTGTCGACCATCTTATTTCTTCTCTCGTCCAGATTTTAAATGTTTCTACTAAAAAGAATCAAACCAGACGTTGTGTTGTTGATCAGCTGTGAGACTCAGAGTCTTTTACAGTTGTAGCTCAGTTTTAGTGGAAAATAACTGGTCAGAGCTGGTGAACAGGAATCTGACACGTTAACACGGGTCAATGTCCTGCTGCTGCTTCTTCAGGTGCCTAGACGGGTTGGTCATTTACCTCCTGCTGCGTTTTGTCTGTTGACTCTTTGTCTTTTCTCTGATTTATTCCTGAGAGGAGACTAAACGTCCTCATCATCTTTTTCTTGGCTACTTGTCGTGACCTGCCTGGCGCTAGGCTACTAGCATTAGCATTGTTTGAATGTTGAGGAAGGAGCAGCAGGAGGTGGAGCTTGGACGGAAACAGTAACGACGATATGGATCCATGTTTTCACTCTTGGATCGTTACACTTGTATTAAACAGTCCTGATGGTCGTGTGGTTCTCACCTGTCGGCCGGCGTATCTCAGCGCCAGTTTCCCGCTGATCAGAGCTTGAACTTCCTCTGGTCTGAAACATTGAACCAGAAACATAAAACATCGACGTCACCACAGTTTAAACATCAAAACGTCGTTTGTCGAGCTTTTTAATTTAATTTCGACTTACGAGTTGAGTACGATTTTACACAGCAGCATGTATTTCAGAGCTGTGATGGCTCTGGGGCTGTCGATGGAGTCGTAGCCCTCGAAGGCCTCGAAGAAGTAGGAGTAGGCCGTCTTCCAGTCCTTCTCCTCGGCCGCGTGGATGATCCCTGAGACGCGACAGAAGGAGAGATGGTTAACGAGTCCAACAGAAACTGAAGAAACTCACTGAGCTGAAGATAAACATCGACTCAAACATGTTTCTGGACATGATGCTTCAATATGAATCATAAATTACATAATAATAATAATAAATAAACACAAACTGTAACTGTGAAACACAATGTTATTTCTAAAATAAATAAAAGGAAAAAGGCTTTGGGTTGTTGTTTGTCGCCCTCTAGAGGTAAAATCAAAAACAGAAACTGTCTCATTCTTCTACAAACAAAACCATTTACCATCATTATAAACCAACAGACGCTTTTATTAACATAAAACACAAATAAACACTTTAATAAATGATCTTTTCATTCTGTTTTAATTATTATTTTTGCTTATTTCACAGTCTGATGAAGATAATCTACAGTTTTCTAGAGGTTACTTCTTGTTCTCTCATTAAATCAGTAAATGATTGACAGCTCCCTCACTGGGCTGATATTCATCTATTAATCTCTACAGACATCGACGTCTCTATCAATAGCTGCAGCCTCCGGCAGCTTCATCCTGAAATAACTCAACACCACTTGATACACTGATGAGTCCATGTGTCGTATTTATCACCATCATGTTTCTGGTCTTTTTAAATTCATGTTAAATGTCTCTGAGTGTCATTTAAATCTTTCAACGTTGTTTATTTTTATTGTGGAAACGTCTGAAACTTCCCTCAACAACAGGCTGATGTTAAGTCACTAAACAGATCTTTATTTTATTTCTTTACGGCTTCACATCAGGACGAGAGCAGGTGTAATTAACTGACTCACGACACTTGAGGGAACTGAACAGTTTCCCGCTGTTAAAATGAATCAGGTCTATTAAAATCTTATTAATGAATCAGGTTGGTTGGTTGCTTTCATATCAAGGTCAAATCTGCTGCTGATCGGATCATAAACTCCACCCGTCTCCATCTGAAGGCTCGTACCTGACTGCATGTCGAGCGCCGCCTGCAGCTTCGGAGGACAGTAGATGGCGTTGGCGGTGGTTCTGGCCGAGGTGAGGGCGGCGCGGGCTTTGGGCAGGTTACTGAGAGCGTGGTACGTCTTACTTTCCAGCAGCTGAACCTCGACCAGAAGAGCTTTGTCGTCCATCTTCTTCAGCTCCTGGAGCAACTGGGATCCTGAGACGAAGACGGACAGAAAAGGTTAAAATCAGGAACGTTTAGACGTTAAAGTAAAAAGCTAAATGTATAATTAAAGAGCTGATAAGAGCTGCTTCTTCTCTCTTTCTGAATAAAAACATAAACTCGCTTCTTAGGTCTTTTTGTCTCATATGTTTAACTTGTTATTCTTCATTAATGTTTGATAAATAACAAGTCAAATCCCGTCTGAGCTGAACTCACCGAGCGCCAAGGCCTCCTGGTATCTTTTGGTGTCGAAATAGAGCGAGATCAGCCGCGTCTGAAATAAAACAGAGAGAGAGAGAAAACGGCGTTAAGACGAATAAAACCACCAGGATTTAGTCACAACAAAAATATAAAACGTTTGAGTGTTTATTCCCAAAAACTCACCTGAAGATCATCACACTCATAGTAAAAGTTTAGTTTATTACATTTATCTGCCACATACACAAGATGTTTGATGTGAAAAAAGAGCAGATAGAGACTCAGAGTGAGTGTGATTTAGTCCGTCAGTCATGATGAAGGACATTCACAGGAAACAGCAGGACACTGAAATGTCACCTACTTATGTGTTAGAAGATTAAACTAAATTAGAGTTCGTACATTTCTGAGAACTACTTCTGACATGAAGAGAAGAAGAGGAGGAGGAAACCACCTGTTCTCTAATGTCAACTTCTCACAGAAAAATGTGAAAAACTCTGAAAATGTTTTAGTTTTTTTTCCTTCGTGAAGGATTCAAGCTAATTCAACCATTTGATGTTGTATTAAATAAATAGATGCCTCAATTTCACTCCATTATTCTCTCGTTGATCTTGCGTTTTGTGATTCAGCCAAAGATCCAGATATTTCTGGCTGCGTCTGTGATCAACCTGCTGGCAGTTATCTCGACACAAATCCTGTTTTCTTTGGCCGCGTTGGGAGGTGATGTCATCCTCGATGCCAGAGCGTAGTGAATCTATTAACACCTCATGTTGTCACTTTTTTTTTCCTCTTCAGGCGAAGTTTACAAACCAGCTTCATCGTATTTATATAGATTATTGTATTTTTCCAGAGTAATGTTGGTGTTACATGTTCCTCCGTTTAAATCACAGCATCTCCCACTTCCTGAGTCACCACTTTGAATTCGATACGACCCACAGCTGCTATTTATGTTTGGGTATAATCGCTTTTTGTTTTCAGTATCATTACTCATAAACAGAGTGTCAGAGCTAACGAGGGTGAAGGTGAGAGAGCGACTACAGCAGCTGATGGTTGTGGGTTGTTTCTGTGGCAAACAGGCAATTTTTAACCCATTAAGAAAAAAAACAAAAACAAACAGGGATAACAGTGTTTGTATTTCTGTCTCACCAGCAATTTATGTGTCAAATGGCACAATTGTTGCTTTGTAAGTTGCTCCTACAAACTGACACCAAACTTCTCATTAACGCCTCCTCACAGGCTTCATGTTACAGTGTCTTAGTAGCAACGTGTAGCTCTGATAGTGAGACCTGCTGATGCTGCAGCGTTTTTGATGCTACATCACATATGATGCGGTTAAAGTTACATTACATGTGAGCTTTAGTTCAACATCACACACAATCCTCCTCTCACCTCCAGAGCCTGTCTTAGGAAAGTCCTCTTCTCATTCTTCGCCCACTCGATACACTCCAGACACAGCTCCACCTCTTGTCCCGTCGCTGCCTCCATGTCGAGGAAGAGGTCGAGCAGAGAGCGGACCAGCCGGGCCGCTTTGGCCTTACTGATGGAGATCAGGAAAGGCCTCACAAACTTCAACAGACCCCCGAGCTCTGGAGACACAAACGGAGGAGTCAACCGATATAAAACATAAAATACAAAACATTTGAGTGAATTTAGGATTTAGATTAAAACCTTTTCAGAGTGTAAACTTTACCTGCAGCCTGTCCTGTCTTGGCCAGGAGCGTCCCCAGCTCCAGGATGCTCTGTTCTTTAACCCTGACGGCTTCTTCATCGTTCTCTTGGACATCTCTCCTCACTGTTAAAGAGACAACAAGTCAACAACAGAAACATTAGATAGGTATATAGATGGATACTTTATCAATCCAAAAGGGAAATTAAGGCTTTTAGTAGCTTATAAACATTATACACATGATATTATAACAATAACCTTAAAAACATAAAAGTAAGATAAAAACAGGGGCAAAAATTGCAAAGTACCAAAAGTACAAAAATCCTCTCAAGTCTCTCAAGTTAATTGTGGACTTTTATTTTGTCATATATTAAGATTTTAGTGTCAGATTAAATGTTTTATGTACATTATTCTAATATTACTCACTCTGACACCTATAACTGCTACTAAAAATCGATTTTAACATTGATTAATGACACTGTTTAGTTCATAAGGTGTGAACAACTTTCCAAATCCAAATTAAATCACAATTTCTGTCCAAATAACAATTAAAAACACAAATAAAAGACATTAAACACAGAAAACCAGCCACAACATTCCTATACATTTAGCTAAATAATGTCCACAATTACCAAAAAAATGTAGGTGACATAATAAACAAGAAGGTGACTAATATTATCTAAATGTTAACTAATTAGCCTTTCCAGTATGACTATAAATAAATAAACAAGCGTTCAGTCAAGAGGTCAGTTCAGTTGACAGTTAACAAGGCTGGTGTGACAAGGCAATTTAAAGACACTGGTGCCAATAAGAAACACAGGACGTGTTTACAGTAAAAACAGTAATATAATCTATATTATTTCACTAAAACACATCCCCTCAAACACATACAGATATAACTAGAGGCTCTGATACAAGTAACTTTAGCCAATAATCACTAATCATTATCCAAATCAATGTTGGTAACAGGTTAGAGGCTTTTGACAACAAGCTAATAACGTTAGCCGCGACTGTAATCACATTAAAGTGACAGTTTGAATTAGAGATAAATTTAATTATTTTGACAAACTGTGGTTAATTAAAGACGTTCACAAGAACAAACTCCGATGTTTAAAACATAACAACGCTGATAATAACCACATATTTAAGGCTCAGGCCTAACAGTTAGCAATGATGCTAACAAGCTAACTGGCTAGCATCTACTAGCAGTTACCGTTGCCCACCGTTCAGCAGTGAGTCAGCACCGCACACCGCCGGCTCCGGCTACCGACCGCCGCTTTGCTAGCAGCGCTAACGCCGCTGCCCAACAAATTACAAAACACTCCGGAGGTCAGAGGGACCGTGTCTCAACTCAACAAGCCGGCTGAACACTCACCTATCGAGTGGAGGATGTCGATAGAGGCGTTGCGGTCCGTGCTAATGAGAGACTGTGCTCTCTGAAACTCAACCACTGCTGCAGCCGCCATCTTCCTTATTCAAATGCTGCTTGAATGAAAATTACGTGCGCGGACTACGTTACTTTAGCGTGCGTGACGTCACGAACATACGTAATCCTAAAGGCTTCTGGGAATTGTTGTTTTGTTTTAAGGGTCCTACATATTTATCAGAAAGTAATAGATAAATAATAAAACGAAATGAAAATATATAAAATATATGAGTAAATACAATTAATTTAAATAAATTGAATATAAAAAGGTGTAAATTAATAAAATTAATTAATTAATTAAATTAATTAAATTAAATTAAAGCAGCAAAGAAGGTTATAAATAAATAGGGTGTATATATATATATATGTATATGTGTATATATATATATAAGTTACAATTTATTATAATTTAATTACTATTATAATTACTGTACTTATATGGTTTAATTACATTAAACTATAGAAGTACAGTTTAATTCTAAATTGAAGAATTACAGAAAATATATAAAATTGTGTTTTTAGTCCAAGGTTGAATCTATATGATATATCCAACAAGGACTGAAGATTGAAGATTTATGTAAACGTATAAACAGCTATGAAAATGGGGGCAATGCTGAATGGTTCCCTATAGAAACATATGGCTACAGTTGGTGATACATGAAGAAAAACACCCATTGAGTTCACTGGGTTCGTTTCTTATGATTGCCTGTTGTATATATGTGTGTGTGTGTTTGTGTGTGTGTGTGTGCGCGTCTATAGGCGGAGTTGTTTCCCAGCAGAGAGACAGCAGCGCGCACAGAGCGCAGAGCGGCGCCCCACCACCGCCTTTGCGTCAAACCGTCTTCACACAGTCAGTGACACAAACACAACATCAGCCTCCTCCTCGCAGCATCCGCATCTCGCGGCGGCGGAGGACCAGGAGCAGCACATCCTCCTCATCCAGGCATCCATTCCACAACTGCCCACCACCGTCTGCGCACCGCCGACAAAAACCAGGCGTCTCCATCCACCTGCTCCGCTGTTTTTTATTTTTTATTTTTCATTTTTTGCCTCCGACTTTGGATTATTTCCTTTGTTTGAATTTAGACTCTTTAACGGAGATGGTTTTATGTTTTTAATCCTGTTTTTTTCTTCTTCTGAAGGACGCGGAGGATCATCGCCATCATCATCGTTGTCTTATCTTTAATCTACAGCGCAGTTATTTCCTCTTGAACTGGTGAGTTTATTTGAATTTTTTCATCACAATGCAGCAGCAGCAGCAGCAGCAGCAGCTTATTTTAGCTCTGCACAGATTCATTACAGCAGAAAACAGGTGATGCGCAGCTTCATCCAGATGAAGAAATATGGCAGCAAATCGGAATAAAACTGGATGTGAAGCTGTAAACAAACGACATTCATCAATATTTTCTGGATTTTATTCATTTTTTTCAGTTTTAAAACCTGTTTGTGTTCGACGCAGACGTTCAGGTTCAGCACCGCGGACAGCGACAACCACATACACAACGACTTATTAGGACGTTGTTGTTGTTGTTGTTTGTTTGTTTGTTTCTAATGTTGTTGTTTACATCGCGGTGCTGTCCGTGGTTCTGAATCTGATCTGAGATTATGTTTGATGTCGGTATTTTCCTTCGTAATTAACAATAAATGAATCAATCAAAGCGTCAGACTGAGAACAGGGTGAAGGAATGAGGAGACGGATCCTGCGCAACATCCGAGTGTTTAAGCTGCGGCGCAGGAAGAAGGAAAAATAACTCATACATCTCACTGTTTATCAGGTTTTTATAGCTACATTATAGATCACATGACCTTCGGTTTTGTGTTTTTAACATCATGAATCTTAAAACGTATCTGAAGCGACCTTCACCTGTTATGATGCTGTTTATGTTCCAGTCTCCATTTTAAGTGCGAGGGTGGCGCATGGCTCAGTGTGACTAGTCGGCCATTGCCCATAAAATATGAATCTGTCATTAGAAAACGTTCACGAGTGGAAATCACCTCCTCCTCCTCCACCTTCTTAACGTTATGATGATGATGATGATGATTATTGTCTTATTCAATCTCCTGCAGATGAACTGGTTTTCTCATTTTACTGTAAAATGTTTTTCTTGCTTCTTGCAGCACTGAGGAGGATCTATACTGTGTGAATTAATTAGCATGAGCCAGGCTATAGGCTGATCCATTCCACCACTTATACTGAGTCAGATCAATAACTGCTGCTAATAAGCCTGAGCTGCTGTCAGATAAACCACTCAGCTGAATGATTATAGATCTGATATTTTAAAAAAATCAAATCTGCTTTGCTGTGGTTTTTTTGTTCTTATCTGCAAACATGGCTGATTCAAACAAATTCAATCGGTTGATCACCAATTATTTTTCTGATTATTGATCTTCTGTGTGTCCAGCAGTTGGTCCAGCAAAGAGCAGAGACGATCGTTATCTCCTCAGAGGACAAATCTCCCTTCAAGGCTTCAGATGCCCAGAGGCAGAAGCCTGTAGCCTGGAAGCTTTGAGACCCTCCGGATCTCCTCTGGCTCTTACTCGTCTCATCTGACCCTGACCCCCCTTCCTCCTCCTCCTCTTCCTCATCCTCCTCCTCCTCCTCTTCAGTCAACATGGGAACCGTGTTGTCCTTGTCACCCAGCTACCGGAAGGCGGCTCTGTTCGAGGACGGGCCGGCCACCGTGGGCCACTACACGGCCGTCCAGAACAGCAAGAACGCCAAAGACAAGAACCTGAAGCGCCACTCGCTCATCAACGTGCTCCCGTGGAAGCGGATCGTGGCCGTTTCGGCCAAGAAAAAAGGCTCCAAGAAGGTTCAACCCAACGGGACCTACCAGAACAACGTCACCCACCTGAACAATGAAAACCTGAAGAAGTCGCAGTCATGTGCCAACCTGTCCACCTTCACCCAGGACCAGAGCACCCCGGCTGTGACCAAGAGCTCCAACAACACAGCTTCATCCGTGAAGAAGGCGCCTCTGACCAACTCTAACGTGGCCCCCGGGACCCCTAAGAGAGTGATCGTCCAGGCGTCGACCAGCGAGCTGCTGCGCTGCCTCGGGGAGTTTCTGTGTCGACGTTGTTACCGACTGAAGCACCTGTCACCCACCGACCCGGTGCTGTGGCTGCGCAGCGTGGACCGCTCCCTGCTGCTGCAGGGTTGGCAGGACCAGGGCTTCATCACTCCCGCTAACGTCGTCTTCGTCTACATGTTGTGTCGTGACGTGGTTTCATCTGAGGTGGCGACGGAGCACGAGCTGCAGGCGGTGCTGCTCACCTGCCTCTACCTGTCCTACTCCTACATGGGCAACGAGATCTCCTACCCGCTCAAGCCCTTCCTGGTAGAGAGCTCCAAGGAGACGTTCTGGGACCGATGCCTCTCCATCATCAACCTGATGAGCGCTAAGATGCTGCAGATCAACTCCGACCCGCACTACTTCACCCAGGTGTTTGCAGACCTGAAGAATGAGAGTCAGAAGGAGGAGGAGAGGAGCCGCCTGCTCATCGGCCTGGACCGGTGAGGGGATGCTGGGGGGAGGGAGGGAGGGTCCTCCGGTCTGGCATTTTGACCAATCTGACACATAATTTGTGATACAGTCCAATCTGGAGCAACTTCAAGATGGATGTTTGTTATTGTAAATGTTTGGTCACAAACAAAAAGAAAATCATAGTTATTGAGGCTAAATTCTATTTTCAAACAAGTAAATTGATAAAAAAAATTCTGTAAATCTGAGAATGAAATGCCAGACTTGAGTAAATCCTTTGCTAACACACAGTTATGTACAGATATCTATATGATACACTTTAAAGAAAAATCAGACACAAAAACAACAAACAACAACAAGTTTAGAGAAGGAATCAAACATCAAACATCTACAGCTTTGAATGTGGACAGGACCGAGGCTCCGCCGCCTCCAGTGACCTCTGACTGTTGCCTCCTGCAGGAGGGTGAGGGCCATCGCCTGACTGGATGAACGGGCATCCCTCCCCACCCACACACACCCACAACCACACACCTACACACCCCCTGCTGCCGCCTGTCGGCCGGCTCTCTGGGACACCACCGCCCAAACCCCCTCCCCTGACATTCACACGGATACGATGGGACAATTTGTGATTTTGTTGCTGCTGCTGCTGCTGATGATGATGATGTTGTTGTGAATCTGGACGCCACCTGAAGGAAACGAGAGGATCCATGTTTGTTTTTTTGCGACTCTGCAGCAGACTTTTACGAGCTCGAGGGGGTCGATCAGATGCATTGTGGGACTTTTTCCACCAACCTGAGGACGTTCATACCGTGTGTGTTCAGAAAGAACTTCTTTATTTTCATCTAGAAAAAAAAAATCAAAACAAGTTAATGGATGTTTTACTCCCCAGAGGTTTAAAACCTCACGGAGGCTTATTTATTGCTTTTTTCTGGAACAAGTTTTCGTTCATTTTTTTGTTTGTTTTGTTTGTTTGTTTGTTTGTTTTTTTTTTACTTAGAAATGTAATGTTTTTGCACGTGTGCCATGCAATTTTCAACAGGAGTTTCTTGGAGAAGGCGATAGGGAGCAGGAGGCAATTGTTACTTTACTTCTTTTTACTTGATTTATAAACCAACTGCATCTGCGTTTAGAGAATGCTGTGAACAAAGTGACACTAGTTTATTTAGCTCTGCTTGCTAAAATAGGCTATTTGTTTACCAGGAAAAAAAAAATCAGCTTTTTTTGTACTTTTGTCGACTTTGGAATGATGTTTTTGATTTTTTGTGCTTATGATTCAGCGTAGAAAATGTTTAAAAAGAAAAAAAAAACAAACAAAAAAAAAGACAGTGCCATATCTTTGATGATGAAACTCCCACATGCTCTGAGATACTGTTCTGTTTGTCAAGCTGTTGAATGATGGGGTGGGTTTTTATCTACTAATAACTACTTTACTGACACTTAATTTATTGCCATTTACGTATTTATTATTTAGGCACATTTAATGTAAAAAAAGAAAGAAAGAAAGAAAGAACGAAGATGAGACGTGAGAGACTTTAAATGACGGGGAGACCAGGGTGAGATTATCTTTGGTGGGAATGAAGATTGATCTGGTTTATGCAAATGAATGTTGCAGGGATTTATCAATGAAAATCTAATTAAAACTTTTAGATTAAAAAAAAAAAAAAAGAAACCAATGTTAAATCTGACCATCACCAAAGGGGAAAATCACCTTGACAAAACAACACAACAACAACAACACAACACCGACCTTTTACTGCAGAAACCAAACGAAAACGCCCTGAAAGAATCATTTTAGAGCTGACACATATCAGGAAGATAAAGCACACACACACACACACACACACACACACACACACACACACACACACACGTTCATCATCACTGCAGGACAAAGCACAGCGATCAGCGAGGACAACCCAGCAGCTCCATCCAACACGACGCATGCAGAACAAAATGAGACATGTAGCTCTTTTTAAATTTTCATAGAAGAAGCTGAAGTTTCAGTATTTCCACATATATATAAAAACAAACAAAATGTACATATATATGAAGAATGTGTACACTTCTGTTTTATTTTCTTTGCAGCTTTTTAAAAAACTCTGTCATGTCAAAAAGCTTCTGTCATGTTTCATGAGACGATGAAACTGTTTCTCTGCTGCTGTTTGAGTTGAAATCAGAGAGAAAAGTTTCATGTATAAAAAACACAAACACAAACATAAAACACAAGCAGGGCATTGTGGGTAAAAGGTCTTGTGTTTCGCCCACTTTTCTCCCTTAAAACTCACTGAAAATGTGCCACTTTCCTTTCTCTCTCTCCACTTTGCATCATCGAGTAGTTGTTTGAGAAAAAATATGAAAAAAGACTCGTGATAGTTAAACGATTTCTGTCAAACTTCTTTTTTCTGTATCTTGTTGCTTAACTTTGTAGATAAAAATAATAATGAAACATTAGTTTCAGAGGCGGCGTTCAGTGGCTGCATGTGTGTGTGAGTGTGTGAGTGAGTGTGTGTGTGTGTGTGAGGCAGTGTTTTATTTGTACAGACGAATGTGTGACGTTGTTTTCTTATGGAAAAGGAGCGAACATACACCAACCACACACACATACATGGGAACAGGATGTGGTTTTTGTTTTGTTTTTTTGTTTGTGTTGATGGGAGGGAGGGAGGTTGATGCTGTTCAATAAAAATCTTTTTTTTTCTTTTTTTTTTCAAAAACACAAAAAGCTGTTGCTGTAACTGAAACTTTTCTTTTTTGGGTTAGTTTCTGCTTATTTTAATTTATTTTTGTACTGTGATGGAAAAATAAAAAAAATGCACTGATCGTTCAAGGACGTCGCTGTTTTTTTTTTATTTTAATTTTTACAAAACTAAATTCTCTAAACAACATCACAAATGTTTCTCTCGATAGAAAACATCGAAATGTCCTTGACCATCGACTCAGACTGAGAGTCTGTGTGGATCTAGGTCACTCTGGATAAATCACATCTGCAGCCTGATGCAGCTTTTATTGACGTTCAATAGATTGAAAATATGGAGCAGTCAGAGGTTAAAATGGAAAATCACACTGTATTTTACTTTAGAGCAGGATTTAGTTTCCTCTGATCGAAGGTGGAGCGACTGTAGCGAAAATGAAACATCTTTAAATCCAAAACCATAAATTTAACGTCGTCTTTCCAGATTTACGGTTTGTTTACTTCTTCTCTCTACGCGGCCGCCATCTTGGCTACGAAGCAGGAAGAAACAGGATGACCGATGTATTTTTTTTTAAACTAAAGGAAATGTTGCAAATTTTTTACATCAAAGAAAATAAAGTGTTCGTTTTGACAGATATCATCATGTTTGCATCATCACACTGTTTATACATCAGGCTCCAAATTATTCTTCTGCAATTATTATTTCAGTGAAAAAAACATTAGTTTTTTAGTTTTTTTTAATGAAAAGTTTTCATTTGTCATGAGTTTACCAGGTAAAAAAGGAAGTTGTTCCACATTATCGTTAAGAAAATCACACGTTTTATGTCAAACAGAGAAAAAGAAAAACATCTGTCTGCAGATGAAACACTTGAAATTGTGAAGTGTCTCTGAAAAAAGTTAGAAAACACAAGAGATAAGAGAACAAGTAAATAAGTGAATGTGGATTTAAAGCTGCTGGCGTCTCCATTCAGGATGAAACTTTATATCAATCAGGAGAGACTAACTAACAACCAAGAGAGTGTACAATTATGAGATGAAATTTGGCAACACAAGAAGAATCTTTGGTCCCCGGCAGGATGTGGAGACTGTGGAGGTGACGCATGAAACTGAAAGATCTCGACTAGACCTTTCCTCCTCCGAGGTCTGGACGCTGGTGACAGAGGACGAGCGTTGACATGATGACATCTCTGAAACGGTGGTGAAGAGGAGGTGGTGCTGATGCACGATGCTAAAATGACGCTTTTAAATCTTTGCGGCTTCTTTGAGGTTGATTGGTTGAAACCGCCGGGTGGTGATTGGATAAAAACGAGGCTAACAGGTGTGAGAACTTCATTAAGCTTCATTTCAACCTTTAACCTAAAGAAGAAACAATTATTAGACAAACATGACGACTCATTTTCAAACCGTTTTATTCAGTGATAAAATGAGCAGGTGGACTTGATGCGACTCGTTAGACCTGAGTCAGTATCATCAGTTTGTCTTCACTTTAACTGGAGATGACGAATCGAGTTCAAACTCCTTCATCAGCTCCACTTGTGTTGATTTGATTTGATTTTAATAAGGAGCTTATTTAACATGATTCATTATGTAAAAGAGAAAATTGTTACAACTTTCAACTGTTTTTCAATCAAGATGTAATGATGTTGAAACGGTTAAAAATTGAGTTGATTTTTTAAACAACGAATATTTATTGATTCAAACTGTCGTCGTCGTTTAGTTTGATTTATTGGTCATTTTTATGATACATATATATCCTAATATATACAGGACGGGAGGGTGTGTGTGTGTGTGTGTGACCCTAACACACTGTCACACACACACCTCCCTAAGGAGCAAATATAACAAGACTTATTTATTCAACATATTCAACTAAACAACCTTCTGCCACTGATGAGTGAGGAGGGGTCATGCTACATGCTAACAAGCTAACGAGACGTAGCAACCCCCCCCTCCTCATATCACCGACTACATATAATAAAGATGAACCTCAGACACACCCTCATTTATCAAACGAGTGTACGACAGAAATCAGGTGTAAATTGAGCGTATGTTCATTTCGCCTTCACCAATGTGCTGGTGAGTGTAGATGATGTCTTACGACAGGTCTGAGCAGTTTTTGATTTTGACTTATTATTTGATTTTGCTTATTAATTACAAAGTATTTTTTAAAATATATATCTGTAAACCCAATTTCACTTCCATCGGTGTCTCTTCTGCCCGGAAATAGCAGACGAGCCGATAAGTGACAGACTCTGTTGATGCTGCGTCTTTGGCCAATTTGAGGTCGGACCATTTCTTCTTGAGATTATTTCAAATAAAAGTTTTTTATTTGTATTATTTTATTTCCTGTTGTATCAAATGTTTCATCAACCATCACAGATCAAACCTCTTCCGCCGTCAGGCTGAAACGCTGTTGACTGCAGCTGTTGTTTGTAAGGCTGCAGCTTCTAGACCGTGCTGCGGTTGTAGGTGTGATATGTTGATTACGACTGACTTCAGCTGCTGGGACTGGTCTGATACATGTTTCGTGAATCTCACGTGAGCCCCGTCGTACGATGACTTCTCTGCTCATATTTGCGCTGGTTTCTATGTTTGTTTGATAAATGAGGGTCAATGTGTTTATTTTGTGTCTAAACACAAATAAATTGATGATTATTTTGAGTCAAATTGTTCCATGTGACCTTTACTAACCCTTCTCCTGTGTAAACACAAAGTTTGTCGCTGAATATTCAGACATTTTGACTAAAAATTAACTTTGGCATCGATTAATAGTTTGGATGAGATGTTATCAGCTCCGTCCTGTAGTAGCATCAGTCAAAATGAGCAAGAGATTGACTGTGTATGAGGATATTGATCATATCTTCCGTCATGAGAGTGATATTGATGATCTAATATGACCCTGAGCAAGAAAACACATCTGATGAAGAGGACCCAGATGTCACTGATGTTCGGGGATTGGGTGCCTCTAATGACGCCCAATGAAGAGCACTAATAGAAAACATCATCAAAATGACAACGGGGCCTCGTGTCACACGGCCAAGACATCAAGACAACGTTGGAAATGGAAGACGTTTGGAAACAGCTGGACGGAGATCGACAAAACACAGCTGGATGTTTACATGTTACCTGTCGAAGCTACTGCTTAAACTCCTGTTATTATTAATTTAGAATTTATTATTTTAATATATGTTTTAATTTTCAATTGCACTTATTATTCTGACTAAACAAAAGTTGGTTTTACGAAAAAGAAAAGACTTTTTGCCTTTTTTTTCTAACATGAATCTATATGGGTCATTTTTTTTGGAAGGTTTCTCTAATATCTGACTGACAACAACATTTTTTTAGTTGGTTATAAGGAAAAAAAGGTCTGTGGAGCCAAAAAAGTAACATTTTAAACAGCGTTTACATTGATATGAATGCATACTAAGTTAGCTATGAAGTGAAAAACAATACTGGATAATAACTGTTGTTTTTTTGTCACCAACACTACAGACATGTGCAGCTTTCTAACACATGACTCAGAGTCAGTTTGTTTTCTCTTACATCCTGTTTACACTGAAAAAAACAATGATGATATATTCATGTGTTTTTTTTGTCAAAAACGAAGGTTTAAATCACTGACAATGATTATTTCTCCAATGTCCAAAGACCAAAGTGAAGATCTGGGTAAAACTCTGTTTTCACATCTGCATGTAGACGGTGGAAACCTGAGTTTTAAGGTTTAAAAATACATCAAATGATTGGTTAACGTGGCTGCATACGTCCCGTTACTGCCACCAACAGGTTTGATTCATTGGCACATCAGCGTATTTATGCAGATTCATGTAAATGGAAACGAGGATATTAAATACAACGTGGATGTAAAGTCTCAGAGTCATTGACTCGTCCTGGTTTCTGCAGTCGAACTTCATCCATCAGCTGCTGGATGATCGGTCCGACGTCCGTGCAGCTTCACCCACAACGTCACCGCAGTGACAACAGCTGTTGTCGGGCAGATTAACACTTCAACCAGCTGATCTCAAGCTACACTGACGACACCACACTGTTCACACACTCTGAAGCAAATAAATTTATTAATAAACTGATTAATGAAATAAGTATTTTTTCTTAATAGTTTGCATTTATACAGAATATATTTGCACAAAATAGTATTACAACAGTTCCCTTTAGACTGGATATTACAGTATATTTGTGTTTTTTTTATTACGTATTATTACAAATATAAACTTAATATATAAAATTAGGCACATATTGAATGAACAGGTGCTGGTACAGGTTCATACAGATTTCGCTCAAAGCTTCAGAATAAATTAGAGGAGAGAAGTGGAAGTTGTTACACTTTTGGCATTTGTTGATGTGGAAACAAATAAAATGTTTAACTGTGAAATAAAGATGAACACGTGTCTGAAAAATCCTTCATGTTCTTATATTAAACAAGGTGATCAGGTTTTTACACCTGCAGGAGAAAACAACTAATTTATCCTTTTTAAATTCTTATTTTTGAGGATACGTTCCTGTTGCACCAAACAGAATCAATCTGCTGTAAAAACAATATTTCCTCTAGTTTAAGTAACGTTTACTAATTTATTATATTTTGTTTCTGTCTTTGACATGAAACGATACAAACACGTTTCTTTTAATATGTTTTTACATCCACGTTATTTACATTTCTGGTTCATATAAATCAGCTTTGTTTCAGTTTTTCCTCATGTTTTTTATTGTTGCAGTTGTTGTTTGTGTTTTTTTCTGTTTGTTGCTGGTGTTTTTTTTTTTTTTCCATTTTCCCATTTTTATTTCCATCTCCACACCTCCTGGGCACAGGATGGCTGAAGAAAGAAGAAGAAAAACAAAGAAAAAATTCTTCTATTTTGTAAAGCTGCCCTGCAGGACGGCACAGTCGGTCCAGCTGGGCCAGAAGCCAAGTGGTTTGACAGGAGAAGGAGAAGGGCAGTGGAGGGAAAAGGAGGAGGAGGAGAGAAGAGGGAGAGGAGGCCGAGCGAGGCTTTGTTCACCAACCCCCTCCTCCTCTTCCTCGTCCTCCTTCTTCTTCTCGCCTTAAAGCGAAGAAGCGCTGAAGTGAGAAGTGACACGGAGTCCATCCTAATGATGAGCGGTGGATATCTGAGCAGAGAGGAGACGAGGAGGAGGAGGAGGAGGAGGAGGAGCCCGGTGGGAGATCACCACCCTGGGGGATGAGGAGAGGAGAGCTGCAGCGTTTTAGTCCAAAAACACACACACACACACACACACACACACACACACACACACACACACACACACACACACACACACACACCACAGGCTGCTGAACTGAAGCTCCAGCGTCTATTAACTCACACACGATGTCACTTCTTTAATCCGAGCTTGTGAATGCACCAGTTTCCCCCTCGAACGCCTCTTTTTTTTCTGCCTCAAAGAGCCTCATCAAACAACAGCGACAAGGTCGTCGGACACGAAGCTGCGAGGTAGAACAGAGATTAGCTTCTTCAAAAGACGGAGGCCAAGAGCAAACTAATTAAGATAAACGACTTGTTCAGACGACCCCGGGGTTCAATTAGAGCAGGAGGAAGAGAAGGAGGAAAAAAAAAAAAAAAAACGGCCGCTGACAAGTTTTTTTTTTCCCTCCTGAAGTCGACGTGAACGCCTCCTCAACTGAACTGAAGAGGAGAGAAGTGAAGTAGGCCAGACGTCGAGGGAACGTCGACTCATAACCTCGGGCCGTCGGTGTTCGTTACTCAGCCGTGACACGGAGACGACGCACATTAATTCTCCGTAGGAGAAGTGATAACTTCCACTACATGATCATCGTCAGTCGGTGAAACTGTAGATGGTCAAATTATTCACTTTCAGGAGGGAAAAGTGTTTTTCTCGACTTGTTACTTCAGTAAATTTTGACATAAATTTGATCTGTTTCTGTTTCTGAGAGAATTCAAAATGTAGCAACTTTTCAAATCTTATTCAGCTTCCTCTGTCGTCCAGAGAAGAACTGGTTGTTTTCAATAAACTTCCAGGATGTTTTTGTTGTTTTTTTTTTTTCGAGTTAATGAGCAAAACTGGAGCTTGACAGCTTCTTTTCTAACTTAAAGTTAACAAACATTACTGACTTTGGGAGCTTCTTCCTTCATTTACTGAAAACAAGATGCTCACAAGTACTGAGCTCAAAGTTAACTCATCAGCTACAGAGACAATCTGCAAAATAAATGAACACGTTGAGACGACAAGAAACAGACTCAACAAACACGTCTTCACCTCGTGTTTTAGCTTCAGTTGGACAACGAACACGTTAACAGACTGGACATTAACGTTTTCATGATTTTAGTCGAGAGACGTGAGGATAAACTGAACTAAATGAAACCAGAACTGATTCTAGTGTTTGTTAAAAAATAAAAATAAAAAAAGTCACCGCCGTCGTTAGATGAGGAGGTAAAGCAGGACAACAGTCTGATTACAGATCACACCCTCCTTCACTGTGGCCACAAGCCAGACTCTGACTCTGAGCCAAGACCAGCAGCTAATCAACACACACACACACACACACACACACACACACACACACACACACACACACACGACACACGACACACGCTGTGTTAGTCTGTGATGAAGGGGGAATATTTGTTTCCAAAAGGACTCAGAGCGATAAGTCAACACAAAGAGCAGTGAATGAGACTGGGGTGATGATACAGTACTGGGCTGTCGCTAAGCTAAAGCGTTAGCATCTTAAGAAAACATGAACTAGAAATTATCTCTTTGTTTTATCTTGATTATTATTATTATTTTTTTTTTTACAGTTTTAGTTGAAACTGTTTCGGTGAATAAACATACGTATGATCAAAGATTATAAAGTATAAAGAAGAAAAGAAGCAGATATAAATTAATAGATTTTAGCGTTTTGTTTGTAGCATGTGATGATGTGGATGTGCTCAACACATCCTGCAACTAACTAACTAACTAACTTACTAACTAACTGTTTATTGGATTTTTGTGCATCAAACTAAACATATCCATCCTCTCTGTTCCCATGTTGTGATTGTAAACATTCAACATTAAACCACCTGCTACAAGCTGCATTAACGTTTCATTCCTTCGAATATTTCTTCTATTTTTTAAAGCAGATAATCAGTTTGATCTGAGAGCTGCAGGGATTTTAAATCCTTCGTTATGCAACATCAGTGTTGTTGCATAATCTCCTCTCACCTTGACTCAGAACAATCAACCAACATAAAGTAAAATATTGCACAAAGCAAATCTTGTTAAATTTGGATTTTAAAAACAAAAAAAGGGAAGAAAGAAGAGCTCCACTTTGGTGGATCATCTCTTAGTGCATATTTTTAAACCTGCGTGTAGGCGTGTTGTATTGTACACTTTTTCTTTTTAAATGTAAAATTGCATAGAAATCTATAAAACAGGTTGGATTTTGGCGTCGCTATATTCTGAGGATTCAATTACTGACGTCCTCCTACATCCTACTGAGCCGCTGGAGAAAGTCACAGCATCAGCAGTTCGAATGAAATGAAACAAAAAAAAACAACAAAAAAACAAAAAGATGAGATGTGAGTCAGACGTGAATCATCATCATCATCATCATCATCATGGCCGCCTGCTCTCAGATCAGCCACGTCCGTCTCAGTTGCCAGGAACAGCCAGGATGTAACCGGAGCGGCTCTTAGTGAAGTCGGGTTGTGACTGGTTGATCTTGGGCTCAACGATGACGGTGCATTTCCTGCCGTTCATGCTGCACTGGATGGGACTGAGCACGTTCACCTGCAGCTTCCTCTTCTCACTGAAGAAAAAAACACGTTACAGAGACGTTACTGACTCAGGCTTATTACCGTGTGTGTGTGTGTGTGTGTTTACAGCTCCCCTCAGTTGAAATCACATTACATGGAGTCACAGGATTAATATATGCAGCTCCATTAGTGACCTGTTGGTGTGTTTACACCATAAATCACACTCGCTCTCATACGAAGCATCATAATCTCATAAAAACCCATAATTCCTCACTGAAACCAGACTCACACGACTGCCTGAGGCCATAAATCACACACACACACTCATCACACACACACACACACACACACATACATACAATTATCCCTTGTGCAGGAGGATCACTGAGAGAATAAAAGCTTTTGTGTATCAGTGATTCAGTGTGAAGGAGAATAATTTGTTGCCTCAACAACAATAAAATAAACACGTGAACGAGAGAAATTAGTAATGTGTTTTATTGAGGAGTTTTTTTTTTTAGATTTAATTGAGATGTGTAATTATATTGTGTTGATATAGAAAAACATTTTAATTCACATGAACGCTGGTTTTACTTGACTGTGGCTGATTGAAGCAACAGTCCGGTCGAAGTTGGATGAGGTGGTTTCATTAAACGACGTCAACTCTCTTGTGCTGCAACAAACATGAAGCAGTTTGTAGCTAAAGTGACAAGATGGAGGACTGGTGGTTAGCACGCTAGCTTCATCACAGGCAGGAGAAATGACAGAAACAGCAGCAGACGAGTAAAAGTAAAGAATAAAAATATGAGGATAGTTTCATAACGACTGCAACTAAAACCTCCACCTTCAGTTACCAGAGCAGCTGCAGGTAATTTGTTGTGAACAAAAGTCACGATGTCCTTCAGCTACATTTATCTGCCAAAATCTAAACCAGTTCACTGAAATGAACGTTTTGTGCCAAAGATGTGGTGAATCCCTGAAGGCGTTGTTGAGATTTCAAGAGCCAGAAACATGATTCGTGAGGTCACTGTGACCTTGACCTTTAACATTTGGCCACAAAAATAAAAAGAAATCATATCATCCTCCGGTCCAAGTGAAGGTTTGTGCCAAATCTGAAATGATTCCCTCGAGCTGCTCATGAGATATCACGAGTTTTGTTTGAGGACATGAGATGGATTTAATCCTGTTATCATCAACAAACACTGTGATGACAACGAAAACTACAGTCACTCAGTTATCGATCTCCTCATCTTCTTCTCTGGTAAATTACTAACAAATATACAATGTTAATGAGTCGTCCACGTCCTCTCATCCAGGACAGATTGTGAATATTTAGAAGGAATAAAAGAGAAGAAATGAGGCCGGAGCCGCTGTGACGACAGAGGAATGATCCATGTGTCGGATCGGCTTTTAGTGGCTGTCACATCCAGTTAGAAGGTTTCTGGGTGAACGGCCGCTTTGCTTCGTTTGCTCTTAAACACGATCGATGACGGGGGAAAAAAAATTAAAAACCGGGTTTAAATGTGTGAGGCAGAGAGGAGGAAGGAGAAGCTGACGAGACGAGGCGATAAATAAATATACATCTGTCTACGTCGTGACACACTTTCTCTCTGACACGGTTACTAAGTTACTGATCGCTGCTGTAAACAAAACCAGTTATGTACAAAAATAAATAAATAAATAAAAAAAATTTCATCGAGGCCGCTGGTCTGATCCGAGTCTGTTTGATCTAAACATCGTGAACCCGACGACACAAACTCGACTTGTTGTGTAACAACGATAAGTCAGAAAGAAAAACGGGACAAAAAAAAACTAAACAAAACATGAAAAAAAAACAGGGTTTGTGTTTCTGCCCACGCTGACACACACACACACACACACACACACACACACACACACTTCTCTGCAGAGAAGAAGCCGAGGGTTAACACTGATGCTGGTTTCCATGGCAACCCCCCGTGAACTGAACTCCCCCATCTGTCATGGCTGCCGGCCAGCCCATGGCACCAAGTGTGTGTGTGTGTGTTCATCTCTAAACCCGTTAGTTCTTCATCACAGTGGAAATATCACAGATGATGATGATGATGATGATGAGGATTAAACACATAAAAACATAAAATATAAACACTAACTAAAGCTACAAGAATCGATTATTTTGTGATCGATTATTTTATCGATTTTCTCATAAATTCTTTTGTCTATTTACTGAAACAACAACAATAGTGTGTGTGAACATAAACAACCAGTCAGCTTTTCTTGCTGAATGTTCCTTCTTTTTAATTAAAGTTTAACTCATTTGTTTAGATTCACAACATCAGAAACCAAATAAAACTTAGAAACAAGACGTTTTGAAGACAAACGTGTGTGTGAACGTTATAACTGGTCATCGACTCTTTGTCACAGTGTTTCAGTTTTTCTTGTCATTAGAAACCGTCCCGACGTCAGACGTTTCTACGGTGGTTATGTCTGCAGCAGCAGCTTCATGACGAGTGAACTAAATTAAACGGAGCTTTGATTCTCTCACGAACACTAAAACATCGTCTCCAGCTCCAGTAATAAATAAAATCCTCCAGGATTCGTCATCTGTGAATAGAAGAAGACGATCGTTGAGTCTTAAGGTCGTCGCTTGGCCTTTTCCATCAGGAGCTGAGCCCTGAGGGTGGCGGACGGCCTCTGACTGGAAAATCAATTCTTTCCTTTTCCCTTTTCCTCCCCTCCCCGTCCTCGCTCTTATATGTATGTGTGTGTGTGTGTGTGTGTGTGTGTGTGTGTGTGTGTCTTTGCCCTTCATGCCATGTGAGTCCGAGCTCACTTGCTCCCTAAAGTACCTTGTCTTTATTCGGGTGGATGGACCAGGGGGGAGGGAGTCGGAAGGGGTGAAGAAATAAAATGTTTAAGAGTTTAACTGGAAATAAAAAAAAAATGAGGACAAACTCTGTGGGTTCAGCTCCAGGGAGAGTTTAAGAGAAGTGAAAGAGGAGATTGTGTTGAAAAGACGACGTTCAAATAGAGAATATGCAAGAATATATAAAAAAGAGGGGAGGAGGGTGATGAAAGGTATCAGAGCAGAGAAATGAGAGCGGGGGTTGGAGGAGGGGTGAGGGAGGGGTGAGGGAGGATGATGATCCAGGCTATTTTTGGTCGGAGGAGCCAGGATTACCTCGAGTCTGTGAAACCATCCAGTCCCACTTCTGAGTCATCGCTCTGATAGAGAAACTGGCTCTGCCCCAAACTCTGCTGAAATATATATGAGCTCTCACAGGTGGAGGGAGGAGGATGGGTGAGGATGGGGGAGGACGGGGGAGGGACGCTGAGTCGCTGTAAAGACTCAGAGGAGGTGATCAAAGTTTTATCTTAATGACGACGAAGCTGATTTCTGATCCAGCGGCACCGAGTCGTAACTAAACACGGATCAAACATCGTCTCAGTGTCTTAACTTCTATTCTGAGTCTAATCCTGTTTAATCAATAATCCACGAGACAAATGTAGGAGGAAAATATTTGCACTTTGAGTGGGAAGAGAAGATATTTAGTCAATGATGAAGGAAGAAAATGAGGTGAAAATGAGACGAGGAGGAGGAGGAAGAGAACAAACACTGCAGAGCTACAACAGGAACCAGCCTCCACCAGAGCTCGGACACTTTCTGTTTTACAGCCTCCTCGCATCAATATTTCACTTTGTGAGACCGACAGTGAAGAGAAAACAACACGTGAAGGTCAGAAACACGCTGGTTTCATGACTGAAGCTTCGCCAAAACCTTTTCTTTTAAACGTCTGTAGTCAAACGTTCGGACGAGTCGACGACACTGACGGAGACAAATGATGCTGCCTCACGTCACCTTCAGATTAATGTGACGAGCATCAGTGTTGGTTTACAGCTGAAGCTTAAAAATGAATATTTATATAAAATATAAAGATGTTTTCAAGTTAACCCGTAGCCACTGAAACGTAATGAGTTTATCTTTGAAACAGAGGGAATATTTGTGCCACATTTAAGACGATTTACTTCCATTTACAAGTAAAAATAAAAGTGATCTCTGGACTTTATGCATCAATCTCAGGACAACTGATGTTTCTACTCAGAAACAAAAACGTAATGTTTCAACTAAACATAAACAACATAAAACATAAATATAAAAGTATAAATAAAAAGATTTGGTGCATTCGGTGCAAGATTAACTGAGAGGAGACTCAGCGCTTCACAATAAGGTTTTATGACAAGAGGCTAGCTGGTTAGCATGCTAACTTCAGTAAAAGAAAGTAAAGTTAACGAAACAGAAGAGTCAATCATTAAACTGCTGTTTACCAACATTTTAAACACAGAGACGAGGACGTAGAGAAGCAATTAAACCACATTTCTGTATCTCATCTCTCCTTCGCTGCGGTTTCTCTCGTCCCGTGTGGCCGCCCACTGATACTCGGCTACACGCATTTGCATTTAACACCAGACCTGACACAGCATCTCTTCCTCTCACATCCTCGTTCTCACATGGCTGCGTCGCATGTTCACGTGCCGTCGTGTGACACATTCAACACCAGAGGAAAAGGGAAGATGAGAACCTGCTGCAGAGGAGGAACAGATCTGGTCATGACCACAAACACAAGAGGTGACTTGTCCTCATCTGCCTCAAAGTTTAAAGTTCAAACTGCTTGAAAGCGTGAAGAGACTTTCTGAGTTTGCTTCTCTAATTAGCTTCGCTCTGCACAGTTTTGCAGTTTGGCAGCGTTCGGAGCTGCAGCTGCAGATGTGATGTATGAATAATAGAGAGATGCAGAGAAGTGAAGAGAAACTGTAGATAATCTCTGCATTAGACTGCGTTGGCCTCTCATCCTCTGAAGGAACAACTTCAAAACTTTTCACTTCTTTTCTTATAAATTATTTGCAACACACCTTCATATTTTCCACTTCTGGTTCTGCAGAAAATTCAAAAGCAAAACTACAGAGGATAAAATGTTTGCAGGCGAGGAAACGACGTTAAGACGTTAAAGTCTGCAGAGAAAAAGCTCCAGGAACAAACACCTCAGGACGTTTCAGCAGAGACGACGGGAGAAGCAAGTATTTGCTTTCCAGCTGTTTTCTTTTCATCTTGCTGGACACAAAGGAAGGGATGGGAGAGATTACTAAGTAGGACGCTAAAATAGAAAAATGCACTGGCAGCAAAACTGGAATCGATTCAAATGTGCACGAAGGAGAAAAAAAAGAAAAGAAATGAAAGAAAACAATGTCAGAGAGGAAGAAGATAGAGGTCAACGTTAAGAAAACACAGAGAGGTGAAGCTGCTTCACATCAAAGGTCATTAACTCTGGATTAAAGTGTAAAACCTGCTTGTCCATCACATTCACATTCACTAACATCTGCAGCAGGAAACACGTTTTACTCCCAAGAGACTCAGATCAGACGATGAGCCAACGCTGCTGCTTCAAGATGTCGTCACTGAGAAGCTGCTGCTTCTGGTTCTTTGTGCAGTAAATGAGATGAGCGATGCTGCAGTTGGAGGAAGAGATGAGCTGCGACTACGACGAGGCCCCCGAGGGCCCATGAAGTGTCTGAACCAACACACTGACTCATCATCTGAAGGAAACGAGTAACAACACTAACATGTTGAGTGTTTGAGTTGTTATAAAGCCACCATATTGACCCGAATATAAGACTCTAGACAAAAGTCTGAAAAAGACATTGTGGTCTTCTTATGTTCAGGGTCCAGAGACCCAGGGTCTGAACCAACAGGCGACGTCAAACTTCTCTCTCACCAGTGACCTGAAGAGATGCAACCGCGACACAGAGACTCACTAGAAAACAGACTCAAACATCAGACAGCGTTTCTAGACATAGTGGTACTTGTTAGCCGTAATGCTAATGCTAACGCTCGATCGCATGTTAAACACCTGGCGCCTGGATAGTCAAGTGGTTATTTCGTACCACGTTGGCGTATTTGATCCGTGCAGCTGTTTTTGTCCCGATCTAGACGAGGTTTCCTGTGTCTTCTCTTCTCTTCTATCTACTACAGGTCATGTGCTTGTTTGCTAATTTTTCCAAAAATGGGTTTTGGAAAAACAGGAGTTGTCTTGTTGTTGCCACTGTCAGTGTCACTGTCAGTTTTACAGCAGCGTCTCATGTTATTACTTTTTTTTCCCCCTTTTTTACCTAAACGGACGGCTTGTTTCTCATGTTTTTTGGTCTGTTTTTGTTTTAGACAACTAGAGAACCGTTGAGCCGTTTCTTATTTCTCCAGAGATCAGCTGACGACACTGAGCTGCTCAGAGATACGACCCAACGAGAGACCCCAGATCCTGGAGGAGTCAAGGTGGAGGAGAAGAGGTCGGCAGAGCAGGAGTAAAGACGATACAAACCATCAACAAGTCACGGCGCTGACCAGCTACAGAGCAGCATCATGTGTCTCACTGAGACCTGTCAGAGGACAGGGAGGTAACGAGATGACCAGAGGAAGGTGATGTTTATTAAGGAGAGATGCAGTAACCTGGAGCACATCAGTGTTACTGAGCAGCTGCTCTGGACGTTGAGCTGTTTGTTGTCAGCGTCTGGTCCAACTACATCAGAGCAGTTCTCTCAAGTCATGGTGATAACTCGCTGTCGACCGACGCTACAGCTACTGTGACTCTGTCATGTCCCAGCTGTCCCACCTGTATTTTCATAAAATATATGAAAATATATTTTATTCTGTTCTATGATGTGATGTAGATATGATGTAGTCTCTCTCTTCCTGGTGAATATTTATAATTTAAAGCTCATTTTCTGTTGCAGTTAGAAGCTCAGACACTTAACGTCATTTTCTCAGATCAGATGTGATTAAGCTTCTTAGACGTGCATCTGTTTCTACAAACTGTTCATTGGTTCAGTAAATACACTGTGACTTAGTGAAACTGGTGACTCAACAACAAGGAAATCATCAGTATTAATGTAACATCAATAAATATGAACCAAACAAACAGGAAAAAGTAAACTGATGTGTCTGAAAAAAAAATCACATTTAAAAAAAAACAAAGAAAATCTGAGATTTTGATATTTTCTAAAACTCCACTTGGACTAATTTGTCTTTGAGTTTCATCAATTTACTATAAACTTTATTATAATTATAATAACAATCATTATTATGTGTTGTTTCATCTATTAGTCTCTCTCTGTGAATGAAAAGGTTTATTTTAGTTTCTCTTTGTGTCTTTTAGAGTAAAACTAAAAATACACAGTTGTTACTGAGGAGACGTGTGTGTGTGTGTGTAAAACACATGTGTAACCTCTTGTAATTATTTCTACCCTCGTGAAAACGTCCTTGTCAAATATCCTCGTCATAATTGTTTCATTGTGTTCATAAACAGTGTTTAGTTCTTTGACCTCGTCGTTCTGTTGGTCACACTTTCTTTTACTAAAAATAAAAACAATAAAAGACCAATTAACCTGGATAAACCAGGATAAATTGAGCTACACAAACTTTTTTTTTTTAATGTAATTTTCTTTAAAATCAAACTCTTGTACCCATGATTCCTTGTGTCCCTCCTGAGGAAGAACAGAAGAAGGTTTTTTTTCCCTGGAGGTCAACGGGTGAATGATGGTCATCAATACCGGCTCCACATGTACAAGCTGTTGTTCACAGATGTTTCAGTTTAACAAAAGGACAAAGTCTTTCACCTTCACGTCTCCTGCTGAAGATCAGAGACATAAAACACGAACCGGAAACGGACAAAGGAGGAAAAAAAAGGCCTGAGTCTCCAGGGGCCGGTGTGGTTGCTCCACAGATGGTGGAGGCTAACACTCACTGCAGAGCCATAATAACACACAGCAGGAGGCTTAAACAAGTGTGTGTGTGTGTGAGCAGGAGGTCAACTCATTGTTCTTCTCTGAGCAGCGTGAAACTGACGAGTTAAACCTTACTCACTGATCAGCTGCGTCTTCGCTCTTTCAGTAAAACTCTGCAGCATCTCCAGGTTTGAAAACACTTTACATAAATCAATGAGCTGCAACACAACCAGTCCACACACACACACACACACACACACACACACACACACACACACACACACAGAGGGAGCTTCAATTAGCTGCTCATTACTGAGGGAGACTGCTCACTTCACTTCAAGTGGCTACGCCTCCGATTGTCTTCATTAAAACCAATCAATGCATCAATCAAAGGTTCATCCGTTCTCATCACTGACACGTCTGTTTCTCTTCACTGTTGAAGGTTTGACTGAGGACGACGAATCACATAAGTCACCGTCAGACACGTCTGACAACAACCTGATTTTAATCTTTGAGACGAGTTTTAAAAATGACTGATGAAGACATGAACAAATACATGGATGGATGAAAGATGGATGATGGATGATGAAAAACAAGTCATGTTAAAGAAAAAGAAATGTGAGCGATGGTTGGATGAAGCGCGGTGGTTTAATGGTTGATGGACTGATCAGTGCAGCGTCTGGTTTTTCAACTGGATCTAGACCCGGTGGTAGATCCAGACCAGGTTAGAGGATCTGGATCTCTGTAAAGCGTCACTGGTGAGGAGACGACGGGTCGATGGTCGATGAACAACTGAGTTTAAAACTGAAACTTTTCTCGAGGTCGGTGGATTTAAAAACAATCAAAATAGTCTCCATGGCGACTTAATATGAGATAAATTAGTTTTCATGTCCCAATGTCACCGTTTTCTTTTCTTTAAGCAGAAACTCTCTGCTCCTCAAACGTCCTTGTGACTTTGTTGTTAATAAAACTATTTACTATCTACTTCTTCTTTCAGTTTTTCAGAGTAAAACGTGTTTGCAGCCTTGAACTTTCTGCTCTTTTGGTCAGATTTGAAAAAGTCAAACAAAGAATTAATAATGTTTCAGTCACGAATCACATTTGTTCAAATCTTTTATTGACTGAAGGAACCTGAACAACCTCTTCACAGTGAAAGAAACCGTGGTGGTTTGTGATGAATCTGACGTTTTACTGTTTGTTGGATCAAAGTCTCGTCCTCGAGTCAAACAGCCTCAGGTCAGAAACAATCGTCTGCTCCGGGGCTCAACGTTACATAAGGAGCAGAAATGAAATGGATGAAAAGCTGCAGGAGGTGGAGGTGTAACAAGCGACGGGGGTGGGGGATTGAAGTATACGGAGGTAAGACAACGTTAGGTGAGATGGATGACAGGTGGGAAATGAAGGGATGGAGGTTTGGACATAAGGACGGATCAAAGGGGAGAAGGAGAGACGAGGAAACAGGAGGAGAGAGGAGGAGGAGGTGAGGCCCAGAATAATTGGTCTGACGACGGGAGGTGGAGGAGGAGGTGGAGGTGCTGTTGCTGGGTGGATCATGTGTGTTTGGGGCTGATGAGGGAGGATGGAGGTGGAGGAGGTGGAGGATTATGGGTAAACGTAAAGGTCGTTTAAGAGATGGAGTCTGTAAAATATCAAGGATCCGACTGGGTCGTCTTCACTGTGCAGCACTTAACTAATGCTCTTATCCACAGTGACAGGAAAGATGCTGGAGAGTGTGTTAATTACACACACACATTAACACACACACACACACACACTGTACAGTATCAGGATTAGAGTGAAGCTCCTGTGGGATCAACAGACGATGGAGCAGATTCTCTGTTGGTGAGAAACCAACAAACACAGACACAGACGGCTGCAGAAACAACACATGAACGTGTGTGTTTATATTTATCAAATGTCTATTTTATGAATATATTCAGGATAAAAAGGCGACAGCATGTATGTTAAACATGAAGCATCTGGAGAGTTAATCATGTATTAATCTTGAGCTGCAAAGATCTTTTTCTGCACAAAAATACAAATAAATTAGCAAAAAATGAGAAGATAAATGTTTATATTTTCAGTTTAAATTTATCTGCATCTATAGATTTAATATCTATAATATCAGTTTTCTGGAATCTATGAATTAATTTTTATCCTGAAACCTTTCACACATTTGCTCCGATGATTCGTCGTTGAAAGTAGAATTATTTTGTGATTCGTGAGTCGTGAGGATTAAAGTAGCAGCTTCGTGTTAAAACAACGGTTTGATTTCATCCATTAACTGATCAATCGCTTCGTCTACAAGTTGTTCTACAAGTTGAGAAAATATTCAGTTTAACGCTTCAATAACGTGTTTTCTGACAAAATAAACGATATAAATGTATGAAGAGAAATTTAAAAAGATCAGAAATCTGTTTCTGTTTCTTCTGTTTCCTGAAGCTTCGTTCTAATGTGACATTTTATTCCTAAAATACGATGACGACAGAATTATTTCATGATTTATGACGAGATAAAAAACATCCCACTGATGTTTAATGAGGATCTGTGACTAAATGTTAGAATCAGGTCAGTTTTATGCGACTTTAAACATCATTATTTCATCAGTTTGAGTCAGAAACTAACTAATTATTCTCATTATTGATCATTTCTTATATTAACTGATCAATATTTCTGTCTGAGACGTCACAGACGAGTGAAACATCAGGAAAAATTCAACTGAAGCCACAAACTTCAGCGACTGATTAATGTATATGTAAACATGTAATGTATATATATAAACAACTTCACATCATTTCAATGAAAACATTTTCCCTCCAAATATAAAAACAGTAAGTAATTATTATGAGGATGTAATTTATGTGGAGGTAAATTTCCGCTGAGCTCTTCATTCAATCTGCTTTTCGCTCTCGGTTTGTAATTAGACTCTGATCTACTGAGACTGAAACTAATTACACAATCAACGAGCTCGACTCGCTTTAAATGCACTTTGTGTTTAAGGTGAAGTTGAGGAGAGCGGAGGGACGAAGCTGACAAAAAAAAATCAAAACAAAAACATTTCAGAAGCTGAAATTAAAGTCACGAAGCAGAGAAACTGATTCTCTGTGAAAAGACAAAAAAAAAAAAAAATCGCTTTTATCTCATCGCTCGAGATGAAGTTTAATGAATCAGAGTCTGAGGGAAGAAAAAGGTCGCGGTTAATTACAAGAGTTCAGACAATGTCACAGAAATGTTACATGAAAAGAAGAAACATGATACAACAGAAGAAGAAGAAGAATCATTAACGATCGATTAATTAATTGTTTCTGCACAAATTCACCAAAAGGTCTTGTTAATCTTCGACACGGTCGCTGCTTTTTATCTGTGTGTGTGACGTGGGTTGGCAGTGATTCGAGGGGCTGCGGTGAAAAAAGTAGGTCACACCAGCTCCCTGACACACACACACACACACACACACACACACACACACACACACACACACACACACACACACACACAGTTTTCATTCATACACATCCTCTGACACTCTGCATTTTTTCACACCTGAGTTTTATCTCTTATGTGTTTTTACAAAGTCAGCAAACGTAAACGCACCATCACAATAACACACACACACACACACACACACACACACACACACACACACACACATATAAACTGTGCCCTGGCCACTTGCCATCCATCACTCCTCCTCCTCAGGCTGCAGAACTGAGCCAGTGAGACGAGCAGGATCCCCACTGGCCCATAAAACACTGAATGTGTGTGTGTGTGTTAGCGTCTCTTTCATGTGTGTGTGTGTGTAGGAGAATTTGTGAATTTGACTTTGCAAATTGGACGTTATATAACGACTATGCAGATACATTATCCCCCAACGACCCGGTGGTGACTTAACAGAACGACGACGATGACGTTTTTACTTTTATCAAAAACAAAAAAGAAGGAAAAGTTTGATGAATAAAAGAATAAAAGAGCCAGATTTTACATCTACATCTTTCAAATGAAAACTGATATTTTGATGCAAAGTACATAATAATAAAAACTCGTGTCGTTTTACTTTCCATCTTTTTCTTTTTAAAAATCTTTCGTTCCCGCTCTGATCATCTCTCTCATCTCGGCCGGGAGATGCACCGTTATTATCTCCAGCCGGGCGGCGGGTTATTAATGGACGACATACGTATCAGGAAAACATGGAGCCGATGGTTGCCATGGGAACTGCATCCGCAGCGCCCCAGAAAAGGAGGGAGGGAGGATGGAGACGGAGAAGGAGCGAGAGGTGGAGGAGGAATGTGAAGTGAAAAACAAGAGGGGGAGGGAGGTGATGGATGGAGGAAGGGAGAGAGGAAACAGAGGAGGAGGGATGGAGAGAAAGAGGAGAAGAACAACAACCACTTCTATCCGTCTGAAATATTTGATTCAGCAGAAAGAGGTGACCTTGGTGAGGAAGACAAAGGCAGCTCAGCTTCCTCCCTCTCTCTCTCTCTCTCTCTCACCGTCTGTTGTTCTTATCACCTCGCTCGGCCACCCGCCGTCTAATCTCACTCTTATTAACAACATCAACGCTAACGTTTGAGAAAAAAAAAAAAACACTGATTCTTTAACGTTCGGGAGGGACAAAGACAGACGAGATGAATGAATGACCTTGTTTTAATTAAAAGCTTCGTACTCTTGTGTTTAAGCCCAGTTACTAATACAAATCCCACGGTGGCTGTTACACATAAAACCTGGTTTAAGTGAAGGAATCTCTCTCTGATGAAACACTCGTCTGATTTTTTACGAGCTCCAGTTGTTAACAATCATCTTTAAAAACATTGTTTCTGATTTTTCTTATTTAAAACGAGACTTTCAAATCCAGATGCTTCAGTGAGGCAGCGAGTTAAAGACCAGACCATCACCGGCCTCTTGAATCTTAAACGATCCATCACAGAAAACATCCAGGTCTGCAGACTCTTCTGCTGGAAATGAGATTTAAAATCCAATTTTGGCTTCAACTGACCTAAGACGCCGTAAACTATCACTAATGTCACTTCTCCTGGTTTTAGCTCAAAAAGTTTTCAACCTTTTACTCACAACTACAATAAAAACGATGATATTCAGAGTTTTCCTCGCTGTTCTTACAAAACTTGGATATTTTGATGATATTGTGATTAACTGTTGAAAGAATCAAATCAGGTTTTCCTCCATGTTTGGCAGCGGACGCGTCGTCTGGGGCCGGAGCCAAGACAATGAGAATTTATTCACTTAAAAAAACAAACAAACCATGTAGTCAAGAGATCAAGGTGACAAGTGTCATTATCATTATTAATATTTCTAGTTTTGATGCCAAGAAACATCAGGACAAGTGAATAATGTGTCAGAATAATAAACGATGGGACAGTTTCATGACCAGTCGCTCTGAGATTATTAATGAAACTTTTCCTTTGGAAAAACAACAGTTACTGTGTCTGAAATCAGATATTTCAGTCAGTCACAGGTGTAGTGAGCGAACAGAGAAACACTGTGACCGTGAAAAATCTCTACCACAATGAAAATAAAGGTTCACTGCAGTAACGATGACGTGGATGTAGAAACACGCAAATAGAGACAAAGATGTAACGTTGACGAAGTGACTGGAAAGCAAAGTAAAATGTTTCAGTGTCAGAGGAGATGTGATAAAATGAGCTGATCATTGTGAGTAAAACATCCGTCTGAGTCGAACTCAACAACCTGAGAGGAAAGTGATGAACGAAGCAGAGCGACGCCGACGTGTCTGATGACAAGTGAATCCTGAACCGGGTCAGATTCACTTCAAACTGATCGATAACCAGCTTCTTTATCAAACCCAGCGTCCTCTACGTGTTTATCTCCTCATGTTTTTTGGTTCTTTACCGTCCTATAGTGTCAGAGACAAACAGGCAGGTTGGTGAAACAGTTAAATGTCTAAATGTTAAAGGTCTTTAGGGAGAAAAGAGCAGAACCGAGGACATAAACTGGATCTGAGCATGTGACTGTCAGATCAATGAAGGGCTGAGCAGCTTTTACTGCTGCTGACTCACACTGGAGGATGATGGGAGGAGGAGGAGGACGGAGGGGGTGAGGAAGAAGAATGAGAGTGAGTGGGAGGGAAGACAGAGAAGGACAAAGGGCGGCGGTGACGGTGGAGGTTAAACTACAGAAAGTATGAATGGATGGAGGTAAATCTGTAAACATCAGTCACAGAGACACTTTACTGTGGACGACAAATGTCCTCGTGTTCAACGTCCATCAGCTTTAAACTGAAGAATAAAGGTTGGAAATGTATAACAGTTTATAATGATATAAAAGAAATAAAAGCAGTAAATCCTGAACTGGTTGTAACATTATTGCTTCATTGTGAAATTATCTGTCACGAGTTTAAAAAATGTCAGAAATTTAATTTCTGCTCAGAGTCTTTCTGATGTTTTGATAAATTTCCTGATTTAAATCAAAACCCAGTTTTTTTCTACAGATGTTTTTCATTAGATACTTAATAAATAAGAGGTATATTTATTTAAAGTAAATAAAAGTATTAATGTAAATTACATTTTTAGATCAAATAAGATGAAGAAAAATAAAATCCTCTGATCGTTTCACAACCATCAATCTACGATGCAGCAAAAGGCTCAAAGGACCAGAGGACACCTGCTGAGGGTTAATAAAGTCCTGTCAATGAGACACACACACACACACACACACACACACACACACACACCTATCAATCTAGAGCTCAGGGTTTTTCATCAGTCACTGTGGACACCGTCGGTGCACAGGAAGAACAGGAAGCAAAGCTGTTGCTACAGAAACAATCCACAGAGATTTTCTCAGAAACTGAATCCAGCTGTTTACACACACACACACACACACACACACACACACACACACACACACACACGCTGCAGTGACAGGAGATTAAGTCGGTCATGGGGGCGACCGTCATGATCGACAGTTGTGCAGAAAATGTTGCGTTTTAGCTGCAAACATTTCAATTTACATCAATTCTTCTATAAACTGAAGTTTTCTTACATAATTCTGACGTTAAGATGAATTTAACAGAACAAAACCTTTAAAAACTGAAAGTTTACCACCTGTGAGCATCGAGGACGTGGATGAATAATTCAACGTGAATCTATTTTTAAACTTCACGTCTCAGCGGGGAACGTGTGAAACTGGGTGTTAGAGTTTGATGCAGCGACGAAGAACAAATAAAAAAAAACAGAAACAAAACTGAAGAAGAAGAAGAAGAAGGTAGATAATCATTTATCCTGTTTCTGTTTTGATTCATTTCTGTGACAAATGTCCTCAAACCTTTGGAGGATTCACTCAAGGTCTGTTCCTCTTTTCTTTTTTGGGAAACGTGACACAAATAAAAGTCCTCGTGTTTATTTTTTAGTTCTTCACCAAGGAGATTTAGGACCTAAAATCCTAAACTATCAGAATATTTCCACAATTTCCAACTATTTTCTGATATTATTTCTCCTTCTGCAATTGGAGAAAGTAACTCTGTTACTTTTACATGATATTATTGTGTTTTGTGGAGGAAATGTTGTTTTCATGCTCTTTTCACAATAAAAGCCTGTTAGGAAAGGGTAAGGAAGGCTTCTAATCTGAAAAACCATCCGTGCAGGAAGCGTTAAAACATCAATTATAAATAATTAGTGAATGAAAACTGAAATTAAGTCGGTGCAGATTTGAGACGCGTTGAGACGTCTCAAATCTGGATAAATTTGGATTAAACGTGAAACTGTTTCTGGTTCAAGTGATCGATAGAAGAGAAGAGACTCTCACTGATTACACACACACACACACACACACACACACACACACACACACACACACACACACACACACACACACACACACACACACACTAGAGACTAGTAGACAAGAGGGAGGCTCTGTCTCATCTAAATATAGGCTTCAACAGCAGCACTGCTTTAAATATTTCATTGCCTCTTCTCCAGATTTGAAGGGGGAGTCGGGGGAGGAAAATGGAAAGACAGAGAGGAGAGAGAGAGAGGAGGGAGGGAGAGGAGGGATGAGGGGATGAAGTCAAAAATAGGATGAACAAAAAAAGGCATGAAGAAGCGAGCGAGGGAGGAATCTAATCCTCTGTCCTTTTTATGCAAAAATCAGAGTTGAATATTTCTTGACTTCAGACGATGGCAGCGTCACGGACCATAAGACGGTTAACTTCTTCTCCCAATCTCTGAATCACTTCGGTCTGTGTGTGGTATTGATAAGTTTCTGCTCAACGCACAAAAAAAACAAAACATCAGAATAATAAGGAGGAAACAGATTAACGTCGGAGCAGATTTAGACAAAACTGCCAGAAACGAAAAAAAGACTCCGACGTGACGAGAGGAAGGTTTATTCCCGTCACTCTGCTTCGGCCTCGTTGTCACTTTGAGGAGGATAAAGTGTTGCTTTGTTGCTGCTGTAAGCCTCACCCCTCCCTCCCTCCTCACCCCTCTGCCTCCCCCACGATCAGCATTGTGCATATTGTGCAGAGTGCGGCATGTTGAAGGAGAGATAAAGGTTAAAGCTGCGACGCTGCACGAACAAAGATCATACACAAACATGAGCAAAGCAGCATGAACATATACACACCTTCCTTCATTCTAAGAGAAGTCCTCACACACACACATTTACACACACACACATCTGCCCTTTGTTCTGTCGCTGCTTCATCATGATGGATGAGTCACTACGTGAAACACACAGAGGGTCGTTACACGAGGCCTCGCTCGGTCCGACACCTACAGAGAAACCAGCTCCACGATGCAGCGAGATACCGGCACAGGATGGCAGTGATGGAGCACCCGCTGCCCACACACACACACACACACACACACACACTAATACACACTGGGATAAGCAGATTCACACACATCTGTCTGTACACACACACACACACACACACACACACACACACACACACACACACACACACACACACACACACACACACACACACACACACACACACACACACACACACACACACACACTCTCATTCTCTCAAACACACAGACCCAGATCGATTCCTGCGCCAGACGATTGTTCATGAGTCAATTCAATGATCAGTCAAATGAAACAACGTCACTGGTTTAAAAACACGTTTTATCACAACAACAATTAGAACAGAAGAAGAAGAAGAACCTTTAACGGGTCAAAGAGTCGAACGTTGACGCGGTTAATTAATTAATTTATTTGTTTATTTGTTTTAACTTCTTGTTTAGTGAAGTTACAGAGTTTTTACTTTGTTGTGATGTTTGTTTTCTGTTGATTTACAGAGTTTAGATGTTTTCTTCTACAAAGTCTCAACTATAGATTATAAAACCTATAGATCATAACTCTATAGATTAAAACACCTATCGATTACTGAAGTTTTGATGTTTTGGGTCATTGATCTCAACTCAAACTTTAACATAAATCTCAGAAACTTCTGGATTCATCCTCATGAAACTTTAAATGAAAATCTCAAAACTTAAACTTTAAAAACCAGCTTGGTGATGTTTTTAGTTTTGATTAAAACATTTAAAAATCTAATCTCTGCTATTTTATCAGTGAAACACGTTTTATTTTAGAGATCAAAGTGACCTCGTAACATTAAAACGTGACTATTAAACTGTTAATAATCTGACGCTGTGTTTTCTTCATTTCTTCATCTTTAAGGTCAAATAGTTTGTGTGGGAACAAAACGTCTCTTTTAACGTTAAAGGTTTCAAACATGAAAATAACTTCACATGTTCGTCATCGTCTCAGATGATTTCAACTCACATCAGAGAAAAGAAGAAGAGATTTAGAGACTAAATACTGACGTTCTCAGGATTTAACTTCCTTGTTTCCGACACAACCAGGAGCAGGAAACGACGCAGCAGCTTCATCTAATTAGTTTTCACCGTCCTGCTTCATTTAATGACAAATCCAGTCCAGTCATTCATGTAAACTGCTCTGGGCTTAAACAGAAGGTCAAACCAGGACACGTCTTTTTTTATTTTGACCTCCATCTGAACCCTCGACAATCAGAGACCGTGAAGGATAAAACGCTGCTTCATGTTTAATATTAACAGGATTTTATGTTTTTTCTTTTTAATTTTTTATAGTTTCAGGCGAGAAACTTTCTGTTCTTTTGTTTGTTTGAACTGAGGAGACGTCGTCTGACGGGAATTAAACACATCACGAATGAAAACATTTCATTTACACTGTTGTTCACCACAGCTTCCTGTTATGGCTTTGAGAAAAAAACAAAACAATTAAACGATGAATCATATTAATGTGAATCTAAACCACACGTCACATTTCCTCTTTGACGTTGGAACGAAGATTTAAACGATGTAAAGTTTGTTTTTTTTCTTAAATCTAAACTAAATTTTGACTCATTCAGCAGCTGAAAACATTAAAAAACGTGTTGCACTCGCAGGTTTCTTTGTTTTGGTCCGAGTCCAGACTCTCTGAGACTCATTCTAGACCCAAAGCTGACGATCGACTCGATTCATGAACCTTTTTACATCTCAACTGTATAAAACAGCAGTAGAGTGGAGACAACTCGCCTTCATCTTCTTGACGTTAAACTGAAAAGACAAGTGAAACCACCTGAAGTGAAACCGACCTCAGCTGAACTGAGACCAGCTGCTCCAGAGACGCTTCATCTGCTCGTTACTAATCACTTCATGTTCACGTTCGTGTGTTGAATCACTTGTTACGTGTGTTTATTCTCAGAAAAAGTCAACGTGTGTAATTCTATATCTGTGTTTTCGTCTGTTTGTGACGCTGGGAACAGAATTAACGTCGTCCTTCGTCCTGAAGAGACGAGCTGAGCTCAGATTAACTGCACATCAGGGGTTCGACTGAGGACAGCTGTGTGTGTGTGTGTGTGTGTGTACTCGATCTGCTCTGTAATCCTCCTGCATCAGGTCACATCAGTTGAACACACACATGTGGGCCAATATGATCTGATCTGGTGTCAGCCGTTTACAGTCGGTCGTCATCAGAGGATGAAGAGCAGGAGGAGGTTGTTTCTGTACGAACACTTGTTGCCAGTCGTTGGTCTCTTACCTCTTAAAGTGGCTGAGCAGGACTCCGACCAGCTCCCCGATACGACTCTCGTTGGCAGGAACCATCCCCTGCAGACAAACCACCAGGTCTCTGCTGTCTTTAGTGTGGAACACGACCAGCTGGTCCTTCCCCGGAGACACGCTCAGTCCCGTCACCTGAGACACACGCAGTTTAATGCATAAACATAAACATAAATGTATGCACAGAGAAACATCTCACATCATCGTCTGTACTGTAGATAAACACAAACACTGGATCTGGAGAAACTCTGGAGTTTCTGCAGAAGGAAACATCCAGATCAATCGATTTAACGGGAAAAAGAAACGATTATTAACAAGATGCTGCTTTACTGTTCTATGATTAAAACGTCTCTGTGTAGATCAAGAGCCACAGATATCGTCTTTATCTTCTTCTTCCTCGTCAGACCTTGGTGCCTACATTACCCACAATGCAACGACAGCTCAGATTGTGATTTGTATGGACAGACAGAGACTATTAACAACCATTAACAACCATTAACAACCATGTTTCATCTGAGCTGATGTGTAAAACTGGTGACGTCAGACGTTTACATTAAAACATTCAAATCATCACTTTGTTCCTGTATCTGTGGTGAGTTGTAGTTTATTTTACTTTGATATAAAACATCCACATGAGTCATAATCATAACAACTATAAAGTTACACGTTTACACTGAACTGACCCTGAATATAACACGACGTGAAAATCAGTGAGTGAGCACTTGAGCTGCAGCAGCACAGATTCATCATCTAGGAGTTTGACTGTTTTTATTATTATTTATTGGGGATTTTTGCCTTGAAGACCACAACATCTTCTTCAGACGTCGTTAAAAAGAAAAGACACCGTCTGATGTTGGGGTCAACATGATATTTATTGCTCTAAAACTGTCACTTTGTTCATCTTGTTCTGTTGAACGTTGGAGCTCAGTAACAAACGGTTAATGTTGATAATGATTTGGTAACAACAGAAACCTTTATTTAGACGTTAGTGACGAACTGATTATAATTTCATGACATCTGGTACAAACATGAACTGATTAGAATAATAATTTAGTGGCTAAAGGTCAAAGACATGTTGTTGGTCTGAACATCTGCAAGAATTTAATTATAGTTTCCCTGATGTCTCTTCCCTCCAGGATAGTTCATTGAATGTTTAATTGGTGATTTATGTCCAGAAACATGTTGTTTGTTGAGACAGAGACTTTTGACTTTGAGTCTCTAAAAACAAACCAGTTCATCTTCACGTCTACGTCAACGTTTCTGCCAAAATTTACACATTTTGTTGTGATTTCAATCAAATTCAAGAGGCTGAAATCATGATATTATCAGATCACAGTGACTTTGACCTTTAGAAACTAAAATCTAACCAGTTCATCTTTAAATCAAAGTGAATGTTTCTGCCAACTTTCTAACGATTCCCTCAAGGTGTTGATGATTTATTTCGTTCACAGAAAGATGTGACGATCGTAACGACGACCTGAGAATCGTTAGTGAGATCGACTCACTTTCACTACAAATGTTTCATCCTGAAATAATCTAATTAAAATAAAACAACACTCACTGAAGCTCAGTGAGAAATTAAATCCATGTTTTTATTTTATGTTATTTTCTTTCACAGGTTTTGAACTTTAACGTTTTATTTTCTGCAGCGTTTGTTCATTTAAACTCAATAAAAGTAAATAAAAACAACTAAAATCCAGTATCTGGTGTCTAATGATCGACACCCAGGACTTAACTCAGCAGCCTTGAGTACGATTTATTGATCATCATCATCCCAAAGGACCGATCAATTTTTTTTTTTTTTTTCACCAAAGCTCAGAAAACCCACATAGCGATGAAAACCTCGGAGGCTGAACGAGAGGATTCCTCCGCTATGGGATCAACTCGTTCTTCAAAGAAAACACAGCAGGAAAAAAAAGACACACACACACACACACACACACACACACACTCAGCCTCACGTCTCATTAAACATTCGTTTCTCTTTAATCTCAGTTTTCTCTTTTATCCCGTTTCCTGTCTCTTCTGTCGTTTTCCTTCTTCCACCTTTTTTTTTCTCTCTTAATTCATCTTTCTCTGCTGAACTGAAACATCCGGAGGGAAAATACTAATGTGTGTTAATATCCAGAGAATAGAGACGTGTGTGTGTGTGTGTGTGTGTGTGTGTGTGTGAGACAGGTTTGCTACCAGCGGCCACAACCAGCAGCATCTTATTTAACTCTAACGTGACTTCAGAAACAAATGATGAATCGAAGCCGTGAGCGACGCTGCTCCGTCTCCTCGTCCACACGGAGACAATTACATTTACATTTATATTAAAGGCTTCACTGATTGGAACGACACTCGGCGTCTTAATGAGTCGGATAATGACAAACTCTCACTCGTTTCCCTGTCTCGTTTTTTTTTTTTTGTCTTGGAGGCGTTGACCATCTGTTTAACGAGTCATTTCATCACTTAACTGAGAGAATTTAAGGAGTTAAATGAGGTTTAATCAACAAATGAGCTTGTTTGTTCATTTTAAAGATGCTCCACACACTGGGACATGAAATACAGACATTTTTACATCATCAGGTTGAAATATCAAATGTTTTCAAGTTCAAGATTTAAAATTGTGAAGACGATGATAATCTCGGCTGCAAATAAAAACATTTGTGATGATTTGCAGCCTTTTTTATGGTCAAATATCAAACGGTTTCATGTTACAGTTTCTAATGTTTGTGACAATTTTCTTCTTTTCTTCGTCTTAAACGAAGTTTGTGGTCAAACAAAACAAGAAAATTAAAGAAAGTATCGACATTTACCAGGTTCTGAAACGTTGTAGTTGAAGAAGAAACTGAAAAGTCGACTTTTATCTGAAACAAACTAAACTGTAACATTTGAGCGTTAACGGACAAAGACATTAAAGACATTTCAGAGCTGGTTAACGTTGTGTTTATATTTACTGAGGAAACTCCAGAGCAGCGCGTTGATTCGGGATCATAGTGACTTTTTGTCGAGCGTCTCTGGTCTGATGTTGTCATGAGGACATAATTCGAGCTGCAGGTTTCCCCACTTTATTCTACAGGGAGCAACTTATTGGTTATATAACCGCTACATCTCTACAGTCCTGCAGAGACAGACGCAGCGAGGGGGACGACAAAAGCAGCCGGATTAAAGGCCAGAGGCTGTGTGATTAAATGAATATAGAATAATCATCTGAGCAGCCGCTGTGACGCAGTCGTGGTTAAAATAAGTCAAGTTGACTGAGACAATTACAATTTATGCTTCATCACCTTTTTCGTGCTGAAATTTGCATAATTAAAAAAAAAAAATTAAGAACAAACACGGATGCACGTGTGAGAGGAAACATTTGAGACAAAAAATAAATGAAAGCAGAAGAAGAGCCGGAGGGATCGCAAAAATAAAAAGAGAGAGCGATTTGTGCACATGCCTGAACGACACCAGACATCAGCTGATCTGCCCTGCCGCTCGGTATCCATGACAACACCGTCTCCTGGGAAGTTGGCATGACAACAACGGGAAGAGAGAAGCAGCATCAGCAGCGAAGAGGAGAAGAGGAAGAGCAGAGACAGTAGAGGGGGGAAGACGAGAGCAGAGGAGGGATGAGGTGACGATGGAGTGAAAATGGAAAAAGAAAAGAAAAGAAAAATGGAAAAATGTGGCGAAGCAGCGCGATGAGTCGCCGGTGGACGACAGAAACAAACATGCTTGACTGGTTAATTAGACGTTAATTAGAGAATAAATCCTTCAGCAGACAGTTGATGTCGGCTCTTCACTGAAATACAAGTCATCTATCAGCAGGAAGTCTGCTCCTCCTCCTCCCCTTCCTCACCCCTTCCCTCCCCCGCAGCAGCAGCAGCAGCAGCAGCAGCAGCAGCAGCAGCAGCAGCAGCAGCTGTAAATACAGTAAAAGTCCAGGGTTGTGCCGTTAGCCGCTCAGCGCTAATCAACCACGAGCTAACTGCTCTCCCCTCTGTTTGACCTCCTCAGATCAATATCTCCTCGTCACGCTGCTCTGCCTCATCTCTACATCTCTATCTCCACCTCACCCATCACTGCCTCTCTCTCTTTCACCTTGACTCCAACTCATTTTCTTTTTCTGGTGTAAAAACAGACGAGTGTCACGGCTGCAGCAGAGCAGATTAAAAAAATCATCAATAAGTTTAGTTCTTAACTGAAAAACTAATTAAAACTTGGAGCAATTAGCTGTGAAATGAAGTGTTTTGGTGTTTGAGGTTTAATAGAAAATAAATAAACATCAAACTGAAATGTTCAGTAGGAACAGATACTTTGTTTCTTTTAGTTTCCCAACGTTTTTATTTATGAGTCTTGTTGTTTTATGTTGTTTGGTTTCCGTTGAGGAGGTGAAGGTTCACGTTTCACATCTTCATCAAATCTTTCAGTTTGTTTAAACATCTCCACATATCTGGTTTTGTTTTTGTTTTTTTGAACATTATAATAAATTTTTACACAGAAGAAGAACTACAGGTTTTGTCCTGAGGACATTTTACAGAAACAGCTGGGCATTGTGGGTAATAAATAATAATAATAACAGTTTCTAACAAACCAACGAAGGACTGAGACTCTTTAAAGCTTCGATATCTGATAACTGATCAATTAACTGTTAGACACTTGATTTTTTCAGCCGTGTTTGTTCAGGTTAAATTCAAGTTCATGACGTCGCCGTTAAAGTAACAGTTTTATATTTTTCTAAACATAAAGAAGAAACATAAACGACAACGTGACATTTCCAGGTGTTTGGGTTCATTTGACCGTCAAACCGATCGATCAATCGTCTCAGGACGTTTTCTCGTGAACCGGTTGGTTCATATCTGATCAACGACTCGTTTCATTGGTTGAAAAATCTTTTCACTTCCTGTTTTGTTGACTGAAGAAACAGACGTGTGTTTGAGTTATAAAGATCAAATGACTGAGAACAAACGAGGAGTTAAAACTAAACGAAAGACAGAAGTTTGTCTTTATTTTCAACCATCTGCTGTTACGATTCCTCTTTACTTTTTTAAATTGTTAGAAAATCAGGATATAAATATTATTTTTATATTATAATAAACTTGTTCCACTTTGATGATCAACTGTTTCTTTTACAAACATTTCACATTAAAAGTCTTTAAGCTTCAACTTTTTTTAACCTTGAAAAGTTGATTTTCATGGACATTTTCTTAAATATCCAGTTGAAGAAACTTATTATTATTAAAAATATAAAAATGAGAGAAGAGACGGTGAATGTGAAACTCTGAGGAAATGAACGCAGCTTTTCCTGAATATTAAACTTTTTTCTTTAAATGTTTGTGTTTGTGAATTAATTAAAATATGTGAGAAAACAAAACAAAACAGCAGCTTCTAGAAATTAATTCAATTTATAAACGATTAAAAAAAAAAAAAGCTTAACTGAGGCTGATACAGAAAAAAAACAAAGTGTGATGAAGTCGACAGACTCAGGATCAGTTCTCCATGGAAACAGACTGGTGTGTTTTGTGCCAATCGCAGCGTGAACACGAATTAAAAGCAGCCAGTTGTATCCGAGAGATTTTTACATATCGACATGTTGAGAACAACGAGAACAACAAGATGATGAAGAGTCGGAGATAAAAGCGACTCATCTGCCTCAGGACACAGACGGGAAACATCAACCTGTGACCGGTATCATCAATAAACCATCAGTTTTTAATTAATGACGAGTTGATCAGTCGATTAAACCTCATAGTTGTTTAAAATCAAAAGATACTGAACTAATAACGACATAAAATGAGATGAAATTTAAACTAAAACCATTTATTTGTCTTTTGAAATAATAAAAAATAAAATGTAATATAATGTCATAACTGCACTGACTTCATTAATGTCATTTACATCATTTAATCTTATTTTCTGATGTGTAACATCAAACTATTGTTATTATTATTATCATTGTTTTTATTTTGTTCATTAGAATAAAAGCTGCCGTCTCCTGTCACGTTTGATTGTGATGTTTCTGCTTCGTGGTGACAAATGAAAAATGCAACAATTACAATAATAATAAAATATAAACTAAATATATATTTCCTTTACCAGACAGTTAAAATGCAGGACGATAAAGTCACGATGTTTCCTTCTGTGAAAGGAAACGAAGGATGAGAAATGTCCCAGCATGCACCAGGACAAAGACGCAAAAAAAAGTTGTCAGAAAAGTTATTGATTTAATTAAGAAACTAATCAATATCTGAAACTTATTAGGCTAATTAGCCGCTAATTAATAATGTTGGTTAGCGTTAGCGTTAGCTATCAGTCGCTAGTTGTCACTTTGCTCTTGTTTCTATTCATCTGACAACAGGATCTTTATTAATGTAACAAACATCTCGTCAGTTTTTAATCCGTCACCAACTTGATGGACATGAACGAGTCTGTAGACGCCATCTTTGTTTGCTGTCGTTCGTTGTCATGGAGACATCGTCTCATCGTCTTTTACGTAGCAACAAGCGACGACGTCTGATGATGTGTGACGGTGAAGTAGAGGAAGGTTTTCACCTCAACACTTCACATCAATATAACAGATTATTAACATTCATCTGTAGATGAGTAACATTATAAAGACACTTGAGATAAATAAAGTTTAAAAAGAGCTTTTTAACTTCACACACTTTGTGCTGAATTCGACTCAGACAGGTTCAGGGTTCAGGACTGAGACCCTTCAGACCTGATCCACGTCGATCCCGATGCAGCTCAGGTTTATTGACGTTAACTCTGAGTCCAGTAAAGACTGAAGAAGCAGCTGCACAAACAGTGTTGTCTCTTTCTGACACATGACGAGTGTTTGTGCAGAAACGTGATGTCGGAGTCTTTGGGTCATAATTTCCAGAAATACAAGAACAGTCGAGAGGTTTCACTGTAGCGTTCGACTCAACGTCCGTCTCTGGGTTTAACTTCACGTCTCCTTCATGTCTCCTGTTTGACTTTCTCTACTTCACATCAATAAACTGTAAAAACAAGAGTCTCATCGCTCATTTGATCTGTGGCTTCTTATTCTCATGTTTCTTACTGCTGCCGTCCATAATTCAATACAAATAAAAAACAACATTAAACATTAATTAATCATTAAACCGTGACCCAGACCGGTTAATGACACATGAATCAGTGTTTTATTGAGCTGATATCTGCAACTGAGTGTGTGTTTGTTCTGACGAGGACGTGGCTGCATCCATAGTACACACTGCTACTACTGAGTGTCTACTACTCTACTGTTGTAGTAGCTACTACACATCAACCAGCCAGTAGTAGTATAACTCAGACGTACTACACAACGCCGCCATCTTGCCTGTTTTGTGACCCGGATGTTTACATCAACGTCATGATTTTGAGGCTTGAATCAGAGGGTTAGCTACCACAGCTAGTTTTATTTACTGAACAGTTTGTGTTTGTGTTTTAATGCAGTTGCTTTTTATGGTTTGTATAGAAACGGTCTGAAAAGGAAGTTTTACATCACAGGACATCTGACCCTTTGACTGTTTCCTTGTTATCACCAAACAAACTTTGAATAAAATTGTAAAAATGTCAAAATAATCTCTCCCTGGCCACTGTCTCCATTCCCATTTACATAGATGTGGTTGTCGATCACTGTTTACTGTAAGTGATTAATTCATCCCAGTAAGTATCGGAAATAGCGTAACCTCTCGCCTACAACTGAAAGCTACTGAGGTATTCAGACATACTAGATCGTTGCTTCCTCATTTTTGCCTCCTACATAGTAGACTAGTAGGGATACTCGGATGCAGTCTGTGTCTTACGTTGTACAGGGGGATGCTCTTCATGGGCTTGAACTGCTTCAGGGGATCCATCTTGTACAGGTGTCGGTCAGTGATGAGCACAGCTCGGTCCTCCGCCTTGTGGAAACGGTTGATCTGGGAAACACAAAGCTCCTCATTAGTCACTCGGCAGGAAACGAGCGAGGAATCGTCTAAACACCCTGGAGGCACCAGGCTTCCTTCTTTATACAGACACATACAAGTTGTAACAGCGTGTGTGTGTATTGTTGGATAAATACACCAGAGGGTTTCTACCTTGCGAACGTTGCAGGAAAATAAAACCCTCATGAACTTGTCTTTCCGCTGCAGATCGCTGGAGACGAGTGTGAAAGATGAAGCCGTGTCGGGGCTGTCTCGTTTCTGTCGACCACGGATATAAAACACAACACACAGAAAATCAGTTAAAACACTTCTTTATACACACTCGTAAATCAGAGTAATAAACCATATTCATTTAATTAAAGGAATTATGAGTCACATAAACTTAATTTATTGTCAACACAGTTTTTAATTAATAAAATGCTTGAATCCAATAAAGTTAATGTCTGTTTTAATCAACGAATCATCCACAGACGATCGATAGTCGACTTCCTACTGGATGTGACGTCTGATCAGTTGTTTAAGTTGAATTAAGGTAAATTTTTTGAGTCGTGTTCATTTTAGTCAAACCTTTCCCACCTTGAGACAACATTTTTTTCATGCATCTGCGACTCAGAGTTAAGAGAAGTGTAACGGTTCAATGACTTAAAGTTGCATATTTGTGTTCCAGATCAGCAGATTCATCACTTTTCTCGTCTCATCGGCCTGTTGTTCAGGAAAATGTTGAATCTGCTGATGTGGAACAACCTTCACCACCAGTTGTTATAAAACCAGACGTTGGGTAAGTCTTGTAAAACAGTGTTTTTAATAAACTCTGGGTTCACTTACTAAGTTATCAGTACTTCAGTTTATGTGTAGGGACCCTATTCATGCTACTGCTGAAGTGAAGTGATATTTTGAGCTTTATTAGTGGTTAAAAAATGACAATTTAGATACGTTTTGCTGACTGCCCCATTTACTTTCATTGTTAACTATTTGGTTGTGAAAACAAAAGACGGTCAAACTGGATATTACTTCAACCAACGTAACATATCTGTTGAGAGGGAGTTTGACTCGTATTCATGGTGAAATAGATTCTGGTTCATGTTACTTAGTAGTTCATGTTTGAATGAAGAAAATAATTGACTTCCTCTGAGGTTTTCTTTGAAAGCAGCTAAGATTATTATCTGTCTTGTTTACTTGATTCATTTGTATGTTACCAAATGAACCAACTGGTCCAACAATTCATATTTTCCAGTGCTCATACTCACCAGATAGTTTCCCTCCCAGGCTCTCTGCAGACCCAGGTCGGTCCTGTGGCCCTTCAGAGCCTCCAGACTGGCGACCTTGGCCCTCACCTGCAGCGTCTCCTCTGGAGACAGGCCTTTGATCAGCGTCCATGCCCACCACCTGGAGGTAAACACACAAAGAGAAAACTGAGACAGGAGGAGAAATAACGAGGCCTTGATGGCTGAGCCTGCAGTGATGGAGGAGGTGGTGATGCATCAGTCTCCAGCTGAGCTCAACGTCTCAACCTTTCACTCACACATCCTGACAGCCAACATCATTCTATAAGAAAGCTGATTTTCTAACTGAGCGAAGCTTCAAATGGAGAGAAAACAAACAAACGGACGTCAGGATGAAAGGCAGTGATGAGGCTTTGAAGAAGGAAGAAGAGAAAAAAAATAAAATCAATGCTCAGTTTGAGCCCGGGGCAGAAGGAAACATGTGTAAGCTGCTTCAAATGGACTCATCTGGATGTAAAATCACGTGAGGCCGTCAGGGTCAAAACCACTTTCACTTCTGACGATTCAGAAAAGTGATTTTTCTTTAAAACGCAGCAATTTAAAAACATTTAATTCTAACTGAAATCTTCCTGTTTCTCCCGTAGACGAGGTAACAGAGAACAAACTGACTCAGTCTCGTCGTCGTGTCGTCTACCTGTTGTAGATGCTCTTCAGCGCCTCCTCAAACTTGCGCAGGACTTTAGGAGGCGTCGGCCACTTGACGTGTTTCCCGTAGTCCTTCATGGATCCGACGTTCTTGAAGCGACGGTTGACCTCGCGGATGTAGGACTTGACCTTGTAGCGGCGGTACGCCTGCAGGATGGTCAGCGCCGCTCGCATCCGCCGGTATCTCATCCTGGCGATGGTTCCTCTCCAAACCTGGAGACACACACACACACGACGATTCAACACACTTTACACTTCTCTAACAAAGTTTTTATCATCTGAACAACACAACTTAAGTCTTTTCTTTATCTGAGCGGAGCAGCTGCAGCACAGGAAACGTTAAGTTGAAGTCTAATTCATCAACATCTAGATACAGAAACACGTGAAGACGTTTGATTACAGGAAACTGTTTTTTTATTCATGAAGCCACATTACTACGACTACTACTGTAAACTTTTCTCTCCACAATGTGTCACAGCTTTGCAGAGAAACGATCCTTCTTTTCCCTTCATGTGATCAAAAAATATCAAACTGTTACAAGGTATTTGTGTTGCATTTGATATGTAATATGGTGTCAGGTTGTTGTTCATGTAGAGACATTTATTTATGAGTAAAAACTCTGATCAAATCTTCATCTTTGTAGCAGCTGTTGTCGGTTAAAACATCAGACATTTCCTGCTGGAAAACACCGAGTTTAAGTTAAAAAAATGTCAAAAATATTTGGATTATTATTGAAAACAAACAAGTGAGACTGCAGGTGAATTTCACACACTTTGTGTCAGAATTAGATAAATCTGCAACATGAAGAAACTCGTGATGAAGTAGATGTTTCCAGATTCAGGAAGCAGAGCTGAGACTCTGCAGGTTCGATGCAGCTGAAGTGTTTTTGAAGACGTTTTATGTTTTTATGGAAACAAACATGACTCTGAATCTGTGACTGACAAAATCTAAAGTTTGTGCTACATGTAGTTGTACGTCTTCAGGTAATTAATTACTTAAATTCATGAAGTGAAGCAAAAAAAGAACATGTTGTGTGAAGTCACGGTGACCTTTGACCTTTAACCAGTCAAATCTGACAGCCAGTGAACATCTGCAGACAAGAGGTTGATCTGATCAGATGTAAATTATACAAGAAAATCCTGAAATTGAAGATGTTTTTAAAATAATTTTCACTCTTGATGCATCAGAGAAGTTGTGACCTTCATTTAAATAAACAGAGAAATGTCCCTTTAAGCTGCTGCTTTCGTATATTTAGCAGAATATTTCCAGCGTCCCTCTGGATATTTTTAGGTTTTATACCCGATGGTAAAACAGCTGACACCACCGCTGCATTAAAATCTAAATCAGGTGGAGAAGTAGAGCTATAAATACTAGAAGAAACTGCAGCAGCAGCAGCTACAGTAGAAACGTATGTTTCACTTTGTTTTTTCATTCCTCTTCATTTGAATTCATTGCAGATTGTTGAATATTTATTTGTTATACATCAGAGATGATAACATTAGATAAAACACTATAGATTCAGACTAAAAGCAGGAACCTCAGGCCTGTAACCAAACGGCAATCAGACCCTCAAAGACATGAATAATAGATGTTAGTGGGACCCCGGGGAGCCATAAGTCTCGATGTGGCCTCAGTGAAATCACCACCATATGCTGCTTTTTTTTTTTTTTTTTTACTGTACTCTCTGTCTCACACACCCACTCAATTATTTACACATTTATTTGATTCAAATGTTCCTAAATAAAAGGAAATAATCAGTAACCAGAGTGAATTTAGTGGCAGAACGAAGCTCAAGAGGCTGCGTCGGCTGCAACGCTCAGTAATGACGAGGATCATGAATATTTGATGCGTCTAAGTGTGGGGGAGGTCGACGGCAGTGAAAGGGATTTCTAACATTTGCATATTAAAACGGTGGAGGAGGTGATTTCACCTGATCAGAGTCAGTCAGTCGGACTTATGCTTCGAACGGTCACAACCTTTTAACCTTTTCATCAGCTGTGAGTGTGTGTTTAAGTTTGATTTTATAACGTGAAGTGTCACATCAGGAAAGCTCTGACTTTATCCACATCATCATTACGGCTGAGACGGAAACAACGGCTCTGAAATCAATGAAAGACGAAGACGATCAGTCATCTGTCTCATCACCAGATCAACATCGTCACAGAAACGTTCTCAGAAACAAGAAGCTTTAATTTCGTTTACGTAATCACATCCTATGTCCATTAAAGCTGAGGTCAGGACCAGCAGACATCTGTCCTCTGGATGTAAACTCATTCACTAAAACCTGGTTTCTGTGAAGAAATAATCTCTGATTCAAAACATTTTATTGAATTGTAACGAGTAACTTTCACCACATCGTCTAATGTTGCTGTTACGTCCACATACGCTGCTTCAGTGACGGAAACGTCAGCTGACGACCTCGGCCTCCGTCTGATTGATAAATATTAGAAGAGAGAAGGAAACGTATTCATCACTCGTCGACCTCGGATGACGACTCTCCCACGTGTTGGAGGTGATGACTCGGTGGTTGTGGGAGGAATAAATGTGATTCACCTTCTGACCCGAATGAAGATGATTCACTCGTCTCTGTCGACGAGTTTGAGAAGAAGGAAGTGAATCAAACGTTGTTGTTCAATTTAAATCATAAACTCTTTAAATCTGCTGAAACATATATATATGTATAGAAACGAGATATTTTCCATTCACAGGAACAAACCAGACCATATAATAGACAGACTATGTGAGCGTGTATGAACATATTAAATTTGGTCGCCATCGGATCAGGAAAATTAATTAAAGCTTCAGGTTCAGATCGGTCTTTTTGCGAGTCTCTTTCAGGTGAAGGTTCAACAGTTTAAACCTGTAAAAACCTCCAGTGATTCAACGTTTCTCTTTCTTACATTTTAAATAAAAACTGTGAGAAATGATACATAATCACAACATTGTTTACTGTTTAAACTCTACAGTATCGACTCCAAACAGCTTAAAGTTCAAGTTTTGATCTTGAAATCTGAAAAATAAAAGAATAACTGTAGTTTTCTTCCTTAGAAATAAAAAGTGCTCATTGGAGGCTCAGTTAAAACGGTTCATCTGATCAACAAATGTGTTAATCTAAAACTACAAATCAGTAATTACTGCTCCTCGTAAAAACGCTGTTGGTTGGAGAAGCAGCAACAAAGCCCATAAAGGGACGATAATTCAGATAAGAGCAGATGTAAAGTGTCTCTGGTGTCCGTGGAGCCTCGTTAAAGGTGTGTGACAGGTGGGAAGTGTTGAGAGGTCGAAGTAATGTGGAGGCGAAGCAGCCAAACACCGACCATAAACACGTTTTCTGCCTCTCAACTCGGCTGCGATGACGACGACGAGCTGATGAAGATGGCACCCGGAGGAATCGTGTATAAATCAGGCCAATAACAAGCCCCCACCCTCTCACCCCCCGTCCTCTACCGGCCAATAAAAAACATCTGATCATCCTTTTAGAGACTGAGCCATCATGGAGGCCGCCCTCCTCACACCGCTACCACGGGATTTACGAGCTCATCAAAGCCAGATTGGGGATCTTTGGTTTGCAACAAAGGGGGGGGGTGAGGGATGGGGGAGACTCCACCATGGAAAGACAGATAGAGGCCGCTTCAGACCATCGACACACTTGGCTGCAGCTCGCTGCTGAACGTCCTCCGGGGATATCGAGCCACTTTTCCAGTGACATGTTCGATGTCGACGGTGGGTGAGGAGAGGGTGAGGAGAGGGTGAGGAGAGGGTGAGGAGGAGGTTGTAACGTCAGACGTTCAGTAATTATCATAAATCAATGATGAAGATCAGAGAGCAGCTCCTGTAACGTCATGGTCACGTGATTCCTTCGTTTCTTCAACCATCGTGTCGTTTTTTAAATTGTTAGCTCGGACGCTAACGTTCTCTAATGACATGAAACAAACGTGTTCAAACAGCAAAACTCAAACAATGTGCCACAATCGAAAGCGACAGTATTAAGGATTAGATTGAATGGCTTGAGGATGAGGCTCATCCATCAATTAGATGAGACTGGAGCGAATAGATTGGAGGAATATTGCCACTGGTCAGCAGCTTCAACCTAAAATAAGACACATTCATCAGCCCGGTCTGAAGGACACGCAATAAAATCGACATATTGAAGAAGTGAATCACCACCACAGCTTCATTACAGCTTCATGTATGTTTCTAATTATCTCTACAGCTGCTCTGGTTCAACGATGTGACGTTTAATTAAAGAAAATCTTAATTAAAACAGAAAAAAACAGGAACTTTTTCTTTGAGATTTGAGATTTGAGAAATCCTTGAAGTTTCTAAAAGAGATTAAATATTTGTTATTGTTCATAAAACATTTGAGAAATAACACGAAACCAACGTCAGGATGTTTGTTCAACTTTATCAGTTTTAGAATATTAATCTTCATTCGTTTTCCTATTTTATAATATTGTAAAATGTTTTTATATATGTTTTTATATATATTTATATTGTGCAAATAAAATAAATTTTGAACATATCAGTTCTTAAAGATGCTTCAGATCCTACAACGTGAATATTTGTTGGATTTTGTAACAAACTATTTCCATTTTCTTTGTGTTTTTCTCATTTCATCGATAAAATCTTTAAAATCTAAATATTTTTTGTGCATTTTTCTGGAGACAGTGATTTGTTGGAAAATGAAAAATGAAAACTGTTGTTTGTTTTTTTTTTATTGTTTTTTTCAGGATTTTTTGGAAAAGAACCAAAAACTCTTTTGGCTTTGAGGCGAGTTGAAGTTGCCATGGTTACATGGTTACAACCTTTTTTTTTTTCCAGTTTTTGTTCTTTTTGTCAAAGATGTTGTTTTGTATTAGTGCAAGTTATTTTTAAGCTGCTGCGTCGAAAGAAAAGAAAAGTACAGCGTTGACTGAATGTGTTCAGCAACGTGGTTTCAGATGTAACATCAGCGCAAAAACAACTAAATCTAAAATAAACATCATGTGTCTTATGTTACATGATGAACCAGAGGGTCGATAGAAACACGATACAGTCACGAAGAGACGGAAATAAACACGTCATCGTCAAACCCTCTCACAGCAGAAACTCATTTCCTTTTCTTTTACATGATGTTTGTTATAAATATGTTAAATCTGAAAGTCTAAACTCCACCCGCCGGGACGCGAAGCAGCAGCAGAATAATAATATCAATAATAAAAATAATAAAAGTCGTCTCTTTATCCGTTGTAGACGTTTTCATTTAGCTGCAGCTCAGACAAAACAAACCCCACGTGGCCTCGCTACGTCTGATAAACCCACTGCTACACACACACAGACGATGTAAAGCTTTGGAAAGCAATTAAAGCTTCAACGAATACACGAGAGGGTGGAGGGTAAAGAGGGTGGGGGGGTCGTCTCTCGTCATTGTTGCTTCTCTGACAAGAGGCGACAGTTACTGTGATGTGGATGGCTGAGCTTGAATTTATGAAATATTCATCTAAACACAGAGTGAAGGTGGAGGAGGAAGAAGAGGGGGAAGGGGCCTGGATGTACGATTTATTATGGCTTTTTTTTTTTTAGGCTTTTTCTTCTGATTGCCATTTCTCAGAGTGGTAACGATTGAATTGTGCCGCTCCACGTGTTGACACTCGGTCGCACACAGAAAGACGCTGGAGCAATCACCGGTAATGGACCCGGAGCCCTGATTGTAATAAATACGAGGCCGGGTGGATTGACTGGATGTAGCACAGAGAGACAGAGAGATGAGGTGAAGAAGTGATTGAAGGAACGACAGGATTAAATGGAGCTGAGGAGGAGGAGCTCCTCCTCCTCCTCCTCCTCCTCCTCCTCCTCCTCCTCCTCCTCCTCCTCCTCCTCCTCCTCCTCCTCCTCCTCCTCCTCCTCCTCCTCCTCCTCCTCCTCCTCCTCCTCCTCCTCCTCCTCCTCCTCCTCCTCCTCCTCCTCCTCCTCCTCCTCCTCCTCCTCCTCCTCCTCCTCCTGACGAGAGGAGCAGGTTGATGTTAATTTAAAAAACAGAAATGACAAAAAACAGGAGACGCGTAAACACGTCGGTCAGGAAACGAGCTGAAACATTCAACTCATCAATTAAATCAATTATCAAATTACTGTAGTTGCTTAATATTTTAATAGTGTAGAAGCAGAAGGAGAAGAGAACCAATGAGGAGCCACGTGTAGGTCACATGACCAATCTCTGAAGAAGTTTTAAAACATGGCAGCAACAGAGGAGGCTAACGTCAGCAGAACAGAAGGTTTTATTGTTACTTTCGTTTTTAAATTTGGTTTTAAATTCATCAAAACGGACACAAATGTGGTGGAAACAGTCGTAGAAATGTTGAGAATAACTGTTTGAAATGAAGTCGGAGAGATTCGTAAAGTGAATCCTTTATTTCTTCATAAATAAAAAGATATTACTGTCATTTCCTGTTTATTCTCAACACATGGCTGCTTCATTTATTCACTGTCATTTATCCTCGTCTCTTAAAGAGACAACGTATGTTTCTGACTAAACTGTCTGTGTCTAAAGACCTGATATTCAATTAGTTTTACTTCTTTTTTTACACTTTAACGTGCAGACATCATAATAATATCCAGTTGCTGTGTTTTTTTTTTTTTTTTTTTTTAGTTTGATGGGAGTTAAGTGATGTATAATAAACCGCTGAGACGAGAAGACGAGTGTCTGAGCTGCAGCTTGGCGTCCCGTCTGCTGCGAGGCGACGTGGTGTGCCAGCTGCTGATAAGAGGATCACTTGGCACCGTGGATCAGGCTCAGACTCGGGACGGTTGTTTGAGTAACAGCGTGATGGAAACAGGAGTCAATTCTGTCTCAACGGTTGTTTGAGTTTGTGAACGTGTCTCCTCCGCCAGGCTGCCATGTTTGCTTTGGCGGGAAAAAAAAAAGAAAAAAAAAGCTGCTGCTCCTTTGGGGTTTCCCTTCGTCATCAAAGTCTGCTCATCCCGAGGAGATACGAGACATTATTCTCCCCTGGGACAGGAGGAAGATACACCGTCTGGTGTGTGTGTTTGTGTGTGTGGGACGAGCTCAAGAAGGGGTCGACAAAAATCAATACCAAAGGTCAACTAATCGATCAGACGCTGAAGTCGATTCAGCTGGAAAAACCTTTGACGTCTCAGAAGCAACACGATGTGGAGGAATCTGCTGCGACGCTTTGATCTGGTCACATGTTGGAGGAAACATGTTGAAGTGTGGATCATGTGACCTGATGATGTATGCAGAGCGCGCAGCGTCTGTCAGTCAGACGTGGCAGCAGATTAACATAACGTGGCGTTAATTTGACAGACAGTCAGAGCAGGAGTCATGTTTGCAAAACCAATCTCCTCATCTGTCAAAATATTTTTTTTTCTCTAGTTTGTTCTCTGGTTTTCTCTCTGCACCCTGATCCGACACGTTTCAACACGTGAAACATAATCACACCGAGGTTCCTGAGCTGTCGCGTCCGACGCGTGATGGTTTTACCGACGACTGCGCTCAGTGATCAATATTCACAGCAGGTTGTTTACAACACGACCAGCTGCTGGATGAACCTGATACACTGGTCACAGACAAACAGCAACTGAAAACTCAAACTCAAATCAATCACATTGATTGTTTCTAGATGAAACGTTCAGTTTGTAAAATGTCTGAAGATTGTGTTTCGATTTAAAATCCAACTGCAATTTACACCAAACCAAACAGATAAATGCATTTACTGACATTTTTTTCCTCAGGTTAGAATCATAAAGGTGTTGTATACAGTCACAGTGACCTTTGACCTTTGACCTTTGAGCTTCAAATCAAACTAATCTTAAGGTTTTCTTGATATTTCAGAAGAATTCAAAAAATAAAATCATCATCTGTGAGGTCACAATGACCTTTAACCTTTGACCAATTTATCTTTGATTTTAAGTAAACATTTATGTTTAATATAAAAAAAACGATTTATTGAAGGTATTTTGTTCATTAAAACGTGATGAAAAACCACAAAAAAAAAAAAACAAGAAAAAAAGCATTTTTTCTTATAAATTCAATAATGATATATTAATAATGACCCATTCAATTACCACTAATTCACCACTAATGTTGCAAATCAAAACAATAAATGTAAAAACACTTTTCTTAAAAATGACAATCTGTGTTTAAATTTAAAATGCTCTTGATATTCTAATAAATTAATTCAAGTTTTAAACTGTGTGATGGGTGGTGATAATTAATAGATAATGAGAATAAATTAATCAGACAAGAGTGAGAGAAACGTCTGGATGATTAAATAACTGCAGTTAAACTCGTGACCAAACCAAAACTGATGTTTAAAATGTTACAAATCAAATAAAACATTAGTGTTTTTAAAACCTGAGAACAAGAAGTCGAAGCGTTCATCCTGTCAGACAATAAACTCCTGATAATATAAGATCATATCAGCTCCTAAAATACCTCAGTGCTTGTGTAACATTAAATATTAAAATGAGACTTTTTCTTCCTCATCTTTGAGATTATTCACATGTAGAACAAGAGGTGTTGAATTCAACTGGAGCCATGAAACCAACAACACCCCCATGATCTCGTTTCAAGGCTCTAATCAAATAATAGCTGTTGATGACAGGCAATCAGTGGCATTCACAATGACAGATGTTTGTGAATAGAGACTCATTCATTATCAGAACATGCTGGAGGAAAAAAAGGTTATTTACTTGCCATTTTGGAAAAAGAAAAGAAACTGTGATGAATCTGAGGCGACGGGGGGAAGAGGAGCTTCTCAATAGATGAACCATTTTCATTTATAAGTTTCAAACCTTATGAATTTCCCCTGAGATCACAGATAAAATGAATCAGTAGTTTAAAGTTTTAAACCTCCACATCAGGGTTTGTAAAACAGTTCAAGTCTCTCACCTTCTGCAGGAAGAGGACGATTCTTTGGACCATCTCAGCTCTCTGCTCCTCCAGACTGAACAGGGTTCGGGGCGTTCGGATGAAGACCTTGGTCTTACCGTAGGCCACGTCGTGGTCGAACCCGCAGCCCTGGAGGAGCCGCTTCACGGCGTCTTTATCTGACGGCAGGTCGTGGTTCGGCCACGTGAACTCAGAGATCATCTTGTACCTGGAAACGAGACAAAAGTTTAATAAAATCAAAGTTCTGCAGTAATGAACAATAAATATTATTAATCGGCACCAGATTCAAAAAACCTGCAAAATGCACACTGATTAAACTTAATGTTTAGTCCTAAAGACTAAAGCAGGTTAATCTAATATGAAAAACATCAGCATTTTTGCAATGTAGCATGCTAAAGTTAGCATTGAAGCCAGGTACAGTCTCGTAGAGTTGCTAAAATGGCTAACAAATCAACTCTTTGTTATTAGCATGTTATGTTGTTAACGTGCTAATTGTTGAAATAGCATGTTAAAATATACTAAAACTAAAATAACAACTACTGCACTACTGCATGTTACGTATATATTCTACCTGCTAAACATTAACCTGCTAACACTGCAAATGTTGACATGTAGCATGCTAAAGTTAGCCTATAAGCCAAGTACAGTCTCTTGGAATTGCTAGAGTGGCTAGCAAATCACATCTTTGTTATGTTGTTTCAGTTTTTAGCACATTTTAGCATGCTAATTCAACACATTACTGGATGTTACACATATATCCCACCTGCTAAACATTAACCCGTTAGCGCTGCAAATGTTGACATTAGATTATCTGCTAGCATAGCTATACCCTCCTGGTTATGCTATTGCTCAAATTTATTTCTAATTAGTGTATTTTAGCATGCTAATCTAACATGCTAAAATGCGTTGATGGATGCAGTAAACATGACTTAAACATCAGCATTTTAGCATTGTAAACATTAGCGACGTTAGCGGTAGTTAGCATTTAGCTCAACCAAGTACAATCCCATAGAGCTACTAGCATCGCTGGCAAATCAACTCTTTGCTGTGTTATTGCTAAAGTTTATCATGCTAATTTAAAACACTTAAATGCACAATAACATAGAAAACATTGTATTTCAGCTGCTAATTTAACATGTTAGCACTGTAGCATGTTGAAATTAATTTAGATTAGCAAAGTGGAGCGACACTGAGCAGCTGGCTTAACTTTACACTCTTGGTATAGCTAAAACTTTATGTTTAGTTCTAATTATTGTAATTAAGCACATTAATTCAACATTATATATTAAAACTTTGACCACATTAAACATTGCACCTGCTAAAAAACAAATATTAGCATTAAAACATGATGTAATTAGCATTTAGCTGAGCCAGATGCATCTTTAGGCTCTTTATTATGTAATTACTCCAGTTTTAATGCTCTTATTGTTTTGATATTCAATTATTACAAACCAAGAACAATACAAACAGTCGATGAAGAAGAAATGATACGACTCAAAATCCAGATTGATTTCTTAAATTCTTTGTAATTGAATCACTCATGCGTGTCGTTAGCTTGTTTAAAATGGATTTTCATTTTGCTTCTTTGTTCAGGGGGAAAATAAATTTCTTTCTTCAGGTTCTATTATATCCAAAGAATGAAAAATGGACCTAGAAATAGCTGCACAGTGATGTATAAATCTTAATTACTGAGAACGTGTGGGTCTTAGCTTCTGGTGCGGCGCCACAGAAATGATATCATTTAGTAAAAAAGAAAAAAGAAGCTAATTATTTCACAATGTACCGACGTCACAAAGTAAAAGGTGAATGGTCAAATCTGGAGATTTATAGAAACTTTAAAGGTTTTATTTTATTTTTTATTTTTTCTTAACTGTCAACTTCAAGAGTTTCAGAGGAAACAAAGTTCTGAGAGTAAATCCAGTAATAAAGTGATGAATTCACACTTTTTTTTTTGGACGTCTTCAGACCCGAGTTTGTCCTCAAACAGCTCGTGTTGCTGTCGCACTGAAACCGATTCACATGTCAAGAATAAAGCTCTTGATGTGATGTGGTTTATCTGGAGACTAGAGAGCAACAGACAGAGGAAGGAGAACGAACATCGCTGCTGCAACAAAAACAACTATTTTATTTATGTGTTTAAATCTGTATTCATTATGTTGAGCAGCTCTGGTGAACTATTCCTTAATTTATTGATAAATCTGCAGATGAATAGTGGAGATTACGATGGAAACCTCAACATTTCTAAAAAAGGAAACAGAAAAACTTGTTATGCAAAAGACTTTTTATCTAATCCTCCGTCCACCATGTTGGATCTTATGAGGTCAGTGGGCGAATGAGATCAACAGATGGAGAATAAGTAGAAAAGCTACAGTAAATGTGTGTTTGTGTGTGTGTGTTTCTGTGTCAATATCATTATTCATATTATTCTGTTCATCAGGTCACATCAGAGCTACGAGGTGAATCAGGGGCTTTTATAGCTTTTTTTTTTTTTCCAATAGGTTTTATTGAAAAAAAATAAAGCTTTAGATCTCATCTGTTACACAATGAGCACAGCGTGGGAGAGTGAAGCATTCTGGGTATTATCAGTGACATCACAGCTGCTGCAGGGACACATGAGGTGACATCTGCTCTTATAAATATGATAATTCAACAACATGTTGAGGACATCTTTACAAATTTGACTACAAATTTTTGTCCATAAGTCACAATCACAGAGCAGTAACTGTACTTTACTTTTATTCATTTTGTGTTTTTAATCAATATTAGGATATTTTCGACCAAAAACAACTAATAAATCAGTTGTTTAATCTATAAAATGTTGTAAAAATCATTTCAAAAAAGAGCAAAGTCAAGATATTAGATTAAAACACAGTCCAGGTGGTTTCTGTTGGTTCTTTCTTTCTGTTATGTCTTTTTAATTAATTTCTGCCTTTTCAGTCTGTTAAGTTATAACAAAGAACATGAAGAATCGTCTTTGAATGAAATGAAAAATCAAAGATAAATCAAATCAGTCATCAGGTGTTTGAGCGTCTGTTTGAATAAAACACAAGTTATTAACCTGAGTCACTGATTAGTTGCTATTTGCTACGTTACAACTGTTAAAAACAAAGTGAATTTATCAACTTATTGAAATATTCGACATCAATATGTTTCTCTCTTGTTATTACAAAAACAATGTGAGAGTTTCATTTTAAATCGAGGTCACAGAAATTATGTTAATGTGAAACTAAAATTAAACTGTGGAAAATAAAGTGATGAATGTTTTCAGCTGCAGATCTTCAGATTAAATTAGATTCAAACTGATTGAGGCTTTGACGTGAAGTAAAACTACTTTATATAATAATATGAATCTGAACAAGCGATGAGACGGTGACGTTGTCGTTACCTCTGCAGGAAGCGAGGATACGTTTGTCTGTAGGCGAAGCCGGCGCGTCGGACTCTGACGTTCTCCAGCAGACCCAGATACTCGACCTGGTGGCGACATCGCTCCAACTCAAACAGCAGAGGAGACTTGACGTCGTTGGGTTTGATGCAGCGGACGTAGTACGGCTCCTGAAGGGGGCGACAGCGAGTCAACCGACGATTAACACACGATTTAATTTACATTTTCAACCAATGAGAGACTGTAGCTGTGGATAATAATGACAAATGTGCAATAAAGTCTGTTATTAATGAGTCCTTGAATAAGTTTTGTACATTTTTATCGTAAAAAAACTTATTTCATGTGTTGAATAAACAGAATTAGTTATTTAATTGGTCAATTTGCAAAAAAATATCATAATCTACTAAATAAAACTTATCAAAACTGTGATAATTTACAGTTTTTCCTCAGTTTCAAAACTGATTTTAATCTTTTGTTTGACATTTGAGTTCTAAGAAACTATTATAAACATTTTTTACTATTTTCTGATATTTTGTCAATAAAAAAATAATTTAATTAACACAAAAAGCAGCCGGTAGCTGCAGCTGACGCAGCGTTGATGGAGGATGTAATGTTTCCTCTTGTATTTTATATATTTCTTTACTTTAAAATGATATCATATCTTTTTTTATTATCAACTCATTTATGTTTGTTTCTCTTGAATTTTCTTGAATTAAGGTTTAAATCCTCCGGCTCGGTCACTTCTCACCTTAGAGGCCAAGTTCTCCACCAGAGAAATCATGGAGTTTTTAAAAAGCGTCGCTGCCGTCAGCGGACGTTTGGTCACTTCAGTGATGCTCAGTTTCCCTTCGGGCCACATCCCCTTCAGCACCGGGTTGGAGCTGCACAGACACAAGTTGATTCATGTTAGTGAAAGTTTACAACCTTTAACAACATGAAGCTGCAGCGTAACGACCACGTTTAACTTCTGAATCATTTATCCTTATTGATTTAAGTATAAATATCTTATATTTGCAGCAGACGTACGTTTGTACTGAGAATAAATATGTTTTTCTTTGTCTTGTCTCATATTTACATATTGCCCAGTCCAGGTTAAGTGTTATGACCATTTGTGAATAAATAAAATTTGGATTTTCCAGGAATTAAAGTTATAAATTTATAAGAAAAAAGAAAACCCCAGATATTCTCTGTTTGATTCAACATTGAATACTTTTCATCAAAAAACATCAAACACCTTTATAGTTTATTGTCACGGTAACAAAAGAAAGAGATGAAAGAAGCTGCATCTGTTTTATTTTCTTCTTCTTCTTTTCAACAACCACCTCATATGACCAGTTCTTTTCTTGTAAATGTTACTTTTTTTTTCTCTCTCGTTCAGATTATTACCCACAATCCCCTCTGCTCCTTTATTTCTTTTATTTTCCTCCTACATCTGAACTCTCCTTCATCAAAATGTTTGGACTGGAAAAAAAAAAAGGGAAATTACAAAAATGCTGCTTTGATTTGAATTTAAATTGATCCTGATTCATCTGAATAATTCCTGCCTTGCACAACATTTCTATTTTTAGACCGTGGACACAACAACACAAACACAATGAGTTTTTTTTTTCCATCACACAGACCAGGAGTTAGAAAACCTCATATTTATATTCATCAGAGGAAAAAAACAGAGGATTGAATAAGAAGAAGACGAGGAGGAGGAGGAGACCAAACTGTCCTCGTACTCGTCTGTTTTTCTGGAGAGGTGTCATGTAATCACAGAGTGTGTGTGTGTGTGTGTGTGTCACCTGTTATAAAGCAGTCTCTTGAAGTCCTGGAACAGAGTGTCTTTGTTCTTATCTATAAAACCAACCACTGAGTACCTGTGAAAAGAGCAAAGCAGCTAAATGAATCAAACAGTTTTGAACTGTCCTGTTTCTCCACTGACATCATCACATCTATATAATACGTTTATATGAGCAGCGGCTTCATGTTACAGCAGCTTTACATTCAACACGTCGACAGTCATGAACCTGCTGCTGTGACTCTAAGTGTCTCAGGGATCAACCTCCTCGTCCCCTCGGGCGCCGAGCGACACTCAGCCATCACAGATGGACTCAACATGTTTCCCTCAGAGATACTTTTTAGAGGCTTAGCGCCAGCGATTTACTCATTTGAGCCTCGTCCAACTACTTCAGGGAGCAGGGGAAGTGGTGTCAGGCCATGAAGATGTCAATTAACATTCAAGTGTTTTAGTCTCTTCACAGCGGCAGAAACAAGTCGTGAACAAAAACATCAAAACATCATCGGATTTATTTTTTTTATTTTTGAACTTTTTACTGTTTCTATAAAAAAAAAAACGTCCAGAGGGACATTAGTGATTTCTGTCTCTTTAGCTGCTAAACGCTGCGACATGTTCCCAAGATGACGACGTCTGTCGACTGCAGGTCACAAACATTTACAGGTTTCTGTTTGTTTCTTTCTATAAACAACATTTTAACGTGGTCTTTTCTTCTTCTATATAAAACAGCATCAAGACTCGATTGCTTGAGGTTATTTGATGTTTTCATCTCTTTTTTTTCTGCAGGAAATCGACTCTTTGTGAATTTGACATGAACGGTCAGATGGAGACGTTTGGGTCTATGAGGTCGAGAGCTGGTCGCTGGGTCGTTTCCTATTAAAAACTAAATTTAAAAACGTCTGGATGTTGTGAAAAGGTCAGCGTGACCTACATTTGGATCAAGTTTAGTCTGGTGAGTTTTACTTGTGATACTCACACCACGTCTCCAGCGTAATGTCTGATACGAAAGTCTCTGTCGAACTCCAGACTCTTATCGGTCGGTGAGAGCTGCAACAGAAACAGAGCGAGAGATGAAAAAGTTTTCAACCAACATGGATTTAAAAGAGCAAAGTGTTGAGTCACATTATGACTCTGATGCTGGACATGATTTTTGGCTGAAAGTACAAAATGTTTTCTCTTGTGTCTTTTTGTTGTTGATATAAACTTTGAATTAGTCTGTGAATGTTGGCGTCTGTGGATCAGGAGGTTGGTGGTTTGATTCCCAGTCGATCCACGCGCTGAAACGTCAATGTGGCAAAAAAATATTGAAGCTGAACAGCTGCTCTATCAGTGTGTGAGGTGTGATGTTTTCTGTCAAAGTTGTGTTAACGTGCACAGATCTAATAGTACATAAATAACAAGATGTGTGATGATGAACGAGCTGCTGCAGCTGAAGCTGTTTATTTTCTGTCGTTTTAAGATTCAACAAAACCTGATGAATCGTAGACATGATGTCACTCTGTGGTTACATGCACATTTTGTTAAAAGCTTCCTATGCAGATCCAGGAAACAGTGACCTGCACATCCATCCATCATCCATCCATCATCTATAAACCTCAGATCATTTCTGATCATTTCTCTGATGTCTTTCCTGAATTTCTCAACAACCTGATCACGTTATGATGCTTCACTTCAGTCGTTGACATTTTCATGACTCAAGTCTGAAGTTTCTCAGCTCTGGTCGTTATATAAACCAGGTTTAGAGGCCACGGTTAAATTAACATCTTCTAATCTAACGTGACATATGAGACAGGTACTTGGAGGCAGAAGAGGAGACTTGTTACTGTTTGTTTCTCCTCTGTTGCCTCCTTGTACATCTGATTCTGTTTCTCCACATCTGGAAACATCAGATAAATTAGTGAACTGGATTTCATACAGTCCAGACTCTGGAGGGACTTTTTGTTGTAACTTTAAACACATTGAATGGTGCAGGTTGAGGTTGTTAAAGTAGATACAGCGATGCAGAAAACACCGACAGTGTCAAGGAGGATACAGCCTTAGAAAACAGAAAACAAGAGGAGGAGCAGGTGGAAGAGGAAAAAAAGATGATGATGAATAAAATCCAAGAAGTGGGTCAGAGAGAGAGAGAGAGAGAGATGGTGAGACGAGGAAGAGGAAGAGATGTGAACACGATGTGAGAGGAACAGACCGTAGAAACACAGAGTGGAGGTTGTTTATGTGAAGCTCGTGTCTGTATGTGGGTTAGTACAGAGAGAAGAGGCATGAATGGAAACGAACTTTGCTGCAGAATCACACGAGCTGCTGATGAGACAGATTCACGTTTCATCCACAGCTAAAGAGCAGAGCTGCAGGTGTGTGTGTGTGTGTGTGTGTGTGTGTGTGTGTGTGTGTGTGTGTGTGTGTGTAGGAGGGTGAAATCAGACGTTACAGGAGAGCGACAGGAGAGCAGAGGTTTCATTCGCTCTCATCACATTCTGCACAAGAACAGAAGGAGCGAGGAGCAGACGGCCGAGAGGAAACAGGAAGCAGAGGGATTAAATCTAACAAGGAGGAAAAAAGCCTCATGAGACAGATGGTAAAAATGTAACAGACACAGAAAATATAGACTTTCCCCGAGGACGTCAATTAGACACGAATTCATTCTGTTTTAAGTTGAAACAATTTAGGATTTTGTTCCAGAAATATTTGTTGAGGAAGAAGTTCACAGATCCTGCTGCTGTTTTAGTTTCTGTTAAAAATTCAACTGGGATGAAAATTTTCCCTAATGCTGCGATATCATTATTACATAGAAAACCATGAATTACAGCAGAAATTACAGGACGAACGTCCAGAACAACTTCAGTTCTCCACCTGTGATTATCTTTAGTGTATCTTGACCTTGTTTTCAGGTGTTAAACTGCATAAAGATGATAAACAACAACCTCAAAACCTGCTGAAGACACTTTGTACCAACTAGTGACCGTTTGAAAGAAACGTCCACAGACACAGAAAGACTCTTACAGGAACATGATTATCCTCCTCTTGGCCTGAAACATCTTAACATCAACATCAACCTAAACTTAACGACCTCTACAACTTTGTTAGTGAAGTATAACACAAACAGAAACTTCTCTTTAATCACAACATCAAAACACCTTGAAACTTCTAGAAGTTGTAGTAACTATCGACATAAGAACCTGTAAATATCTCCTGGTGACCTCAGTAACCTCCTCACCGAACACTACAACCTCTTGAAGGACCTCGTGTAAATAATAAATAACAACGAAACCCTCTTGAATTTCTTTGAGGATCTGTACAAACTTCTCACCGGCCACGTAAACCTTTTCAACAACTTATCAACAACAAACTTAAGAAAAGTCCTTCCTGGTGAATTCAACGTCTCAAAACGATCTCCTGACACAACTGACGACCGTAAACCTCCAAAACCAGTGGAAACTCCTCCTCACTGCTCATCCAGGGTCCTAATACGTCTCAAATCTTCAACATGACATCTAGAATCTCTTCCACTTTCCAAAAGGAGACTTCTACAACATGTAAAATCATAGTTCACCAAAACAAAACCTCCAACAACCTCTAGAGCGTCTTTGATTCTATTGATCTATTGATCGATTTGATCAATGTCAAAAACCTTAGATGCTGTGTAAAAAACCTAAAACCTAACTGACCACCAGACGCTTCTTAATGACTAAAACCGCCTGCTGAACGTCGTCAGAGACAATTTAAACCTGTTCAACCACCTCTTATCTTATCAACTGTTAAAAAAACATCAGAAACATCCTCTAGAAACATCTTCACCTTCTCTGAAGCGTCAAAGAAAAGTAAAAAAAAAAAGAAAAAAGACTGAGCCAGAAGCAAAGAAAGAGAAACATAAAAAATACAGCTCACAAATAAAAGTTTTACAGCTGCACTTCTATCTGGATGCTATTTCTGTCTGCGGAGCCTGAACTTGGATCTTTGTTGAAAATGTTGAATGAGTCATTGAAGGGCCTGGTGCTTTCAGACACACACACACACACACACACACACACACACACACACACACACACACACACACACACACACACACACACACACACACACACACACACACACACACACACACCCAGACAATCAGACAATCAGACAGAGGCTGAGGGAAGGACCGGTCCTGTATTAGAGGAAATATAACAAACACAAACCTCACACACTCAGAGAGATTTACATCAGGGAGCTGAACGAATCAGTCAGACTTGATTCAGGTCCAGAGTCCAAAATAATCAAAACCACAACAGGCTCTGGCAGATCCAAGAGAAAATCCTCAGAGAAATCAGAAAACTATTTACCTCCCTGGCACTTTTTTATTATTCAGAAAATCTACAGAAGCATCAAGAGAAGTGTCTCTGATAATATTCTCTGAGGTTTTTACCGCCGACAAACGAGCGCTCGCCAAAAAACGACAAAAGACAAATGATATAAAGAGAAATTATTTAATGCACAAAGTTAGAGAGACACAGTCTGAAAAATACCACCCTGCATTATTTAGTGTTTCTAGTGCTGCTCCAGCTCCAGCTCCAGCTCTTAATGCTGCAGATCTTAACGTTAAGTCTGGACCGACGCTCCCCGTGGGCAACCAAACCTAACTCTTCCCCACTGTGTAAAGTCTAGCAGATAATCTATTTGGAGATTCAAAACACACACTTTTCAGGGGGTAAACACACCCACACACACACACACACACACACACACACACACACACACACACACACACACACAGAGCAGACAGACAAACAGATGCACCATCAGACAGACAGGCTGCATCTACTGGAAGCCACACTGCCCCTCATCCATCACAATCAATCACACTCCAGCACACACACACACATACACACACACGCACACACATACATGCATGCGCACACACACCAGTTGGCAGCTTTATCGTTAGCACCTCCCCTGTGTTTGGGATTCAGCCTAACGTTTAAGAACGAGGCTGGTGGTGGCGATGGTGGAAAGAGTGTGTGTGTGTTTGTTTATTTGTGTGTGTCTGTTTATTTGTGTGTGTGTGTCTATTTGTGTGGAGAGGAGCAGACTAATAAAAACCAAACAAGGTCAGAATAATGAGGAGATGAGGTGAAGAGGAAACAAAACCGACGAGAACACGAGAAAATAATCAGTGTAATTACAATTTATTCATAATTGACAATATTTTGAATAATCACTAAACCAACGAAGCCTCGAAAATGTTCAGTTTTAGTGCAACAGTTTCTGTTTTTAATTGTTGTAAATTTAAGATTTATTTAGACACAAACCAATCAGAGTGAATGACGTCTAATCTTTGTTTAACATTTGATACAATTATAAAATATTTCAGCTTCTGAAATGTGCAGATTTTTTTAACTGTTGTAAATATAAGATTTTTTCGAGATGAAAAAGTTAAAAATATTGTGTCATTTGTGAATATTTACTATATTTACAGTTAAATACTGTGATTCACAGGAACATAGTTTAATGATAACTAATCTGTGAATGGAGGAAATAAACAGTTAATGTGTTTCACTTTAAAAAATAAGACCCAGCGTTGCAGTTAATCCCCGGTAGGTTCAGTAAAAATGCTTGTGATGCTAATTGAGGCTGTAAAAACACCAGCGATTATTCTGAGCAGCTTCAGGCGAAACGCTGCATGAATGTAAAGAAGGAAAAGAGTTAAAGTCAGCAAGTCTTTGTTTTTTTTTTTTTTATAAATAAAACAGTAAAGTAGCAAGTGTTTCTGTTAAATGCAGAAGAAAAGCTGCAGCTGATCCGATCGTTTGCTCGTTTTAATATCAGAAAACTAAATCTTTAACGTGTGAGAAGCAGAAATCAGAGATAATCTGACATTATTTCTCCTTCTTATCACCTGTCTCATTTAAAATGGATTATATTGGTGGTGGAAATGACAGAAAGAGAAAATACACAGGTTAACGAATAAGATAGAAACAGGTTTCAGAGCCAAGGTGAAAAAAACCAAACATAATGAGGTTTAACAGAAGAAGCAGCGAAGCGAAGAGGCTGAAGGGCTGCTCCTTTTTCATTTTAATAAATAAAATAAATAAGACAAAGGCGACTCAGAGCAGGAAGATGTAAATTAGCGTCAGCAGCAGAAGAAACTGTGAAGAGAGGAGGAAGAGGTGAGAAGCTGAGAGAACATGGAGGACACCGTGTCTCAGGTACAAGCAGCGTTCATGTGACAGGAAGCGACAACAGGATGATTTCACCTCTGGCTCCTGTTTCACAGACAAGACGCAGATTTTAAATATAGAAACCGAATCAAAACGAGACGTCGACTGGTTTGTTCTTTCCTCTGCCTCGTGTTCGTAACAAACAGGAGGAAAATTACAGCAAGTGGGAAAACGTTATGTAAAAGGTCATCGATACGTAGTATGAATCACATTAGAGCCTTTAAAACTGATATGAATCATCGATGTTTGGGATAAATGACGTTGGTAAAGAACAAGAACTGACTAACGTCCTTTATGTTGGTTTTTATCACATATCTGCAGAAAACGCTACGTTCTCTATCGATTAAATGTGAAATAAACAAGAAAAGTCTCTTTAATTTGCTCAAACATCAGATAAACACAAATGAAAGATGGTGCATGTGTTGTTTCTTTAAATGCGTCTCAGGTAATAATAATAAAACAGGACTAATGTATAGATATAAATGATTCATTCACACGGTGTTGAGATATCACATATCACGTTTTGTGACGTTAAAACGACACTAATCTTCAAAATTTGGACACTAAACTTTACTCAGTCAGTACAAATAAATATATGTTAAAAATAAAATTTGATATGTTTCCGTCCGTGTGTATTAGAGATAAATGCTCATAACTACGACTTCACAACAGCTGCTTATCTACAGTTATAACTTACATTTACCCAGATTGTTTCTATGTTTATTACTCAGACATTTGATGTGTAGTAAAGTCTGTCGCTATAATTTATCTATGAAAACAATCATAGAATAAACCAAACACACCCAGTTAACAGCGCAGCACCTCATCAGCACAACAAACTGTTACAGTTAACGTGTTCAGAAATTTTCAATAAATGACTGAAAATCATCTCAGTTTACTTTACACATCAGGCACCTGCATTTCTCAAATATAATAAAAACTCAAACCGCTGCCAAAACAGCCGATCAAAACATGAAGAGTCACAGAGCGACACTAGAGACGCTTCAACACACACAATCATTTTCCAGGATAACTTAACCGTTTCCAGGACATTTGACCCTTTTTTCCATGTGTTTTCCATGACTGAAAAATTGATCAATCACAACACTCACATCAACACACTTGTGTAGAGGTTATGTCAAACATAAAACCAGAGCTGTAGAGACAGGTTTGACTTTTCATACCGCGAGAAAAACATCAACTAACAACTCGTCTGAGGACGAAACAAACGTCCACACACAGATTACTGCAGCTTCTCCAGTTTCAGCCTCTTTAACTCAAACATCCGTCTGCGAGGACGTGAGCCAGCCCTCCTGGTGAGCGTCGTCTGACCGTCAACAACCTCACAGCACCACGACGGGAACAAATCCAGGCGGCAGATGAGGACGTGGAGTTTTTAATCTGTGTGTGTGTTTCATGCCCGTTGCACTGAGTGGCAGCTGTCAGGGTATTAACACGTCGAGCTCCGTCCTCGTTCCTGACATACATGAAAACATCTCCTTTAAAACCAAACACAGAGTCCTGACGCTGCAGCGTTCGACTCCGTGATGTGACCTTGTGTCTCCGTGTAGCTAATGACCAGTGATTAGCATCACCAACACATGGCCCACACTTAGCACAACCACAAGCAACACCCCCGCCTCCTCCCCCCGTCTCTGCACCATCTACATGTATCTACACACGTGGCAGCAGGTGGAGGACACGCATGAACACACATACATCACATGTTGTTAGTATGTCAGGCTGCACCTGAGCAACACAAAGAGAAAAGACAGGAAGAAACAATGTGTCAGCGAATTAAAAGACATAAAAAACACTTGTCTTAACTCAACTTTATGTGTTTATTTCTGCTCTGCTGAGGGTTTTTTTTGGATGTCGATGGAGGCAATAAGACGACGAGAAGAAAAAATAAAGAAATAATCACGGGTCGGTTTGGTTTTGGTGCAGTGACATAAAAATAGATTAAAAAGCTGAAATTACTCGAATAAACAAACCACAGAGACGTTTTTTTTTTTTTTTACTGCAGCATCGACATTAAACCATGTTTTTTTTTCATATTGAAGTGTTTCCTCCTTTAGGTAAAAAAGCTTCTCTGTAAACAAGCCCATGGCTCCAATGAATCAAACAGCAGCTGATTAATTCATAACAAGGACGAGAAGCCTGGAAGCAAATAAAAGGAATTTCTCATCAGTGGAGAAACTCACACATGCCGGGATGAGAAAGTGAGCGAGAGCAGCTTTTCTTCACTGTTTCTCATGTGGTCTCAGGTCTTTTCAGGACGATGGCGACGTTTTACAACCACACAAGTGTCACTGTACATGAAGCAAATGTTAAATTAATGGATGAAGGATGATGGATGGATGTTGGATGGATGATGGATGGATGTTGGATGGATGATGGATGGATGGATGGATGGATGGATGATGGATGGATGATGGATGGATGTTGGATGGATGGATTTTGGATGGATGTTGGATGGATGATGGATGGATGTTGGATGGATGAATGATGGATGTTGGATGGATGGATGTTGGATGGATGATGGATGGATTTTGGATGGATGTTGGATGGATGAATGATGGATGTTGGATGGATGTTGGATGGATGAATGATGGATGATGGATGGATGTTGGATGGATGATGGATGGATGTTGGATGGATGGATGTTGGATGGATGATGGATGGATGTTGGATGGATGATGGATGGATGGATGATGGATGTTGGATGGATGTTGGATGGATGAATGATGGATGATGGATGGATGTTGGATGGATGATGGATGGATGGATGATGGATGGATGTTGGATGGATGATGGATGGATTTTGGATGGATGTTGGATGGATGGTTGATGGATGGTTGATGGATGGTTGATGGATGGTTGATGGATGGTTGATGGATGGTTGATGGATTTTGGATGGATGTTGGATGGATGGTTGATGGATGGTTGATGGATGGATGGATGGATGTTGGGTGGATGTTGGATGGATGAATGATGGATGTTGGATGGATGGATGTTGGATGGATGGATGGATGTTGGGTGGATGTTGGTGTGCAGCATCCCTGAGCTGTATCCGTGGAGGTAAAGAGGCTCCAGACTCTCTGAGCTCCGATCGTGTTACAGATCGTCTCCTGGAATAGATCCTGACTCAGACTCTTCCTGCACTTCGCTCTTTTTTGTCTCCTCGCTTCTCATAAAAGCGCTGAACGCTGACGCACAAATTGATGACATTCAGTCTGTGAGCTGTTTGTTCTGTGGTGGCAGCAGGAGACAGGTGATGATGGCAGGACTCTGGTTTGGGGTTTTATTTTACCTCTGAAACAGAAGTTTGACGACTGTGTTTTGAGCTCACGTTGCCACATCGAAGTGAATTTCTTAAAAGTTTAACATCTGAGACAAAAACTTAATGTTGCAAAAAGAAATAATCTTTACATTCACTTCATGTTTGGGTAAATCTGTGAGACTCGACAATAAAATGTGCAACAGCAAATAAAATTCAGAGCAATAAAATCTATAAGGGCTTAAAGAAGATAAGGACAAATGTCAACAACTAGAAAAGGAACAATTTCCAGTAAAGTTTACTGAAGTTTGAATTAATTTAATGTTTCATTTATAAGAAGCTGGAGAAGAAAATATTAAAAAGAAAGGATCCTTGTGGCTTGACTTAAACCTTTTTATCTAAATTTAAAGCTGCAAACAGACGAATTATCACCTTGTAAAACACGTTAGTGTCTATTTACAGATGTGTTTATTTCCATTTTCACCAGCTCCTGTGAAAAACATCTTGTTTTTTTTTTTAAATGTCCAGTTTCAGCAGCTTATTGCTGATTTCTTTCTCACTATCAGTTTGATTAAGTCAAAGTCTTTGGGTTTAAAACAAAAGTGACCAGGAAGCTTCATTAGTCAGTGAATCCAACATTAATCTGAAACATGTCGGTGAACCGAGTCTTGAAATAAACCACTGGAACATAAGAGCTCTGTCTCATTTCTCCTCCATATTTTCTTCTTTCCTCTCAACGAGACTCATTTCTCTTCTTGATGTGAACTCGCTTCTCATTTCCTCTCACATTTAATTCTCTCTCTCTCTGGTATCTTTCTCTCTCCTCTTATTTCATCTTGTTTTCCATCCTTCTTACTTTTATGTCGACCGGCAGCTGGAGGAGAAACGAACTTCACTACTTTGAGAGTTTAACGTCGTCTCCACTATGTCATCTTCACTTCGTCGTCATAGTCGTGAAACTCTTCTCTACGTCGTCGTCGTCTCCTCTATGTCGTCTTCACTACGTCGACAAGGTCTCAACGGCATCGACGTTTCTGAACTTTCTCAAGATAAAATCTGCTTCGTGAAAGTGGCTTTAATTGACTTTGGGTCACACTAATTTACAGAGTAAATGTTTTTATTCTTTAGCTGAAAGCAAAAGATTCTGAAATTAAAAATCTAATCCAATTAGAAAATATTGTAGATTATATAAAGAAACAGGGTCTAAACAACATATTTATAAGAGTAATAACTCTTGAGAGAATTAAAATAAAGATAAATGACTAATATTATCTATGACTATCTATTATCTATCTCATATTTTACTTCAAACAGCAACAGATGAAGCTGCAACTATAACTCTGACCACCGGGTGGCGCTGACAACAACATGTCAGATTAAACATGTTGTCACATTGTGTTTTTAATGTGACAATGAACCAGAGAAGAAGCTGGTTCTCGTCCTGGTCAGAATAAAACAAACTATAAAGACTCTGACTGTGACCAGATCACACAAACAATCCAGATTATAATCTGGACTCACTGATCAATGTAAATTAATCAAGATTTGAAGATTATTTACAGAGAAATGAACAGGAAATGTCACGATTCACGATCACGATGTGATGTGATGTGATGAGACTAAGTTCTGTAGAGCTTTACATAGATGGTCTCATTTTAAATAATAAAATATCAATATTTGGTGTCAATGTATCAATATTCACAACTCGATTCCCATCTCCTCTGTGTCAACATTACAACATCCGGTTTTAGGAGAAGATGAGAAAACCAGAAAGAGTCTGAGAGACGTTGAGGTTTCATCACGACTGCAGCAACACAACAGACCTGAGCTCCTCAACTATCTGCTGCCGTTTCCTTCATGAACCCTGATGAAACCTGATGAAACCTGATGAAACCTGATCTTTGTCTTGTCTCAAGTAAAACCAGACAGACTGAGTCTGCAGCTTTAAAGAAAAACAACAAACCACATTGTGAATAAAGTCTCATTTCTGATGTAAATAATAACACAAGATGTTTATCCCGTCTGCTCCAGAGATCGAGCTGAAGCTCCCAACAATTTACACGATTTCACCACAAAAACTCCATTATGTTAATGTTGCCTGGCAACAGGACTCCAGAGGAAATATGTGTGTGTGTTTGACAGGGACTCAGTGTTTCCAGGAGGCAGCAGCTGGATCACTGTTACACATCGACTCTTTAATTCACACATTTAAAGTGCTGCTGCTGCTGCTGCTGCTGCTGCCGGTGAGAGAGCAGCGACAGCAGCCAGACAGCAGGGGGCGTATCGACTCTGAGACGATGAGGAGGATGATCAGATGTGGATCAATACGCTGCCGTGAACCTCACTTCATCATCATCTCTGGTTTAAACTCAGAGTCAGTGGATTTAAAAGGATGTCGACGCTACGTCTTCTGTCTCGACTCGTTCAGTTTCTCTGCATCATCTTCTTCTTCTTCTCTGCTCATAAATGTGTAAACACGTCCCAGCAGCAGCAGCTTCATCCGCTCCCATTGGCTGACAGTGACATCACTGGAGTAAAGTGTTGAGTCAGACTCCTGCTCGCTGGTTTTTCTTTCAGCTGTCGCCCCCATGTGTCCTCAGAGGAAACTACATCTAAATCTACATCTACATCTACATGATCATCACCTGACACTGAACACGCTTCAACATGTTAAACACCAAACGCTGACCTCAGATCAGTGAAGTCGAGCGTCTTTCACCTCAAACGTGAAACGCTGACGTTAAATTTAACTGGATTAGGTTTCGTCTGAGCTTCATGGACCATTAGAGTCAATGTGATTGTGAAGCTTCTTGATTATTAAACAGGATCATGTTCAATCTCTTCCTCTGCTACTAATGGTCACTTACTGTGGAGTAATCTGCCCTCTGCTGTTCTCAGGTTACAGCATCCGCATCCTGCACCATCATCACCACCATCATCTGATACACAGCTTCACTTTTAGACCGAAGATGGACGATTCGTTTTAAGTTTTACTTGTTGAATTTTTCGCGAATTTTAAAAAGAAAACTATTATTGTAGGTTTAAAGACTGAACATGGAGCTGAAGTCACAATAATAAGTTTCGTTTTTGCTGAGAAAAACTGATCAAACGTCAAATCTAAACCAGAGAATCACAAAGAGTTTTAAACAAACTATTTCAAGAAAAGATAAAGATTTAATCTACAACCAACAGACGTGAACGTCGTCAGGAAACAACCACCACAGTCAAACAAGGAAACTCTGGTGAATATTTCCAGACTGAAATCAAACTAAAACTTCCCCTCGATTATTCCTCCTGTCCACATTTTTATTTGTTTAATAATCTGATATTAAAGAACAAATAAATCAGAATATTTCCTCATTCTTCGTATCATTTGTCGTATTTCAAACATTTCACAGTAACTAAGACAAACGAATTAAGTCACTAAATAACTTCTACATCTGGGTTTTTATTTTCTATAATATCATAAAAAGATAAATGTTTTTTACGATTTGAAACAATATAAATAAACTTGAACTGAATTAAATAACTGATAAAAGACGTTTTGTTTGGATTTGTAAAGTTTAAACTGTGTGTTGTTGTGTTGTAAACTGCTGTTTGATCAGTTTAGCGCCTCCTACCTTGCGGCTGGTGTAGTGCGCGTGTTTCGCCAGTTTCCCGTTGAGTCCCTGAAGAAAAACTTCATCTGTGACTTTTCCGACGTTCATACAAGCTTCGTCCAGGACGGAGAAGATGCCTTTATGCTGCTGCTCCACCAGGTCCACGATGATCTGGTTGTTGAAGTAATCGATCTGATGGTAAAAGGAAAAAAAAGGAAACAAACTAGAAGAAGTTTCAGGACATAAAAAGATCAAACTGATGCGTAAACGATCCTGAGTTTGTTCCTACGTGTTTCCAGGGGATTCCTTCTCTCTGATATTCCTCTTGTTCCTGTTTCAACACCAACTGGATGAAAAGCTGCTGCAGCTTCTCGTTACAGTAGTTGATGCAGAACTGTTCGAAGCTGCAGGACAACGAGGACAACGTGGTTTTAATATCAGATTATGTTGTTAAACCGCAGACGTGGGAACTTTGAGGAAACGTTCGAACCTGTTGTTCTGGAAAATCTCAAAGCCGTAGATGTCGAGGACCCCGATCACTGTGTTCTTCCCGTGGACTCTGGCGTCGTAGTTTTTCACTTCGATGATGTCGTTGATTCGTCCAACGATCCAACAGAACAGACGCTCGTACATGGCCTGAGGACGACAGACGCAGTTAATGAGTCTTGTTACTAATGAAAAGCAGGGAGTTAAAGGTCAAACTGAATCTGAGGCCACGCTGCTACATACATCTCCCTCCACAGTTCACACAAACACGAGTCACAAAGTTGTGAAGCTGAAAAAGTCGCAGCTCTGCAGGAAGCAGCAGCCACTTTGAGTCGTGTTTCCAACCGTCACCTTAGCGAGGGCGTCTCGTCCGTAGCTCGCCTCCTGCTCCGTGTGCTGCTTCTCTATAACGTCTCGACCCGTGGCCACGGTCCGGTACAGCAGCGCCTTCTCCACGTTCTCCTCTTTGGTCGACAGCAGGTCTTTGATCACAGACACCAGCTTCGTGTTCTCGATCAGAGTCACGTCACCGTCGACGCCGAACGTCATGTTTCCCTGGAGACACGGTCGACTCGTTAGTTTAAAACAAATACTGAGCATTAAAAAACACGACGCTGCAGCTACAAACAAAAACACACAGTTATGAACCCGGTTCTTCATTTTAGAAGATGAAACACGAGTCCAACGCCACAAAAATGTTCCCTCAAAGTTGATTTCTGTCATTTTAGATGTTTTTAAATCACACTCATGTGTGTCTGATTCATAAAAACATGGCAGAACATCGATATCGTAACAAACTCTGGATCAAATTCAAGATATTTTGGCTTCGTTGAGGTGAACTCAGTTTGACTTAATTACAACTTTATAACACTAAACTCTCACATAAGAAACAAACAACCTGTTGTATTTTTGTTGTCAAATCTTTGAGTTTTCATTCTCTCTGCGTCTAAATGTGTCTCAGTCGTTACCAGATGCAGAATCGTGGCCAGGATCTTATAAACCGTCTGAACCTCGTCGCCCGTGAAGCCGATGACCTTCATGGCGTCGGCCACAGCTTTAAAATCAGCTCCGTCGTTGATCGAAGACTGAAGGAAGAAAAAAAGAGAGAATATGTGAACATCTGTGATCTGTTTTTTTTGTGCCTGAATCAAAGTCAAACAGATTAAAAACAGGAGCTGATGTGTCCCAGTGAACAAACTGCCGTCTCAGACGTTTGTATCTGGTTCCATGACGGCGACTTGTTTGTTCCGTTGTTGTTGTTTCGTTCCTGCTCGTTAACTTGGTGCAAACATGACGCAGCAAAACACACGTCTGAATTAAAAACACCTACGTTTGTTACAAACACAAACAGACAGTTTGTCTCCGTGACACTTTCACATTTGGATCCAAGTGGGATTTTTTTCTGTTTGTCGAGTTTTGTGTTTATTCTTCAGTAAACAGACGGAAACAACAACAGCAGACTCTGATTCACACGCTCAGACTCACAAATGGCAGCGTTACCTTAATGTGACCTCCGACTTTAATGTAGTTGTAGGCGGTCGGGTCTTTCTGGACGTGAAGTGAACGGAGCAGAGCATCTGGAGCTCCTCTGAGCAGCTGAAGGACGAACAAAAAGTTGAAAACAACACGTCAGTCTGGGTTTTGTTGTGATTTTGCAACATTTACTCAAACTTCGAGACGTGCACATTGGACAGAAAATTTTAGAGACTCTGCTGTTAATCTCTTCATGTGTTTGAGGAAATTACTGAATATAATAAAACATAAAGAGACGTTGATGTATTCACTGTCAGTCTGATACAACTGAGGCCTCATGTTCACTACACTCCTACGTGCAGGAAACAAAAGCTCTGTTCAAGACTCAGAAATGCTGCGTGGAGTCATTTCCCTGCAGAGAAACTCTGTGTTGTTCTTCACAAACTAAATAAATGACCGTTTACACACACACACACACACACACACACACACACACACACACACATTTACCTGGTAGAAAGAGTGAAAGCTTCTCTCTCCTTCCTGCTGGAAAATCACCCTCGACTGTTCAAAGAAAAAACAGCAGCAGCTGTTAAAGGCTCCGAGCAACAAAAGAGAAGGAAGTTTTAATGAATAAAGAGAATAAATAATCAAGTCCTGCTGCTTCTGTCAAACAAGAACTGGAGGAAACTATCCAGCGTGTCAGAAGCTGAATAAACAATCATTTTCACCATGAAGAGGACAAACAAACAGGAAGACGGTCGACACATGGACGACAGCAACACATGTCAAACATGTTTACAAACGAAAACAAAACATTTTCCTCCGTTAACGACATGAAAACATGACACAACAGCTACTTTACATAGAGATTACAAACATAAATGTTCACATCTGTTCTCATTCACCTTCTCCAGCAGGTAGTTGTTGATGTGTCCTCCTATCGGATCGCCTTTAAAGTCAAAGTTGATGTCCATGTATTTGCCGAAGCGGCTGGAGTTGTCGTTGCGGTTCGTCTTCGCGTTTCCAAAAGCCTCCAAGACGCAGTTGGATTTAAGCAGCATGTTTTTTACCCTGAGAGAGGAAACAGATAAAGAGACAAAACCAGACATGATGATGATTTTTTACTTGTATCATTGCAACGTTTGATGCTAAGAAATTTACTTTAATGTCACAGTCACAAACTTTACAGAAACGTTAGAAAAAAATAAATCCTGATCCCTGATCTGGTCTCATGTGTCTGATCAGGATTTGACCTAAACGTTTCCATCAACAGGTGATGAAACAGTTTCCACTGACACATAAAAACAAGAGGACAGAGGATGAATCATCTGAGACTATAATAACCTCTCACGTTTAATATGCACAAAGATGCAACAAATATCTAATTTAAATAAAGTTAAACAAATAAAAAAGAAAAGTGCAAAATTACATTTTTTTATAAAACAAACATTTAACCGACACAGATACAAATAAAACCAACACAGTCTTTTATAAATTATATTTTATGACTTAAGAAGCCTTTGCTACCATCTATATAACATTATATAATAATATAAATCACTTCGTTGTATATTCAACTTTATGACAAACTCAACAAAGTGCAAATATCATAAATCACTGAGCCAAAGGTCGTAAAAGAAGAGATGGAGAAGTGGATTTAAAAAGTGAAATTACAGTTAAATGTGATGTCACAGCTACAATATGACTGTTTAACAGGATTAATCACGATGATAAATAAGAACGAAGCTTCATCAATAACAAATTTAAACTGGAACAAACAGTGACGTCGACGCCTCTTTATCTCTGAACTACGTTTTATTTACTTTACATCGACTCAACAAACTGAAGGTCTGGATCTGGAGCGTGATGCAATGTCTCAGTTATCTACAGTCCACACACACCCTCACTCACACACACACACACACCCTTACACACACCCGCTGAGTTATCAGTGACATTGAGGTGGAACCATTTATCACTTTGATCTTTCGTTCATATTAATTCTTGGAATGTGACAACGACCGACCTCGAACTAGAAAACGCTGCGATAAGATAAAAAACGCTGCTGTTTCACACAGTTGCTGCTATAAAACACCAACCAATGATCTATTAACACTTACAAAACACTTTTATTATGAATAGAAACTCTGACGACAACAACAACAACGTGTCGCGTCTCATTTGTAGAAACTAAAACGAAACTTTTCCGTTTGATTTAACTCCGAATAGAAACTAAATCTGCTCCATGTGATGATATCACCAAACCCACAGAGTCAATAAGAGCAGCTCACCTCTCAACCTCAGCTCTCTGATTAGGGTTAGTGATAGCAGCGATGTACTGCATTATATACTTGCTGGCTTCAGTCTTTCCTGCTCCACTTTCCCCTGAAATAAAAAATAAAAGAAAGAAAAAAAAGAGACTTTAAATACAAGAATAAACAGCTTCAGTGTTTGTAATTTTGCAAGAAATTAGTTTGATTTGCAAATTAAATGAAATAAACATTTCAGTTCTCTCTCTGACCACTGGGTGGCGCTGTACGTTCCTCCAACCACATGAACTGTCTGTTTTTTAGTGAATTGTTTTCATTATTTTTAAGTAAATGAAGGTTATGTCAGTGTTTGTGAAGAGTAAAAAAACAGAGGAAAAACAAATCAAAACAAAAAGAATCTGATCCTGAACATGTGACCAGGTGAAGTTACCTGAGATGACGATACAAGTGTCTTTGTTCCTCCTCTTCATCGCTTTGTAAGCAGCGTCTGCGATGGCGAAGAGGTGCGGCGGCCTCTCGTACAGCTCTCGGCCTTTATACAGCTCGATGGTGTCGCGGCCGTAGATGTTCATGGCACGATAAGGATTCACGGACACGACCACCTCCCCGATGTAGCTGTAGATCCTGCCCTTCTCAAACCTGAGGACACATGACGATTTTTAACACAAACCACTTTAAGACTGATACAGAATCATTCATACATCTGAAACAAGTCTATCTTTATTTTATAAACAGAGATAAATCACTTTATATGAAAGTGACGGTGCAGATAAGAAGCTTCACACAGGTCAGAGGTCATTACTCCTCACGTCTGGTCCAGGTTCACTCAGGTTGGTCAACATGTTATTGTTTACACACAAAGTGGTTTCAGACAATACTTTGCTTCCATCGTGGAGGAGGGTCCTTTCCTGTTTCTGCACAACAAAGTGCACAAAGTCAGGTTCACTAAGTTGTTGCCAAAGAACGATTTAAAGCTACAGTGTGTCATTTAAAAAAAAAATCTCTCTGTTGTTGCTGTTGAAATATGCTCCAAACATAAAAGTGAAGGTGTCTCTGGTCCTCTGCTGCTCTACGTCTGCACAAGATTCATATGAGCTCTTAATATCCACGTTAGCTACGACAGCAGACACAAAGACACTTAATCTAAAGGGAAGAGTCAAAATCAAACTGGACTTCATTTGTGCTTCATGTGCAGTTTCCTCAGTCTCCAGTCAGTCTCTTCTGTCTCTTTACCTCTGACGACTTTAACAGCAGCATCATTAAACAACATTTACAATTAGCTGTTGTTGTATTTCAGTTGTGCACAGTTTACTTGTTTAAAAGCTGCTGCACTTTTTTCTCGATCAGTCACAGTCTCTGTCCCCGGTCGACTGCACAAAGAAGAAAACACGAAGCTGTTCTGTGGCCGTTTATCACGTTTGCACATGTGAAGGTTTTGAGACAAATTCAGTTTCATGCTTTTATCAACTGGTTTTATCAGGTAACAAAGACCTTTGACCTTCGAGTCTTCGCCACTAAAATCGAACCAGTTCATCTAATCTAAGTGAATGTCTGAGCAGCGTTTGACAGGAACCTCTGGAGGTGAAGCTGCAACTTGAGTCCTGACATTAAACCTCCGACATCCAACAGTTTTATGTTGATGTGAAAACAGAGACTGAGTTAAACCTCGTCACAACATCAGTGATGAACCTCACTAACGTTCCTGCAGCAGATTAAATCCTGTAGCTTTGCAACGATTCATGAACGTTCAGGTGCTCACACTTTTTCCTCCCTCACATTACGTCTTTCTCTCTGTGCCCGAGGCCGCCTGGCCGACTTCCTTCCTCTCTACAGTCGACTCAGACTCTGATCCCGGTTTCTCTCCACAGAAGAATGACCTCTTTCTTCTGACGCTGCCAAACTTTCCTCGCTCCAACAGCTTCCTAATAAGGTCCATTTTAAAGTGTTTGGGAAGTGAAACGCCAGAAATAAAAGATGAAATCAAATCAAATCAAACACCGTGTGTTTGTTTGAAGATTCGCCAGAGAACCAGACTTCACAACGTCGACTCGCTCGTTAAAGAGCAGAAATCTGCAGCGTCGTTAACGTTAACGAGCTGGAGCTTCAACAGAAACATTAAAGGTGACACTCACTCGTTTATCAGTGTTTTATAAACCTTGACTTGTGGTGTTTTTAATCCATCTTATCTGTCTCCAAACATTCAAAAGGTTTTTTTTTTTTAAACATTTGGGAACATGATGAGTGTTTCCAGTACAGACACAAAAATAAGCTCAAACTGGCAGAGGACAAAAAAAAAAAAGAAGAAAAGTTTCCATTAGATTAAATCTGTCCTCTGGGGACAAAAGGTCACGTGACAAAATTTCCACAAACTCCAACACAACAACAGGGAAAACACATGATAATGAGACGGTTGAAGCACACGCATCCATTAGCTCATCGTCGTGTGTTCACATTTGCATGTGAGCGTTCAAGTCATGCACAGCCTGACACCACAGGGGTGTGTGTGTGTGTGTGTGTGTGTGTGTGTGTGTGTGTGTGATCTACAGTGATACAACAGCAGCACAGAGAGGAAACTGTCGAATAAAACTAACGGTTGAAACGATGGAGGACGATGCAGAAAACCATTTACAATTTAAAACCAGACAAATATACGTTTGTTTTTATGAAAATGAGACACGTCTGAGCTTTGATACATTTAAACAAGTTGTAAACCTGCTCGTTGATTAGTCAATAATCAGGAAGAAATCGATCATTTAAGTACATTTTCATGAAGAAACAAACTGAAAGATTTGCTGATATTGTTTGTTTTGTGATTTGGTGAATTTGCATAAAATTAATGACAAACAAATAAATAATAATGATGATGATGTTGATGATAAGAATATATTGAATAAAAACTCTTCTATAAAAGCTGAAAGTATGAAAGTAAAGGACATGGTGTAGTCCAACGACAGTGTCTTAACTTCAATAAGACGTAAAGTTTCACCAAATATCCAATAATCTTCAGAATATTCATCAAACATCCAGAAATAAACTGGTTTGTTTTGTGTCTTTTCTTGGTCGAAACCTGCAAATGTTGTTGGATCTTAACCTGCAAATGTCTCAAACTGTTACAAACTGATTTTACTTTTTTTAAGTAAATGTGCATTTTTAGAATAAATGAAAAAATAAAAACAGTAAAAAAAAAAACAAAAACAAAATAAAAGCTGCAGCTTTTGCAAGAAAACTGCAAATTGCAGCAAAAATATCAAACGTATCTTGATGCAAATGTTATTTAACTGAACTAGTTCGACTTTGAACGAGTAGAAAAGTAAATCTAAGTCTCATTATATGTGTCTGACATGTTGATGTGAAGAAGAAGAATCTGCAGATTAATCTAGTAGAAGTATTAGCGGCTACGCTAACGTGTGAGCTCCTCGGTGTTAAAGAGTAAAAAGCTTCATTGTGCCCCTCCCTCCCTCCTCCTCCCTCCTCCTCCCTCCTCTCTGCTCAGTCAGGAGCTCGCTCCATTGTTCCAACGTCAATCGAACGTCTTTGTCTCAGACGAACCTCCGTCTCTCTCCACATGGACCAACACGGCGAGCTGCCCACTCAACGCTCATGTACAATGCTACAATGGCCTCTGAGGCTGGTGGAGGGGGGGGGTGGGGGTGTTAACAATGGTTTGTATGATGGGAGGGTGTTTCTGTAAAGATCTCAGCTGTTTGTACAGAAGGAAGGTGACATCTGTCTGATATACAGATGTTTTAGAAGCTGGAATCAAACAGGAAGTTACAGGGAAATAATGTGAATTAACTAGAATAAAACTGTAACATTAACGTGTAAATATTCGACTCTTATCAGACATGAGGAGACATTTTAGACACTTTGTTATTGACCTTAACGTAAGTTAAACTGTTGATCAATCAGCAGCGAATTAAATCCAAATAAAACTATAATTTTGCATCAAAATATAACTGAATTGCTGAAAATCTGTCAGAAACTAACATCACCACCAGATTATATTTTCTACAAATAAAGTTCAGATGTAAAAATGATGAAATGATGCAACAGTCAGTTAGAAAATAAAGGAAACTCCCAAATAAATGATTTATTCTCCAGATGTTTCAACCCAACAGAGGTTTCATCAGAACAAGACAGGAAACTTTTCCTTTCTTTAGAATTTCTCACATAATAATAATAATCATCATCATCATCATCACCATCATCTACTGTCCAAACGTTCCTGTTATAAAAGACCTTCAACGTTTCCTTTTCTTCTTCTCTTTCCATTAAAACGTTAACGTCGTCTGTGTTACTGTGTCACCTTGTCACTAAAACACTTCATCTTGGTTTTTATTGTCACTTGTCACCATCTGATCTATAAAATCTGATTTGATCTTCAGCTACAAGGACTTCATAGCTTTTATATCTTGATCAGCGACTATAAAACACAGTTTTAACAAGTTAAAACGTCGTATAAGTGACTTTAACTACAAACAGCCTCTGGACTGTTCAACTGAAGAAAAAGTTGATAGATTCAGTTTAATATCAACTCTGGACTCCAGACTAAACAAACATGAAGGGGATCTTTGTATGAATATTATGGGGTGTGTCAGTCTCACTCTGTGGGTTTTGGTTTTTCCCGCCCGATATAAAAACATCACAAACTGAATCAACAAACCATCAAACCATCAGTGTGAATCTGAACAGTTACAGAGAAGAAAATGAACAAACTGATGATTAAACCGTTTATGTCCATCAACGTCTGATTGTAGGTCAGTGTTTCATGTGTTTCATGTGTTTTCAGGGTTTTTCAGACACTAAAAGTTACAAATGATGTAACTGATGAAGTAAAGTCACATTCATCCTGATCCATGTTTCCTGGCAACAACCAACCATCACTTGACAGATATAAATCTATTATTTATACGTCTTGTCATAATGTGGCATCATTTCCTTTTAATTTGACACAGAAATGACACAACAAAATATTCATTTTAAAGTTGAACAAAGCAGACATTTGGTCGTGGTCACATCGCAATCGTGATTTCACAACGACAACAACAATCATTATTATTATTGATTCAATACGTCATTGAGACTGAAGTGAAGATGCAAAGTAAACAGAAGTGAAGTGAAACGAAGTGAAGAGACAAAATTCATGAAACAAATGCAAAATGAAGAGAAGTGAAGACAAGAGCAGCAAAGTGAAGTTAAATAAAAAGAAGAGCAACAAAGAGAAATTAAATGTAGTTAAAAGAAATAAAGAGAAAAGAAGTAACATGAAGCAGATGAAGCAGAGACGAGAAGCAGTGAAAGGAAATGAAGTGATGAGAAGCAAAGAAAACCAAGTGAAGCGAGAAGCAAATTGAAGCAGAATGAAGCAAAAAGAAGTGAAGAGAAATGAAGAAAAGTGAAGAGAAATGAAGCGATGAGATGCAAAGAAAAGTGAAGCACGAAGAAGCAACGAGATGCAGTGAAATGAGGAAGTGAGATCAATCAGCGCTGCAGGAGGATTTAACAACAGATGATGATTTAGATCAAAATGTTTTTCCAGGTGAATGAAACCGAGTCGGATTTAACTTTAGTGTCTCAGTGTTATGTTACTTTAGTTCCATGTTTCATTTTCTCCGTGTGAAACCACAGGTCAGATAAAAGTTGTGTACTGAGTTAACGTCAGTTCAGCTGTGTCATCCTCCATTCATCTCTCTCTCCGTCCGTCCGTCCAGCTGTGGAGGAAGTGTCTAAACTGGTCTGACCTGCAGCTCTCTGATCCGGTTCCAGACCAGGACCCCTCCCATGATCTGACGGGAAATCAGACACAAACCAGGAGGACGAGATGAAGTAAAAAGGAGGAAGAAATCTAATACGTTTTAACACGAGACCTCAGAGGATTTGTGTACAGTTTGACTCCCACCTGAGGATTTACTGGAAACTCATTTTCAAATGAATCCTTTGCTTTTCTTTAATGTCACAGTAAAAAGGTCGTTTCAGGATAAAACCATCGTTACTGCTACGACGTAACAAAACTGATTCTGCAAAACAACGAACAACAAATCCACTAAAACTTCATCAAGACGAATCATTTCTTCTTCTGTTTGGAAACATTTCATCGTCTGTAGCCGACGGTCAAACAACAGATTGTAGATAATCGGTGCTTAAATCAATAAGTTACAACCAAACACATGTTTTGTACAATCAGTGACCTTTTAAACCTTTGGTCACTACAATCTAACCCGTTCATGTTTGACTCAAAGTGAAGATTTGAACCAAATTTGAAGGATTTTGTTGAGAAAGAATAAAAGAATAATGACAAACCAATGACTGAATAACTGGAGAAATGAGTCATAAATAAAACCAGTTATCTTCACTACAGATAAACAACCTGTGTAACAACAAAACCAAAAACTTAAAATTATGTGACGTTTATTTCCTTCAGGACATAAAGTTATAAATAACAGCTTGTAAACATTAACGTCAAAGAACTTTGTTCTACAACAAATGGAAAAAACAGCAAAATGTCATTTATGTAACTGTTTTATTTAATGATTCTAAATGTTTTAATGTGATTATGTTGTTGTTTTATTTTCATCAACGTCAACAGCTCGGTGAGTCGAGGAAGAAAAGTTGCCAACTTTGTTGTTGATGTTGTTCCAACAAAATGAGGAGTTGGTGTGAATTTCTCAAATAAATTCAACGTTACTAAACCTGGAAACTTGTGTCACAGACACGTAAACACACACAGATAAAAACAGCTGCGCAGCCATGTTCAAAAGTTTTGTTTCACACACACAAAAAAAAAAAAACAAAAAAAACGGGAAATTACGCTACCGTCCCAAAAATATCTGAGCAGGGACCCTGATGACACACACACACACACACACACACACACACACACACACACACACACACACACACACACACACACACACACACACACACACACACACACACACACACACACACACACACACACACAGACGTGAATTACAGAGCAAAGCTGACTACAACCGCCGTCTCCAATCTTGTTTGGGTGGGTCTTTTTTCTTGGTTAACTCAGGGAGGAGTGAGAGCGATTTATGACATTTTCTCACCAACAATCCTTCCACTCCCCCACCTCCTCCTCCTCCTCCCCCACCTCCCCCTCCCGCTGAAACTAAGGAAACTTTTAGAAGAATTAGAGGTAAATCTGCCTCAGAAATAATGATGTGAGAGTGAGAATACCACCCTCATTGTCTCTGCCCTGAGGCTCAACTCACTGGTGCAATTATCAGGTTTTATGTCTTCGTCTGACTCGACAAGAGTCAGCCTGAGAGGATCTGTAGGTGAAGTTCAGGTAAAGATTTTAAAGTTTATTTGGATTTAAATCTAATTTTTATGTGTAAATAAATAAATCAGTAAGAAACGTCCGAGCGTGTCCTGTGTCCTGTATCTGTCTGGTTCAATCTGAGGCACGTGTTCAAACCTCAGGGTCGTTCTAGGAATTATCCAGATAATCTGAGTCCGTCCCACTTTAATCTGCAGCTCATCACCATCACAGCTTGTGTTTACAGCAACAGCAGTACGGTTGAGGGATTATCTCCGCTGCTGCTGGGTGAAGAGACGTGTTGTTAAATAAAAATCAATCTGACGACAGATGAAAACAAACGTGAGTCTGATGCAGCAGCTCGATCAACCTGAAGTTTTGATGCTTTTCTATATTGTGGATGAAAATAAACAGATTATATTTTGTTGTTTGAGGTCTGGGGAGTAATAATAATGGGAATTAATGCAGCGTTTTTCGAGCAGGATGTTTGTAATGATCATTAATTAAAATACAACAGGAGCCTCTTTCCTCTAATGTTGAAACTAGAAGCTGGAGACATGTTTTTTGTTGGTAAATCTGGTGCAAAATGAAAAACTAAAAATAAAGATTTCATTCAAAACTCCATTGTTGTTTGTGGTGTAACTGAATTATTCTGGTCCTGGTTCAGTCTTTTCCTGCAAACAAGACGAATCTCACAGGGAACAACAATTTCCTAGAGCTGCTGCTTCAGACAGTTTTATAGATGGACAGAGATAATTTATGGAGTCACATCTCTGAAAGACAAACGCGGATCTTCTGCCTCTGCAGGATCATAAAACCCTTCAGTATAAAAGTGAGAGGACTGTACGAACAAGACCAAAGACAACCACCTGTTGACTGGTTAATAATTGAGAGATGATTCATTCATTACTGTTGATCTTTGAACCAGTTTTTCCACTGAGATGTTTTTACGTGTACGTGGACACGACATCTATTCATCCAGCACGACTGAGCATTAATCTTCTGATTCGACTGAAACCTGGAGGTTTTTCTGGGTCAGATCCAAACACCGATGTGTCCCGATAACATTTGGCTCTGTCCGAATATTATGGCTCTTTTTCCACCGACGAGGTGCAGGTACCAGCGCCAGGGACCTGATATAAAACCAGTTCCACCAAAATAAAAAAAAATAAAAATAAAAAGTCCGATGCTGCAGCCAAGAAGCTGACACAGCGAGACGACTGCAAAAAAAAACACTGGTCCCAAAACTCGGACCTGCCGACGTCAGCAGCTACAAGACGACAACAACTGTGAGAAATTATCTCCAACAGCAGCGACGTGCTGTCGACAGAAGAAATGACTTCTTTCCAATGGAAATTACACAAAGTCCTGCTACATAATGTTCTTCTTATTCTGACGTTTACTGGCAAATGAAAAAAAAAATCGGTGCCACAACCAGTTTTTAAACCTGGTTGAGGTTCAGACCAGTCCACTTCCTCCACCTCAAACTATAAAAACCACTTCTCTACATAACTGGACTGGAGCAGGAAACAAGAAAAGGTCAAACACAAACTTTACCAGCAGCTTTAAAGTTGAAGAAACAGAAGATTTCTACTTTTTTTGCTTCAAGAAATTTGAAAATTACAAACTTCTACTTATAAACCGTCACTATAAAGTTGGACCTGCTGATGTTAGAGAGACAACTGTGAGAAAATGATCTGCCAGCAGCAGTGAGAGTCAGTCAGAAATGATTTATTTCTCCTGGAAATTAGACAAGTTCTGCTCTAACATTTTCTTTATTCTGAAGTTTTTTGGCAGTTGGAAAATGACAAATTGGTGCTTTACTGACCAATCAAAGAAGAGTGTTTCAGATCTCAAACCTTGACTGACGTTTATTGGCTAATGAAGAATTGGTGCTTCATGACACCGACCACTGAGGAGTGTGGATCAGTCCAGTTCAGATCTAAAACCTGGTGGAGGTTCAGACCAGTCCACTTCCTCCACCTCAAACTATAAAAAACACTTCTCTACATAACTGGACTGGAGCAGGAAACAAGAAAAGGTCAAACACAAACGTTACCAGCAGCTGTAAAGTTAAAGAAACAGAAGATCAGCTACGATACAACAACTGTGAGAAATGATGTGTCAGAAATACTTTCTTTCCAATGGAAATTACACAAAGTCCTGCTACATAATGATCGTCTTATTCTGGTGTTTATTAGCAGTTGGTGCTTTACCAACACCAACTGGTGAGAAGTAAAGATCAGTTTTATCAGTTTTTAAACCTGGTGGAAAAAGGTTTTGATGAAGGTTGAGGTTCAGACTAGGCCACTTCCTCCAACTCAAACTATGAAGCTGAAACAAGAAAAGGTCAAACACAAACTGTTCCTGCAGCTGTGAAGTTAAAGAAACAAAAGATTTCTACCATAAAAACTACAATCTTCTACTAATAAACCGTCACTATAAAGTTGGACCTGCTGATGTTAGAGAGACAACTGTGAGAAACGATCTGTCAGCAGCAGTGAGAGTCAGTCAGAAATGATTTATTTCCACTGGAAATTAGACAAAGTTCTGTTCTAACATTTTCTTTATTCTGACGTTTTTTGGCAGTTGGAAAACGACAAATTGGTGCTTTACTGACACCAGTCAAAGAGGAGTGTTTCAGATCTTAAACCTGTTTATCTTCAATGTTTTGGATGAAGTTGGAGCTACGGGTCAGTTCGTTTCCTCCGCCTCAGACAGTGGAAATGATTTCTTTACAGAACTGAACTCGTTCAGGAAACAAGAAAAGGTCAAACACAAACTGCTGCAGCAGCTGTAAAGTTGAAGAAAAACTTTAAGAACTTAAAAAGTTACGATCTTCTACAACTGATCACTACACCCTGCATTTTTCTGACGGGTCTTTTCTGTTCTGACTCAAACAGGAAGTTAGTTTTTGTTGATTTTGTCTGCGGGTTGATGACGGTAATTAGAGCAGTTAAACTCTTCATCCACTGAGTCACAAAAGATGCGTTTATTTTTAGACTGGAACGACTTATACTTTCTAAAAATATCATAATCTCCTCTGGCGATCGTAAATAAACGGCCATAAATCCATAAAAAACAACAAACCTCAAGAGAAATATCAGAGACACTAACGAGTAAATCCCAAAAAGGAAGTTGTAGAAGATAATTCAGCATAATATCACTTTACTAAAAATGTTAACAAACACAACCACAAATGTAAAAGCACAAGTTTTATTCCCGAGTTCATGAGGACGTTACACGTCCAAACGACTGGAGGAAACATATACAGGATCAGACATCAAACTGAGGTCTATCACTGAGGTTTATATGATCAGCAGCTGTTCATTTATTAACTCTCTGTGAAAACTATTGGTCCTCGGTGGCTAATAAATGTCGACTGCTGGGAGGCGCTGAGCTTATCGAGCGGGATCAGTTCGACATCACTATACTTTATCTCCACCTCCGTCTCCTCATGTACAGAGTGACAGACGCCTCCTTCACGCTCTGCAGTCGTCAGACATCTGGACTCTGCATTAGGGGGATTTTCCGCTGCTTAGCGCTAAACAGCAGCTCCCGGCTCCCGTCTGCAGGAGCTGCAGCTCATCAGCACATAACACATCCACCCTCCCTCGGCTGCACATTAATCTTCTCCTAAAATCAGAGGAGGTAGTTTCCCCGCTACCAGCTACGAGGTCGCAGCGAGGAGACGGATTATGTAACTGACTCACACAAGAAACTTTTTATGAAAAATCCCAAACTGTGAAAGTTTGATTAAATCTTCTATTATCTGATGTCTGCGGCTGTTTCGAGCTCATGAATAAAATCTGTGTCCTACTTTCTGTCGTCTGATGATGCAACGTCCGTCTGAAGCTGAATGATATAATGTTGTCAAATTAAAGAGAGAGAGAGAAGGACAGTGTGTTACTGTCAGTAGGACAAGAAGCCAAAAACATGAGGATGTACAGAACAAGACAAACACAGTCCAGATCCCAACGTGACCCACAGACACGTTTCTGTCCAACAAGTAATAAATCCTTCTACAAGTAAAAACAATGGACCCGACGTTGACCCTCAAATGTCTGAAATTCAGGCCAAAAATCTGTGTTTTCTTTTTATCTGGCGATGACGTTAGCGTCCAAAGATCCAACTCTCCTGGGTGTTGCTACTGATTTCATGAATCAAGTTCATATATGATTAACTCAGAGATATTTACAGTTTTGTTTGGTTATGAAAGTTTTTTTTTTTCACAAAACCAAAGATGCTAATTTTTTTTATTTTTAAGTTAATGTGACGTCAGTAGGAGTTTGTAGTAATTATCCTCTGTTCTGGTCAATGGTTTAATTTCCAGCAGCATAAATAATATTAATAAATAAATCATATAATATTTATTTCTGTCACATCGATAATCAGTTAAACAGCAGAAACACGGACGACGAAAAGTTTGTTATGGACATGAAAACATACAGAATCATTTTTAATCGTTACTATTATCTTTTCCTTCTTTGTGATGCTGTAAAATTAAAACGTAAAACAAGTAAAAGAATCATTTAGTTTTGCTGAAATGCTGCTGCTGGAAACTGGTTACGACCTGAAGAGATTACACATTGACCTAAACAAACTAAAACTAAAAAGATCAAGAGGACTTTTATTGTTATTCTACAGACAAAACTCTGGAGGACGAAGCCGTGAGGTCGTAGTCGAGCTCCAACGACGTTCAGCAGCACGTTTTCCTCTCGGTCGAACCTCAGGACGTTGGTATGAGGCAGCAGGTCGAGACACTTACGGAGGAAATGGGAGCCATGTGTTAAACAACCAGGCTGCAGATCAGGTGACCGTCTGACCCTCCTGACTGGGACCACACCCCTTTACACACAGTTACATACATACTATAATATTTACCTCTGCAGTAAAGAAGATTATACTCCTTAAATTATATAAAAGATGAATAAAAGAACCGAGGGGTCTGATATAAAACTTGTTTACGCCTTCACACACTGTCCAACAGCAACTGATGTAAAAAAAAAAAAAAAAAATTACAGTCAGTGGCGATGAAAAAGGATGACTGGAAGAAAAAGAAAAGGAAGGAGTGAAGGGAACCGGTCCAAGAAGAACCAGACGTTACTCAACAGGCTATTTCAGGAAAGTACTATGATTTGTACGGGGGCTAAAGGGAGGGCAGGGAAGAGCACAAAAACAGACAGATGGACAAAGAACAACAGCACCAACGGACAAGAAGAGGAAAAAAAAAAAAAGAAGAAGAAGAAGAAGAAGAAGAAGAAGAGGATTATAAACTATCAGGGACTTTTTCTTTACTGAAACAAAAAGCTTTGAGAGCTGATACAAGGAGGTAAAAACACCTGCTGATGTTTTAGTTTAATGACCTAATTCAGCGACCGACGACATCTCACTCTGACTCGTGTGTGTGTGTTTATTTGCTACAGTTGGAATGACAATTAAAACAAAACGATCTGAGAGGTTTAGAGGAAAATTACCATGTGGTTGAGTTTAACAAGTCACAGACATGTGAGAAATGTTTCTGTATTAATGTCAGATGTTAATTTGAAAAGAAGTTTCAAACACAAGAGACTGAAAACTGGTTTTAACTGAGAAAAAAAGACCAAGAAGAGAGGATCTGTGTGTTGAATAGAGGCAGTAAATAATCCACCCCAGTGTGTGTGTGTGTGTCACTGTGGCTGTGAAGTGATGGGAGGTGCTGGCTGTGAAAGTGAGTAAGCTGTTCCACCTCCACCCTCGTCCTCCCCCCACCGAGGGTCAGGGCTCAGCTCCAACAGGTGGACGAGAACAATGCAACACTGTAGGAAACAGAGGATGACATCACAGGACGCGCAAACGTACAACAAAGAGAGAAAAAAAAAAACACAACACGACCACACACACTCTGCAGCATCAGCTCTCTGACTCACAGGCGTCATTAAGGATTCCCAAACACAACGCCACGAAGCCTGATCGCTGTAAAACGAAGGAGTCATTACTTGAGTGAACGAGGTTCACACAGGAGATAAGAGCGTCGCATGAATGCGCCGCGTCTCGTGTGTGTGTGTTTCTGGGAAGTTGTGTCTGGGGGTAATGTTGCACACAGAGGATGCGGTTGCTTCTTAAATCATGAGCCAGACGACTTCAACGTGACACCTCCCAACGCTGACCCCTCTGCTGGGACAAGAGGGAAAATTTACTCTCTAAAAAGTGAGAGTTTAAAATCTCTGGATGTCAACAAGTAAAGATGAGAAATAAACAAAAACAACCACAGTTTAAAAACAGAGTGAAACTTTTACGATCCAGTGACCTGATGTGACCTCAGTGTCAGTTTTAGTCCTGAAAATAGATCAAAGAATCAAAACTGATTCTTTGCAATTCAGAGAAATCAGTCAGATATTGTTTACTCTTTAATCAAAAACATGAGGGATATATCTCCCACAATGCAATGCAACACAAACACAGACAAGCTGCATCCCAGTTCTAGGCTGCACCTGTCAGACACAGTTGGACCTGGTCTACGTTGCCTACGACTAAACGATACAGACGGTCCAGTCTAGACACTTCCTGTTACATCATTTACATCACTAATGTATGATGTTGCATGTTACTCCTGTCGCCTAGAAACAACAACAACAACAAAAACACCTTAAAACACTTTAAATTGTACATATTACAAATCAAATATGATATAAAACCAGCTCCTCCTCCTATTACTGAGGTCATGTGACCTTTATCTTTAACTTCACATCCACATCACAAACGTCACCTGCTGCTGCTGCAATGAATCTTGGGATATGTTGGACTGTGAAGGATCCAACTGTTGTTGTTGACGCCGACGCAGTTTACCATGTTTCACTCAGCACCGTCTACCGAAATGAGTTTTTACTAAATAACAGACCTGTTTGTTTAGTGTCAAGTTAAAAAAAAACACTCATGAAAACACAAAAACCAACAGAGCAGCTGCCGGACAGACCCGGGACGACGCGTCAAATCAGAAAACATGTTGTCAAAGAACAAGTAAACAGACGAGTCACGTGACTGACGAGGCTTTTTAAACACTTGATGCAAACGTCAGTAACGTTTTATTCTCAACTCTTCACCAACAGGAGGTGAAGTGTCCAGTCAAAACCTGGTCCCGGTCTTAGAGTCGCTGTGAGTTCAGCAGAGAAACGACTCCGCCTGCCAAGTCCAACTCTACAGTCCACAAATGAGACGTCTCTGTGAGCTGGTGAACTTATTTTAGAGGGTGAATAAAGCTCCACAAGCACAGCCCCTGTTTATGTAAGGATGGTAATGTGTTTCAGATTACAGACGGTTGTATGGAAATTCTTGTGGCGAGACTGGACTTTTCACTGCTGGATTGCAGAGGAGCAGGCCTGAGGCTGTTCTCTCTATGAATCTATGAGTCAGTTTGCAGGCGAAACTTTTTCTTGGTGATTCGCAAGAAAACCTTCCCGGGAATGTCAGTGTTGTCAGTGTGAAGCTGCTTTTGCATCAGGAGTTTTTTTTTTTTTAAACGATGACTAAAAATAAAAAAACACAAACGGAAAAAGAGAAAACACAGACGCTGACTGTAAGTGACACAAACAGCGAGCGGATGAATAAGCAGGAAGCTAACGCCTATCGTAACATTCATCTATAAATATTTCTCTTCCAGTCAGTGACCACCACTGAGAGGAAAAAGAAAAAAAAGGAAAAAAACTTTAATAAGCGGGTTGGGATTAAATATTCTTAGATGCATCTGCTGCAGACTATCACACGTTTCTATCTGTGCTGCAGGGAACGGACATGTCAGCGGAGGAGTGTGTGTTCTCCACATGGACTTTGGTTTTAGTGCTGAGAAATGAACAAAAGAGGAAATGGGAAAGTGGAGGGAGGAGGCCGAGGAAAGAACGCTGGTTAGAAATGTTTCCACGCCTGATGCTGCTACCTTTAAATGACTGTGACTCTGTGGTTTCTGAACCACATCAGTTCTCTGATCCCTGCGTTTTGTTCTGCAGGAGAAACAGAAACCTTTTTTTTTTTTTTCCCTCTTCCTCCAGTCCACCTGCAGTCAGTCAGAGCTCATGCAACAGGAGAGCACATTGTTCCTTTAATAGCTTGTGTAAATAATTTGCAAAGTCACCGTACGGTTAAATCCATCCAGAGAGCAGCAGAGATACGGTGACAACGTTAACTCAACGTGAACAAACACGTGTCTCGTCTGCACATAAAGATTCACGGCTCGGTCTGAAGAGAGAAACAGAGAAGCTGCAGGAAACAATGAAATGTGAGCAGCAGAGACCAGGGGAAATGCCAGCTTCCCTGCTCTGCTCTGCCTCGTATTATTGGAGACTTCCTGTTCAAAGTGCTGCTCTGCTCCCCATTGACGGGTTCAAAGGTCAAATCACTTGGAGCGCCTCTTACAGTCAAACAAACAGGAGCTTTCACGAATCTGGCCACAATATTTTCACTTCACACAGACGTGACAGTGTAAATCTTCATCGTTATTATCTCCAGTCCGCTGGAAAAACACAAGGAAAGCACTGAAGTCCTGAGCCGGGGGTTTATTTAGCCTCTGGTTCAACATATTTGTACCAGACTGTGGTGTTTGCCACATCTGAGCAGCTCGAACTCAAACGCTGCACATATTTGGGAAGTGATTGTGTTTTGCCAGGGGATACGAAGGATCCGAGCTCTGCCCTACGAGTGTTCGGAAAAAAAACAAAAAAACAAAACAAACAGCTAATCCTGGACGTTGTCCTGTTGCTCTTGACCTATTTTTTTTATTCATTTGAACAAAAATAGATTAAACGTCAGCTGTGATCTGGAGTATCAGACACCAAGTCACAGGAGGAATTTTAAAAATCCGTCCGTAATTATTTGGGAAACAGCAGTTTTGCAGGAATGCTCTTTTTTTCCTGGAGTCCTGGGGACACACAAAGCAGCGCTGCCTTATAAAGACATTGAACTGCAGTAAAGTGAACTGGCTGCTGCTGGGAAATGTACACATACTGTAAGTTTACAGCTCAGTTAAAGACACAGTTTGCAGAAGCCCTCAAATTTGAAGAGAGCATCAATTCAATAGCAATTTTAAAAGTATTTGATGTCGTAATTCCTGTAAGAAGTGGAATTTAATCACACATCAGATGATTGTGGGCCGTGCCAGGGAGTTTTAGGTCCCTCAGGTCTTATCTGCAAACTGGTTCAGTCCAGGCAACATTCCCAAAACCCTGCAGGAATTTAGCTTGAACTTTTATCGAGCCAGACATCTCATCTCATCCCGTACCGAGAGAGAGAGAGAGAGAGAGAGAGGAGAGAGAGCGGGCATCAGCAGGCTGGATTTAGAGATGAGGAGCCTCTGAGTTCGACCTGAAGTCAAACAAAGTAAATGTCAACTTCAACAAAGACTCTCACCTCACACGCAGCCGCTGGGGGACGTGATTACTCGACATTGCAGACGTTTAATGACACCAGCAGAAATCCCCCAGCGTGTCGGTGTAATTCAGTGGGTTTCTAACCAGACTCGGGCTCTAAATGAAGACTGGCTCCGCACCAAAGCTCTGCTTCTCAACCACTACAAATAAAAATCGTTTGGGGATTTTCACAAGTTCTGGAAGAGTGAACAATGAGAGCTTCTCAAAGAGCGAGTCTCTAATGAAACACACGCAACAGGCCTCGTTCGCTCCTCTGGAGCTTGTAAAAACTTTTCATAGAAATTAATTTCAGTGTGAGCTGAGCTTTGGTGCACAGCAAAGCGTCTTTTCATCACCCCGGAGGATCTGCCAGTGAGGCTCACACCCCAGACGAGATGTAAATTACACCCAGGAGAGATGAGCAGATGTGAACCAGCAACTTGTTTTGTTTTGGACGATTGTTTAGAGACAAACGCATCGTGTCCTTCTGCATCCCACCGTCAAAAGCTGCTCACCCACTCAGACATGCATCCGTGCACACTCAGTCAGACTACAGGGGGAAGAAAAGGAGCTAAAAGGAAACCCTCTGAGCCGGTCACACCCTTTACAAATAACAATCTGCACACGCCATCTCCGGACTGAGATGTCTCACTGGAGGGAAAACAAACAGACAGAAATGGGACAGAGTCGGGAAAACGAGAGGAGCTGCTGCTGCTGCTGCCAGAGCTACTGTTCACACCACAGCTTATCTAATTGGAAAGGTATGGCTGTAAAAACACTGCACAGCAGAGCTGCCTTGTTCTCTATGTAGCATGTTCATTAGTTCACCTGGTTCTCAGCTGCAGCTACATACACGTACACACTCTAGTTTCTGTGATTAGAAGCAGCATCCTGATGTGTGAGGTGAGATAATCAAATGTGATGTTAAATTCAGCGTCGAGGAAAAAAAAACACCACATTTGGTTTAATGCAAAACAGGGAGAAAATAGGAAGTGGGTACATTTCTAGTTAACATTATCACCATCATCATCATCATCATCACCATCGTCATGTGAGCGTGTGCGGTCACAGCAGGTCAACTGAGGTCGACTGACTCCAACGTTTCAACGCTACAGATGTTTTAGTTTGGTGCAAAAGTAAAAACCTGCCTGGTCTTATCTTCTGTCTGGTTCGACGTGATTCAACCTGATGTAAAGATTTTAGTGCAGAGTTTAAACACTCGGCCTCAACGCCGCCATCATCATCATCATCACCACCAACGACCTGAGAACCAGCGAGGAAGGAGGAAGACACGTGAAAACAGATGGATGGGATCATCATGGATGATGCTCCATTTCCAAACCTGTCTCCTACAGTGTTTTACACAAATCTCCCTGTTAAGACTTGTTGAATAAATATTTGGAGGATTTTAAAGGACACAGGTTGGAAACGTCCTTGTTTCCCTTCTAAGGACAAAGCTGCAGAGCTCAGTCAACCCTCTGATGTTTGTGATTCTTTCTTCAGATAAATGAAACGTCTGGGTTTTTATCTCACGGATCATTTAACATCAGTGTAGAGTTACTTCTGAGACATCTGGTCGATCAATATTACATTATCAATAATAATAATACATCGTGTGAGAAGTTCTTGATGATGTTGGAGCAGATGTTACTTCGCTCACACGCCTTAAAAACAGGAAACGATGTCATTCAAGCTGTTAGAAGCTCGATTAGCAACTTATTCATCTAACAACTGGAACTTTATTAAAGATATAACAACAACAAACTGTTTTGCTGCCTCTTGTTCTGTGTTTTGACTATGAAATGAGCAGCTTTGCATTTTCCTCTTGTTTACGGATGAGTTACACTTAAGCAAAGTGATGAGCACTTTTTGTTAGTTTATTCCAGTCAACTGGATTAAAATGACTCATTAATCAAATCGATCGATCCATCGACTACAAGTTTCAGGTGAATAATGTTAAACATTTGTTTCTCCTTCATCTCATTTAACACCTGAACAAAACTAAACAAAACCTCCATCAGCTGCCACCAGGGATCAGTTTCCACTTTCATCATCACAGATGGTAGAGGTGATGAGGAAACCGACCCCACAACAGCCACAACCACCACAACACACACACTTCATTCACAAAGCATGGCTCACATCATGTCTGACTCTAAAAACAACAGCACAGCTGACTCACAAACCGGTTTAATGTGCATGTGTAGCCTTTTTTATTCCAGGGTGGAGTCTAATTGTAGAGAAGTTGGAATGCAAATCATTCATTCATCCAACAAACAGGTGAACCTGCACAGGTGATATGTCTCTAACCTACAGCAGCAGCAGCACCTGCTGAGGGACTGACACCGAGTTTAGAGGCTGATTTCCGGTGTCAAAGTGTTTAAGACCTCGGTGTTTTTCCTCCTGGAGCAGTGAGCGGGTTGTTAGCGGGTTAAACAGGAGGTGAATGACCGGTTTACCTGAGTTTGAGGTTCGCCATGAACTCCTCCATAGACACGTTGTCCAACAGAACAAAATCTGCTTTTCCAAACTCCAGACTCTCGTGCTCCGCCATGGTTCCCTCCTGTGTGCCGAGTGAAGCGCGCGAGGAAAGAAAGAAAGAAAATGTTAAAAAAAAAAAAAAAAAAACCTCTTTTAACAGGTCACTTTGAAGTGCCGACAAAAGGTGAGCATTGGCGGGCTTCAGCCTCAGCGCCTCCTCCTCCTCCTCCTCCTCCTCCTCTTCGTCAGTACTCAGCTGCTGCGCTCTGCTCCGGCAACATTTTTCATCTCATTTCATGTTTAATTCAAGTCGAAAACGACTATAAATAACAAGAAAAACAGCTTGTTGCAAACAGTTGAAGTAAAAAAAATATATAAAAAATAAAATAATAATAATTAAACGTGTTGTTTTCTTTTTAAAAGTCCAGTTTTTCTCCTGATACAAACACAAATATCCTCGTGTCCATACAAAGTTTCCTTTTTACGCACAAACGCGACCCTGTCCCTCATCGTCGCCACCTCCGTCCGACTTTCTCTCCCAGTCCTCCTCACCCTCCCTCCCTCTACCAATAGGATCACAAGCTGCTCGTCTAGTCCCCGCCCCCCTCTCCTCCTCCTCCGTCCTCACCCCTTCTGCCTCCCCCTCCCTCCCCCTCCTCTCTGTGGAGAGGTGTTGGTCAGCCTGGCCCAGTGTGTAAGTTGAAAAGCATCACAACTATTCAGCTGAAGACCGCTGATACATATTTGAGCGCTGACGAGTCGAAACCTCCTTTAAGTTGTAAAACATTCACAAACCAAAACGTTCAAGCTCTGACTTTTATGATCCATGTGTTACCATAAAAGGACAAATTAAGCCTGTCACTATTTTCTCAATGGGGATAGTGGATATTTTATTATTCAGTGAGTAAAATCATCCAGGACCAGCACAGTCAGACCGGATCCGGGTTCGTCCTGGACCTGTTGAGTCTGGATCAGAGCTCAGAGTAAGACCTCCTCCTGTTCTAGGATCAGATCTGATCCACCAGGAACAGAACAGACCACCAGACCCTGATCCACAGGGTTTATACTGAGGTTAGACCGCCACCTAGTGGTCAACGTGAGTTAATGCATCTTATCACGCGCTACTACTACTACCAATAATTATAAGAACAGGATTAAAAAAAAATATTTTATTATTTTTTATTATCATATATTATTATTATTATTTCATATGTATGGAGCAGTAAAATATTAATATTTATTATTATATTATTATTTTATTTTTCTCTTTTTTATTTTGCATTATTTCTAATTTATATATTTTCCTTATCTTTATTTTTTAAATAATTATCATAATCATACTCATACCATATTAAAATATAAAATATAATCTATCTAGTCGAATATAAAATAGATTCATATTTTTGACTTTTTTTTTTTAACTTTTTCCAATTTTCATTATGAACTTTACTTTTTGAAATGTATTAAGTGAGTGTAGAATAGTACAAAACAAAACAAAATTTTAATATAATAATAATAATAATAATTATTATGTTGTATTATGTATTATTATGACATGTTTAATGTTTGTGGTTCATTAATCAGTTAATTCAGCGGTTGAATTAGAAATCAACAACACACTATTTTTATTTTATTTTGTTGAACATTGAAGCATTAAATCAGACAAACACTGTGTTGACTAAAATTAACATTAAACCTTTAGATGATGATGAAAAATGTCACCAAAGTGTTTATTTAAAACAGACTTAGACTTAAAAAAAAAATAAAAATGTCAAAATATGTGTGATCATCTCATCTGTGCGAGCAGTGACCCTCCAAAGGTGATGGTCATGGAGGCAGCGCTGGCCCACGACCTGCCCCCGTTGTGAGTGACGTAGACCCGGGCTCCTCTACGCAGGAACGTCATGTACGTCGACACGCCGCCCACGCTGGACAGGCGGGAGATGTGAGTACGAGAGACGGCGACCCAGTACCCGTTGACGACAAGCCACAGGTCGGTCTTCAGGCCCGTGTTGGCCGTTTGAGTGGAGAAGAAGAACTGGTAGACGCCTTTGATCGGAGCTTTGAAGACGCCGGTTCTGCTGCTGAAGGCTCGACCGATGTTCACCAGCACCTTACTGAACCTGATCCTGTTCACTTTACCTGTGAGCTGACCAGGGTACGACGCAAAGAAGTGGATCTTTCTGGAAGGAACTGATGGAAGAGGAGACATTTTATTATTGAAACTTAGAGAAATGTGTCTGTTTCCAGGGTTTAAGCTAAAGATGAACTAAATTAAACAGTTCAGGCAAAATTTGACCAGTTTCATGTCAAAATATTCTTTAAATGTCGTCTATCTATCTGTTATAGACACTAATGATGAACTGAAGAGTTGGTGTTGAGCTGATTTTGGTCAAAATTACTGGATCAGGTAACTGAAATATATTTAAAAAATCTGATTCAATCCAACAATGAAATGAGAAAAAAGGTTCAAATAAAAGACGAACCAGGATTTATTTCTCACAGCTGATTTGATGGTTATATTTACCCTAAATTTAGCTTCATACATGATATAAAAACATGAACACGTGACTAGTATGTGAAGAGGGGACATCAGAGTTATACTGCGGACATGTTGGTACTTTATCACCCTCATATCGACAGCTACAGGCAATTTACAGTCACAGATAAAACCGACCTGCATGTTTTTGACCTGGTGGAGAAACAAGTACCTGGAGAAACCAGGAGAACATGTGAACACCACCAAGAAACCTGAAGACCTAAACCTGGATCTGAAACAAGACTAACATGGAGCCTAAGTCACATCAATCTACCTCCGGTCCATGGGTCATTCGCTTGTACAAATGATGAACGAGAGTCAATGTAGATAAATAATGTTCTGGTCCAGGTTGAAATGTGTCCTGGTTTTAACATGTGATGTTAGTGAATGTTAAAGATAATGTTTGACATGGAGAGAGTCTGTTTAGTGACAGGGTTAGGGTTAGTTACTGTAGGTTTAGTGTGAGACCACGTAGCGACTACAACGCTGGTCTCTGACGCTAACGTTAGCTTAACAGCAGCTACGCTAACCTAGAAAATATCTGACCTGGTCAGTTTTATCACCTGCTCCTCGTTCTCTCTTCAGCCGGGAAGAAACTGTGACGTGACGTCACCTACCAGACTGGTTGGTTTGTAGTCGAACCAGTTAAATCAACAATTACACCACAAACACAGTCTTGACTATGATGGAAAATATTTTTTTATTTCTCTGTTGACTATCATTAATTTTTTTGTGTGTGTGTCAGACCAAGGACCAGTGGACACAACCAGAAGAGGTGTGACTTAGGCTCCTTATGTCTACATACTGAGAGTCCTACAGCAGCAGCAGGAAACAGAAAACCTCGTTATGAGCTCTAACAATATCTCACATTATATTAAGTGAATACAGAGAAATGAAACATCCTTCATGTTGCCGTCTCAGGTCAAACCAGACTGTAAACTGTCTCCAAAAGATAAAAAACAAAACAAACCAAAACCACTTACATCTCCTCGTCTTACACCTCCAGTTAATCTTATCTCGACTCACACACGACTGGTTTCTCCTGCAGCGTCCACACACCAGAGTGTTGATGTCTGAGGACGAACAGATCAACATCAGTCAAACATCAGTCACAGCTGTAACATTCAGAGGATCAGTGTGTTTCCTCCTCTAATACCTGCACAATAAGCCAGATAACAGGACGACGGCTGAGTGAACTTGTAGACGTAGTAGTTTCCGGGACATTTCTTGACTTTAATGGGCGTAGATTTGAAAGCGCAGCATTTCTTCTTCCAGTGGCCGCAGATGTTACGAGTGACAATGCCGTCCCTCCTCCTGGGGTGACGTCCAGCCAACCACAATGGAGCGTGGGTCCCACATTTATCGACGGGGACGCACCTCTCAGGCATCTGGATGCTCTTCCCCTTGTAGAAGAGTCGGTACCAGCCTTTAATTCAGGAGAAATCACAACACTCATGAATATGATCAGAGCTGAGGGGGACACACTGATGCCGGAGGTGACGTTACCTTTCCATTTGACGTGGCGGTCACACATCTTGCCTTTGGTGGTGGTGTTGGTGGCGCGCCACGTCTGGTCCAGGACGGTGTAGTGAAAACACGGGTCACGTCGCTTCCTGGATTCTTCCTTATTGAAATCAACAAGTCCCTCATCTTCATCAGCATCAGCATCATCATTAGGACCATAGGTGAGGATGTTTGTTCCTGCAGCAACAAGTTTAAACTTTATTAACTGATGTTTTTAAGATCAGATCTACAGGTTAAAACAAACTGCAGCAAATAAACCGACCGACTGTCCTCTGAGCTGCACACTGATGGTTTGTTTTATGCATCTGTAAAATAAAAAAAAGAGAAATATGATTCATTAAGGTGGTGATCAACATAAAGAGACATGTGGAGGAGATGATATCATCTCTACCTGAGTCAGAGCGCGCTGCTGCAGCTGAAGTGTTGTTTGTTCACACTTCAGACTCTCCAACTCCTGAAACACATCAACATTTCTTCAGCTCAAACTGACACAAAGTGGCCTTAAAAAAACTTGAATATTCTTATAGATTCATAATAATTAACAAATGTAATCAGGAGTGAATCAGACAGACGAGGGACTGTTTCTATCAAGTCTAAGATCAAGTTTTTATGATTAATTCTGACATATTTTAGGCAAAATAGATCATTTTTAATCATATTTAGGCAGTAGACAATGTAGAAATAGCTCAAAACTAAATTTAGTCATAACATTTTGCATAAATACTGTGAACATTTCATTTCTTTGGGTTTTTATCTCTTTGTCACATTATTTCCAAAACTATTGACCAACTATTAAAATTCAACATTTATCACTTGAGTTTGCACTTCTGTTTAATCTGCTTCATTAAATCTCATATAACTGTGAAAACTGCTCATTACAAGATCAAAGAAAAGCAGTAATTTGTCACATTAAAGAAGAGGGAAGCTGCTGTTTCCTTCTTTATTATTAAAAGTCACTTCACCTTGAACACAGACGCCAGTTGAACAACAGTCGGTTGATCCTTCATGTTCCAAATCTTCAGTTCAGTCTGAAAGAAGACGAAGAAAAATGTGTCAAACAAAACTTTAGTTTGTCACTGAGCTTTGTGAGTAATTGGTTTAAATACAATGTAATGTTCTATTCTCTTTATAAACTCTGTTTCTGTCTCCTCCGAACAACATCTGGGGAGAAAAACGAACAGTTTCGTTGAATAATGTATGATTTTTTTTTTCTTTTCTTTTTTCTTTTTGTCACATCAGTGAACAAAAAAACTCAGACTCACAGAGTTTGTGTTTCCTGAACAGGCGACGGCACAAGACGACAACGACAGGAACACGAACACGACAAACATCTGTGGACGACAGCAGATCAATAATTATTGTTATTTAAAACGCCACAATTATACTGTTTATAACAAACTGTTTATATCATCAAATAGAATTAATGATTATTTATTTATGACCTAAAAAAGTTTAGTGAATAAAGTAGATATTTAAATACTAGTTGAGTTGTTCATTAGATGAACATAATATAAAACAGTTTTATTAAAAAATAGGGATATAATCTCCATAATTAACTGAAATATGTTTGTGATTATGTAACTTGACAGATGTGGATTAATGAGATGGAAAAACATCAAATAATATAAAATATTGTTTTTGTGTTTGTGACTTTGTGATTCAGACGTTTCACACATTTTATATCAAAATAACATATATAACAAACTTCAACCTATATCTTATATTATTAAATGCAAAAATTCAGATGATATAGTTGTAAAAATAAAAGTAAATTTACCTTGATTTCTTGTTGGTCTTTTCACCAGGAAGAGGTCACATGTGCACTGAAACACAAATTAAATCATTAAATATATAAATTTATCATCATATAGAAAAAAAATATAAATATAAAACACACACTCTGACCTGTTTATGTCATGATGAAAGACTCATCCTCCGCCTGATCGTGACCTTTTATACTCACCGTCATGAGGCACAGAAGAGGAAACGACAAACTTCAGTTTAACGACATCGTTCCCACTCGGTCAACGTGTTACTTTTCACAAACGTGTTGCAAACATAGACATGAAATTACTGCGACGCCTGCAGATTATCAGTTTGTCTGGTCAGCAGAGAAGAGAAAACTGTGAAGAAGAAAAAAAAAACATGAGAGAATAAATTGGGTCTGAACTATGTTATTTAATAAAAGAAGAAATTAACAATCTGACAACAACATTGACCTTAAAGATGAAGGGAAAATTGGCTTTTATTAAACTGGAAGAAGTGAAGACGTCAAGTTCAAGTTTATTTAAACTTTAAATACTTTAAACTTGAAGTTGTTGACATTTTTAACAGGAACATTACTCAAGATCCATCAAGGTTAGAAACTTTCTTTCTTCATGTTCAATATTCTGTCGACAAACAACAACTCTCGTGTTGTTCAGACAAAATCTGACCAGTTTCATGTCAAAAATATTCTTTAAATGTCGTCCAGTTATCTATTATAGACACTAATGATGAACTGAAGAGTCGGTGTTGAGCTGATTTTGGTCAAAATTACTGGATCAGGTAAGAGAAATATATTTTAAAAATCTGATTTAATCCAAAAATGAATCATCATATTTAAATTATATCTGAGGGATGAGAGTGTCGGAAATGTGGACATGTCGTATTTTTTGAGACACCTCAGGAAATAAAGTCTCCGAAGTGCTTTTTTGATGACATAAGTAACGTGCAAAAACCAAGAGAAAGTGTCGGAAATGTGGCTTCCCAGGAACTTGAAGTTGTTGACATTTTCAACAGGGTGGTATTTGTAGAAACAGGTGTAGATGCTGGTTTACTTCTCCAGAAGTTCCCTAGTTTTCCCCTTAGTTGAGGGACAAGTTGTTTTTAATGACTAGGTAGACTACCTCATTGTCATCAGTCATGAGTCCAGTTACTGTTGTGTCATCTGCAAATTTCACAATGTTAGTGGGATGTTTAACCACACATTCATATGTGTAGAGCCAAGAATGCATGTTCCTATGTCATCATATATTGCAACAAAATGTAACTGAATTAATTTCTCTATGAAGTCCAAGTTAATTCTGTTTAATTCTATTGTTGTAATTTATTTAAATTTACTAGATGCACTAGATGTTTTCTCTATCAAACAAACCACTAGAGGGTAACAACATTTCATTTTACGTTGCAGTAGTTAGTTATTTAGCAGTGGTCCGAGTCGTGCACATGAGCAACACGTCCAACTGTGACTGAACGTATCTTGAACCAAACGGCCGACTCAGTTTGTTTGTTGGCAGCTGTTGTGTCGACAGGCCACTTTTCACCCACGCAGGCACGTTGGCCACTGTGATGTTGTGATGTTCATTGTCTGAACTAATAAGAGCATCAGGACAAAGGTCAGTGAGAGGCCTGACTGAGCTCAGACTTGTTTGTTTCGTTCTCATACGTCAGTGAAGTCCTGAGTCTTTGTTGTAGTTATGAACCCAGTGACCTCAGACACTCACCCAGCAGCAATATCTTTATTAATGTGTTTATATTAAAGTATCTACTTATCAAACCATATTTATCTAATGTGATTTCAACTGTCTTCCCTGTTTTAATTAATCATTAATCTGTTATTTTATGAAAACTTTTTAAATAGTTTATCCATTTCTTTAAGCAGCTTTTCACCTGTTTGACCGTTACCTATTCAAGTTATGTCAACTATTACTTTAGTTAATATTTATTCATCATATTTAGTTAACAATTTCAACCATGTACTTATCTCATGTTTAGCTAACTGTGTTAAGTATTTACTTTTATAATTTCAACAGTTTATCTATTTATTTTAGTTAATCATTTATCAATAACTTTTATCTAAGTCTGTCTACTGTTTACATTCATCTAGCTTAAAAACCAGTCGTCTATTACTTTTGGTTAACAATTTTCCCATTATTTTTTAGCTAATTGTGCTACTTTTATCTAGATAAAAGCATTTGATAACTGTTCCTCATTGTTTTACACTTTAAATCATTTATCCACTTATTGAAGCTTCAACTGTTTGACTGTTACTTTAGGCTATTTAAGTCATGTAAACTATTACTGTTAGCTAATATTTATTAATCGTGTTTTCTAACCATTTCAACCAGTTATCTTACTCTTAGCTAACTTTGTCGCCTTTTCACCTTTAGTTAGCTAACTATTCCAACCTTTTATCAAAGCATCCGCTACTTATAGCTGATTAGCTAATAGCTAACTAGCTAATAGTTACTTAACTGTGTCAACTGTTAACATATATCTAGCTAATAAAATCAGTTGTCTATTACTTTTGGTTAACAATGTATCTATTATTTTTAGCTAATTGTCCCAACAGTTTACTTAAATTCAACTATTTCAAACTTTTAGCTAACTATGTCATGTGTTTACCTTGATCTAGCTAGCTAAAACCCATCTATTACTTTTGATTACCAATTTAACCATTATTTTTAGATAATTGTCTTACTTTTAGCTGACTACATGTATCAGTTTCTATATATTATTCTAAACAAACTGCGTCAACGTTTCATCCATTTTGTCTGTGAACCATTTATCTCACTTAACTTTTAATTATTATTCCAACTATTTTGTCCTTGCTTTAGATTTAAAAACCAATTATTTTATCTAATTGTTTATCCTGTACCTTTATCTATTTTAATAATTGAACCAGTGATATTTTTGTTTCAGCTAGCTAACTTAGCTAAACTAATTAAATTTTGACTTTTATTCAAACTATAGGTTTTAATTGGTTGCTAGGTTTAACGTTTTGACTCAACATCTTCCTGCGTTTACTCCATGTTTAATTAGTAAACATTACAAACCTGAACCACACAGACGACATGTTTCCATCAGTGTTTGTGCAACTTGTGTGTGTGGTTCTTTTCAGTTGCCATGTAGTTTATCACCCTTTTGTTTGTATGAGATATTGAGAGGACGCAATTGGATTCTTTCCACTGGCTGACGTATCTGTGGAGGCCTGGAGGTAAACACGCTGCTTCAACGGCCATATTTAGATATTTGGATCAGCTGCTGCTGCTGCAGCTGCTGATGAAGATGACGATGACGATGGTGGTCGTCGCTCTGACAAACATGAGACGACTGTAAAATGAACCTCACATGAAATCTGCGCCCGACAAGTTATTTCATTCTTCGACAAAAATAGAAGGGCATTCCTGGAGGAGACAAAAAAAAAACATGTTATATATAAATATAACTTAAATGTAACACTGCCATGTACAACACAATCTATTTAAGTCAGTTTTAATGATTTAAAATCCTAAAAGAGAGACCATTTTAACCATCAGATGGTGGAAACAGTAAATTTCCTGGTTTGGTCCAGTGAATCTTTTGGTTTTGATCACTTCAGCAGCTGTTTTATAGCTGTTGGACAGAAGTTAAACCAAGAAAAAAACAAGTTTTTTCCTCCAGTCAAGTGGAAACATTTTTTTCCTTTTACAGGTTCAAGTTACTGATAATATCAAATAACACAAGAAGAGACTTTTCAGTATTTAAGATGTTGTTTTTTTTATTATTATTATTATCACTATTTCATTTGTATTTACAGTATTTACAACCATTTTAATCACAAAAGTGTAGCTATAAAAATAACTCTTCACATGTATGATTAACATAAATATGATACAAAAGAAAAAAATGTTCATTTTTAACACGTGTGGACCCTGACGGGCGTCTTCTCTTGTTATAGCACAACATAACAACCAACCAGAGACTGGCCCCGACTTATTAATACAGAATCAAACGTGAAATGTTGTTTTTTGGGGGGTTTAATAACACTAAACTCCATTGAAACTCGAGACCAGCTGGCTGTTAGAGACAGAAACAGTCATATAATAACACTTTATCTCTGTGATTCGTGGGAATTACATTCAGCCTGGTCCACAAACACAACACTGATTGTTAAGATAACGATGTATCTTTATCAGTCGGTTTGAATCATTACAATTAAAACGTACAAAGAGGTCATGCAGAAAGCAACAACAACAACAACCACTCCAACAACTCCAAAAAAGTCCAAAAAAGACACTTGTTCATATCACTTTTACAGTACTTAGTAAAGTTGAAACTTGAAGCTTTAACAAGTCTTTTTCAATGAAACGAGCCTTTGGGTGAAGTTGCTGCTGTAAGGCCTGGGTGTCGCTTGTCCTACAGACGACAGGATCTGGTTCTTTTTCAGTTGATTTAAATAAAGAAAAACATCAACGTCTCAAACTGGAAAACTTCTGAACCGTCCTCCTCTGAACACTCCTCTCTATCAGTCCGACCCTGAACATGCTGGGTGCTTCACCTCCACATCCGAGCTGCGTCTGTGTGTATTTTCTGTTAGTAGCCGTTTTTATATTTGTTTATATATTTTTTCGTAATGAAGAACCCAGATGGACGACAGGGACTGAAAACAATACGAACATGCTACTGTTAGAACCAGACCGCGACCATCAGATGATGATGTTGACGACAGGACAGTTTTTTTTTTGTTTGTTTCTTCTTCACTTGGCCACTTTGTAGTTGCTCAGATCTAACGGCTCTTTACTGGGAACACACCAGTCGTCAGCCTCTTGGCTCATTTTGTAATTCTTCAGAGCGGTTTTGTTGTAGACCGGCAGCCTCTCCACAGAGTCTGTGGACAGCGCCTGGAGGGACGAGAGGACGAGACGTAATTAAATAACATCCGTTCGTACCTGAACCGACTGGTCCTGTCACAGCTTCATGCACCGTCAGTCTCACCTTCAGGTAGATGACGGCGTCTGTGCCGTGTCCCTCCATGGAGTAGAGCTGCAGGTCGCCCTGGAAGTACTTGGCGTAGAGTCGAGAGATGGGCAGACCGTAACCGAAACCAGCCTGAACAATGTGACAGAGACGGGATCAAGGGTTTAAAACAGCTTTGTTGTTTTTGTCTGACACACTGCAGCATCTGCTGCTCTCAGACACAATGGGAGGTGGGTTCAGTTTGCTTTGTGCATTAAAGATCACTCACTTCTTAAGAAAAGAAATGATGCTAGATTTTTCAATATTTAAATCCCAACGAGTCTAAATAAAAAGCTAAATGAGTGTTTTGATGCTATTATCAGTGGTTACGCCTGCGAAGGAAACCTACATATGTGTAGGAAGCAGGAGAGTTGATGTGTAAACGTACCAGAGGAGGACGTGTGTGTTCTCCTATCTGTGGAGCCGGGGCTGTGGAGTACATGTAGCTGAACAGATTGTCGATCCTTCGAAACGGGACACCGCCACCCTTGTCGCTCACCTACAGGCGGGACAAAAATAGATGGAGAGGACAGAGGACGTGAACGATGTGAGTGTGTCTCCAGACAGCAGACGAGTGGACGTGATCCAGCAGACAAGTGGCTGCCTGTCGTCAACACTTGGCCTCAGCTGAGGGTTGAAACTAAGAGGCTTTGTGTTTGTTGACTGGACACAGCGTCAGTGTGTGAGTGTGTGAGATGAGCTCATTTTGTTGAAGGCGTCAGGACAAACCAACAGAAACAGCAGCAGAAAGACGAGATGTGTTGTAAAAGAAACTGAAAACTACGTTAATGTTTTATCTCAGCGACGATCACATTGAGTTTAATTAAACCTGTAACAGACACAGAGCAACATGTCACATGTTCACTATCAATTCACTTTCATACTGACGCTCCGACTGAAACTGAGCTCAAACATTTATAAGTTGTGGGTTTTCTTGCTGTCAACTTGTTTTGGTTTAAGTCTTTTGTCACCAGAGACCTGAACGATGAAACCAGGTCTGTGGTTAACGAGATAATTTCAGGTTTTTCTTTTTTTTTTCATGATGTTGTTTCACTTCAAACCCTGAATTTACAGCAGCAGCTTCAGTGCCACATTTACAAAGTCTTCCCACTGACTTTGATGTTTTTATTCATCTTATTTGTCTCAACTTTACTTTAACAATCATAGATTATTTCTTACGGTGGCCGATGAGGGACAAACGCGCTGCAACGACCCAACGCATCTCAGTTAGAAAAAAACAGCTTCAACTACAGAAAAGATGCAAATACACAGACGCAAAAACAAGTTTAAACGAGGTACAAAACAGGAACGTGGTGCAAATAAAAACATGGTGCAAGAAACAAAGACACGTGCATCCTCACGAAGTGTGCTGCAAATACAGAAACGACGCAAACCAGGAAAACCTCTGCAAATATAAGGCTGCTCTCAGCGTAACAGTTACACTGAGAACGCTGAGGTCGTAGGTCTCTCCACTGAGCTGTGACGCTGAGAGCGCCCTTATATTTGCAGATGTTTTCTTGGTTTGCATCAACCCGTATTTGCGACACATTTCATGATGATGAAGGTGTCTCTGTCTCTTGCAGCGAGTTTTCTCTTTTTTTTTTTTGCACCACGTTTCTGTTTTGTACCTCGTTTAAACTTGTGTTTGCGTTTGTGTGTTTGCATCGTTTCTGTAGTCGAAGCTGTTTTCTCTAACTGAGACGTGTTGAGTCGTTGCAGAGCGTTTGGTCCTCGTTAGTCACTGTAATTTCTCGTCATGTGATCGGACTGTAGATGTCGCTATAACTGGATTAACCTGTCACTGTAAGTTCATTACTATTGACTCTGGTGTAAACAAGTCACTTCATGAAAAATTGAAGGTGTGGAACCTGCTCCAGGTTTTGTTACACATTACCATCCTGGCAGCACCTGGTCATGAAGCTTAAAGAGCTGCTCGATGAATATGAAGCCACAGCCCGAGTCACTAATCTGATCAGAGCTTAGTCTCTGCTGAGTTTAATTGAGGGTGAAGTCGTTACGTAACAGCATTTTAAAGACGGATTTTGGCTTCGTTGTTCGTCGACAGAAAGGTCTGTCCTTTTTTTTTTTTTTACAAACAAGAACCAGACGTGAACTTTGTGCAATAACATCAACATAGTGAGAGTTTTATCTTTACAGGCCTCATTAGACTCGTTAAACATGTGGAGCTTCACACAGACAATAAACACACCCACACTCACCATCATCCACCTGACGGGAGGAAACTCCCAGAAGCACAAACATGTTTTTAAAAACCTGAGCAGTGTCCAGTCGTACATGAAGCAAAATAATCAAATAAGTAGCGTTTATCTCTGACAAACCTTGATGGACATGTCTTCTCCTCCCAGACAAACCAGGACTCTGATGGGCGGCAGGTTGTTGCTGCTCTCGTGGGTCTCGATTGTGGCTCTCATAGCGTTCTATTAAAGAAGGAAATAAATATGAATATAAAGTGATAAAAGCAGCTTTTTTAATGAATGAGTTTGATAAGTCATGTACCTTAAAGAGCTCAAACAGCATGTGATACAGGTGAGAGGGGACGTACACGATGCCGATCGTCTGGTTCTTCTTCTTGTCTGAACAGACACAGAGAGAGAAGAGAAAAACAAAGTTTTTAAAGTGTTTTTTGCCTTTAGTCAGAGACAGTGTAGAGAGACAGGAAACATGGAGGAGAGTGGAGAAAGGACACGCAGGAGTTTCAACTCAGTCAGGACTTAAACTGGCAAACAACTACACAGCATATACACCGACGTGGTGCGCCTCAGCCACTCGGCCGTCCAGGCGCCCCAAAGAGCTTGTTTTAATTTTATCCACTTCATTTAAAATTCATTATCCTCTCAAAGCTCACGGATGTTTTTTTTCCATCAGAGGTGATTATTCTGCTGCTGCAGCTTCACGCTCAGTGCGGATGAAGAGGACGAAGAGGACGAGGTCTGAGTGTCAATATTGTCAGACGCAGTCATCTGGACCTTGGAAGCGTCGCTGCAGCTTCGTGTCTATAATTAGAGACATCAGCTCCATCTGGCTGGACGCTAATTCACAGACCATCGCTCGTACTGTATGTGGGCGCACACAACAGCTCTGTTTGCTCTGTATTTACCCTCCCCTCCTCACCTGAGATGTTACATTACAGAGAATCACTGTGTTTGTGTTGAAAGTGACAGGTGAAATCATTGTAATCTTACTGTTCATCTCCTGCAGTTCCAGATCAGGAGAGCGGAGGTAGTACTGGTCACACAGCATCTTGGCGCTGTTGAAGGCGTCTGACGAGGAAAAACAAAACAATAACAACGTCAGGGATAATAACAATGATATGAAATTATAAATAAAAACATATTTAAATCCAAACTTGATCCATATTCACCCTGAACGACGTCGCCCACTTGACAGTGAGGGTCGATGCTGCCGATGGTGTTGGGGTGGACGGGGTTGGTGGTGCCGTCGAAGATAAGAGCTGAGACGATAAATAAAAAATATCTAACTGTAAATAACAAAGACTGTAGCTGAGTGAGAATAAGATGCTAGAAATAAAAATATAAACCTTTTTATTGACTAAAAGAAATGTTATTAAAATAGTTGAGTTATTAGTTAAATAATCAAATAATCGTTGTTTTAATTAGATTCAATATCAACTTTTGGTGCTTTTTTTTTTTTACTTATTTATTTATTGTTATTTAACAGTAAAATACAAATGGTTTGAACCTGATAAAAGTTTTAATAACACAAGATCAAGATTCACTGCTCTGATGTGTAACTGTGAGGTTAGACCACAAACATGAACACGGAAACATAAATAAATATCGTTAAATAAACACAAACGTTTCCCATCATACAAACGTCTTCTGATCAGCAGGAAGAAGAATAAATCATGTGTTGTCATTCATTTAGATGCATTTTTCCTAAAACGTTAACGCAGGAACTGTTTTCTGTCGACTGACCCTCCGATATTTGAGACGACTCTTTTCTGAACTCTGATCACCTGAATGTGACACTTCAGAAGATTTATCAGCCTGCAGCTGTTTACAAACTTTAAGACTTTTATTTTAAGTCAAACTTGACCGAGACTCTGAAACATCCAACGTGTTGTGAAGCGACGACCTAACAACAACAACACGACGACGAATTAAAGGTTTTATGTTTAATCCAGGTTGTGAAATGTGAACATATCTAAACACTCACTGTGCTGGTTGATGAGCATGCGGATGGAGATACGACTCATGTAGAAACGATCCAGGAAGTACTGGATGTTCTGGTTGGTCACCGGGTCCTGAGGAAACACCTCTTTATACTCGATGATGCCCTGAGCCATGGTCGGCACCACGTCGTTGTGTCTGTTTCTGATCGTAACTAAAGCGTCGACGAACCTGAAGAAGAGGAAGAGAAACCAAGAAGAACGTGTGTGACGCGTCTTCTTTTCAAAATAAAAGCACAAGTTCAAACTCACGAGATCAGGTTCAAACTTACTCTCCGAGGACTTTGTGATCATCTGGATTCTTGTCGAGAAATTCAAGGATTTCCATTAAACTCTGGATGTACCTGAAAAAATAAATATATCAACAAATATATAAACATTTAGACTCATTTAAACATATGATATAAATGTATTTGTGCTTTAATCCTTATTGGGATGTTTGTAGTTTAAGTTTATAAGGTTTGAATGATTATTTTCAATATTTTAACATATATTTATACTGTCTAAGAAACATTTTTCATTTTAATTAGTGATAAATCACTATTATTGTTATTTTAATATATATTTATATGATATTAGCACATTTGCCTCTTTAAAAACTCTATTATTTTACCATTTTAACTCACATATGCATCTATAAATAATCACATTATCACTTTTATTATCATTTTACATAAAATAACAATGTTTTAAAGCATCTTCTCTGTGTAAATGATGATAAATTAATAAATATAATCACAATTATTAACATTTTAACACATATTTATACTATTTAAAAGCATTTTTCATCTTTAGTTAGTGATAAATCACTATTATTGTTATTTTTATATATTAGCACATTTATCTGTTTAAAAACTCATATAATCTCTATTATTTTACCATTTTAACACACATATGCATCTATAAATACTCACATTATCACTTTTATTATCATTTGACATAAAATGACGATGTTTTTAAGCATCTTCTTTGATGATAAATCAATAAACATCTGCACCGTGTTTGAGTTAGAGCAGTTCAGTTTTCTACAGAGGAGACAAAGCAGACCAGGTTGAAAACAAGGTCACGTGACCATGTGACGTAGAACTAGGGTAAAGTTCACAGCTGAGAGCCTCCCCCTCCTCCTCACCGCTCCTCCCCCCTCATGCTCCCCCCTCCTCACCCACAGAGCTGGAGGAAAGACAAGTTGGTCAAAGGCTGCTTTTGTAATTCTGAGCATGAGATTCACACAGACGGAAACTCCACCGTCCACCAGGTCGTAAACAAGTCAGCAGCTCCTCAGCCAGAGATGAGCTTTATTTCACTTCATTATCACCCAGAGACAAATAAACAAATAAACAAACAAATACACAAATAAATAAAACCACTTACCAGCTCTGAACCATCTGCACCGACGGCGTCGTGAGCAGTTTGTCTGGCAGCAGGTTGATCTCCTTCATGATGTTTGAGAGTCTGACTGGAAGCTCCTGCCTCAGGAAGACGAACGACGTCTTCTCACAGGCGTTTATTGATCCTGATCGATAAACAAACACAGTAACTGATCAGATCCGACACCGTCGGGTATCAGACAGAGACAATCACAGTCTTATGTGAAGATAAACAAACACAAACAGTTGAAGATTGTTTTATAAAATGAATCAATCAGGAAAACAATCAATGACGACATTGATCTGCGGTTTCAGCTCTTTTTTAAACAGATAACAGAGTCTAAAGAAACAAGAAAAACACGTTGTTTGATTCATCTGATGATGTCACTTTTCATTGTTTTGACATATTGAATAAAACACATGATGATTTACTATCAGCTCCTCCCTAAATGATCACTATTGTTTTAAATTCATCACATAATCACTGTTATTATCATTTTAAACACTATTTTAAATCACTTTAAATATCAACACACAGTTTCAAATCTTTAAATGGTCATAAAATCAACACAATAACCATTTTATCAAACATTTACACTATTTTAAATCACTATTACTGTAATATCAACACATATTTACAGTTTTGAGGCAGTTTCCTCTTTAAATGGTCATAAAATCAACTCAATAACCATTTTATCAAACATTTACACTATTTTAAATCACTATTATTGTAATTTCAACACATATTTACACAGTTTTAAATCAGTTTTCTCTGTAATTATTCATAAAATTACTGTTTTTTTTTCACATTAACATACATTTACACTATTTTAATCAGTCATTAACATTTTTACATATTTATTCCTGTTAAATTAGGTGTAAAATCACAACTACTATCATATTATCATAAATTTGCAGTGTTTTAATATTGTTTTTCTTTATAAATAATCATGTGATCATGATTATTTAACATCTTAACACTCATATGCATCATTTTGCAGCATTTTTCATCTATAATTTACCATATTTTCACTGTTATTATCATTATTTTATGCACATTTTCTCTATAAATAACGATATATCTGGTTAAAGTGATGTTTTATATGTAACTAATGATGAAATATGTTGCAGTTTGTATCAGTTTGTCCTTCACAGGCCCAGACTCTTCAGTCTGATGCAACTCTCTGCTTAGATGAGATCTGATCTGGGGTCTGCTCTAAACAGATGTTCGCACATGCACGAGCTCGTGTTTCACTCTGACCAACACGCATCACGTTTACAAACAGATTCAATATCAATAATCAATCAATCATCAATAAATTAATAATAGTAATAATAAATCCTGAGACTCACCGAAATCCAGGAACTGCTTCATGGAGAGCGGGGAGGGGGAGAATTTGGAGAAATGCTCGATGTGTTTGGGGACACTCGCCAACGCAGCGTTTTTCATTATAAACCGCACGAGCTTCATGTCTGCACGCGCTCCGGGAGCGAGACACGACCTCCGGTAAAAGATCCGAACCAGACCAGGACCACAGACCGAGCCCGCGATCATGCTAACGTATGAAAACACTGAGGAGGAGGAGGCGCGAGACCAGGAGGCTGCAGCCAATCAGAGGGCGGGGTTTAGGGTGACCGGGGGGGCGGGGCTTATTGTCAGTTTGGAATCCGGTTCACGAGCCAGTTTTTATTTATGTGATGATGAAAAGAAACAAAGAACTAGAAACTCTAATGCTTTTATTCTAGTTTAAAATTTAAATGTTTTTTTTTTGTATAAAATAAACAAATAAATAAAAGTTCCATAAAATAATTAATATTAATATTGATTAATATTAATTTTAATAAATTAAAAATTAATATAAAACATTAAATAAATAAAAATAAACAAAATAAATAAATAAAGAGAATAAAAACATTAAATAATCTAATAGTTTTTGTAAATTTATCTACAAACCCACATGAATAAACATCCTCATCACCTTGTTAAATCTTTTACTTGAGAAGTATCAAATAAATTTAATTTTAGTATTGATGTATTGAGTATTGATGTATTGAGTATTGATGATCGATCTCCACAAGAACAGAGACTGTTATCGTCTCTGGAGCTCAAGAGATGATTGATTATATCTATAAATGTTTGTGTGTTTATTTGTTACATTTTGTTACATTTCACAAAGTTTATGAATCAACATTCTGACACATGAAAGACTGATCAGTGATCAATATCTGCTGATAAATATTATCAGGTCTGAATGTTAAGTGTTTTATTTTGTGTATAACATCAGACGCCTCCATCCTCCATAACTGTCTGACCTGCGACCTTCAGTTGTTCATTAACCAGCTGATGTTGAAGCCATAAATCAAACTAAGTGACGTTTAAGAGAAAGTTTTCATCACCTCTTTTTCTTATCGACTGAATCTCACTGATGAGTCGAAGCGTGTGAGAACGGCGGGAAACACGAGACACATGAGAAGCTTTTTTTTCTGTGAAAAGATTCTCGTTTTCTTTATCTGACTTATTGTGAACAAACTATGAAGTTATAAAAGCAAACAGGCGTTGGTTCAACGTGAAGTTATCAGGTTGATAAAGCAGTCGGTCGACTTGTTTATCTCCCGTCCTCCTGAGGGACGAACCGGACGCTCGGTCTCTGTGAATGATTCTCTGTAAAATCACCAACACAGCGTCTGAATAGAAATGCCTTTGTGAGGGAACACGGTGTCCCGGTCAAATCTCCCGTTACATAAGAGAGAGGGTTGGGTTGGTACAGTGGAGACGTCACTAATGAAGACGGCCTCAGTTCACACGTTTTATAGCTGCAAGAAAAATGTCAGAAACAAGGAAACTAACAGTTTAATGTTTGTTCTTCTACGTTCAGGAAAATGTTTTGAAATCTGTCATAAACTTGACGTTTCCTCTTTTCTTTTCTGTCCAAACCAGGTGGTTTTCGTGTAGTTTGTCATTCGACACCTTTAAATCTGCTTCAGACGGATACGAGAAGAGGAAGCTGAGAAGTGAAGTGGTCGACTTAATCAAACCGAAGCTTCAGTAGAAACTGATTTATCACAAGAGACTGAAGGAAGAGAAGTTAAAAAAAAACTAAAAAAACTTTCCCACAGTTTTTAAAACATTTTCATGCCAGTTCAAGTCACATTTACCTACAGATGTTCTTCACTCAAGCTAATAAGAAAAGTAACTTAAGACATTAAGAGACTTAAACAGTAAATAAAATGAATTAACAGCCTTTAAATTACAAGTCACAGTAATTCTCTTCACACGTTTGATTTGCAGTTCTTGTCTTCACACACTCTCACACACTTGTGGGTAATTTGAGGATCAGGATTTTGTCTCTGGACACTTGGACGTGGACCGAAGGAAACACTGACCTGAGTCACGTTTTTGACCTTGTGACTTCTGACAAGTCTCAGATGTTTTGCACACTTTGCATTTTCGACAAGTCCTGTTTGAATTTAACAGTTTGGTCAGAAATCTGATGTCATTTAAAGTATTTTAAGTACTTAAGTATTTTAAGTACTTAAACACAACTGTGGAGGTGTGATTATGTCCAGTTTATTCTACTTGACATTTCTGCTCCGTTAATAAAAATATCAGCAGCTGCAGTTCGTCCATTTTCAGACTTTTATCTGAGGTCGAGTCGCGGTGACAAAGACCAATCACAGTCGTCCTTTGGTCATGAATCCTGATGTGTTTTCAGATTCTCAGGTTTTATGACACAACATGTTCAGAGTCTGAAACTAAACTTAATGAAACCTCATGAACAGAAAACCTCCATGGACTGGAGCAGACGACTGATCAACCTGAACTGAAGACGACCAATGTGAAGCATCATCATCACCATCATCATCATCATCATCATCATCATCATCATCATCATCATCACCATCATCATCTTCATCTTCTACCATGAGCTGATAAAACACGATCACCACAACATGTAGAAAGTAGCTGCACTTTATGCAACAAAATTATAAAATTCAAACACTGATTTTACCTCAATGCATCACATATAATACATGTTTTTACTGCAGTCGATCAAATCATGAGCTGGGAAAACTATCTATGGATCTAAGGATCTATGGATCTATCTATCTATCTATCTATCTATTGATAGATCAGTTTATCATTGATCGATCAGATTGGTTGGTCAGTTCATTTGCCAGGATCATTTGCCAATAAACAATAAAAACATTAAATATGAATCAGTGACAGATCACAGCTGTAGTTTACCAACTATATAAACTGATCCTGATACAGTTGAGACTGTAAACCTGATCAGGGTGGTGGGTGTGTGTGTAGGGGGTGTGTGTGTGGGGGTGTGTGGGTGTGTGTGTGTGTGGGGGTGTGTGTAGGGGTGTGTGTGTGTGGGGGTGTGTGGGGGTGTGTGTGTGTGGGGTGTGTGTGTGTGGGGTGTGTGGGGGGTGTGTGTGTGTGTGTGTGTGTGTGTGTGTGGGGTGTGTGTGTGGGGGTGTGTGTGTGTGTGGGGTGTGTGTGTGGGGGTGTGTGTGTGTGGGGGGTGTGTGTGTGTGGGTGTGTGTGTGTGTGTGGGGTGTGTGTGTGTGTGTGTGTGTGTGTGTGTGTGTGTGTGGGGGTGTGTGGGGTGTGTGTGTGTGTGTGTGTGTGTGTGTGTGTGTGTGTGTGTGTGGGGGGTGTGTGGGGGGGTGTTGGTGGTGTTTGACATCCACCTCCAGTACTTTTCCGCTCTGCATCAGGACGATATTCCTGGCAGCAGTCAGCTGTCACTGTCAGCGTCGGGAGAAGAACAGGAGCAAACGTTGGGTCGTTCTGTCGCTGCAACAACTCAGTGGAAATTTCCTCTCGCTCCAGGCCGAGGTGGTGGTGGTGGAGGTGGAGGTGGAGGCGGTGGGGGGGCTGTGATGGCTCCATTTGGCTGAACTGGGGTCAGTTCACTTACAGAGTTAGAGCGTTCAAATGTCAGCGACTCAACAAAAGATTCACCCTGACCTACATGTTCCTGTAAAAAACATTTAATAATTCATCTCCCGACCAGTTTAATCATCACAACATTCACAGTTTGAGGCTCCTGCTCATAAAACAACAGCTGATGGCGACGCAGCGTTTATACAGATCAAAAAATGACTAATCAAGCGCGTGAAAGAAGCTTTTACATGGTCGGTCATTATAATCAGTAGAGAAACAAACTGCTGAGAGGGAACAATGAGAAACAGTAGAAGAGGAGGATGAGTGATGTTTTAAAGGTTACGACCATTAAACTGAACTGAAAACTGATGATTCAGGATGACGTCGTTCAATCATCGTCAACAGTGAAGTTTAGGGACAAAACATCTTGATCTCAGATTCATTTGCATTTAAAATCTGAACCTCGTGTTTCAGTTTCTGTTGTTCTTGTTTCGTCTCTTTTCTTCATTCAAACTCGACCGAGAACCAAACTCTCTGAGTGTGTGGTTCTTTTACGACCTAGTGAAGTTAAAGTGTTAATGAGAAACAACAGCTGTAACGACTTTAACTGCTGTGGTTTATGTGTTTACATCCTTCTGAACACAATATGTGAAGAACATGCTAAAGGAATATTTAATTTACTTTATGATAGAAACAGTCTTTGATTTCACTGTTTGACTGAGCGTTTATTCTGTAACATCTGGATCTCTGAGGTGACCTCTCTCCAGATGTTGTTGTGTCTTTTAAATCGATGGTTTTTATCAAACATTTTTATAAATTAAACTTCAATATTTCTGATAATTTGCTCATTCAGAACAGAACTAATTTACACTGAAATGAGTCAGAAGTTTGACTAAAAATATATTTTAATTAACGTTGATGCTGTTTAACTGACAAAAAGTTTCCATATTGTAACATCTGGATATTCAAGTTCCACAAAACGGTCAAAACTTCACTGGATCTCTGTCCATCTGAAATGTAAATTTGTCTCAAGCTTTGTAAAGTGTTTCACATTTTGTAATCTTGGTTTGCACCTCCCAGCCACCGTAGCCGCCGTGTATATGTGTATATATGTAGAGAGAGAGAGAGTTTGGTGGCCAAAGGTCAAAGGTCACTGCAGCCTCATAAATAACAGTCTGAACTTTGTGAACACAAAATCTCAGAAATATGTTGATTGAAAATCTACAAATGTGTCACAAGGTTTGTTCTGATCAAAAGAAAATGTCCCGTCTCCTTCTTAAGGTCAAAGGTCAAACTCTTTGTGACATCATAAAACAAATAGACACCTTTCTAAAATAATCTCATTTTTTTTTTTACACTTTTTCAGTTTTACACTTTTCAAAAAAACTTAACCAAAAATTTAATATACGACATTATTGATAATTTCTCTCAAAAATGAAGTAACAAATGATAATTGTTGTCATAGTAACAAGACTGTGTTGTAACTTATTATGTAACTTAAGAGAAATAAATGACTTTTTATGAATAAATAAATGACAATTTTGTGAATAAGTCTTTGTCACTTGTTTTTAATATTTGTGTCAACAATAAAACACTGACAAACTAACTGAACATCGTTTCCTAATCTTTTACAAATCTCTGTAAATTTGTTGTTTTTAATTAGTTCATCATTTACTGAGCGTTACTAATCTTTATAAACATCTGTTATTCCAAAGTCTGATCGAAACATTCATTGTCTTGTGGACACTTGAATTGAGCTGCATCAGATTCACACAGCGGCTGAATTTAACATTTTAACAGCAACAGATTGTGGAGCATTTCCATTGGTGGTGTTTTAATGTGCAGTTTCACAATCTTCAACACCAAGAACCTTCCTCTCCCTCACTGAGGTAACTGATGTAGCTTCACAAATTGACTAAACCGGTCAGTCACCTGTTAGCAGCTGTTAGCAGCTGTTAGCAGCTGTTAGCATGTGAGAGCAGATTTCAAACACTTGTAAAAAAAAATCAGTGATTAAGACAAAAATCAGAAAATACAAAAATTGCATCCAGACGTCATGGAGATGTTGGTAATTTGTTTTAAAAATGATTTATTGGCTCCATAAGTGAAAAACTGAAGTTTAAAAATGTCATTTTTACATCGACTCGTTTGCATGAGAGATAAATTCAAAATGATGTAAAAAAAAATTCAGTTGTTGAGATAAAATTCTGATATTTTCCAAACTTCATCTACGACTAAAATTTAGACTTTTTTTTTTTCAGTGAACATTGAAAATGTATTTAGCAAGAATTTGTCAAACATTTTGATGCACTTTTTGATCCGTTTAAGATAAATCAAAACTCTGTGTGGACGGTTTGTGTAGGACGGTCTGAAGATGATCTGGAGCAAGTTTGGTGTCAACTGAGCAAAAACTGTGGGAGGAGACAGGTTTAATAAGTTTTACAGTTTATGAAAAAAACAGTGATGGATTCATAGTTTACAATGTGTTAAAAGGTACCAAAGTATTGAGGCTATATTTTGGTGAAAGTTGCCGGTCTGTAGCACGTTGGGTTGATTTGTTGTGAATATTCAAAGTTTTGAACTCTAACGTTTTAATGTTTTACTGTAGCGCCACCATCAGGACTATAGAGCTGTTTTTGCAGCTGAAGCAGTCAATTTGGTCATTTTTCACTTATGGGAAGTTGTATTTCCTCAGAAGAAGAAGATCCAGGAAAACAAAAGGGGCCGGCAGCCTCAGCCTAGACTTTATCAATAAGAAGTAAACTTATATAATAGTAAAAATCGTATCATATCAATCTGGGACGAGTCCAGAAACACAGAAATGAGTTTACTGAACACAGCCGCCATCTTGGAAACTATCAAAATTACACATTTTATTTGGATTTAGACAGAATAAATCAGCTCAAGTCACAGTCTTGATGTATCCTAAAGAGGCAGAATCAAATGATTTAGGCAAAAAAAGTCAGTTTTGCCTAAAAATGGACTTTTATGTGATTATTTTAGGAAGGTGAGGATGTTTAACTACAAGTTAACGGAGGTATCAAACCACAGGTAGTTCTTATAGTTGCTATTTTTTTTAACAAAGTAGCGTCTTCGTGTGAAAACCAGGAGACAAAGTTGTGCACAAATATTTCAAGAGACGTTTGGAAAATGTTTTTTTCTCTTTTATCTTTGTGTCAGTTGCTTTTTCCTTCACTGATGATTTGGTTCTTTCCTGAATTTCTTCTCCATCATTTGTTGCCTGAAGCGTCAGTAACAGTAACATCATGTCTCTCAGAGCTGTTTCCTTGTTGCTCTGCCCACCACCATCCACCGTGTGCTGGACTGGTTTCAATCCTTTGAGAAGAAAATGAATGAATGAATGAATGAAATCTATAAAAGCTGTTTAAATGTAGGACATGTTATGTAAGAAACACCCACGAGTATGTTATTTATTTGATGAAGTGTGTACCCAGGGTTGTGTGCTCTGCCCCCGGTGGAAAATCATCATCATCATCATCATAATATCTGTGTAATCAGGACCGAGCTCCGAGGACCCAAACTGCTGCATCTGTTGAATCAGAACCGAGCCGGAAAATATCTTCTCTTCAGCTCATCTGTTGTTTTAGACTCAAAGACGATAAAGACGTAGAAACTATGTCTCATTTTTATAGAAATTCACCGAAATTCATCAAGAATTTGTTTGAATCAAGAAAATCTGACTGTCTTTATTTGACCAAATGTAGAAATTAACTAGAAACGCTACAAAATACATGATCGTATTGATTATTATTATTGATTATTAAATCTGCCAGACCTGGATTATTAACTGGATCTGCAAACTTATAAATCTCAACAATATAAATATGAATCAATAGACATTTCCAATCATCTGTAAGACTCAGGTCATTGATGCTCCACAGATTTAATAATTTGATTTATTTAAGTTTAATGAAATAATATATATATATATATATATATATATATATATATATATATATATATATATATATATAGCTGAGGACTGGTAAGATGCATTTTGATCATCACAACGTAAACAACTGATGTTGTAAAATACGTCTAAGTTTACAAAAAACATTTGAAAAATGACTAAATAAGTGACGAGAGGAAGAACCGAGAAAAACTGTAACTGAATCTGCACCGAACTGAATAAACTGAATAAACTCATAGATCTCAGCAAGATAAATATAATAAATATAAATAATAAATAGTTAATGCTCCATCAGGTGGAGATCATTTGTTTACAACATGAACTTAGACTGAAAATATCAAGTGTACATGTGGAAGTGTATAAATATGCAAAATTATACGAGTAATTGACCTCCAGTGGCCGTGTGGTGTGAAATATATACAGAATAACATAATAAAGTGTTGTGCAGTAGATATAGTTTACACACTATAACATCCACTGTAAATAGAGATAAATGAGTGTTATGTTGCTGTTTCTCTCACAGTAAATCTATTCATCACTGAGCTTCATGATTGTGCACAGAAACAGCTGAGTCTCTACATTTATGCTTCGCTCTTTCTCTTCTCTGTCGTTTTCCTGCTCGAGTTTCGCTCACGACTGCAGAAGCATAAACCCTGATAATTGTGTCATCAAATCCTCCGATGACGCAGCCATCTTGGCCTTACACTGCACAAGAATAGCACCCCATTAGTACGTCGGGCCAGACTTGTGAAACGGTGTGATAAGAGCCGTCTCGCACGCTCAAATGTGAAAAAAGAAAAAAGATTGACAGTGATGATCTCAGACACGGCGGTGTGTTTTCTTACATCAGGAAGAGAAACTTCACAGAGACGGTTCAACCATGAGGAGCCTCACGTCACATCTGGACGTTTGGTTCCTGATTTCAGACGAGGTCACGGATGTTTCAGTTCATCCATCCGTCGTCATACAGGACGTCTGCTTCATGAAGCAGCAGATAAAACCGTATTTGATCCACGTTGGTTTAAAATGTCACGTGTGACACAGACGCTCGCGGTGAAACGTGATGCACAAGAAACACACGAGTCTCAGCTGCAGTGAACTGAACCTAATAAAACTGTGATCATATCATGTGTTTGTGTCACATTAATTTTAGGTGTCAACTGAATGTTTTGATGTTAAATTAATTTAAAATAATATAAGTAATAAAGTATGAATCTTATTATTTATATGATAAATATGTAAAATGTAACAAAATCCCTCAAATTATTTATCTATCAACACGTTTCTACTGATTTATCTCAACTATTTTTAACATAAATTAGTATAAACATCATAAAGAAGAGTTTTAATATGGAAACTTAATTCAAATTAACATTTTTTTATTTTATCTTTCAAAGAGCATCAGCAAACATCTATAATAAAACTGTTTCACATATTTCAAGAGAAATTAGTCATAAAAATGTCTAATTCTTTTTTCAATGAGTAAATTAAATTAAATGGAAATTAGTCAGAAAAGTGAAAATGTTTAAGTTTTTATTTATAAAATGTTTGATGGATCCACTGATTTAAAAGATACAACAACATCTGGATGTTTTAGAGACGAAATCAAACAAATGATTCAATATTTTCTACTAAAGTTTCTACTTGTGACTGTGTGAAACGTGTCTGTGTTTAGTTTAAACATTAATCTGATGTAACAACAGAAACATCTGGATGTGTCGGAGATCCAGATGTTAATGATTTGTGCAGGTTTGTTTTGTTCATCCTCTCACTCCTCCTCCTCCTCAGATGAGAGCAGCTCCTGCAGGACTCGTCCTCATGTGTCTTTAAATTTCAGCTGTTTGCTTCTACATTGTTTTGCAGCCTGAGCTATAAATAATCTTCACTCTTCTGCTCTCACCTTCATCTTCTCTTTACAGAAGTCTGCACAAACACAGACCAGTCTGTTTTATTTGTGTTTTTGATGTGACTGAAGGAAACAAACAAACAAACAAACATCTCCATGATGTTGTTGTTGTTTTTCTCTTCTTCTCTCTTTTCTAAATGCACAATGACTCAGGCAGGAGACATAGATGTTCTCGTTAAACTGAGACACTGACGCTTCTATTCCCGCGACATCATCATCATCATCTTCCTCATCATCATCATCATCATCATCATCATCATCCCACACGAGTGGAGCTCCACGGTGTGTGAGCGGCTGTGATGCTCAGTCCTGCATAGTAGCAGCTACAGAGGAGGCGCGTTTCTGTCTCTGGACGCAGGAGCAGGATCACCGGAGGAGGAGGAAGAAGAGGAGGAGGAGGAGGAGGAAGAGGAGGAGAGCAGCTGGACAGCAGCAGCAGCAGCAGCAGCAGCAGCGGTGTTGGCGGCGGCAGTAGTGGCTTTGTACCGGAGGGTTTGGACGCACCGAGAGAGAAGAGAAGAGGAGAAAAGAGGAGAGAGCGCTTTTTAAAACCGTTATATTTTGGAGAGGAGGTGACACCTCCCGCCTCCTCCCGCTGCGATGGAATCTACGGATCGATCAACCGGAGCGCGTGAGTTTATCCTCTTTATACAACCCGTGCAGTGTGTGTGTGTGTGTATGTGTGTGTGTGTGTTACAGACATGTTGTTCCATGTTTTTAATCATCGCAGCAGCAGAAACAACCTGGTGTTGAAACGGGGCCAAACGGAGCTGAAAGATTTAGACTCAATCTTCCTCCTCCTCCTTCCAAAAAGAAAAAAAAAAAAACATCATCATCATCATCATCGTCGTCGTCGTTGTCGTCATTTATGTTATTTATCGCACGCGCATCTGCCTTTTTAAAGGAGATGCGCGTGTGCGCGCGCGGCGCTTTGGCAACATCAGCATCACGCGGCCGCAGGAAACGTTTAACTTCATCTGTGAAGCTGATGAAGCTGATGTAGAGAGGAGCTGACCGGTGTCCGGTGTCCGTGGCCTGTTTTTATAAACGTGATCTCAGATTCAACATCTGAACTCACACTGCAGCTTCCAAAACACAGATAGATACATATAAACATAAATATTAAAAATAAAAATGAAAACAGACTTTTTCTACAAAGTTAAAGTCATCATGCGGAGCTGGAAGTGATGTTAGTGTCAGAGAGAAGAAGAACATGTGGTTGTTTCTGTTTCTGCTTGGAAACACAAACAGTGAAAAACAAGGAGGAGTAAAATGATAAAGATGGATTCTGCTCCATCTTTTCTCTCGTTGCAGAAAAAACTTACACGTGGATTCAGCTTCAGTGAGAATCTGATGAATGTTTAAGACTAAAAAAATGTAGAAAAACGTCACCGTGAAGCTTCAGCTGCATCTGTACGTTACTATAAAACGATGATGATGATGAGCTGAGTTATATGATCAGCTCAGTCTGCTCCAGGTTTCATGGCAACACGTCCAGTAGTTTCACTCTGAGCCAATAAACATGTCGCTCTCTAGGATTCATCCTCTGGAAACCGTGAACATGTGAGAAACAAGTGTTTTGTTATTTAGACTTTGGCCACATCAGGTCAGAGGTGATGTCGCCTCATGGTTGAAACTATATTTATGTAGAACTGCAGCTAAATATTCATCCTCTGAATTTCTGCATCAGATTCACAACATTCAGCCTCCGGGATTCATCCTCTGGGAACCATGAACAAACTGTGACCTGCTGAACTCAACTGATCTAAAACCACATTGAGGCTCTACCAGCAGCTAAACATCCATCCTGTAAATATCTGGTTGATTTCATGATCAACCTGCTGGTGTCACATGACAAAAACTCTTTAGGATTCATCTTCTGGGAACCATGAACATCTGTGCTAATGTTTGTGGAGATTTGACTTTTCCTTCTTTGCTGTGTGTGATTGTTGCATGGTTTTATATGTTTTGTGGTATCAGGACAATGACACAAACTAGCAGCTAGCAGCTAGCAGCTGGTAGCTAACAACAAAGTGTTAGGGATCATCCTCTGGATGCATGAACATTTGCACATCAAATAAAAAAGAGCAACATTTGGAAAACTTGTTGGATGTTGTAACTGAACGTGTTGCTGTTGAGTTTCTGTCACATGGTTTGTTGTTAATGTCCTCAAAGAAAACCTGGAGCGGATTAGGATCAGACAGTTGTGGTTTATCCTCACTGGTCTCAGATCTGTGATTGAGGTAAAGATCAGCTGTGTTCAGTTAATAAGACACATCAAGTGTCATCGTGTCTGTAACTGAGGTCAGTGGGTCAACGTTAACATGTTAACGCCTTATTTTCTACTTCCTCGTCTGTTTGTGGAGGCTGATCTCACAGCTCTTCAGACTTCAGTTGATTATAACCAGTTTATTTAAAGCCTCCACCTCCTCCACCCCCCTCCTCACCCCCTCCTCCCCCCCAGAGGGTCCCACCGATCTAAATGAAGGAGCTGAACCTCGGCCTCAGTTTACCTGCTAATCACCGATCACAGCCGCCGTTCTGTTCTACTCTCTCTCATGGGTCTGAGCTGATTTTGCTGTTTTTTTCTGCCCTCGTTAATCACCCACCTCCCTCCTCCCACCCCTCCACCCCCTCCATCCCCTCCAACACTTTATAATGGGGATCATAGCGAGCTGCTCGACGCTTCAAGTCATTGTGTAATGTACTTTGTTCACTGCTGCTGCTGCTGTTTTTTCCTGTAACATGATGCTCGATGAGGTGAAACTGAATCCACATTATATCACGTTTTAGTTTTGTGTAACAACATCCAGACACACAGAGGAGAGCGTATCACATGTTGGGTCTAACTCCGTCGCTGTGAATGAGTCACGATCACAGACACACCCTCCGCTTGTTCTAACCTGTTTGTGGACTTAATTAGTGTGTTGTGTTTTTTTTTTTTTTGCATCGTATCTGCTGACCTTGACTGGTTTTGCTTTTGAGTAACTCCTGTAATGTGTGGAGGGTCGAGTGTGTGTGTGTATGTGATGAGGTGGGAGTAAAAAAAGGGGGGGAGGAGGGGGAGGTTTCTGACGCAATCAGACTGAGAACATTGGCACTTTTTTTTTTTTTTGTCGGCTGAAAGAAGAAGTGTTTTTCTCTCTTGAGTGAATTAAACTTGGAAAAAAAAAAGTTCTCGATAATAAAATCGACTCAAATTATCACATCACATCTTTTAAAGAAAAAAAAATCATCACATTCAACTTTTTAACCTTTGGATAAAATAAGTTAATAAATCGTTGCCTCAGAGTTGCAGAATGATACATTGTTTTAATTTTTCGACTGGTTCCGTTCACATTTACTCAACTGGTTCAGAAACTGTAAATAAAAAGCCACAAGGTGGAAAATGCTGCTGGATGATTGGTCGATACAGTCGCTACCAGGTTAAACACATCGTGATATTTGATCTGGTCGATGAGAAATCTAATAATCTAATAAAAGTCATAAAAGCAGTTTGTGTTTCATAGAAATCAGATTTATTTCCAAGAAAAACGAATAAACGAACCAACTAGTTGAATCCATGTTTGTGTAAAAGAAACCAACTTCACACATTCATACTAACACGTGACAGAAAACTGATACAGTAATTATATTTATTTCCTACACAAACAAAACAAACGGACCAACTCACAAACGCCACCATTTCTGCAGAAGCACAAACGTTTTAAAACCAATTAAAGACGACATTCGATCGTACACGTCCTGGTTGAAGTGGCGTTAAACCACAAATGAAACGATTTGAAGAAGCCTTGACCAAGACCGATTCATGGTCATTTATCATTATTTATTTCCAGTAATGAAACAACAAATCCACCAGCTACTGTTCCTGCAGAAGCACAGAAGAAACGAAAAAGAAACGAATGATCACACGTCCGAGTAGCGTTTACACCACAAACGAACCGGTCACACACCAACCAAATCAAATCGCTCTGCACCAGGAAACAGTTCAATCAAACAGTGATGGAGCGAACGCAGCCTGAAAAATTACATAATCATCTTTAACTGGTGATTAAGATGTAACTGTAGCTACACTGAGTCTGAGTCCAATGCAGCTTAAAAGACTAAATTATAAAAAATAATATTATGTTTTATTTTACTCCTTCACCAAGGGTTAAGTTAGATCTAAAAATCATTCAAAAAAAAAAGAAAAAAATCAACTGTTATTGATCAGCAGATGCACATTCTCAGATATATTGTCGTCTGTTGTATTAACTTCCTCCTGCTCCGTCTCAGATGTTCTATATTAATTATGTTGAGTGTTTAATAAAAAAATAAAAGTTTGTCTCTGGTCTTTGGCGTCTTAACAAGTCACTGTCACTTGTGTTGTGAGGACGACGGAGCGAGACAGATTTACTGTCCTCTGTGTCCCCGGACGTCATCCTCGTACAGACTCAGTCTGAGACGCCAACGTGCTGAGACGCTGAACAGAACACGCCGTTCTCACCTCGTACAAAATATAATTGTCTTCATCTTCTTTAGTTAGCGAGTTCCTTTCAGAGGCAGCGCTGGCGAAATAATACGTTTCAGACTGTGTGGAGGTCAGTCGGTAAAGGTAGGAGGCAGCAGCATAATACTGAAGGTGAAAAGGATGTCGCTGCTGAAAACACGCCGGCCTTGGCTTTTCAGCTCCGTGTACTGAGAGACGCTCGTGTAGGTTTTTTTCTTTTTTCCGTAGCAGGAACAGATTTGTGTGTTTTACTTCCTCCTTTACCTCAGAGTTTACTGAGCACGTTCTGAACTGATCCTGATGTTTGTACAGTCTGATCACACGGCGGCGGTCGTTGTTCTGACCTGTGACACAAAGAAACGAGCTGAGTTTGAATAAATAAACCTCTGATCCAGTCAAATAACTGGTTATGACTCAGATCAGAGTCTGTTGCAAAGAGCAGCTGTGATTATTTTCAGTTATTTTGCTCGGTTTTCCTTGTGAAGTTTTAGTTGCACGTGTGCCGTTGGTGCAGAGTCGGGGGTGTTACTGTGATGGTCTGTGGTCATCAGCGATCAGTGACTGAAAACATCTGGATCTGCAGCAGCTGAGCGTTAACATACAGATGTTAGGAGCCTCTGGCTGCTTCTTATAGACGCTGGTTTTAATCTGCAGAGCTGCTGGTGTGAGACGTAGCGATAAGAAACACAACATTTACAGAGTTACAGTCTGTTTACACGTCAGTGTACTTATCACAATGATTTTGAAGATGGTTAGAAATTAAATTTGGCTGAAACATTGCAATATATATTGACAACAAATCTTCTAACACCGAAGTAAAACTGCACAACCTTGCAATTTTCAGCTAATCATCATCATTATCATCATTATCATTTCCAGTCAAACATTGATCCAGATCCATACGTCAGTGAAATTACTTCCTTGTTTCTTTTAGAAGAAGCAGGAAACATGTGAGATTAAGTCTCACATTTACCTTCAACATCACTGATAAGCACAAAGAGAAACAGTGTCTGAGCAGAGTTCACCAAAGAAAGAGGAGGAAAACTGTTTCATATTGTTGTGACGCAACAAGAGGAAATCAGGAAGAAACACACGGAGAATGTTAGAAACACAGGGAGGACGTCAGGTATGGACGACCATCGTAGCAGGAACATAGAGACGTCTGTGGTCGTGGCTCTAAAACGGTCTTAAAGGTCTTACGTCGCGCTGTGAGACAGGTTCAAGGCCGTTGCGATACATTTCTAGTGGTGTCTCAGTGTGACAGCTGCTACGACCTACGTCTACTAATCAGCCAATAGAAATGCAGCAGGAAATGATGCAATGGATACACTGTGACACAGACGCTGAACCCAAACAAATGAACGGTTGCTATGGTAACTATGGTGCCGCGGATGGACGACGTACGCTGATGATGTTGCATATCGACGTACGTCGTAACCTGTGATTCAGTAACTGGTCATGGTACAATCTGCACACGTCAGACTTGACGTCGTACCCAAGTTTATTAGATCCACGTCACACCGTGTGTCATGAAATGGTTTTATAAGACTGATAAAATCACACAGTGAATAGAGGCCATAACACAGGGCTTCTTGACCTTTCACAAGCTGGGCCCCCCAACGCTGGTTCAATGTAATTCGGGCCCCTCACGGCGCCACCCACTCAACCCACCAACGCTTCCTTGCATGGATATATAGACAGATAGCCTTAGGCTGGGCTATTATTGTTTGGCCCACACTATTACTATTATTATCATCATCATCATCAGTAGTGGTAGGTAGACCATCATCATTACTAGACTATTGTTATAATTAGCAGCAGTAACAGACTTCTAATGTGAGCTTGTGTTGCAAGATGGTAAAAAAGGCAGAGGGGCAGCAGGCGACAGCCTGGTTTAATGCACAATTTATCAGTTAAAAAATAACTGAAATGACTCTATAAACAGTCTTTATAAAGACTAAAGGTTTTTAAAGTAAATGAACTGATATCGAGATGGAGCGAGAGGTGACACAAGTGAACTTGGCAGCACTGACGACGCCCCGAAATGATTAATTATTAACTTTGACTTGCTCCTGCAACTTTATAGCAACAAAATGTCAAAAAACACCACAAGTTTGATTGCATTTTTTAAAAAAGAAAACGTTGCGAAATCAGACAAATTAAACCTCAATGATCTGAAATCTTAAACAATCACTAGTGTTTGCAAATTCAGGCTAAAGATGCTAAAGATTAGCCATAGCATGTTAGCTATACGTTGCCCACAGATTCACCATCACACATTCAGTGTCTGGATTTAAATCGTTCGTTGTGAGTTTAAATAAAGTTAAAAATAAAGTTTGTTTTCACAGTGTGAGTTTCTTCTGACTGACCCGCTGCTGCTTCAACTGCTCCAATTTTAACGTGTACATTTAGTGTAATTTGTAATTTGATTTAAGCATCATCACCGTGGCGACGGTGTTTTACAGTAAATCGCGCAGTAACTGGTTTAAACCTCAAGTTGCATCAATAACCTGCTTCCGCTCACGGATGATGCTGGAGTTTCTACCTGAACCTGAGCAGCAACGAATATGAGGTCATTTATCTCACTGTACGGTATCATCACTGGTGGACACACACACACACACACACACACACAGGGGTGAGGAAGTGTCCTGCCTGGAAACAGCGTCGACATCATTCACACTTTGCTAATTTATGCAAAACCCTGGTTCCATTTCCCTCCAGTGTCGCCGCCACTTTCTCAAACTCATTTTCTGTTTCCTGCCTCTGGCTCTTCTGCTGCTGCTGCTGCTGCTCTCTCCCCATGAATCTACACACTTATAATTATGTCATATACATAATTTTGTTCATTTATGTTGTTTATGTAAGCTACTTACAGACTGAATCAGTAAATGAAGAGGCCGAGCAGAGAGGCCAACGCTGCCTCATCGAATATTCATACGCAGCTTTTTCTCTTTACGGGTCACGACGGGTGAAGAGGAGACGAGGGAACACACATGCTCTGTCTCTCACATGTGTTGGTGCATGAGTTTTTTTTTTTTTACTGTTTCCCATTCAGTCCTTTTCTGCTGTTGAATAAGTCAAAAGATTGAAGATTGCGGCGCTTCAGTGTGAGACATCTGCCAAATTTGAATTTAGCAAACAGTCGTCACTGTGGGTGCAAACAGGAGATAATGACCATTTCTAAAACATGTGAACTGAAGCGGTGGAGCTGGTGTTAATTATTTTAATAAGCAAGAACCGAAGTCCAATTAACTATAATGTGTCCTCGGGCTCGGAAGCGTTGGAAAAAAAAATACACACAGACCTGGTTTTCAAGCGTGGTTCATGAACGTAAACAGAAGCAGATCCAGAGTCAGACCCGTGAGACGGAGCCAACGTCCAGATTTGATTTTAATCAGGTTTGTGACTCGTGTGTGTTAAACGCTGCGTGAACGTTCGCACCTGGAGGACGTTTCTGTGCCAAATCAAAACCTCAGAGGGATCAGGGATCATCGTCCATCACCTGCAGGAGATAACAAGACTGAAAAACCTGCAGGCAGATGTGCAAACACGTAATCAAACGCTCCTCTGTCGTTTCCGCCGTTCACCGTGAAACGTTTTTAATTTAAAGTTAAATCTCAGTTTCCCTCAACTTGACATGGTGTCACTGATTAAACGTCAAACTAGTGAAAATGAAACGTTGCATATTAACGGTATTTTAAAGTCACACTGTCGTCAACGTTGGAGATGGATTTATTTTAAAGAAACAGTTTGGTATTTTAGGAAATGTGGTCTTTTAAATGAATGAATTAAATAAACAAAATAATCTGGTGGAAGGATGAAAAAGGCAACAACTTATCAACATAACTATTCAATAAAAACTGTTAAAATCTACTAATTATAGAAGATTTCAGTAAGATACAGCAGCTAAACTAACCGTCGCCTGCAGCTTCATATTATTGTGTTCAGTAGATCGATCTGATCCTTCAGTTTTTAAAAGAAAATGTGGATAAACACTGTTTTTTCTTCGCTCCGGTCACGTGTCTTTGTTGTCGATTAGTTTCTCCGTCGTTATTTTCCAGCTCTGTTCTGTAGCTGTGGTGGAATCTGAGGATCAAGGTTGGGTCTTTTCAGCCACTGTGAAAGATCACGATCTCTCTTCTGTCACATATTTATCTTCAGATGAGTCACAAATAAAAAGACTTTCTGACGTTTCACACACAACAAAACCTCCCAGCAGCAACATCGACGACTACAAACACCAAACACGACGCTAGCGACGTGTTTTTATCGTCTGTCTGTGATATGAAAGCTTGAAGATTGTGTTACGACTGTAAAGTGATGTAACTGAGCCACGGTCTTCATCTGTAGTTGCTGTTGTTCCACCTGGTTGCTCAGGAGACCGAGTGGATGTGATGTAACTGCAGTCGAGTGTCGACGTGTGCGACCGAGAGTCTGTGAAGCGGCGACGGAGACTGATAGTAAAACAGACAGAAAAGAGGAAGGACCAGGAGTGTGACACGGTGAAACATCCTGGTTGGAGGAGGCAGAGCGACGCTCGGAGCCTGGAGTCTTCGCTCGTCGCTGGGGATTCACGAGATTCTTTTTGTGTCTCGGAAAAACCAGGTTACCCACTTGCTCTCCTCTCGGTGCCGGACGGCCTCAACTCCCTGTGGTGCAACTAAAAATAAATACTCACAGTGTGAGAATGTCCCAACTCTGTTGTTGTAAGAAAACGTTTCTATTGTTGATGTTTCTGGAAATGTTTTTCTGTTTTGCTGCTGTGACTTTATTCCTCTCACACGGAAACAAAGACACCTGTGTGTGTGTGTGTGTGTGTGTGTGTGTGTGTCATCACATCGACTTCACGAACACAGAGAATCATTTCGTCTCTGCTCGGACACTGAGCATAGATTTCCAATAAGAAAAGCGTCTGAAAGGCAGCGAGCATTAGAGAGATTGACACACACACGGAGAGGAAGCGATCGTTTCTGTTTGTTTTCTATCTTGTGCTTCATTTTCATTCTGGACAGAAGACTGTCGGTGGATTTCATTTCAGTTACAGTTTATAAGAGCAGAGCGGCTGCTTTGTCGTTACGACCTCTGGGCCTTTGATGCTGTTTCTTCTTCAAAGGATTTGCGTGAGTTTTGTCGTCGTGAGCGGATCTGCAGTCAGGGAAGAGCTTGTTAGCTTGTCGGTGCAGGTCAGAGAAGCATGAATAACAAGTTAATCTCTTAACCACAGCGACGACGCACACTCCAGCTGTTTGTAGAGACACTAGTGAAAACATGAAGCACATGGAGGCAGAGTCACTCGCTACTAATGTTTCACGAGGCTGAAAATACATTTGACGGGTTTGTTAGACGTCAAAGAACAACTGGACATCTGTTCTCTACTGACTGAGATGTTAGCAAAACATTTATTAAAGTTTAAATAAAACATAAAGTCGCTGGTGAAGTGAACTGACATTTATTTCTGGTCACAGATGCATGAAAAACGCTGCTAGCGTGTCGTTATTGTAGCCGCTAGCAGAGCAAAACGTGTTAACATATAAATGGATGTAGCTTATGTTTTTAACACAAACTGAAAATAAACACTGAGTTTTGTAGAAAAAAACGTTCACGAGAGATGAGAAATCATTTTAAATCGTCCAAAAAAAATAACTGAAGCAGATTCACGTCTGAAAAGCTGAAGGTCCAGACTAATGAAGTCGCTGTGACTCAGAGAAACAGCTTCACTTCTACTCAGGATCCAAAAAACGTGTTGGAGGCCGGAGCTCGTCGCTGCGTCTCCGACAGGAAGGAAGCGACAGCGGTGTGTGTTTGTGTGTATGTATGTGTGTGTGTGTGTGTGTGTGTGTGTGTGTGTGTGTGTGTGTGTGTGTGTGTGGGCTGCTGTTCATGGTGCTGAAAGCCAATATCCAGATGAACCGAACACAGACAACAGACACAATGAATTCACTGTTCCTGCTCAGAAATCAATACAATCCATCGATAATAATCCAGGAGGATTTCTCTTCCTTCTCTCATGTTTCACCTTCTTTTATCGCGTGTTTGATGTTGTTTTGCTTTTTCTGGTTTTGCGTTAGAAGTGTTTAAACACGTGTGAAGAAGCGTTTTTTATTGTTCATACAAATAAGACTCCGATGAAGCAGCTCGGCTGAGTCGTGTTTCCTCAGATAACGATCTATAGTGTGTGTGAAGTGTGCACAGACACGTGAACTGGAACGTAAAGGTTCAACTCCCTAACAAGGAGCATGTTGTTGTTGTTGTTGTGTGATAATTGGTCGTCGAATGCACCTGTTTCCTCTTGAAACAGAAAACAGCAAAGCTCCCTCCGTCCTGTCAGCTGTGTCGTGATCTGCTCCCCCAGGTCACTCGCTAACACAACATTTCTCAGTCTGTTTCTTTTATTTCCCAATTTCCGTCTCCTTCATTAACCGCCGTGTGCTTCACTTATCAGACACATACGCAACATAACAACCAGATACAGACGCACGTCTGGCGACCCGCCGCAGGGAGGGAATATCTCTAACTATATTTTAGGTTGTAATCACGAGGCTGAGAGCAATTTTCACTTTGGTTTTTATTCCCATCTGTGCCGTCAGCACGCTCTCAACCTCTTAGGTTCCTCTCATGCTAATAACAGTTCAGCTGTCTGGTTACGACAACTCAAACGAGATGGAGGTTTTACCCACCGTCATCACTGGTTGAATAAGCCTCAATAAAGACATTTTATACATTTTTAATTTCTTAACTAAAGCGTGTAGATGACACAGGCTGTAACACACGGACACAACACGACTAACAGTGATAATAAAGTCGAACTGTTGCAGATAAACGAGTAAATGTTGATACATCGAACCACATTTTACTCAAACGAGCAAATGATTTAATAAGTCGAGGACACGTTATAATAAAACGTGGACAAGTCAGAGTCGTCACCTTTGTGTTTTCAGTCGAAGTTGCTGTTTGTTTTTCATGTTTTTGCAGTAAAAAACTGCTTCTTTGTGGTCACTGATTGAACTGAAACAACATATTTATTAATTTAGAGGCGATATTAAGGTTTGTCACAGTTACAGCTGTTTGATGTTTCAGCGTGCTAACGAGCTAGCATCCTGTTGTTTCATAAACTCTGGTCTTTTAAACTCAACAATGAATGAGAAGAAAAATTATTCAGCTGCAGAGAAACTGTAACGTAGCTACTAGTGTTGATGCTAAAGCATCTGTTTTATCACAGCGACACCAGAAGATCCATGTTGTTTTGTTTTTTTTAAGGAAGGACATCAGCTTCTAGTCTGAGTTAATTCATAAATCAAAGTCAAAAACATTTTCTTTTAATCGTCTGTCAATTTTCTGTCAGACCGTGAAACTCGAGCCACATCAGTTCGTCTTTTTCTTTTAAACTGTAAACAACATTTAACAACGTTCGTCTCCTCCTCATACTGCTCCATCCTCTAACGCAGAGGTCGAAGGTCAGGCGCTTTAATGTATGTGTGTGTGTGTGTGTGTGTGTGTGGGCGTCAACGACTCTTATTGAAGTGACACACACACAAACACACACTCATACATGTTTGATCTACACGGTGTGTTTTATTGTAACGACGCAGCGTGAAGTCGATGTCAGACACGTGCACAGTGAGTTCCTCGCGCTCCCATGATGCACTGCTGTTCATATCATGTATTCTTTCTGATCCAAAGATTCTTTTTTTCTTTTCCACCTCACACATCATCTGCTCGTCTCTGGACTCGTCCATGATGGCGGCGGCTCCATTAATTAATCAGCAGCCTCAGATTGTCACATCAGCTCTGGGAGCCAATTAAACACTTGCTTCTATTTTCTGTCTTTAGCAGCTTCTCATAAATCTTTATTTCTTATTATAACAGAAACCAGAGGAGGAATTTAGCTCATTTTCTTTTTTACAGTTCGTGATCATTTTTATAATTTAAATTAGACTTGATTGGATTTGGATTAGTTACATAAATTCATTATGGAACAAAGAGTTTTTTGTCGGCGTTGCAGTTTGTGACGCAGTGTGCGTGTGTGTTTTGGTTAATTTGACTTGAATGAGGTTGAAATTAAAATCTAAAAATAAACACACACACACGATTGATCATGTAACATCAGTGATTCTACTTTTCATTTCATGCATCACTTTTCATGCGTGTGTCCGCCGATCAGTCTGTCTTTCAGACGATGCTCGACAGCACAACAGACACGACGGAGGAGGATGTGATGTTCTGTGAAGCCTTTAGATGCCGAGGGAACAAGACAAAAGTGAGAGCCAAGAACGAGTCAAGGCCACTGGCGCTGGAATGATTCAAGCTGCTCCAGCTGTCAGGGTCTCTGGCATTAATGTATGAATTTACCGAGAGGCAGGAGCTCACAGAGGCGTGTGTGTGTGTGTGTGTGTGTGTGTCATGAGATCTGACTGATAAAGCTGTGAAGTCATCGCTCACATCCACAACATCTTCCTCAGCAGCTGATCCTCCCTCGGAGCTTGTGTACAGTTTCTTTTTCTCTCTGAATCGCTCATATTATTCTGCTAAATGTTCATTATAATTGTTTCATAAACATAAATAAGGTTTTTTTTTGCTTCACAAAGACATAAAGCAAATAAAATGCAGAGCCAGTAGATTTAGTATTTCTGCTTGATAAATTATTTAAAGCGAGATTCTCTCTCTTGAAAATAAAAAAAAAAAGTTGAATTGATCAGCAAAAATAAAAACATCCACCTTTGTTCCAGTCGCTGCACTAAGAGCTTTTACTTCTGCAGCGTCAGTCGCTCTGATGTGACCAGTAGTGAACTGTAGCTAACGTTAACAAACCTCCAGATGTGTGAGGAAAACTCATGCATCCTCCATTAACTCTCTGGTGAAGTGTCTGACTTCTCGACTCCTACGTCAGACCATGATCTCTGCTGCAGGGGACTGAAGTCAGTCCCAGCTGACACTGAACCAACACAGTGTTATAACAGGACAAACGTATAGACACAACCGTTCACACCTACATACAGTGAAGTGTTGACAGTTCACTGAACACAAGTATCTGGAGAAAACCCACACGTCTGCAAGAACGAAGATGCAAACTCCACAGAAAATCTCCAGCGGGTCGTCAGGATCGACCTCTGTCATCGTCTCCGACTAAAATATCTGTTCAACGTTTCACTCTCTTGACTTGAAACTGATCATTCTGGTCTCAACGTCTTTGAGAAGCGTTTCCTCTTTTTCCTCTGACTCTATCCAGGAATAAACCAAACTGAGTTTGACACGATCTCAATCAATCAGTCGTTACATCAAGTTGACGTTTCAGTGCATGTTGCTTCATATCAGCGTCTCAAACTCATCAGTCCAGTTTCTTGTCACATCCATCACTTCACCTCCACCAGAACGGTGTTTCCTACATGTACAACTTCTTTCACATCTTTCTCCACTGGTTTCTACAAACTGGATGTTTCTTCTTTGACGCTCGAGGTTTTGAACGAGTGTTTAGTTTCTGTGGAAACAGGATCTGGTTCAGACAACTGCACGTTTCCATCTCTTCTCCACATCGATGATAAAAAAAAGACGCTAACGCTACACACTAAGTCTCCAGACGACCTCCAGGTTTAACGTGTCACCTCCGTGATCGTCTCTGACTGAAATATCAACCAAATGTTTTACTAATTTGACTTGAAACTGATCGTTCTGGTCCATGAAAACCTGACGTCTCTCTCTGACTCTGAGCTCTTAATGCACCACTTTCCATACGCTGCATTTCTGCAGACTTTAACTCTCGGTTCGTTGATGTTGTAACACGAGGGTCAACGACTGAAAGAGCAGAAGCGTAAAAAAAAAAAAAAAAAACGTTAATGGAAAAAAGAAGGACGACGACTACGCGTTTAAAATTCCTCCTTCTTTTTCTTCGTTACATTTCTTAGGTTTCACTTTGTGACGTCTGAGTCGTGTCCTCTCTGGGTCGGTGTTGTCGCTTCCTTTCTGCTGTGTTCGCTGTGTTTTGACCATTTGAGCGACATCGTCTGGGAACACACTGTTCTCTGCATTAATACACTCAGAATAGAAAGTCTGACTGTGGATGAACACAAACGGAGACATGACATCAGCCCTGAAACTGCCTTTTAAAGTCGTAAGAAGTGAAATGATGTTCTCACTAATGACTCCAGTTGCATTAATCACTGTCCTGTACTGGGTCCGTCCCTGCTAATGGCTGCAGCTCAACAAAGGTTAAACTATAAAGTCACATTTACAATGAATTAATCATGAAAGTTGATGTAAATAGACTCAACAATGAAATGGAAAAAACAGCATCTGTATTTGTCTTTTTTCATTCTGAAATGAAAATTTGAAGCAGCTTGAATTGATTTTTTTCGGAGGCGATAATGTGCCATTTGTCATTTGACCCACTATCGTCACCAAACTATCGATCGCTTCACTTCTAAATATCTCCATCTGACCTATAACAGTTTCTCTCTCGTTCTCGTCTCAGTCGAGACTAAATTACAGAAACTCACCGTGTCGCTGCGACTGTTTGATCATCGTTAACAACTGTGAGGCTCAGTGAGGTTTTATTTAAGTGAGGTTGGATTTAATTGTAACCACTTTAAAAAAGAATTGTTATTACGTCGCCTGCGTCGTCTTCCTCCTCTCTGCTTTTTGGCTGCAGTTTAACTCGACTCAAATGATTTCAAAATATCAGAGCAATAATGAGATTAACGTCTTTTTGTGAGGGAAGATTTTCTCTTCGTACCTCTACACTGGAGGAGGTGGAGGGAGGCTGTGATGAACTTTACCAAGATGGATGAATGATAGAGGGAGAGGAAGAGGGTGGGGGGGTAGGGAGGGTGGGGGTTGAGGAGAAGAAATTGACGGTTGGTTTCAGCTCCGGTGGAAAAGAAAGATGAGTGAAGCTGAAGGAGAGAAGAGAAATGGAGCAGGCAGAAAACAGAAAAACGCTGGGAAAAAAATACAGCAACACAGCTCATTGTCTCCATCCTGGTCCTGCCATCAATCTCCCGAATGGCAGCTGCCTTACTCACTCACACACACACACACACACACACACACACACACACACACACACACACACACACACACACACACACACACACACACACACGCTACATGGCTGATTCTCTGAGTGATGAATCATGGCGTGGCGGTGTTAGAGGTGGTGTTTTTCTCTTGTGCTGACAGGCTGTAGAGGAGCTTTGTGTGTGTGTGTGTGTGTGTGTGTGTGTGTGTGTGTGTGTGTGTGTGTGTGTGTGTACTGCTGACGTGGACTGCACACATGTAGAGAGTACACAGCTCCATGCATCTCCTGTGTAACTGAACATCTTTAACCCTCGGAGCTGTTATTTCTACCAGACCCTCCTCTCTCTTTACATCACAGCTGCTGCCATAAATAAACACACACACACACACATTTATTCAGTGTAGCTGTGATAATAAAAAGGACCCAGATGTGGTCAGAGCTTGAACTGGAATTAAAAAAGTGGCACCGGCATGAATCATGTGCAGGAATTATTAATCTGAGGTTATAAATAAGCTGCGACTCAAGACACAGGTCGAGTCGTCTGGATTTAATTTTAGCTCCAGAAAATCAGTTACAAACCTTCAGCTGGTGACATTTACTCCAATATATATATATATATATTATATATGTGTGTGTGTGTGTGTGTGTGTGTGTGAAAACACATACAAGAATAAACTGAATAAAATCAAATTTAAAAAGATTATTCACTCTTAAATCAAATCTCCGGGGAAACGACGACCCCACACCTCTTCACTGATTTATTCTCAAAATTGTCTCAACATCACGTCATCAAATCTGCACTGAAACTGTTCAAATATCAGTTAATATAATATATCAGAGTAGGACATATTGATAAAGTCTGTCTGCACAAACCAGGTGCTGCGACGTCTGTTTCACGTCGTCTCGTGAAATGATCCTGCTGCAAATGTTATTATACAGTTTTATGTCTGTAACGTACAAACATTAAAGATGAGAGATTAAAGAAATAAAGAGGTTTGTACTTATGCAAAAAAATCTAACAAATCTTTGAGGAAGAAATGAAACATTATCTGAGATAATAAACTAAATGTTTAATATTAACAACGTAGTTAATTTGTAACTTTACAAAACAAAAACCTCACAAATTTATGAGGAAAAAATATTCTCTGACAATATAAAAATAGAAAGTTACAAGAAAAAAAATCTGAAAATATTTTAGGAAAAACATGAATATTTAATGAAATTCTCTGAGAATAGGTTTTTAACTCTAAAGAGAAAAAAAAAGAAATATCTTGAATTAAAAAAAAATAATCTTATTTATTTTGTACGTTTGACACATCCATCTGCTGCAGATCAGGAAATATAATTTGTAAGTTTTAACGACGCAGTTTTAGTGCAAAGAATCTTGTAAAGAAAAAAAAAATCATATATTTAATTTGTTTTAACACAGTTAAACTCACATCTGACTCTTCTCTTTGAACCAGCGTCTAGTCTCTTTCTGTGGATCTGGATCAGAAACTAAACTAAACCTAAACTACATCCTCACTCAACCAGCTGCACTTTTCCGCCTCCTCTGCTCCTCGATGATTGGAAAGTGTCGGCGCTGAATATTTAATAATGAGACTCATTTTCAGGAATGCAGCAGGTACTCAGGCTCTAATTCGAGCGGTCGGAGGTGGTTACTCTTTATACTCGACATGTTCAGGCAGGTGAGAGCAACGGTTTCTCAAGGTGGAGGAGCAGATGGTTGAGGAGGAGGAAGGGTGGAGGTTTATCACATCAAGTCAGAGATAAAGTTATTAAGATGGTTAAAGGAAGAAAAACAAGACGATCGTTTTCACAAATTTCTGACAGTTTTGGCAACATCGGACTCCATCTTTCCACCAACTGCACAGAAAGTTTCTTATTATTTTTCCAGAAAGTTTCTTATTATAATGACACACAGGATTTTTTTTTTTCCATCACGCTGGCGGAAATTAGCCTCCACATTTAATCACCGTGACAAAGGAACTGTATTTGCTGCAGATCAAACGTGTCCCTCGATCTGTTTAATAAGGTTGGAGCATCGATACGGATCCAGTTCGTTGGATTAAAGCATCAATCCTGTCACACACACACACACACACAGTTTCTCTGCTTGTGTGGCTGCTGCTTTGTCCTTGTCCTGACACACACACACACACACACACACCATCTCTGCACCAACACACACACACAATCAAACCTCCACCTGCTGGCATGTTAATAGGTTCTCAGTGTGCACGGCGCCGCCCGGCTCACACTGGTCTTGTTCGCTTCAGCAGAGGAAACAGGTGCGGCAGAGCGATGCAAGGCATTATGGGAGCATTTGGCGCTTTCCTCCTCTTCATTCACAGACATACTGTCTGAGTCAGAGGTGACAAACGTCCAGGCCGTAGGGAGGAGGAGGAGGGGGGGGTGACGGGGCAGTGACCAGACTGTTGAACACTACAGAGATAAACAAAGGAGAGAGACAAGTACGGCTGCTTCTGTCAACACGGTATATTTAACGTCATAGTGTGTGACAGGAAACACATCGGCTGGCTTCATGTCGGGCCACGCCGAGCTAACCGAGGCGCGCCGGGTCTCAGGCCGGTGCTACCTGGTGCCACCTCGGGCAGTTTCAGACCCACTAGCTCCAGATTTCTGGCCCGACCAAAACGTTGGGCCAGTCAGGGCCAGAGACGGGGTCAAGGTTAAGGCGGAGTCAGCCTGTTGCTGTAGGTGTGGAGACGGCAGGTAGAGACAGTAAAGATGCCAGTGCAAAAATGTATTTATGATTTTAGCTGCTACGAACGATGGACCGACAGTTCTGGTCTTGTGATGATGTTGGTGCTCTGCTCTCCATCTGGGTGGAGAATGGACGGGATTTGTCGGAACAAAAAGTCTGAGAAAAACTTAAGAAACTGCAGCTGCAGTATAAGCTACGCTAGCGTCAGTTAGCAAGCTAACTGTAGATCCATGTAGATCTGCTACAACTAGAATTAAAAACAGCGTCAGAATTGATTGTTTACTTGCCGCTGGTCGTTTGTTTTTGCTTGAACCTCCCGTCCTGTTTGACAATGGGCAGTGTTGGTGACGTTTTCACAAACGGGGGCTGGTTGAAGGGTCCAGAGAAGCTGGTGTGAACGGGAGCGATGGGGCTAGTAGACCTGGGACATGAGCACCAAGGTGGTCCCCAGATGACTCCGGTCCGGCCTGGATCCACTGTCTGAAGCTGGGTTTTGACATCAAGTGTGTGACGCTTGTTTTTACACTGATGATGATGATGATGTCAGATCATTTCCTCATATTTGATCCTGCAGGATCCCAGTCTATGTTCTCTTATAACATGGTTGATTTATTTCTCGTAGATGTTGAAAGGTTGAAACTTCTCTGCTACGAATTACGCACAATTTTACTGTTTTGCTACATTTAAAATAACATTCACTACAGAATAATCTACAATGTCACCTGACATCAGATGGACAATGACATGCAACAATGAATCAATGTCATTATCACTTGAACTAATAGACTATCTGGTTCCCATGGCAACACATAGATATACTGTGGCAGCCAGTAAGGTTATCAATAGATTAGAAAACAGATCAATGAGACAGATGGAAAAAAAGATCCCAGACTGAACTACATGACGTCAGAACTGTGTTAATGAAGTTCACCACATCAAACAAGCTCTCGACCTCTTAATTATATTAAGAATTTTATAAAATTTGAAAAGATGCTTTTTATTTGTTTTAATCACAGTTTATTTGACAAATGATCAAATAACTGTTCAGAGAAAAGTCTGTTGAAACAAGAGACAGGTCTAACATTTAAATTTTAATATATATTTTATTATATTAATTAAATTATTTAGTAACAGCAGCTGCAAAAATAATAATAACAATTATTATTATTATTATTATTATTATCATAGAGATAATTCAGGATATAATGTGGAAAGTTTTTTTGTTTCCAGAATTAACACAAAAATTAAATGAATTAAATCATTTGCATCGTCTCGTCTGAGTTAAATATTTTTATCACCTGTAAACACAGAGCAGTATGTTTTTTTTTTTTTTGGTTGTGTGATTCTAATAAGTTTTGACGCTGTATTTGTCAGGGTTTGAGTGGACTGAGATATTTTTTAAAACCATCTCATGTGGACAAAGTTATTTTAGAAAATGACAGAAAACTAAGAAAACTTTTTTTTTGGCTACATGTGCACGTAGCCTCAGATCCGATATTAAAACCATCCAGTTTTCTCTTCTTTGATCCTGCTTCTGTTATGAAAAGAAAAAAATAAAAATCAAGCTTTGACCCAGCTGGCATCGGCTCCTCTGTTCTCATATATTATACCACCGCCGGATACAGCCGACGTGCAGAAAAGCAATTTATGTAGAAGAAAATAATAACTGCAGTTTCATTTTTTTTTCTTAAAAAGAAAAAAAAGAACAAGGTCACAAAAACAAGACAGAATGAAATTTATCAGCATTAACATCTGTAAGAGGAGATTTGCCCCGTTATAGTCAGGATTAGCTTCCTGACAAACACAAACACGTCCCCTGTTGAGAAAACAATCATCTGCCGCTTTCAACCCTCAAAGGATCCCAAAAATATGATTTGCAGTATTTACAGACGGCAGCAGCTGCAGGATTCGATTGGATTATGAATGTTTGTAAAAGGATGAGGCTTGTTCTTTTTTAAAGGCGTCGCAGGATGTCCTGCTGAGGCTCAGTGATACTCCAGCTGTTGTGTGTCATGTTAACTCAAGGATACGACCAGCGTTGGCAATGTCACACTTTCTCTTTTGAAGTCACCGTATATAAAATTAAAAAAAAACCGCTGTCGGCTGCAGAGTCACAGTTAAACATTAAACGATGTGAAATGTAAACAAGAAGGATGAAAAGGAAATTTAATTTGTAAATGCTGTTTTACCAGGTTTCTAATAATTAAGTTTCTCAGTTTTAAAGAAAATAAGCTCAAGTGTTATTTTAAAACAGAGGAAAATACAACAGATTAATAAATAAATTCAAAGTCCTGCAGCTATAAATCAAACTCAGGTATAAATTTGTAACATTGTTCATCATGTTTGTGTTTTAAAGCTGCTATGTGCAGGTTTTTTGCTAATGCTACACAGCTAATATTAGCATGAGCTGTTTATTTATTAAAATTAGAAAGAACATGATCTAATTAACTGTAATGTTGTAATGTCTAAATGTGGTATTAGTACTTTTTGCTACATATTCTGACAGATAGTGTTAGCATGCTACAGAGCTACTGTTAGCATTAGCAGGTGTTTGCAGGTGTTTGCAAGTTCAGTATAAAAAATGTACTAATTTATGCGCTAAGAGAATAATGTTAGCATGAGTTTGGCCTCTGTTTCTATTACATATTTGCTTTTATTGAGGTTAGCATGCTAAGCAGTTAGCTCATCATGTATCACATCATTGATCAGTAGAAACAACAACAGCAGACGTAAACAGCTGCTAATGCTAATGCTAATCAAGTAGTGGGGTTTTGTTTGGTTACTAAGCAAAGATTTGTTTTATTTAAATGTTTTAAAATGCTTTAATCAAACATGATACATTGTGGTGCTAACATAATATTAGCACATGGTTGAAGTTGTGGTGTCATGTTGAAAGATGCTAATATGAAGAAAACCTGCAAGTTTAAAAGGCTGTTTTGCAGTTGAATAGCTGCACTGAGACATTAACATCTTTATGATATAACACTCAAGATGACAACAATAAGCAGGAAGGATATGAACTATGTTTAGCTTCGTAGCTTGGCATGTTAGCATGCTAATATCTGCTAATCTGCACTCACAGATATGACTGGTTGGATTGTTATTAGTTTTGCAGATATTTTACCAGATTATTTAAACCTGTGTATGATCACGTGCCCAGTAGCTGTCGAGACATTTTGTATAAAGTCACTATGATTCATGCTCTGGGCACCTCTGGGCATGTAACAGGCACCATGTAGTTGAATTATCATCAGTCTGGATCTAAGTGGCTGAACAACCCACCGACCGACCGGGAGACTTTCCTCTCACGCTGCTACGTCGCTAATGTGTCTAAAAATGGCAAAACATTCGGTTGTGACTCAGATTTAATTCCTACTTCCTCAAATGCTTGAAAGCTGCACATTTATAGACTGACAGACTCATGATTACTGTAATTTTCTGATGCTGAGTGAAATGAATGAAAACATTTTTTTTAAACTACAAGCTCCTTAAAATAAAACGTTTACCTCCAGAGGTCCTGTCTCACACATCTAAAACCGTATACATGATTAGTCTGATTGTTTTTGAGGCCGTCGTTGTCTTTGATTCATCTTTAGGAAAATAGAAATATCTGACCTCATCTTATTGTTGTGACCTGCATGATAAACCGCCTCGTCTCAGGCTTATTTCCAGGCCTGCTGATGGAGACGATGGCGGCGGCGCTCGGCCTCGTCAGTTCAGTGTAAACGTGACAGTGAGGGGAGGGGAGCGCTGCTTTAATCTCTGAAGGGACTGAAAAGAAAAGAGGAGACAGAGGAAAGAGAACGGGGGAGAGGGAGTCTCAGAGGAGCATTTGGGCCTCAGGTAATGTACGACTTCTCCTGGTAATCGCTGTAATGAAGCGGGGAAACTGGTCGAGTGCAAAGCGCTTCGGCTTCGTCTCTACAGTCCAGCAGGGAGCAGAGAGCGTCGGCAAATGAGCCCCGAGGTCTAGGAGGTAGAGTGGGCTGGATGTGACTGAGAGGAGGAGGAGGACTGGATGAAGCTGGATATTTTGGGTTGAGGAGAAGAAAGAAAAGGAAGCGAGGCTTTAGCTGGAGAGAGAGAGAGAGTATGTGAGTGATAAATGCCTCATTTCTGTGCACAGATAAAATGGATGTCGGTGCGTCTTTGTCCTTTATTCTGACACATATATTCCTACCTGGTGTGTTTATTGCTCCGTGCAGAGATGCAACATGTAAATATTGACTCCATAGGCTATTTAATCATAACATTCACTTGGTGATGTTATCAGCTCTGCATAATTACGTCCTGAAGCCTGAATATAGGCGGACGCTGCCTCCATAGGAGTTTTATGTAAATGAGGTCACTACACACAACAAGGTGAAGGTTTAAACCTTGAACGTCTGTTGTGCATCCAAATGGAAACATCAACCCACTGTGACGTCTTTACAGCAGCTTTACTTGCTGTAGTTTCTCTACCTGGAGGTCACTTTAAGACCAAATGTGGAAAATGGTTCATGATGAACTGAATTACTGTGGCTGAGTGTGGTTTAAGTGGCTGCAACAAAAACACTAATGCACACAAGCTTTTAACAGAGCGAAGGTGTTTTACGGAAACGTCCAACATGCACTTTTACCTCTTTTACCACCATGTCACGATTAAATCTGCAACATTGGTATTTATTCGTAGTTGAGTGAATCGAAGACCATCAAATCACCAAAACAATTAACTCTCTCATTGCTAAATATTTTACCAATTTCACTAATTAGCTGTTTGCTAATTTCTGCTGTTTGACGGTGGGCAGTTAGTAGTTGGTTAACTGAAAGTAGCTGCCTGCTGATGAGAGCTGATGAGTTTTCAGGCCGGAAAAGCAAAAAATAACGATTCAACATGAGCTAAAAGGCTGCACAGGAACCTGCAGAGATGCTTGAATTGTTGATCGGACTAAAGTCCTGTTCATATCTGCACATTTAGGGTACGAGGCTGCGCAATTACATGCAAAGTCGAGGCAAAGTTGCTGAAAATATTTAAACTTTAGCAACAAATTTTCTTACTACCAAGAAAATCCCAGCAACGTGAACGTCTACAGATGTCACAGAGAATCAGGAGACAATGTTATCACCTTCAGTTTGATAAAACAGAGAAACAATAAAACTACCGGGTCAGTTCTGAACATCTGGATCTGTCACTTTATTCCAGCTGTTAAAGTTTAGTCACAATCAGCTTTTAGGACAAAATGCCCCCGTTGGAGTTTTCTAACCAGCAGGGGGCAGCAATGCAACTAATCTGCTGCAAATTAAAAGAAGAAGAAGAGGAAATAAGAATAAAGACTGATTTTTTTCCAGATTTATTGCAGACAAATGAGAACCGATTTAACAAGAACCGCTGCGGAGATACATCCACGTACACAAAAGATGTAAATGTAGAATATGCTAAGCTAACCTCTACACCAGTAGGAGCGTTTACAAAACCTACATAACATCTATTTTCACGTACAGTCTCAGTCTTCGACGCGTCCGACTCAGTTTGTGTCATTTGTTTGATTTATTTGTGTCCACATGTGCGACTGTTTCTCTGTGGCGTTTCTGGCTTCATGTTTGCAGACGTGTGTTTGCGTTTGGATTCATCCTGTTAGACCGGCGAGGAAAAAGAGCCGTATATTGGCCAAGGTTTTATTTTATTCCCCCCCACCTCCTCCTTTCTCTCTCTCTCTGTCTCTCTCTCTTTCTCTCGAAACACAAGGAAAAATAGCAGCGTGGAGGAAGGGAGCAGATGAAAATAGCTCAGTAGGCAATCGCTGACTCACAAGGCAACACTGGGAGTCAGGAAGGCATCCATTCCTGTACACATCAAATCAACTCGCTGTTGTGTAACTCTCTCAGCGCCCGTAAATCAAACTGTTGTCGGTGCAGCTCGTATGACTTCTGTGCACATGTCCTCTCTGTGGCTACATTAAAAAAGGAGAGAGGCCGTGACATCACAGGTGCCATTTATCACTTTTGACAGCACCGCCTCGCGTCTACGGGGGGAGATAGGAAGGGAGGAGGGGGGAGGCCAAGGCCGGTTGGCTGCTCGGCAGCCTGGTCAGCGAACCAGCCGCCTCATTCATCACGCCACTCAAGGAGCGCCAGCTGTCAAAGCTCATGTTTTTTTAAATACTGTGAAATGGAACAAGAGCATGAACCGAGCTCATATGTAAATCAGAGTGCGATTAACATATCAGCTGCTGCACACGGACCTGGTGGTTACTCATCGAGTCGAAGGGTAGAAACTCTCAACATGAAGAGACGGACATGAAAGAAAAACGCGGAGTTTCTGAGGCTGAGACGTCGATCTGCTGCGATTAACAACCTGGTCACAGTTCGTACATGTGAAACTGTGCAGGTGGCTCGAATTATAAACTCAGATTATAACAGGATTATGAAACAATAAAAAAAACTCCCAAATCTGCAAGAAACAAAATTGCTTTTTGTGTCTTTGTGGTCGTTTTGCGTCTCTATCAAGTTCGCTTCACGCTCTTTGTGGTTGTTCAGCATCTGCTGGAGTTTTTACGTCTCTGTAGGAGTTTGACAATAAACAAGCTGCAGAGAAGAGTAAAAGTCTGACAGACGGTGCTGATGCTCTCGTCTCATCTTCCATCATCAATAATTAGCTGGAGCTGAAACTAAATCTAGCAAAACTAAACTAGATTCATCTCCGTCTGTTGAGTTAAATCTCTTGGTAAATAAAGAAAAGTTTTACTTTCCACAAAAATCAGACTTCATCTGACTCAGTGAACCAACCAGTTCTTGGTACAGACAATGTTTCTGTCCAGTTTTAACAGCAGAGCTCTTCACTTCATGCACAGTGAAACTTTTGCACAAGTCTGAAAAATCGCAGCATGAGTGACGTTATGTACCTGAACTCAACAACTCTGCTCCTCCATAAAACATCTTCTGTCTCCATCCTCTTTAACTTTTTGATTAACATCTTCTGTCCTCCTCTAACACCTGAACATCTGTCATTAACACCGACTCTACGCTGCAGCTCCTCTTACATGATCTCCACTTTGTTTCCTTCCAACTGATCCAGCTCTTGTTAACGTCTCCGACTGCTCTGAAGTATCGCTCCTCATTTGTAAGTCACTTTAGTGTCATGATCGTTCACTCATCACACACTCAGATGCCTGGATAATGTTAATGTGTCTTCAGACTCAACACAAACTGTCTCTTCACATTAATTGTGCAGATTTTTGTGCTGGTAGCCGTTTTCATCTGTATGCAACTTGCTCAGCGTCACACAACAACAAAGTGTTGTTGATCAGTGAACATAAAAACGTACGAGACTGTTGTAAAGTCTGTGTTTATTTGAAGCAACGCACCAAATGTACAGACATCTGCTGTAGCTACATCACAACATATGGATCAACTGAGCGTTTGTGTTTCTAAAGTTTGGTTTCCAGTCGAAGAAAAACTTAAACAATCACAGTTTCTTTGTTGTTGCTCAGATCAGGACGACGTGGTTCTGTGTTGTACCTGCAGCTGAGGTGATAAAACGTCCTGAAGTTTCACGGCATCTCTGTGTCTCTGTGTTCCCACTTTGTTTGTGAATATTTTACATCTTGTGTGGCTTTTAAATCTGCTTTGTTCTTCCCTGTTGGTGCTCGATGTTTCTGGTCTTATTTTTGGTGTTTTAATAATAAATGAGCTCTGGTCTGGTCTGTGTGTCCTCAGGTTGAGGCTCTGAGTGATGCAGTCTCTGTTCGGCGGCGGGGAGCTGGGGCTGCTGGGAGGAGGAGGCGGCGACGCTGGAGGTTTGAAGGAAGATGGATGCGGCAGCGTGGCGTGGCGCTCCTCGCCGCTGCCCCACGACGACGCCTACTCGCCCTCCCACTTCGCCCTCATCACGGCCTATCAGGACATCAAGACCAGGCTCGCCTGCCTGGAGCGAGAGAACACCAGCATCAAGAGGAAACTCAAGATCTACGAGATCAAGGTGAAGTTTCCACTTCAGAGTCAAATATTAGAGCGAGAAACTCATCATCAGTTGTTTTTTGACCACAATTATGTTGGTTTGTGTTTATTGGAGGTTTTTTTTTTCAAAGGGAGACACAGATCTGTCCACTCGCCCTTAACATTCCCCTTTTTATTGAGGCAAAGCAAATGTGAACAAACATAAAAGGAGAAAAATCAGCGTTGGTCTTTGAAACAGCAGCAGCAGCAGCAGTGAGAGGATAAACTGGAAGGAATCGGTTTTCTATAAACGGACTGAAGTTTAAACAAAATAATATCGAGCCTTGTTTGTAAGAAATGAAACAGGTGATAATAAAAAAAATAGACTTTTAAAGTAACAATGGACCTGGATGATAAACGGTAAACGAGAAAAAAGACGTTGTCGTGTTGTATTTTCCCTTTAGACAAAAAACAGCAAAAAACATTGATTTTGATAATTGATTAACTCAGCACTGTGTCGTATTTGGGCAACAGACTGATTTGGACGACGTGAATACGCCTTCGTGATCACACTCTACAGTCCATGAAATAGATTAAACTATTATCATCTTGATCTTATTTGATCATTTAACACTTTCAGATGTTTTTTACATTTTCACTGTAAATATAATTAAAATGACTTTATTTATAGTCATCAGCTAATCAGTTATTGTTCCAGTTGTTGCAGCTTTGGTGAAATCGCTTCATAAACTGGTGACAGTTGAATAATCTCAGTATAATTATTAACTATTTTAATGTGCAGCTGATGACACGTTTTATAAATATACATGAAAACGCAGCTGGTTTCCATCGTCTTTGGTTTGAAGCCGCTGACGCTGCTAAATCTGTAAATAATCTTAAAGGTTATTGGTGAAACTGACTGAAAGTCCACAGGGAAATTACTGTATCTCTCAGAGAGCGGTGAAGTCAAAGGTCATGTCACAACAGTTCAGGTGTTGGAGGAAAAGCAGTAACAGAACATTTATTCATTCTGACTGTAATAAAAACCTTCAGGTTAGAAACTAAACCTGCAGCCTGATGCTGAGGGAGGTGGAGATGGGACGGATGAGTGTGATGAAACAGTGTGGGAGGACTGAAAGAGAGGGAACAAGCGTTTTAAATGTGTAGGAAAAAAACATTAAACGGAAGAGAAATGAGGGAAGTAGAAGGAGATAATGATGCGTGAGAGAAATGACTGAAATTAAAGAACAAAAGAGGATTAAAGAAAGAAAAGAATCTCCTCCTGGATGTTCTTATTATTATCATTACCCTGTGGTGTTGGAGCTTATTCTAGGAACGATATGGTGATGAAGCTGTAATGGACGCGCCTTCCCTCCGGCTGCGGTCACACACTTTAACTGGAGCTACGTGACGACGTCGTATCTACAGCTGATGGACTCAGAAAAGTTAGAAAGATGCGGTGGAAGGAGGAGGACGAGGGAAACTTCCCTGGATCCCTACAGCGAGCAGCTGTTTCTGGAGGCTGCAGGATTTTGGCTCGACGTCGTCTTTGTCTTTGTCTTTGAGTTATGGTTCCCAGAGAGAGAGAGAGAGACAGGTGTTGGTTTTTCTGTTTCGGCAGGAGAAGGAGGAGAAGCAGGTGCAGATGTTTGCAGTCGGAGCTGTGACACCTGTGTCTTTGTAAATACAACATGTGCTCGACACAAACGTCACAATATTGTCTCCTGAAACGTCCAAACCTTTGTGTGAACAGTCACATTATTGTGTTAAATGAAAGGTTAAATGTTCCTGCAGGCGTTTTCTCAACGGGAACCTCGTTGTCACGTTGATCCTCTGACGTTTGTTCATATTACGAACATGAAGCTGCAGTTAAAACCAGAACAGATCAGTTCTGTTAAAAGGAAAAGAGCCGTTCCTCTGATGTTACATCAGCAGCGGTGACGTGTTCTCTGAATGTAAATGTGTCTGTTTAGGTCCCCACACACACACACACACACACACACACACACACACACACACACACACACACACGATTATGTAACTAATGCAACGCGTCTTGTGTTTTTCCACAAAAACAAACAGTTTTTTTACTTAGAAACGACACAAACAGCTCGTTTCACATGTAAAACAACAACAGACGCGATGCAACAAGTTAACACACGTTCTACACAGTTGCGTGTCATGTGATGTCATGTGATGTCATGTGATGTCATGTGATGTCATGTGATGTCATGTGATGTCATGTGATGATCTTTAAACAACAGCATCGTAGCAGAACATATTATTTGTCTGAATAAAGTCTGACATTGGTGATAAAAAGCTCAAAGGTCAAGTTTATGGCGATAATCTGTTAAACATATTTTAACAGGAAATAGAAACAACTGTTTCTAAAAGACGAAGATAAAGGTTTTTCTTCCAGAGACACAGAGACGATTGGTTTTGGCTTTTTCTTCTTTGATATTTCAGTAACATTTCAACCAACTCGTACTCTCGTAATCAGTTTCTACTCTATGAATTGTAGCCTTTAGCACCACCGTCTGACAAAACAACACAATCTGGATGATTTGCAGCGAACCGGTCGACAAAAGGACAGAGAATTCACCACTGAAAACAGTCCTCAATAAAAACACTGTTTCAAAAACTGATCAAAAACTGCTGAGCTTCACTGTTTCTTTTAAAAATATAACCTTATATTTGTGAGTTTGTTTGTCAGAAACTGGTAAAAGTCTTGAAAGAGATTTTCTGATTCTAAAAAATGAGTTTCATCGATAAAAAAACTGACAAACAGCTGAGTGAAGAATAAATCTGGTTCAAGAAGAAGAAAAAAAAACAGCAACAACAACAACAACATGGCACCAGTTATAAAACCTCTGATCCTCTGAGTGATTTTTGGGCCAAACACAAGTTTGAGCTGATGAATCTTTAATGATCTCAGCGTGAAATCATCAAAACAAAAAACGAGAGAAAAAAAGAAGCAAACAAACTAATTATAAACACACGGAGAAGTTCAGTCACTGGATTATTTTACTCTTTATCTACATTATTATTATTGTATTATCATTAAATATCACGTTTCTCCTTCAGTTCCCGATGATCAGCGAGTTTGGCGAAGACACCAACTCCTACTGCTCCTTCGAGAGCAAAGAGACGGCGCTGCTGCACTCGGAAAACGGAAACTTACAACAGAGAGTCAACGTCCTGACCCACGAGGTGAGAAACACACACGGTGACGACACGCGAGAGAAACCAGAAAGAGAAGAAAAGCTTATCGCTCCAAAGAGCTTAAATTCTGCAGCGCTCGCTCCCTAAATGTGAATTAATTGAATTAAAAGTGAATTTAGGCCAAAGAGCTGAACTGCGGCCAGAAACTAATTAAGCTCTGAAGCGTCCGTCCAAGCAGAGATGACTGGAGATTGCTTGTTTTTAAGAAACCGTCCAAGGAGCAATGTGACATGGGATTTCTTAATTTTTAATTTTTTTTCTTATTTCTGTTGTTCTATTTTTTTAAGATGCTGTTTAATTGGGACTAAACCAGGCAACGATTTCTGCTGAAAAATGAAACAAAACAAGTACGACGTTCATCTTCTGCAGCGTCGTGGTAATTGATGTTATCTAGGACATATAGAGTCTAAAGAGGTAAAACATGAAACAAGGCGACAGGTGAAGGTGAGTGGCAGCGGCCTTAATGCTCCCGGACGACTTACTTCCTTTTACTTGTGGCGTCAGTGTTTCTGCGGTTGTGGGAACAAGAGAAATGAGAATCAAACTGACACAGGAAGGCAGCAGTGAAACTGGCGACGAGAAGTGGAAGGAAATTTATTTTTTTTTTTTTTAAATGAGAGCAGCAGAAACGATTAACGTGGGACACACAAGGTCGAACGGCCCCAACGCCGAGCGTTCACAGTGATGAAATGTGTCACGGCTCACTGAGCGTGCTCTAATGGGATGGACACACACACACACACACACACACACTTCTTGCTGATAAAATGGTGACTCGTCGTTATCAAGGAGAAGCAGAGAAAAGTGACATTTTCTGTCGTCTGATTAAATTTTAACGTCACAAATCTAAAACTGGAAATCCTCACTATGCCACAACAAGTGCAACAACTGAGAGAGTGTGTCCATGTGTGTGTTTACATTTTATTTAAGAATAATGTGTAAATAAATCCTCCTCTAAATGAGCTCAGTGTGACAGTAAGAAGCTCTGACAGCGGAGACAGTCGCTCGGCTTGGGACCAAAACCAAACTCAATTCGCCTGCAGCAGGAAATTCCCAGTGTGCTGAACTGACCAAGGGCGAGATTTATTATTTATGAATTCATCTTTTCATTTTCATTTCTCAGAAAACTGTTATTTATTCTCACAAAATTCAGCCAAAATAACACTTGGCTGTGGCACCGGTTCATGTACAACCTGTCTGATCAGTTACGTCGATGTGATTTAGATGTCGAGTTTTTCTCTGCCGGGAGCAGATGATGATGATGATGATGATGATGATGGTGGAGGTGATGATGGTGGTGGAGGTGGTGCTGATAGTCGATCGCCAAGAGCTTCAACCATCAGTAAAATTACAGGACAAAAGGTTATAAAACGTCCTCATCTTCAGGGCAGAAGCTGCAGCGATGAGACAGAACAGACTCTCCTTCCTACGAGCATCAGACACGTTTTAATTTCTATGATTCTTTAAAACTGTAAAGATTTGTTGAAATTGGTTCGTGCACTTGTAAAGAAACACAGTTTTCTCTGGGATCAATAAAATACTGGTTCTGGTTTTGGTTCTGAGCAGGGCAAGGCTAACAGGTTAGCACGCTAACTGCAGTCAAAGCAAAGAAGTGATAGAAATAGAAGCAAACCTGCTGCTGATGCTAATATTAGCAACTTAGCAATACTGAAAACTAACATATGCCACCTTTAAAGGAGCAGTACGTCAGATTTTTATGTCAATGAATCATAAAATGATCCTGATATGTCACCAGAGATTCTCATTTTAACATTTAATTTGCAGCAACATAAATCATGTTGATGTTTTGATTTAGTGTTTCGTCCTGTTGCTCCACCACCTCTGTCTCCCTGTCACCAAATCAGTAGCATTTCATCAGTTACCACTGAGCTGCAGCTACAAACATCGTGGATTATAAATGTCTGACGTTACTGAAACTAAAAGACTTCGCTACGACTCAACAACGTCTGGACAAGAGAAGAAACCATCTTACAAACACACAGGACATAAGTTTGAGGTCAGAGAGCGTGCACCGTTTAGGAGCTTGAGTGCTGCTTTATATTCGCTCTATTAGCATTAGCATTACAGCTACCAAGTGCCATAATACAGTAGAATAAGAATAAGGTTTAAGGATATTAATTATCTTGTCTCCTCTCCACCACCTCCTGGCCTGTCCTGTTCTGGCCTTTCTCACCAGCCTGTTGACCCTGTGTCTCTCTCTCTCCTTGGTTCCTCCATCCCAGAACACCACAGAGACAAAAAGTGCTGCTAGAATGTGGCCAACATGTTGCTGCACACATTAAAGGACATTAAAGTACATGTGGCTCTGTCCCTTCCTGTATGCACCGTCTGTATTGTCCTTCCAGTCCAGCCTGTTGTTTATATGAACCCTTAAGAGCTTGTAGGAGTCACTATCTCCTCCTCTGGGTGGTAACGGGGGTTTGAGGACTTCCTGTTCCTCCAGGAGTCCATCATCAGTTCCTTAGTTTTTTTGATGTCAAGTCTGAGGTGATTCTCCTCCGACCAGCGGACGAAGCTTCCCACCACATCTCTGTACTCCTCCTCATCGTCTTCGCTGATGCAGCTGACGACGGAGGAGTCATCAGAGAACTTCCCTGAGTTATGTCTGAAGGCCGAGGAGTAGATGGTGAAGAGAAACAGAGACAGAACCGTTCCCCGGGCTGCACCAGTACTTCCCATCACCACATCGGCAAAAAAAACGCTGAGCTGTGACGGCTAACATCTGCATCGTGCTACACTGAGACAACCCAGAACCAGTTTTTGCCAAAATCTTACAAACTGCTCCTTTATATCATAAGTGTTTCTGTCTGTTGAAATAACTTTAACTTCTTCACATTACTAACATATTATATGAGATCTAACACTCTCTATTAATTAAATCACAACAAACAGTCACAGATCAGTCAGTGGAGGAAAACGTGCATCAGTCTTTGCTCTTAAATCGTCAGAAATCGGACCAATGTGAAGTTACTCAGGTTAGAGTCTGTTTCCATGTCTTGCTTCATATTTTAAGTATTTAAACTGAAGCAACATCTAAAGTGTTTCAACCAGAATTCATTATCTTCCAGAGTAAATGGAAAAACCATGTTCCACGTTGAAATCAGACGTTGTTTTGTTTTTGTTTGTTTTTTTTATGTTTCAGGAAAATCTCAGAAATGCATGAAGGGAATCAAACACAAACTGATTTAACTCTTCAGGTCAAAGGTCAAAGATCAAAGTCACCAAGACTGAACAGACACAACTCAGACAAATACTCTGGTTTTACTGGTTTACACCGATTAAACTAAAAACAGCATCGAAAAGTAGAGAACGAGTCTTTTAACACAACAAACGCAGCATCAGGACTAAAGTGAAAATTTAAAAGGTGATAATGAGACAGTCTTTGGACGTTGAGGATCTTTTTTAAGCTTTTTTGTGCAGATTTCTGCAGTGTATGTTTTCACACACACACACACTCTTTTATAAATAGTTTGTTGTCTAAATGATGATTTATCTGTTTGTTCGTCGTCGTTGAACGTGCTGAGTTGTTGTTATTTCCGCGTCCTGAATTCTCTCGGTTACACAACCGTTTCTTTACAGACACATGTGATCAAGTTTTTCTTTATGCAGAAGTTTCTATTTTTTTAGTGACTGTGTGGTTTATTATCTCACTGTTCTCAGCTCCAGAAGAGGAAGGAGAGAGAGGAGCAGCTGGAGGACGTGATCCAAGCCTACGAGAAGATTCACATGGAGAAGAGCAACCTCCAAAGGGACCTGGACAAGATGGTCAGAGACGCTGTCGTCTGTGTGTCGTGATGTGTGTTTGTTACTTTAATGCAGGAGCCATATGTCTCGTTAATTAATCCCTACAGTTTCACTCTGATGACGAGAGACGAACAGACCAGTTATTGTTGCATTTTAACTTAAACACTAACGCACAAAACAAGCAACTTAAAAAAAGAAAAAGAAAAAACAAAAACAAGCTTTTATTCTGGTCCCATCCGGCTGCTCTGCACCTCAGACCTTCACCTTGTTGGACCTCGCTGATGATATTTATCCCAAATGTGGTAAAAATCACTGCAGCTACTGACGTTTGAAACCGGAGGAGCAGAGGTCGGTGCACACGCAGAATAAAGTTACAGGGTTTAAACATCGACCGTGAACCTGAAACAACCCTGATTCAAACCCAGTGGAGGGTCCAAACTGCACCAGTTCACTCTTCATCTCTCACATCAGCACAAAACTTTCTCCCAAAAGAGAAAGTCAAGTGGATCAAACTGACCCTGTAAGATAAGAATCATTTGTTTGAGGTGCGATGAAACTTTTAACAACTAGGATCAGAACATGTAAACTCATTGTCAAAGATCCTCAGCTAATATTTCCTGCTGTTTGATGATCTGATTGGTTGAAGGTAGTTGATTGACAGATGGTTCATCTAACGAAGCTTTTCAAGACAGAAACAAACTGTCTGGTTCACAATACTGAGACTACATTTCCCATGATGCAACATCTATGTCCTGTTTGATAAATGTCCATCTGAGACTGAATGCGACTTGTACAGATTCACTTTAATGTTCAAACCAACGCTGAGTGTGTGTGTGTGTGTGTGTGTGTGTGTGTGTGTGTGTGTGTTTGAGTGTCCTTCAGTTAACACCATGTTTTCATTTGATATGTGTCTCTCTCACACACACACACACACACACACTTGTGTCCTCGTGTGATGAAGGAGTAAAGAATGCTAATTACATTTCTGACTTTGTCCTCGTCCTCTGAAGGAGTTAACTCTTCCTCCTCCTCCTCCTCCTCATGTTGGTCAAAGGCCGTGAAGCCTGTGGGGGATTCAGGACAAAACACGAGGACTCAAACACGAAGCTCACACTTTCAGAAAGAGCACTCCACATTGTTTTTTTTTTTCTTTTTACGCTCAGTTTACTCATTACGAGGAGGAAGAGGAGGACGAGGAGGATGAAGAGAAGCACCACTTCATCTAGTGAAAACGTTGTGTAACGTCTTCTGTCGCTCCACAGGGAGTTTAGTCCAGTCAGAGAGAGAATGAGCCTGTGATTAGACATTTATATATTAACAAAAACAGAAACCTGCGTTACAAACGTGGAGTAAAAAGTGTAAAACGTGGGTGTTTTGTATCATCAGAAATGATCTTAAAACTCGTTTTTTATTGTTATTTTATGCCACAAAATAAAATCAGTTTGTGTGGAAACTGTGCAATGACTCAAACTGCTGCAGGTTAAAATAATAACTACAACATCTACTATAAATAATAAATAAGAGAAGGAGTCTTCAGTAAGACTGTAGATGGGTTTTAAACAGACACTTGATTGTGAACGAGTCTTTCAGAGAAAAGTGTCGTGTAGTCGTTTAGTGACCTGGTCTTTGCAGCGTGTCCCTGCTTCTTTCAGCTGTTTTAATAAATCATGTTGCTGGTAGATGGATGAGAATCTTAATTTGAACTTGTTACTGTAACTGGGTACAAATCAGACCAGGTGCCGGCGTCCAACTCCAACAGATTGGTTGGCTGCTCTTCCCACAATCTCCTCCTGTGATAATGAGTCAGTGAAGCAGCCTCAGCACTTTCTCCCAGTCGGAGCGATTAAAGGATGAAGCAGCAGCAGCTGCCAGAAAACTGACCCTGAGTCAGTGTCACCTGAAGCTTATATGGCTCCGTCTACATCCTGGGATCCACTGAGCTTAAACCTCCATGTTCATGTTCTAAATATAACAACATCTCAGTTGGACTGTCACTGTTTCACATTTGTGAATAAATTAGATGATTTCTGACAAACTAATTAAATTAAACATCAACACCTGGTCAGATTTTAGCAACTTTTTATGATCTAAAGAGAAAATATTTCACCAGAAATAAGAAAAAAATATCCGTCAAACTCCTTAAATTCACATTTCACAGCCTCTTGACAACACTAATAACAGGTTGAGTCATTTAATTTAGCATTTATGACTTTTTAGAATTTTAAATGTTGCACTAACACAAAGTTATGGTCCATTTATAAATTTATAGTTCTACTGAAATACTGTTTTTTGCATCTTAAGACAATAGTTTAACACTAAAACATCCAAACAAACCACCACAAGGGGGCGCCAGGCTGTAAATTTAGTATCAAATCATCTTTCAAAACTTTTAAATAGATACTTATATATATATATATATATACAGTACTGTGTAAAAGTATTTAAGACACATAAAATGTTCTAATGATTCTGGATTCAGACTCAACACCCCCAGATTTGTTGCACCAGCAGAGCTTCAGTGACCAACAACCACAAGGAATAAGCTGATAACAAAGTCACTGCTCCACACTCAGATCACTGATAGACATGTCTGGTCTGACATCAGTTGGCAGATCCAGATGTGACAGGAGTCTCAGGATCAGCTGCTGACTTCACTTTGACTCAATAGAAATGCTGCAGTGACGAGCATGTTGATGAGGCATTGTGAACATGCTTTAGGTCCCTGGTGATCCTCTTTATTGTTCACCGAAGGGGGAACTCCTAGTTTGCCTTATCGGGACTCTTTGGATTCATCCTTTGACCATTGGCTTTTTCCATTTTAACCAAGGTGAAGTCAGCAGCTGATCCTGAGACTCCTGTCACATCTGGATCTGCCAACAGCTGATGTCAGACCAGACATGTCTATCAGTGATCTGAGTGTGGAGCAGTGACTTTGTTATCAGCTTATTCCGTGTGGTTGTTGGTCACTGAAGCTCTGCTGGGGCAACAAATCTGGGGGTGACCAGAGTCTGAATCCAGACTCATTAGAACATTTTATGTGTCTTAAATACTTTGTACAAATTTCCTGTATTTTCTTATTATATCTGCATAAAGAAAGTGACAGATATGTCTGGTCTTTTGCTGAAACACAACATGTGGGGGCTATAACTTTTACAGAGTACTGTATATATATATATATATATATATATATATATAAGATAAAGTTAAAGTTTATTATGATGTAACCGTTGAGATGCACAGTTTAGTTTTTAGTTTTTCTGACTCAGTTATGATGCACCGAGTGGAAACATTCACTTTCTGGTTTTTATCAGGTTACAAGAGACAAAGTTGAGTTGTAAAAGGCTGCATGATGCAGACAATAAATGTCAGGAAAGAACATCATAACATCTGTTACTGACTAAAAGCTGTTAAATGTGTTTGTGCGTTTACAGACGAGTCTGGTGGAGAAACACGTGGAGCGGATCCTGAACCTGGAGTCGGCTCTGAGGCAAAGAGACAACTCTCTGCAGAAACTCAACATGCAGCTCCACAGTAAAGACATGCAGTATCTGCAGCTGCACGCTGGTCCCGACATCCACAGTGAGTGATGAGTGTCCACATACGCAGACGACTCACACATTTATATATAATACGAGCTGTGATGTTGCCAAGACACTTTAAAAGATTTTAAAAAAGCCTAATTAAGACAACGATTAAACAGAAAGAAGCTGCCTATGTTTATCTGTTGATGACTGATCTGCTGCGGTTCAGGTTTGATGTCTGAAGTTCTTTTAAATCAATATTTAAACCAGTTGTCAGATATTATTTCATATCGTTCTCTGGACAGTTAAAAACACTGACATTCATTATTCTGTTTTATCATATTTGATCTTTCTTTCTACATGTTTTTATACTTTTCATATAGTCTCATGTTTCTTTTATATCTGGTCATTTTATGTTTATATAAAACAACTAAACACAGATTTCGGAGGTTTGTATTTTATTTTATTTTATTTCGACTCATCATTCATTCATTTTGAGAGCCACTAAAAATCAGATAAAATGTTTAAACACCAACCACAACAAGAGAAATCGCAGTTATTTCTGTTCATCTTGTGTTGGATTTGATTTGGATAAAGTTTGAGTGACAGTTCGTCAGTCGATGGTTTTAACTGAGGTCAAGTCGACGCTGAGGCTCCTTCAACATTTTGTTCCAGTTTCTCAGCGTCACATAAAAAAGACCTGCGATCTGTGCGGGTGCTGGTGACTGAAAGTGAAATCGTTCTGATACTGTAAATTTCTCTGTATTATTCAGCCTGTTGCTTCCATCTGCACCGCTGAAGCGTCACTATTGTGAGCGGCCTGCGGCGCCAAATGCTGGAAGAAAAAAAAAAACCTGTGATGATGATGATTTGACTTATTATCATGCAAATTAATTTCTGTTTGAGAAGTTCGTTTGTTTTAAAGTTGCTTCAAACATTCACATGATTTTTTAAAAAGTGAACAATAAAAAGTGAAGTTTGCATTAAAAACAGAGCGAGGAGACTTTGTTAAAGTCAGTCTTTTCTGTGTGTGTGTGTGTGTCTGTGGGCGGTTGATGGAAACGTGGAGGAAATGTGTCACTGCCACCTCAACAGATGCTTTAGCTTCAAACAGAGAAGGTATCATTTTGTACAGGCGTCAGGGTCATGCATTTATTAGAAAACACTGGAGTTTTATAGGTTTTTTGTGTGTGTTTGTGGAGGAAGTATGGATTCATGACGGAGGACGTGTTGTAGTGCAGCTGTGAGTGTTTGTGAGGAGGCAGGAGCATCTTTTATATCCCAGCTGCTGCTGCTGCTGCTGATGATGATGCTGTTGCATTGTCTCCATCTCAAGGACTGAGTGTGTGAATCACTAACGTGCCCACGCAGATCACATCACATCACCCAGGTACACACTGAAAGATGCTGCCCTTGGAAGAAGTCAGCTCTTTTTGCACTTTCGTGCTCGTCGATTGTACAACAGATAGAAGAATGCAGAATTAGTCATGTTGAAGAAAAAAAAAGCAATAAAAAGGAGGTGCTTGTGTTTCATATCCACGTTTTTTTTTCCTCTCTCCCCTTTGCTCCAGTGTTGGACTGTCCCGCTCTGACCCTCCAGAGCTCCCGCAGCCTGGACGCTCTGTCCGACCTGAAGCTGCAGCGGCTGGAGGCTGAGCTGGAGGGGGCGAGGAACGAAGCCCAGGGGGCGTGTCAGCGTGAGGAGGAGCTGAAGGCCGAGTGTGAGAGGCTGAAGGACGAGATGAGGCAGCTGCAGAGCAGCCAGAGGGAGAGGGTCAGTAACTGCTTGGTTTTTTTCACTGCGTCACCACAAATCTGTCTCAACGATGAATCTGTGACAATATCAGACTTAAAGCCAATGTTTCTGAACATCTCCTGCCAATGTTGACTAAACTATTCATCCAAACACGGCAACTAAATATAATTAAAGTGGCTCCGATCCATATTTTTTTAGAATAACTAGATACAAAATGACAATTTGAAAGAGGTCGTCGACCTGCAGAGAAGCAGCTCAGACACCAGCTGGTGAACGGAGCAGAGCATCGGGCAGCGACGAGAGCAGGACATTTCCCTCTGGATTTCATAGAAACCGTGGGGAAAAACAGAGCTGGAAAGAAAATCATGGTCTTTAATTCTTTCTCACTGCATCAATGCATTTCCTTTAAATCATCATATGATGAATCAGTTCAGAGGCTAAAACCTGCAACTGTAGTTGTTTCCTCTCAAACACGGACACAGAGAGAGTAAACACGATGGTGTATGAGCTGATACAAAGTGATTAATAGTGTAAATCTCACACGGGACGAACGGTGGAGCTGAAGTTGGTCAGAGCCAAAAAGAGCCAACTGTTAATTCTGGTAACAGCCGAGTGATTTTAGCAGCCAACTGTGGCAACAAGCTGCAGAAAAAAATAAATAAAACAAACTGAGAGATGATTGAACCAACTGCTGGTTAGTGAGTTACACCACAGGGATTTCAATATGAAGCGAGTCGTGTCACAGTATCATAATGTGCTGGTAAATTATTCTACAACATATGAGTCACGTCACAGTCAGAAAAGACTTTACATCAACTCACAAAGTCTCAGATGTTTAGTTTGGTTTTTAGTGACAAACTAATATTAATGAGTTTCCTGTAAAATCTAAGTTTACAATAAAATGAGTGAGGCAGTGAACAACTAGTTTAATTAAACATTTAAGCATGATGTTTTCTGTGGTCAACATCTGATAAATATGAACTGCCTCAGTTCAGATGCTTCCACACTCAGATGCTTCCACACTGGTGTAATGTGTGACTTTTAGGTGGGATTGTTTCCTCTCGAATGAATGAAAATCACAGAAACATCTACAGACGTCTTTACTCTTGGGGTGGTGCAGCTTCTCGGTTCGAGTCTGATGATTCTCTGGAGAAAAACCTCTAATGTCTCTTGGCTTCTCGGCCCTGAGATTAACATGAGTTACAACTCGAAAGGATCAGACCATAAATCAAGACGAACATCAAGAAAATGATAAAATACAGAAGCTGATCGTGCGCATGTTGAAATTCACAGTCATCATCAGTAATGTCTCACAAAGGAAAGTGAATTTAGTCACAGAGATCATCAACAGTGGAGGGAATATTCCTTTATATTAGGACAGAAACATCCCAGCGCATCAGTTTGAGAAGGAAAACCTGCACAAATGCCTGTTTAATCTGCATAAAAGTGTCAATTTCTGCAGGTTTACTCTCATTAAAGTCTGTGCCTGTCTATGTTTCCTCCTAACGTGTCGTCTCAGCCTCTGACTGTCCAGATTTTTGTGACCACCTGCATCATAATCTAACTTCACACTCTACTTCTACAGGAAATGACTTCTCCGTGCAAGCAGTGCGACGTGGAGTGGATAAAGAAGGTGGGAGACGAGCAGTAAGTGACCGCCGCTCTTTTCTGGGAGGAAGGGAGGGAGAAAGAGAGGATGTTAAAACAACAGCAGGAGGAGGAAGAAGAAGAAGAAGAAGAAGAAGATGTGCTTGTGTGTACTCTCCTGCTGCGTTGTGACCTCCAGAGGCCTCATTAGAAAGCAGCTGAGCTCTCCATCGCTGGATAAATGGGTTCAAACTCAGCATTATTAAAGTAGTAAGATTATTTATTCTACTACATGAGCATCCAACTGTAACACATTTGCCCAAAGAGGTTTGGCAGCAGTGTGAATGAGCAGCAGGGGGCAGTGCAGGCACAGAGCAGGACGCCTTCCTGTCCATGACTCTTGTCTGTGAACGTGTTGGACATGTGTGTGTGAGGCGTGAAGTCCGAGCTGCTCGGTGTGAGCTTCCTCTCTTTCTTCTTCGTTCATTTCAAGAGAGAGAGGAAAAAAAATACGAGCAGCAGCTGCAGCGAGGAAGCGTTCAAGCTTCACGTGTTTCCCCGCTCACGTCTCTGTCACTTTCAGCCAGTGAAGGAAATATGTTCAACTTCTTCTGACTGAGAAAAGAAACAAGAAGTCGCTTATTTTCAGGCTCTGAATGAGGTGTCACAGGTAGAAGAAGAAGAAGAAGAACTAGAAGAAGAAAAAAAAAACACATCAAGTTGGGCAGCTGAACTCCCACATAGTGAAACCCCACAAGCAAACTGAAAGCGTATGGTGCCGCAGAGACACAGGCTCAGTGTGTGGTGGAAGAATACTGCTTTTTTCCAACCCTTGGTCACCTTTTGGTTTTACTCAACAATATCATTTACACCCACTACAAAACCTACAAGACATATTCTCTGTTTCCTGCTGCTTTTTCTTGTAATTGGGACCATTTAGTGTAAACTGCAGAGATTGTTATGAAGAGATTTGGATCATTTTAATCCACCAACAATTATCATCAGCACTAATGTGGAGGAGATGATGGTTGTTTAATAGCTTCACTAATAAGTTCATCAAAATTTGCAGATGTATGATTTTAATGTTTCGTTTACTTCCGTGCCACCGTTTATCTTTAGTGCAACAGAAGCTCATTTTACTGATTTTATTTCTTTATTTCTTTTTATTTTCTCATCATCTTTAGTTAAAATTTACACAGACCAGCCGCTGCTCTGTGCTCATCATCTCTCCCCCTCCTCTAAACTTACTGACTAACTCGCTTTCAGAAAGTGAGAGCTATTTCCAATAAATCACAACATGATAATTTTAAGTCGAAGTGGAATTCCCATTTCTTGTTGGAAACAAGAAAAAGTAGACGATTCTTCCCCAGAATCGCTGCTGACATTTTATATGAATCATTTTAATTTAAAATCATCATGAAGCAGTGTGAAACATGTTGCAAAAAGTTTTTTTTTTTTTTAAATTTTGTTTTCTTGTGCAAGCGTGGCTTTGGTGTGAGGACAGTTTGACACCTTCCTGAGCAGGGTGTGACAGAGTGTGTGGTGCAGAGCGTGAAAAGCCCCCCGCCCTCATCCACTCGCCCACCCGTGTGGTGTCATCATCTAAACCCCCCTCTCCCCCTCTAAACACACACACAAACTCTCACACACACTTTCTCTCCACGAGGCCGAAAAAAAAAAAAAGCCCAACAAGTTGAGACCAGCAGACTGTTTCTTTTAAATGCTTTGATAATTTGTGGTGTTTTTCCCAAAATCACACGGTCAAATATTTAGACGCCACTCCCTCACTGACCGTGTGTGTGTATCAGAGCTATGGCAGTAGATTCAACAACATCATCACACACACTTATTTTCCTGCACCTGATCAATTCTCTCACGCACACGTTCTTTCATCAAAGCTGCACTATCACACCCTCCCACACACAATCTACAATATACAATGTACAGTTTGCATGTGTGCACTTACATGTTCACGTAGAAAAATTGCAAACTTGTCCACACACTTGCTAGCAAACGTGCAAAGTATTTTTAGATGCACTGATACAAAACACAAATGAGAAAAAAAAAAAAAACAGATTTTTTTTTCGGTTTGCTGGTAAACGCTCGTGTTGCAAGTGTTTACAAGTCAGGAAGGACCAAAGGGGGAGAAGGTGTTAGTTATCTGAACCAAAGTCAAAACAACAAACAGAATGACAGAATTAAAGAATGAGGCGAGTTACAAGTGTGAAAAGGAGGACGTGAAGATGTGAAGACGTGCACCAATATAAAACTGTGATGAATAAATTCAGAGCTCAACTGCTTTTAGACAGAGAGGAGCCGGCGTCGAGGCCGGAGCTGAGAAACGTCCGACTCAGAGAGGATAAATCACATTTTTCTTTTTCTTTCTGTCGGTGATAATATCGCCTGCATGCTCCACCCACAATGCCAGTAAGTAAAATCTAAGTGATTGTTATTTTCCTACCGGTACACTGAATGAATTTTTAAGGTTTTCAGGAGGTTTGCCCAGTTCAAACTGAATCATCTCTGTTTGAACCAACTGGAACCACAGAGAGATGACAGATGTTGGAGGAATAAAGGGAGGTTGGTGATGATGGTGGTGGTACCCCACTCTGTCTGAGTCATAGCAGTGGTGGAAAACCAGGTGGGCCTGAACTCACCAAACAAACTGGAAGTTATGACTCTAACTTATATTATCTGGTCTTTTCTTTCTTTCTTTTTTTTTTTTTGTTTTTTAAGAAATTGTGAGCTTCCTTTAAACAAGGTGCAGCAGAAGTAGAGGCTGCTCTTGTTTTTCAGTGCAGATATCTGCAAAAAATATCTGCTGTTATTAGTGAAAGAAATAGGCATCACACACACACACATACATACACGAGTACCAACAAGACTCAATTAAGTCGGTGCGTGGGTGTAGCAGGGAACATATTTTTAATTTGACACAGTGTTGTGTTTGCTGTGTAGGCAGAATTCAGAAGTGGTTTTCTTTTTCTAAATAACTTCACTTCTCTTCCTACTTATGCCGCAGAAATCCCCAGGATATATATTTATATATACGTTGCATATGTGCATGTGTATTTTTTTTAAAAAAATGTTTTTAATCTTCCACCATCTCTGAGGAGAAACATGAAGAGTCAGATTGTCAGCAGCTCTCTGAGGTTAAAGTGGATATCACAGGTGTGTTTTGGCAGCAGTTTGATTCCAGAGTCATTTGATTTTTTTTTTTTTTTCCCCCGTTTGTACTTTTGCAAACTGCTTTTTGTTAAAGTCGAGATAAGGTCCTGAATCAATAGGAAAAAAAAAACATCAAGCAGTGCAACCTTTTAACATTTGTTACTGTTTTGATGAAACACTTCAAAATGATACAAGAAATTACTCAAACTGCCGATCTTAACAGATTTAAAATTAGATTAAAGCCTTCACCAGGTCTGATGTTGTAAATAAGATCCTAATCTACCACCATCTGTGCTGGCATGAGTCAATTTCAAGTCAAGACTGAGGAGTTTATAAAAATTGGTTAGACATTTGAGATAAGATGGCCATTATCAGATTTGAGGGCATTTTTTTTTACAAGCAGTGACTAATTAGTATAGTTTCTTTTTTTCTATCTGATCAGAAACTCTAAACCCACACACTCTAAACCCTCGTTGCTCTTTGAGCTGAGCTGAGCTGATCAATGTGTGGAGAGATAATTCTCCACATCATGATATGGGGATGGAGATCGGCCTCCGTCAAGTCTGAGAGGTGAGGCTGAATCTAAAGCGGGTTGCCATGGTGCGAGTCGACCGTCCGTGTTTACGCTGCTGGAAATAGAGCTGCTCCGTCAGAGCGGGTCCCTCAGAGAGAGAGAGGGAGTCATGACACATCTTGTGTGAAATGGTGTGATTTTGTTCACTTCAGTTATCTAAAAATATGAAGCTCCTTCAGTCTGAAGTGGAAGGTGAAAAAAAAAAACAGTTGCTCGTTGGAGTTTCATGTATCTAACTTCTAATAAACGAATAATCAGAGGTTATAATATTTGGATAATCAGTTGTAATGACGCCGATTATGATAATTACATAATGAACCTGCCTTTATTCGCCTCCCCGCTTCCTCCCTCTCCTGCAGGGTGAATCTGGCTCTGGCCTACACCGAGTTAACGGAGGAGTTGGGGCGTCTCCAAGCTCTGAGCTCCAAGCAGACGGAGATCCTGAGGAAGGCCTCGCAGGAGCAGGCCAGTCCAGGTTAGCATCTGCTACTAATGAATACTGAGGATTCACAACGTGGAGAAACTGGGGCAGCGTCTTCTCTTGGAGATGGAGAAACTATTCATCATATAGTTTCTGTATCTGAGTAAAAGCAGGATGCTGCATGTGTAAAAAAAAAAAAAAGTGTAAATAACGCATGAAAATGGGCCTTATTGTTATTGATGCATGTGTTTTCAGAGCTACATAACTTTAATGGGCAGCTTTTTACTTTCTTTCTTCGGTTAACGTCAAATACGGTGACTATATCAGTGCAGGTCTCTGTTTTTTCACTGCATCCGCACAAATGAATCGAAAACGACTCATGGTTGTGATTTATCGCTACTTTTTTCTCACTTCAGGCTGAAAGCAAAGACACATGACATGTTTTAGAGAGTACAACTTTACAACAAGTGTTAAACAGTAGCAACACCTTTCCCTTCCTGCACACACACACACACACACACACACACACACACACACACACTCCGTTAAAGTCTCACAACTGTGCTGTGATGACTGAGCTACCACAAACCAAAAACAAGAAAAAGAAAAAGTTCGTCAGGCTGCGTCTTTGTACGAACTGGAAAACTAGTTTTGTGTAAATCTTAAACTTCTTCAAATCTTCAACACAGAAACTTCATCTCGACCTTTTCTCTCCGTTCATGTTGTGTCACGTTAATCAAGAAAATGTGACTGCAGCTACACTTCAGTTTAATTAGTGACAGAGTCGTGCGAGTGATACGACTGCTCTTCAGCCATTTTTAACAACAACAACAACAAACACTTTTTTTTTAAATTTTATAACAAATCGTTGAAATAATCAGGAAGGTGGGAATTAACGTGGAGATAGAAACGTGTCTCCTGGGCTTCGTGTTGTAAGAACGAGCCTGAACCCGGCTCAGCGTTCGGGGGCATCGACATTTCAGATCAACAAAACCACCCCCTCCATTTTAACACCTCAGCCAAGCTGCTATAAATGATGTTTCCTCTTTGAAATGGGAAGTAGAGCTGAAGTGGCAACTGACTCATCATCCTCATCATCATCGTCTTTATATCTTGTAATTACAGGAAACACTACAGTAGCTCTTGTGCTTTTATCTAATTTTTTTTCAAAAATGTAGAGATAAACAAAGCGTTCTAAGAAGTCATTTGTTCTGTGCCATAAATGTCGAGCGATTAGCATCTTCAGCTACAAGAAGAAACGAGACGATAAACACCACAGGGAGCAGTTTAGAGCCGAGCGTAATACAAGTGATGAACCAGTGACATTTTCCTCTGCTTGTACTGGAAATGTCAGCAGCCAGATTTATATAACTGGTAGTTTTGGTTTCATTATTCTGCGTGAGTAAACTATTTTGTCATTAACCCTGATGCCGGGCATGGTCAGGGCCTGCCCCAAACACAGCAGCATCTCCGGTTTCCTTGAAGACGCTGCATGTACGTTTCTGTTGACGCTGCAAAGCTACTGGAGTTACAGTAATGCACATGATTATTATATAAGTATTTAAACAAATCCAGATGTGATTAAAATGGAGACAAAATACAAAATATCGCATTAACCGTTTAAGAATTACAGACATTTTTATACGTCGTTCTCCATTTTCAGGGGCTCAAACAAAACAAGTAAAACAAAAATTGATTCTCTGTCCAAATACTTCATGTTGGGCCCAACTGTAGCGTGCTAACAAGCTAAAAAGCTAACACTATCACAGGTTGGTCAGTGTAAATGTAACAATGATTGAACTAAAAACTTTGTAAGGAGGCCTAAAAGGTCAAAAGGTCAAACTCAAACCAAAAGGTCATGAAATGTTAAAACTGCTCTAATCTTTGTGGTTATCTTGTGTTTCCTCAGTCCAACGCTCTCCCATCCACCACCAGCGTCACTCTCCAGTGTCTCAGCGCCACTCGCCCATTTCCCAACGCCACTCTCCGGTCCCTCCACCTCCTCACCACTCTCCCATCCAGCAGAGACGTTCCCCGGTGCTGCAGCGTCTGTCTCCAGACATGCACCGCCGCTCGCCGCTGCTGGACGTCAACGACGGCCCGGCGTCGTACTCCTGCCGGCCGCCCAGCCAACACCTGAGGGCCAGCTTCCAGGGCCGCCGCAGTTACTCGGAGGTCGCCGACCCCTCGGCGTACCAGTGCCCTCCTCGTTTCTCTCTGGACCCTGTTTCCACGCTGCCCAAACCGCGGCCGTATGTGGAGGGTTACCCTAAACAACCGCCCCAACACGTGGGCTCTCCTCACGGTGGACTGCAGCACCGGGGCTCGGCGTCGCCCCATCAGGGTGGCGTGGGAGGAGGAGACGGTGGCCTCGGGGAGAGCTCCATGCGCCACTCCAGAGAGATGCCGTTCCCGCTGTCAGAGGTGGCTCACCTCCATTTTGAGCCTCCTCCTCCATCCACGCCAGCGCCGCAGCCTCCGCAGTCCTCGGAGGACGAGGAGGAGTGGACCTGTCCACATCCCATCAGCCCTCCGCGGACGCTGGGCGTGCTCTCTGCCGCCGTGCCCAGCGGCGTCATGAGAGGCCCGGCGTCCTGCTCCGCCTTCCCCATCCCTCAGAGGCCCAACACGCTGAGCTGCCACCCGCAGCCCGGATACATGTCGGCGGAGCACGCTCAGTCCTGGCCCTCAATCAACGTGAGTCAAAACATCAAACTTTTATTTCAAACAGACGCTGTGAATATTCAGCAGCGAAACGTTTGCGCCAACGTGCGCAGTTACTGCAGCTGTAGCTGAACCACTTCACAAAAAAAAACCAACTCTTTCCACTGAGTTGTTTTTTTCACACACTGAATGTCACAATCATCTCAGGGCATCTGTCCTCACTGAGTCTCTTCCTGCTTCCAAGTTCCTTTAAAAGAACAAGAAATACGAACATTTGCTTTGTTTCTGAGAGCGAGGTGAGAAGATTGATATCGATCTTATGACTGTGCAAACAGAGTTAGCTTAGCTTAGTATAAAGGGTAAACAGCTTCTGTGGCTTAAAGGTTTTTATAAAAATATGTTTAATTACAATTTAACTTCAGCAGATTAGTTAACGTGTCCACAACAGCGATAAATCGCAGTGATGAAAAGCTGCAGGCGGAGGTGTGACGGGTCAATAAAAACGTCATCTTTGACACTTCACGACCACTTTTCCTGTTTCCTAACAACCATGTTGGTTTCACGATGATGATGATGAAGGTTCCCTCCACTTTCAGGGGAAATCCAAATCAAAGTCTGTTTACAGGTGTTACCACAGTCTTTATGTGTGGAAAAATATTTCACTCGTTTACGCAAACGATTCGACGCTTAGAGAAAATATTGTTTTAATTTTATTATATTAATTTTTCTATTAATTCTGGCAACAAAAAACTTCACAAATTATATCAAGAATTATCTCTATAATTATTATTATTATTATATTTATATTATTATAGTTGCAGCTGCCGTTATTAAATAATTTAAATATTATAATAAAATAAGTGTTTATAATAATTAAAACAACAGATAAATCCCCTCAGACATGTTTTTCTGCACATATTGTTTATACAATAATATATTTTAGGTTTGTTTTAATTAAGGAACTGCCTTTGTCTCTAGAACATCTCTGTTTCATTGTGATACTATTCTGATACCATCTGTCATTATTATTTGTTCCCTTTTTTGGTTTTGATGTTTTATGTTTCTTGTTTTCTCATGAACCACAAAGGTTACAAGATGAGTATTTCATACTGGCAAAAAAAAAAAAAAAGAAGAAAAGAAGAAAAGATATGAAGTAGAAATTAGAGAAGCTAATTGTTCTAATTTCAAAACTTTGAGAAAACACCCGTGTGTGTCATTGTGAAGCAGCAACGTAAAGATAACGACGCTAACACACACGTGTCTAAGTTTATGAGTCAGTCGTGAAGAGTCGGTTGGTGAATTTTTATGGCAAATATAAATTAAACCAACTCAGATTTTAAAGGTTGAATTTGATATTTGTTTATTTATTTATTTATCTGTGTAAATTTTGTGATTGAGAAAAATTGCAACCAAAATTTACTGAATGGAGAAACTCCTCTACAAGGTTAAATTACTATTTTTGTCAAAACAAACACATCTTTTCCTGCAGGAATCATATATATAATATATACAATTATATATTTATAACAATCTGAACCTGTCGGTGGTAAAAACAGGAATATTTAGTTTTAGTTGCTATTGAAAACACGAAATAAGACAAGAAATAATACTGATGTTAATCTTCTTGTTTCACTCAGAAAGACAGCAAAAAAGTTGCAATTTGTGATGTGGATTAAGGAGATAATCTGGATTATTTTGGGAGAAATTCCTGTTTTTTTTTTTTTTTTTCGTTACTACGAGTGTGTGTCTGGGAGCAGGAAGCTCAGTGAGTAGTGATGTAACTCTGCTGCCTCCCACAGTCTGACTAATATGATCCAGTGAAGCGAGTATGTTGAGGACCACCTGTGGTTTTTATGCTGCAGTCTAATTCTCTCTCTCTGTGTGTGTGTGTGTGTGTGTGTGTGTGTGTGTGTGTGTGTGTGCAGCTCTGGATGGAGACCGAGGAGAGCGACATGCGGAGCTGCCCTCTCTGCCAGCTGATATTTCCCGTCGGTTACCCAGACGATGCCCTCATCAAGCACATCGACTCCCACCTGGAGAACAGCAAGATCTGATTGCCATGGCAACCAGCCCGAGTGCACACACACTCTCTCACACACACACACACATATATACGTGCGCTCTCCTCTTATATACAGATTATATAAGAGATCGGCAGAAGCTTCGTACAAATTGAAAGTCACACACGTCGAATCACATCGAGGTGTTTCTGTTTTTCTGATAGTTAGAGATGCAACATGGCACACGAGGGACCCACGGAGCGACGGGTCCTTCAACACGGGTCCGTCCTGGATTTGTGAGTCCACATGCAGAGTCCTGGACCCTGATCTGCCTCCTGACAGACTTGAAGCTCTGCCTGTATAATCACCGGCTCTTGGTTGCTGCTGTTCCGTTGTGAGTCTTGTTGTGTGGTTTTTCAGACAGTTTCAGGTGTTGTTTTTTGCTTCGCAGTGTTCAGTACACTTCAACACACACCAAGTACACTTGAGCAAAAAAAAAAAAAAAAAAAAAAAAAAAAAAGGCAAGAGGCAAGCTGGTGAAGTTCAGGAACTCTGCATGTTGAAAACACAAGTCAGTTTCAGTGACGATCAGGGAGATCTGAGGCGACGTCTTTTTGACTAATCTCACCACTTAGCTTTAAATACTGTACACCTGCTTGGAAATTTTCTATCTCTTTCACACACACACTGATACACTACTACAGTATAATCTACAGAGGACTCTGCAGTTAAGTGCCAAGGTCAGGGACGTGGTTGGTTGGAGACGAGGGAGTTCAGGGTGCGACGTCGCTTCACTTCTTCACTTTCGCTTTTCTTAAAATAAAAAAAAAAAAAGTCCGTTTTCAGTGTCAGTTATTATGAAATTATATTAAAAAAAAAAAAAAAAAAAACATTCCAGTCTCATGTTTCATTAACCGACATGTGATTTGGAGAACACGAATGTGAAAGTGAGTTTGCAGTTTTGTGGATGCCCTGCAGGGCGGGGCCACTGACGTGAGCCAGGAGCCAGATTTTAAGTCACATTAAACCTTTATGCTTGCAGCCTGTTCACAAATCTAAGTATCTTAGCACTTTAAGTTAGTATAGCCTATACAATGTATCTGTTTTCAGCCCCCATATATATATATATAAATATATATATATAATATATATATTTTCCATGTATAATTTACTATTTATATTGTCTCTGTAAGGCAAAAAAAAAAAAAAAAAATGTGAAGATATATTTTTGCAGATGTCGACGCACCACATGTTTCTCCCATGTGCTCGCTTGCACAATGATGTAAATAAGAGGAATCAAAGATGGAAACTTTTTTTTTTCTGTATAAAAGACTTTAAATTATCAACTGGGATTTTCTTCGGTCTTCCTAAAGATCTGACCTTCGACAAACAACAACACAAACACTCAAAAAAAAAAAAAACAGCAACAACAAGAGTTTGATGTCACGACTGCCCAGACCGCCCAACAAAAACCAACACAAACAACCTGACAACAACATGCATGAGATGAAGACTTTGAGCTGCTGTGAGGTTTCTAACGTTCTGTACTGTATTTCTATCCGACGCCACAAACTACATCTGTGAGCAGCAGCGTTTTCTCTGCAGGGTTTAAGTAAAGACAATAACCTTTTGTTTTTTATTATTATTATTATTATTATTATTGATACGTTGGTTTTAGTTTCATCACAAGTGGAATCTTGTCTCGAGATCTGTTTGTGAAACTTGAACCTTTGTTTTATTTCTTTTCTTTTTTGAAAAAAAGGGGAAAAAAAAAAAAAAAAAAAAAAAAAAATGAAGTTACACTGATGTCAGCTAATCTGAGGCTTTCAGTTACATGTCGGTTTCTGATGTAGGGGACGTCCCCGCTCACCCACTCATGCTTTTAAACTGGATTTAACTGAGGAAGATAAAATGCGGTAGATTAAGTGTTTGGCTGCGGCAGGAAGACGACACAGGACAAAAAAAAAATGTATGAAAACACCAAAACTCTTCAGAAGCTACGGAGGCGACGCTTCATATTATTTTCCAATGTAGGTCAATGAATTTTTGATTAAAGGATAATTCTGGTTTATTACCACTTTGATTTTCTATGACTGTTAATGACTGTTAACAGTCACAAGTCGCTCTTATCACTTTTCACTCAATAAAGAGGAAAAACATCTCTCCCTCTCATTAGCTCTTTAGCTAAGTTCTTTGTGAAGATGTTTATTCTCCAACAGACGAGATAAATAAAAGTTGAAAAGATGCGACAACAAACAAACAAACAAACAAACAAACACGTCATCAGAGCTTCTTCGTCTTCAGCTTTGATCAAAGTTCAACTAAGTTAAAGAAACTGAAGTGGCCATTTGTCCAGAAAAAACAAATTAAACTTTAAACCAAACATAATCAACAGGCCACTGATGCACCATGGTGATGTGGTTTGACGCAGGCAAAAGAAGATAAATGTCCAATCCTGATTCTTGTGTTTTGTTATGATTTATTTCCAGATTAATTAAACAAACAAAAGAACAAAGAAAATCATGGCTGCTGGTTCCTCCCTAGCACTGGTAAAAACCATGTGCCACCCAGGTGCATGCTGGTCCTCAAGGTGCCTGCCTACCTAAGTAACTTCAGGTGTCCACAGTGTGACCCAATTACCAACAAATAAACAAAAAAATTAACTATACAAATCTAAATATCCTAAACAAATAATCAACAAAGAATATCACAAACTCTAATCTAAATAAAACAAACACTTAAATTAATCAAAGTTACTCATAATTAGCAAATTAAATTTACAACAAAAATCAAAAACAAAGACTAACTCTACGAATAGCTCCTACAAAACAAAGTCAAGTCTCGATTTCTTCGTTCTTACAGAATCTTACAGACTCTGTTCATCCTGAGACGCAACAATGTATCTTTTTTATTTACAACAAAAGACAGAGGAGACCTGTCAACGTATGAAACATCCTGATGAGTTCAGACGCCAACAGCTGGAGTCCAGTTACACATCCAGATGTTTAGATCTTATCTGGTTTTATCTGGTTTTATCTGGTCGTCCTGCTGCTTCTCTGACTTTCCTCCTTTTCTGTTTCCACAGAAAAGTTCAGCTCGTCCTTCATTTCTTTTATTTGTGCGTTCAGTTATTATATATTATTATTTCTCGTTAGACAGTTTGAAGGCATTTCCCATCATCCACATGAACTTGAAATGAAATTAACATATGACTGAAGTGATCAGATGAGGTCGCCGCCGCTTCATTGCTCCGTCATGGTTTTTATTGTTTGCTTCGGTGACCCAAGTAAAAGTTGAAGCGACGCTCGACACCTCCACTGAGCAGTTTCCTGGGGGAAACCCTGAAACCTGCGACGAACTTCAGCAGAAAAATGATCATGTTCAGAGAAATCTCAAAAATAAACAGAAGTACGTGACGTTTTCCTCTCACTCTCCTCCAGGCTGGTTCATGGTTCCATCCACTTGCTGATTTCACTCACTGATAAAAGTGAAATAAACTGGAATTATCCTTCATATGAATAATAATAAAGACGGTGCAGAGATACGCGACCATTCAAATTCAAACCAACGAGGGCTTTAATGACTATTCTCTTCTATATGTATGTTCCTATATCACTCTGTGTACAAATATTTAAAGCTGTGTACAGGCAGATATTTTGCAAGTGTGTAAGACTAAAGCAACATGTACTCTTTTATTCAACAACTTCAAATTGGAGTGTCTGTAAATCAGTATATACATAGAAAATCTTATCTACGACCACAACCACACTTTTCCTCTCTTTCTCACAAAGTAGCAGTTTGTCCTTTTTAGTCGATCAAAATATCCAACTTCACTTTGACAGATTTTCAACAACAAAACAAACAACGTGAACGGACTGACTGACTGACTGAGTGAATGTCTGAAGGTTTCAGTTGTTTTAGAGGCGAAGAAAGAAAGAAAGAAGCAAAGTTTTGATGAATGTGTATGAAGTAGTTGTTGATGATGTGATGATGAAATGTGGCAGCATGAACAGAAAATTGTGTTTGGCAATTTTTTTTTTTTTATTTGTCTGAGAATTTCTTGTTTTTCGTAAAGGAAATGAAATGTGCAGCGGTTTAACGGTTTCACATAAAATACGTACTTTGTGCATCACACCCACAAACAAACAAATAAAACAGTTTGTTTGTTTGTGAAAATTGTGGCTCATTGTTTTGGGACGTTCATCAACTACAAGCTGTCGGCCGACAGCAGCAGCAGCAGCAGGACGTCGCAGTGAAGAGCTCAAAATGACGAACACAGGTGTTAGTTTTATTTCACGTCGTCGTCGTTTTCTGCACCATCACTCAAACTGTGCTGAGGTCCATCGAGGAAACGTTTTCTTTTTCTTTTTGTGTTGTTTTTTTTTAACAGAAAAAAAACTTCAAATCTGAATCTTTCTCGTCTGTTTTTCCTTCTTTTTTTTTTTTTTTTTTTTTTGTGTCCTGGCAGTTAAACAGCCTCCTCTGTTTGTTTACTCAGGAGATTCACACAAATTTATTATTATTATTATTATTATTATTAATATTATTATTAGTTTTTTGTCTTTATCATGAGATTTCACTCAAAAATTTTCCCTCAGATTTACTCAGGAGATAAAACGTCGAAGTCCAACAGAGTCACGGCTCTTTGTTTCAGACCTCAGCACCAACCGACTCCACTAACACTAATGACGAGTAATGTGGACTGTGTGTGTGTGTGTGTGTGTGTGTTTGAGAGTGTGTGTGAGTGTGTGTGTGTGTTTGGTACAACACTGCTACTGCTGGCATTCAACTACTTTACAAGTGTGATAAAAGAAACACGATGACAACAGAGATACATAAAGAGTCACTTTTACTTTCTCTCTTTCTCTGTCTGTAAATACTCAAATAAATAAACTGGAACTTGCACTGAAACACGACTTCAGCTCGTTGATTTTATTTATATTCTTGTTGAAATACTAAATATTGTTGATTTAGAATCAGAAACATCTTTTAAAACAAATCAGTTTGGTGTTTTATTAGTTTTTAAAAGATGTTTCAAGTTAAATATTGTGGCTCAACACACTCATAAAATCAGCGTCATTTTAAAACTGAAATGTTTAGTTATTAACAAACATCAGTCATAACTCACCAGGTATAATCTCTACAACTATGTGTTTCTGTCGTTGTATCGTGTTTGTTTCAATCAGCATCAAACGTCTCATTGATCATAAAATTTTACTTTATTTAAACCGATTTCACGTTTAATTAATAACAATGTTACAAGAAGCTGAAAATATTAATTTTTTTTAAAAATTGTTTCACTTTATTGTTGTTTGTTTGTTCGTTTGAAACATAAAAACACTAAATAATTTCACAGTTTATTGATTAAAACTCTTGAATTTTATCAGTTTCATCTTGTTTTATCAATGATTTATTTACATTTATTACACATTTTATCCATAACTTATTCAAATTCATAAATAATCAGTTGTTGTTGCTGTTTTTTCTAAATTAAAAATGATTGAAGTCACATCAGTCAAAATCTGTAGATCTTCAATATTTACACACAAACTAATCAAAACATCAGATGATAAACTCGTCCTTTTGTTTGTTGTTTGTTTATTTTTATTTATTTTTTTGTTTTTTTGTTTTGTTTTGTTTTGTTTTGTGAAGATCAGATCATGGCCTCCCTCCTTCAAGCTCAGAGCCAGGCTTCTGCTTCTTACCAAGTTTGTTTCCTACATCTGAAGCTCTGTGCCGCTAACCTCAATGCACAGCCTACCTCAGGAAAAAGCTGAAATGCACCCACCCATCCGGGGCCACGAAACCACAAAACATGTACGAGAAGCAACAAGCAGCTCAAGAAACCACACGATGACAGTCAATAAGTGATGAAAAGCTGCACTTTCTGCTCCCTGATCAAAAACAACGAGTCCACATGCAACACACACACACACACACACACACACACGCAACACAGTGTCACACACATGTGCACAGTTCTTAGAAGTCAATGACTTTTTGTCATTTCTTCATTTCCACTAATCGTCACTACATCACTTCTGGCCTGTTGTGTTTTGGCAAAATGATTTAATGGTTAATAAACTAGATTTGTTGTTGAGTTTTAAAAACGTGCATATTTAAAGTGTTAATTAAAGTAATAAAGTAAAGTTATTGTATCAATATTGTTTCTGCACATGTAGAAGAAGATTTAAAGAGTTAAATATGTCATAAAATTTACAGAAAACTAAGATGTTTTTATTTTTTATTTTTATTTACACTCATGAGATTCATTCAGAGACAAAAATAATAAACCACTGTGGGGTTTTCTCTCTCTCTCTCTCTCTATATATATATATATATATTCATATATACATATATGCGGTTCAAAAACATACATGACATAAACATGCATGTATCATTCTTCTATGTTGTGGTGCGTCAACACATCACTCGCTCCGAGTCGCTGCAGGACCCTCAGCAACTTCTCTTTTAACACAAGATGCATCCTGTTGACTGCAGATATGCTCACGTCTACTTCTGTTCTGACAGACGTGAATATTTCTGCTTAAACGAAACACAGACTGTGTTGTTCATATTAATATGAATGAATGAAGGTGGGATTTATTTGGATTTTAGATCCAAAGAGTGAAATATTAAAAAACTTGTTCTGGCTTCAACAGGTGACAGGAACATTATAGTTTTAGAGAGAGAAAAAAAAAAGTAACACTTAATGAGGGAGAAAGTAGAAAAGCATCACATGTCGGTTTGAGTTTCACTTCATAAAAAAAAGAAAGAAAGATAATCATCTTATGTGGAAATTAAGTTAAATTAAACCAAATTGAGGCCGGGGGTGAAAGATGTTTCACAAAACTTGAGTCACGTTGAAGTTAAAATGTGTTAATGGACGATAAGAAAGTTTGTTGCATATTTGATCTTGATAAGATTTTTTTTCATCATTCACACTTATTACAGTTTTAAACATGTGCTCTGAAGGTCTACGTGTATTTCTGGGACACTTTAGTTCGGTTTATAAACAGATGATTAGTAATTCTATATCTTTTTTTTTTTTTTTTTGGTTTGACAGAAAGTGAAAATCTTTCTAAACCTGTTTTGGTTGAGAAGAGAAAAGGTATCACTACCATCGTCATCATCCTCATGAACTGAAACTCTCCATTTGCTGGTGAAGACAAACACGTCCCAGTTCTGGTGTAGTTTCCACGTGGGGGAGTGTTTCTTTAGCCCACTAGATGGCCACATAAACCACACAAACCACAGAACTTTACCCTACTTCACTTTACCCCACTGCAGCTTCACAGAGCCGTGTTTACATGTTGATCATCAACCATTTACAGTGAAACAAAAAGGGAAACAACCTCCAACTCATTCACTTCTACAGTCAGTCTATTTGATACAAACTAAAGAACTGTAGTTGTATTTTTATCTCCGGAAAGTTAAAGTTGAAACATTCAAATTGTGAAGGAAATTTGACGATGATTCATCTCTAAAATAAATCTACATTCACTTTCCAAAACATGTCGTTACTTTCAAAAAATGTCCATACTTGTGAAAAAGCACGAGTCCTTGATTAGACATTTGTTTCAGTCACAACTTCACAGCTGAAAAAATGTTTCCAAAGAACATTTAACCTGGTTTAAATATCTTCCCCGACCACAAATGTCCACTGATCTTCATCCAAAACATGAACAAACTTTCCAAAATAACCAAAAGATTTCCAGATTTCTGAAAAGATAAAGTCACTCTCAGAAAATGTCCACATTTTCCAAAAGTATCCAGACTTCTGTCTTAAAAGACTTTCACTGTCAAGACGTGTCTTTACTGTCTCACCGTTAAAGATCGGTTAAGTTTCACTGTCGTAAAGATGTCCTCACTTTTTCCAAAGTTTGAGATTTTTTAACTACCAACTTTTATCACGTCAAACCTATTGATCGCTTATTTTTAGACACAGTTGTCATCATTAACTTGTTACTTTGTTACTGTGGTGATATAAATAAGAGTTTTTTTAAACAGAGACTCTGTTTATTCAACAGAGACTCAGCTGCATCTTTGAGCTGATGTTGAACTCATGTTGACTTCTCTGCAGCATTTTGTGGTTTGTTGACTGAAACACGATGCAGAGGAAGCGACTTTACTATTTTTCTGCGCATCAACCATTTTCCTCTCTGACATTCGCTGGATGTCATCTCAGTCTTTCAGCTCACAGAGTCTCCAAGCACAGAAGTAGTGAACTGATTGAAAGGTCAAGCAACACAACTACAACTACAACAACAACTACAGCCCCGGTATCAACTGGTGCGTGACATTTCCCTTTAGGTGACTGAGCGATGTTACTGTATCTACAGTGACGACGCCGCATCAGACACAGATTCACCACTTGCTGGTGGAGTAGGAATCAGCGCCGGTGTTCCACATGCTCCACTGACGACATGTTCATTATGTCGACTGGCAGCAGGCCCGGGCCAGAGATCGAAACCCTCCGTGGTTTGTGAGTGAGTGAACAAGCAAAGCAAAAAAAAAAGAAAGAAAGTAGATACAGTACAATGACCTACATTCACCCACACACATTCATATACAGAAAGAAAATACCTGCACACACACTCTTCTACGCTCTAACACTCCCGAATCATGTAATCTGCAGCAGTAGAAGAGGCGCAGTGAGAGTCAGTACGAACCGGTGACCTGCATTTGAACCGCTGACCTCTGTAACTCACCCATATTGATGGCACACGCTCACAACACAGCGCTTCAGCAAGCAGAGCGTGGCCCCAGGGACTGTAGGCATCAGAGTGGAGGGAAGGGGTGGGTGGATGGATGGATGGATGGATGGATGGATGGATGGATGGATGGATGGATGGATGGATGAATTGTGGATGGATGGATGGATGAATTGTGGATGGATGAGTTGTGGATGGATGACAGACAAGTGAGTTAAAGTGTTTCGGTGGAATAACGACGAGACAGACAGAGCAGGGATGTTACACCCAGTAGGAAGGTTTCATTGGCTGCTTATCCAACTGTCCTACGCTGAAATATTTACATATGTATATAACCTGAGGCCACAAGATTTGTATTGTAAATTGTTATTATCTTAATCCAAACCATGAGCATTAATCTGCTGCTTTAACAAACCATCTCCAGTCTTGTAGTTTCAGATCGGTGGTGTCCAGATTTCTCAAATTACAATTTTCATCTAACAACACAGTTAAATGCAAACACAGGCAGCAAAAAGACCTATAATTATTATTTTTTCTAATTAATTAGAGCAGTGAAAGTTTCACATCACAGACCAACAATACTTCCCCAACTATATCAATAACAACATTAGATGAAGATAGCACTGGCAGTTTTCTCCTAAAATCAAATCTGATGGCGGTTCCTCAAGAGTTTCAACTATTGTGTTTAAAAGATGATGCTATGATACAATCACAGAGCGATGAGACGGGCCTGGGTCTGGGTAGATTTAATATTAATTTATCCATCTCTGGAGACTCTCTTATGTTTGACGCTATACTTCTTGTATCTTTTCTGGATGGTAAACAAAATGGCTGTTAATGCCAATGTTGGGTTTTTGACAGTAGTCAAAACTTGCATAAAAAAAAATCTATTTAAAATGCTACTGTCACTTGCAATCAAAAAAAGGATGAAATGGGCTTGGCCTGGGTTAGCATGCTAGTTAGCATGCTAACTTCAGTAGAAGCAAAATACAGCTATAACAGCTGTTATTATCTTTAAAAAAATTTTTTGCAAATTGGTTCAAAAACTAAATATTTTATGTGGAAAAAAAATTTATGTGGAAATAAATCCAGGCTCTAAAAAAGTCTGTTTTCCGTTTTATCCTAAGTTATCCTAATCCTAAGTATCTGAAGTTCTTCCACAAAGAAACTGATAAAACTATTTCTTAAAGATCAGCTTAGTGTACACCACATTTCTGGAGACCTAGTGACTCCATATCATGTGACCTCTCCTGGACCCTACAGAGTGGCTGACCCACAAACATCAGGGGTGACACAGAGGTGAGCCATCGTCTCCATGAATCATTCATCCTTCTAAGTGTAATTGTCTAATTTTGCATTAGTGTCACGCTGTAAAGCTTAAGACGTTTTTCTGCAATCCAGTATGAAACATTTAGCTTCATGCAGCGTCTGAATACAACTCACACATTCATGTTAGCATGTTCTTATCTGTAACACATTATCCATTATGGATTACGGCACTCAGTATTAGGCTGGAGCTCTTCTAAGAGGTGCCGGTTTTTACTGTCAGCTCTGCCTTCTGCTTTAATATTTGATCAAGACCAGGCAGCCACTGGAGCACCACAAGGGGCTTCACTGGGGGTATCCACCCACATGAAATGGCTTGTAGATGCCCGACACACACTTCTAGTCAGTTCACTTTGTCCTACTGACATGGAAGAAATGACCTTTATAAAAGCAGTCAGCTTTAGTATCATATCTGCAGAGATCACACTGGTGGTTGATGGAAACGATAGTAAATGTTAACATGGCGTTACTGCAAACTATGAGCAAAACATACACACACTTCATCTCACATTTCAATCTGGAGAGGGTGAAAAAAAGGCTACAGCTGAAGTGACTCAAAAATTTCCCACAGGGATGCGTTCCAGGTCCAGTTTTATTCAGTCCAATACTGTATGTGATGTTTTTAGTGTTAAGACACTGCTGAGACCTAATCTGAATATTTTCCTCCATTTTTTCTACATGGTCATATTCTAGTCATATTACTTTTAAGTCCAGCTCACAACCATAATGCCATTTCTACATCTAGTGATTGATTCCTTGATTTAATAGAAACCTTGGACAACAACTAGGATAAAGGTCGGTTGTGTTAAGTTGAAATAGACGTGGCCTGATCTGATTGTTTCAGCTAATTGGATTGGAAGCAAGAAAATGAAAAATATGAAGTCTCCCCAATTTCCAGAGCTTCAATTGGGAGGTTTCAAACAGATCTGGACTTTGGGTTCCAGTTCATCCCAAAGTTTTTTAGGTTTCAAGACTTTGAAGACCACTCAAGTTCTCTGAAAACCATTGACCAACTGACCAAAACTATTGTCAATATCTTGGTAAAAACAGTTGGTAATCTCAACGTGCGCTGCAAGACCAAACAATGACAAACAGTCCGTGTCCACAGACCTTTGGCCATGTATTGAATTCAAAAGCTCCAGGCTGATCCTCACAAGGTTATTGTAAAGGCCTGAAATAACAGAGTGTGTATCCTAATTCATTTTGCTCCAAGTATTCTGGCAGCTAAATGTGCCAAGCTTCCAAAACAAAGAGTCTTGCTTCAGCTTGGACTCAGATCACTCGCTCTGCTGTTCAAACATACTCAATACAAACCATCCCAATTAATCTCTGAGCCAAACAAATGGAGGCAGGTGCTTGAGAATCTGCCAAATCAACCATATGGCCCCTAAGGTGGAAGTAACAGGAGTGAGTGCACAGAAGCTTTCATTTCCTCTCAACAGTGAAACATTCAGCTGAGCAGACTACGACCGAGCTGTGGGTTCTGAGGAGCAGATGTGACAAAGGTGTTGTTGCCTCGAGCAGCCCACTTGACCTCGGCCGCTTTGGGTGAGAACGTAACATCGTCTTCCTCAAAAAGTGTTGATCGCATTTTAACACTTTTGGCTTTATTGTCAGTTACAATATGGAGTTGAGCATCACTCTGTTGAAGAGCGAGGCTGCACTGGTTTCCGCTCTGCAGACAGACGTATCTCCGTCTCTGTGTTGTCACAAACATATCGACCCTGTGATTGGTGGGCATATTGCTCGACTCGGGGAGTTTTCGTCATTAGCCTGCGCTGCATGGCAAACGGGTGGTGTGGCCCCTTTTTTTTTCCCTCCCTTACAGGCGGCAGTATCACAGCTCTGATCTGTCACCCTTCGCTTGCCTTAATGTGTGAAAGCAAGACGTGTTGCGCCTATTAGCACTTCTTGGCAAGGCTGGCATGCTGATCCCTCATCCCCGGGGAGCCCAGCAATATGGTGCCGCGTGGTGACCGCCCGCCAGCCCCGGCTCCCGCTGTCACAACACATCACGCATCCCCAACTACCACCGCCACCCACCCTCCTATTCCACCACACCTCCATCACTGTGGCTGGATGAGTGACAGCAGCGCCCAACAGCTAGGGCCACGGGTCCTCCGGGTGAAATGAAAACAAAAACTTTTAGAGCAAAGGGGGCAGTTGAAGTGAGCTATAATTTCAATTACTGAGAATGAAAGTATCACATTCGAATCAATGAAGAAAACTGTGGTTAAAACTGCAGAAGATCTCTGCAGAGAGAAACATCAGGGTCCAACCTGTATAGTTTCAAATTCACAGATGCCAGGAACAATTATGAGGGAAGTACACACGCAAGGCAATTTTGAAACCTCCACTCTTGCATGTAATTGTTTTAAAGTGGATTTTAGGGTATTTATTGGATGACAGAAAATGAGAGAAGATAGAGATGTTACATTCAAACTGTGGGTGTTTCAGTAAGCTGGGAATTTTCAAACAGAGTTAATACTTTTCGTGTGCATGTGAATGGCAATGAGAATGATTCTGAGGTTCACAATTGTTTTGCAGTAATTCCCTCTACTTTAATACTTTAATATTCATCAGGCGACAAATTTAGATTTAGTGACAAAATGAGATAAAAGATGTCAAATGATTTGTCCCTAAACCAACAGAATCACAACAAGTAAAATATTTCGTCTAGTAGTGTCACTATCACCTAATAAAAACAAAACCAAACACAAAAAATCTTCCGTGGAACGATAAAGATAAAGTTTATTCCGTCTCAAAGATATTGACTCTGCATAAATTTTACCGCCCTCTTGTGGCCACATTTGTCTCAAGCAGCTTTGTTGATTACGAGCTGTTGCATCTAAAATTTTGTGATGATAACGTCACTTTTTTCATGTTCATGTAGTTCATGTAGATTGTGAATAATCCTGGGGTCTTTGATTGATGAATAGCTATAGCCAAACATACATTAATAAAACTGCCACTGATTCACCATCAACTGATCTGAGATCAGTTATGATGTTACAAATACGCAAATATGCATGTTGGAAGCTGAGCTAGTTAACTATCCTGTGATTTATCCTCTTTAATCGATATAAACTGGTGATCTTAATATCTCTTCCTGGCGTTGACTTTTCTGTGCGATATCTGCAATAAGTTTGTGCAGCAAACTTCTGATAACGATAAGAAAACGTGCAGCTTAAACTTGAGGTTTGAGTTATTCTCATCATGTAGAGGAACAGGAAGCATGAGGGGAGAGAGGAGGGAGGTATGACATCCAGTGAAGGACCGACGGCCTCATCTGAACTGTGTTTGTTGCAGTTGTTGTCCTGTGTGTGTGTGTGTGTGTGTGTGTGTGTGTGTGTGTGTGTGCACCTGTCCAGTCTCTCTGAAGCTGTGTCACGTACAAGGCTGAGGATTGAATCTCAATATGTTTCTAGTACCGAGTGAAATCTGTTCGACTGAGTGTCCGGCCAGAAACATGAGGTCAAGTATGTTTTTATCAGATTAAAATAAGGAAAAAGACCCTTTTTTATTTAAACAAATCAGATGTTATATGATGTCAGATAATAGATTAGATATAGACCTGTAAATGGTAACTTTTTGCTTAGCATGACTTGCACTATTGTGTTTAGTATACATCCGTCTATATATGATTCATGCATCAACTGGCACAGATTCACCATAAACTTTTAGTCATAATTTCCATTTCAGTCCAAATCAACAGCCATTGTTCAGTTGTGACCTGGTTCCAGATGTTTAACACTCCCACATGAACGACTCATCCAATCATTCAGATAAATCACTGCCAGTTAACCACCAAACAAAAGTTCACTTATTGTTTAGTTTACAACAGAAAACCCCTCTTTACAAACTAACATTTGTAGAAATGAAACAATTGATGGGAAAAAAAATCCCCCGCAGAGGTAGGGACCCACATAGAGCTGAAAGGGTTGGTGTGTGGGATGATGGAAAATATGTTTAATTATGTTTAATAGATTTATATATAAATACAACAAGTAAACAAACAGAAACTGCCAAATATGATATTAATGATGCATTTATGTAACAGTTTCTATTTCATATTCCTAATAAATCTTCCAGTTAATGAAACCAGATGGAGACAGAGGAGATGACTGAACCTTGGACGCGATGATGTGACGATAAGTGGTCTCTGTCTCCGTGAAGACGACGTCAACTCTGAGTCATGAGACTTCCACAGTTGGAGACCACAAACAAACATATGAGTTTGCATCTATACGTGTAAAAACCCACCCCAGTTTCTGTGTTTTTGAATTTGAGTTGATGCACACCTAGTCACATGAGTGACATCCTTCAAAGTTTTCTCAATTTGATCTTTGATTTGCTTTGAAATTTCTTCAGATTTCCTGATCACTAATCAAGTTTCAGGTTGGAATTTGTCAAACAAGCTCAAGGTTCAACTGGAGGTACAGGAACTTTTCAAGTTTGTATCTGTGCACAAGACAAGATTGTTGATGTTGGGAAAAGCAACAAACACCATCTACAAAATCTGTTATCACAGCAGAATCTGAGGTCTGCATCTGCTCTGGCTTTCAAAATGTGTTCACGTTCCGGCATCACAAGCAGCGCTGCGCAACCTCGACCACAAAGCCACGATGTTCACTCTGTTCGTGGCGCTTTGCACGCAGCTGTGTGGTGAAAAGGTCAGTTTATAACGCAGAGAGTTTGGTACATGGTGTGACAGCATCAGTGCATTTTATCTGCCTATCTCCGCCATACCTACACTTATCTCGTCCGTATCATTTATATACATCCTGTCGTAAAAGTTTATACCACACGTTGAGGCTGCAGAGCGGCTGTGACACGGTGGCTTTCACGCCTGTGAGGTGCCTGCTGCACGAAGCTGATCCTCTCTGCCACACCAGCAGCACCCGGCGGGAACGATGTGGCGCTGTGATGCATCGTAGCCCGAGGACCGGCCACGGACGGACAAGTTCTGACCTGAAAATTTAAAATATAAAATAAAAATCCATATGCCAGAGGTGACGTTGGGAAAGTAAAGGATATTTAATCTAAGTGCTGGAAGCAGAGATGTAGAGGGTGGGGGCTATAGGAGGAAACAGGGTGAGCGGAGGTGGGTGGGGTAGCCGGGGTTTGTCTGCTGCTGATCTGTCACAGCTCCACGCCTCGATGGCCATGCTCACATTAACACTGACAAGACAAAGAGGTGACACATCCCGGCCTGCAGGGACCACGGTGCATGGACACGTTCATGCACATGGAGGCATTTACTCACATTCACATCTGCACACATTTATTTACAGTAAAAAAAACAAAAAAAGCAAATTGGAACAGAAAAAAACTCATCAAAACATTTACTGGAGCATTTTTTTTTTTTTTTTTTTTTTTTTTTTAAATCAACAAATTAAACTTCAAACTTCATCAATTCTTCCTCCAAGATTAATTCTTCAACGGAGCCACTAAGACATTATTTATTCTCAGAGGTTCACAAACATTATGGTTCACAAACGGTTCATCTGACGGATGAATGGTGGCAGAAAACGATGCCAAAGCAGATTGAACTCTGGGACATTTGTGCTTTGGACAGCTTCAACAAGCGCAGGACGAGCGGCGGTCACCGGGGGCAACGGCTCCGGTCGATGGGGGCTGGTGCAACATCCTGAGGAGGGTGTTGGGGGGTTGAGAGGAGGAGGGAGGAGGTGAGGTGAAGAGGGGGGTCGGGGCACACGAGGCGTCGAGGTGTCATCGTAATGTCAGCTCATGTCAAGTACAATCATCGTTAGCTGTAATTTTCTGAGCAATTAGAGAGCTTATATTGAGAACGCTCGCCAGATGACAAACATGGCGACCGGCTGAAGGAATTCCTCACAGCTATGACACACACACACACACACACACACACACACACACACACACACACACACACACACACACACACACACACACACACACACACACACACACACACACACACACACACACACACACACACACACACACCAGTTTAGTCAACAAATGTCCATCTTTTTCTGAGTGTATTTAAATTTTTATTCATCTGTCGACTCTATGAAAGTTGTTTCTTAGTGAGTAGATTATATATATCATAAGATATATATATATATAAGTTCCTGTTTTGGTTACACTTTTTATTTTTATTTTTCAACTTCCTAAACTAACATGAGACAAACTAATATGAGTCCTGAAAAGAAACGGTCGTGTGCATCATGTGGCGTGTTTCTGCGTTTCGTGTGCGATGTTGAACATGATTTGGCGACGACGCCTCGATCTGACACTGTTAAAACACGGACATGTGGTCCCAGTCCTCCCTCACAAACTGGGTGATAACTGACCGACCCCCCCACCCCTCCCTCCTTTATCATCACGTCAACTCCTCACACACACACAAAACACGTGTCACATGCACCTGCAGATTGTGACAACACACAAACACCAAAATGTGTTTGAGTTTGAGTTTATATTCTCTGACATGATAAAAATCACTATGTGAGAATGGAATCAAACAAAAACTGAGCTGCTGAGACACTGAAGATGCAGTTATTCTTTTTATAAAAATGTGCAAAGCATGTGATTTATTTCTGTCGGCGGTTTTCAGCCACGACCTTCTTTTACTTGTGGTAAAGAAATAAACATTGGCTGAAGCGAGATTTAGATTTTCCCACAGACTTTAAAGACGTGTGGAGACGTGAGAAACACTTTCAACCATATTTTTATCTGCTGTGATGAAAGCGACAACATCGGTCTGATAAAGTCACCGTCTGCGTGTGAATGGAGCTTTATTTCTACAACTGAAGAGGAAATCATGAGGATGATTCTGGTCGAATGAAAATGTGAAAATATAATAAATCTGAGTATTTGTCTACGTCAATGTTGGTCCAATAAAAGTGTTTTTTTGTTTCCACTAATGATTTCAGCATAAAATTTGTTGTTTTTCTTTACTTCGTCATCTATGACAGATTAACTCTTCTACTTGCTCCGTTCATTCTCGTCGTGCCTCTTTATCATCATTAATTATGTAAACGATCTGATCTGGATCAGATCTCTGTTCAGGACCAGAATCTTCCTCCTGTAGACAAGCATATAGAGACGAGCAGTCTCATAAAAGTGTTTTAAAACACTTTGAAAAACCAAATAAACAAACATGTGGTGTTGGATGTTGTTTTGTTTGTTACTAAATAAAATATTAATGTCTAATAAACCCCAACATGTGTATTTCAAACACTATACACTGGAGACAAGAGCTACTTCATTTTAGTTTAAACTAGAAACATTGATCTGAACATATTGATCCAAAAATGTGACATAATAAAGTTTCTTTCTGGATGAAACTTGATGAGTTTTTATAAATATGTGTAACTGCACCTGATGTGAAATTTAAGAGGTTAAAAAATGGAGCCTGGTGCATATGAAGAAACCACAGGAAGAACCATCAGGTGAAAAGAAAAGTAAACATGAGCTATTTGATAATAGATGCAGAGGAGTGTGTGAAGCTAAATCTGTGTAGTATTGATATATAGTAGATGTGTGAACATATGCATATGAATCCACAAGCAGTTTGCTTTGCTGTGGATGAAACAAACTCTTGACACGTCTCCTTCCAGTACTTTCACAAAGCTTTAACATCTCCCACGTCGCCCACTGTTTCACCGACACACGTCTATCTGGGACAAGTTCACTGCCCACATCCTGTCTGCTTACGCCGGCTGGCACCCGTCACCAGCAGCCGCCGAGCACCAGCATCTGTCGCCACCGACCCCGGATAGTGAGCTGATCAGGATATGACAGGCAGAGCCAGCAGCTCTCACCACAGCTTCAAACACTCAAGTGTAGCTGCAATGTAGTTGTGATTTTTAGAAAAAAGGAAATGGGCAGCGGTCCACGCAACAGGTAGCAGCAACTCAGCTCAGTCGCTCACTGATCAGGTTCCTGCACAGTTTCTTGGAAATATGTTTGTGGTGAAAGATGGCACCAAAAAATCTGCTCAGATTTATAAATTTCTTTACTCATTCTAATCAGATGTTTACAGATTTTAAATCATAAATCCAGCAGGTTGAAGGAAATAAACTGTGACATTTTAGTTGCAATTAAAATGTCTTGTAAACAAATTAACCAGTGTTTAATGATTTTATAAAGTGACTAAAACAGCAGTAGGTATCTAGAGTGTGATGGTGATACAATAGGAATCATTATTCAGGAGTTGTAACGTTATTTGTGCTTAAATTCAGTTGTGGCCAAAAACATGCAAACAACTTTGAATTGATTCAGTCATGATGTTGTTGAGATGTCAGACGTTGGCACAGACTCATGAAATAAGTAACCTCATTTATTTTTGCGTTTGAAAGTCGATTGGTCGCCTTTTTATGAAATAAACTAGAAAATGTCTCTTTTCTTTTCCCTCTTCTGATTTAAAATCTATAAAATGTGTAATATTTTACCATCTCGCTCTCTGACTTCCTTGTCTAATTGTCTATTTCCTGTTTTGTTTGTGACAATAAAAGGTGAGAACAGGTGAAAAGAGGCAGAAAGAGACAGATGTTTCAGACAAAGACAAGAGGAAGAGGATTCACAACAAACAGAGAGAGAAAGATTCAGGGCTGCTCCTCCTCCATCATGTGTAGGTGCCGGGTGTATAAATACCCCTTTTCCCCGCAGGCTCAGCTCAGCCCAGCAGGACCCTCTGTGCCCCCCGCTCAGAAAACACCCCCTCTCTCCTCTCCTTGTCCGGCTCCCTCTTACATGGTCTAATTAGGATCTTGGGCCTCGTTAGGGCCGGCAGCCCCGGGGGCCCGCTGATACAAAAGCTGATTCCATCTGACGTAACAAGTCAATGCCAAGGGGACAGATGCTAATTTTAATTAATTAAATGGAAGGGTCAGCTCGTGACAAACGAGGGCCAGAGGGAGGGTCGCTGGGCGGCGTCGGCTCGGACCAGCCAGACCTCGGCTCCTCTGGAGGGAAGCATCAGCACGGCTGTTGTTGTCCCAACGCTCGACCGCACGTTCCCAGATGAGAACTTTACAGGCAAGTCATGGCTGGTAGGCAGGAGGTGATTGGAGGGGAAACGAAACAACTTGGCATTCCACCTTGTTAGCGCAAATTACAACATGTACGACCCTTATGTGGAGTTAAATTTTTTGAGGAAAACGATGCTTTACTCGCTGCGTTCTCCCTTGTTAGTTCTCATTAAATGACAATGACAATGACGGGGCAATTATATTGGTTAGTTTTTATGCATCAGTAAAGCGATACAAAACAAGTAGAAATCTGTGCAGCTGCTACAAAAACTATGTGTTTAATTGAGGAAACCATCGGGAACATTTCCAGGAAGCTCAGGTAGAATTACAGGAAAGATCATAGACATTTTTGTATGTGTTAACATTTAATTTAAAGCTAAAACACATCTGAAGGTTTCTGTCCTGAACTTTGAACCTTCACAAACTTTTCTTTGTCTATAAGATAAAACATCACAATCTTCCTCCTTCTCCTCTGCCACCTGCTCTAATTTCTTCAGTTTGATCCTGTGACTTTAGAAACTGAGCTGGAGTTGATTATCAGTTATAGCGAGCGTATGAAGACATGCGGTGAACAACCACAGGTGTCTTCTCAACAGTACGGACTAAACCATCACTGACAACAAAACCACAACTCTTTCATTGTCTACCGGCCACTGATGTCTCAGTCTTTATCTGATCAAACCTTCAGCTGTGTCTCTTTCAGAAAAGAGCTTGTAAATGGTAGATGAGTGGATGATAACGCAGCTCGAAGCCTATTCTGGTGAAGGCGCTCGACACTAAAATAAACTGCCGCAATTTTTCTAAATATTAATCTTCTCCCTCCTCCTTGTCTCTCTCTCTCTCTCTCTCTCTTCCCCCTTGACCTAGTTTTGGCATTTGATCCTGACTGGAAGATCAACCCCTAGAGGGTGCACCGTGTCAGCCTTGTACCATGTCAATTCCCACACAAAGGGCACGCTTTGTCACTTCATATTTTCAAGGCTCCAAAAGTCGGGCTCTTTTTTTTTTTTTTTTTTTTTTTTTACCTCTCCCTCTCTCCTATTGTTGTTTCTGCAGCAGGGGTCACTTCCTGATCATGGCCCCCGCCTCCCTGTTGTTCTTCCCTATGGTGCACCTGCTGCCACTGTTGACCGTCACACAACAGGGAAGCAAACGTCTCCGTTCACACATTATCACACCGACCTTGATCCAACACACCTCCAGCTGTTTTTCACAAATATTTACACTTTATTACAAAGAGAGAGAGAATGCAAAAACAGATCTGTACATTTTGCAGGAATTAGATCCAATTATGCAAATATCTTTAATTTCTCTTTTGAAAGTGAATAAAGTTTTGTTCAGACTACTTTCCTTCCCTCTCATCCATCTCTCTCCACGTCCTATGACTCAGAGACATGAGGCATTTTAACAGGGTGTCCTTGATGAGGCCCAACACAAATTACCCAAAGTGCCATCTTTGCCATCACCACTTACTGTTTGACAGCAGGAGAGTGAGGGCCGCTCCCGGCAGGAAGTGAGCCCAGGACCTGGCGTTGTTGGCGTCAAACACCGGCCTGACCGAGCCACCGAGCGACGGAGCGTCACGTCCAACGCTTCCCTCTCTCTGCTCCGCCGGAGGGTGGTCAACCATCACACGCTGCAGCCTAATGCTGCTGATGAGAGAGAGCTGGCCTCGCGGGCCTGTACACCCCCGAGGTGTGGCCGCTCGGCGTCAGGTTAACCTGAGCTGACAGACCGTCCACCATGATGCACACACACACACACACACACACACACACACACACACACACACACACACACACACACACACACACACACACACACACACACACACACACACACACACACACACACACACACACACACACACACACACACACACACACACAAAATAATAAAATATAAAATATCCATAGCCACAAAACCTGCTTGTACACACAGATGCACAGGGTCTCTCTCTCTCTCTCTCTCTCTCTCTCTCACACACACACACACACACATATCTGCATCGTAGTTTAGCCTGTTAGCATATCAGCATTTTGACAAAATAAGGGCTTGACGAAGTCGTTACGATTTAATCAGAAGAAACGTTTCACTCAAAACTACAAAGGTTCAACCTCTTAGAGGTGCTAGAGGAGCAGGAAGTGGATCACTAAAGTCAGTCAGATCCATCATCTGGGAACCATGAATGTACATTTTTCATATCTGCACGTTAGTAGCATGTTAGCATGCTAACATTTTATCAGCAGTAATGAAGCAGTGAATGAACATTTTACTCAAAACCAGAAGGTTCAACTTCATGGTGCCACTAGAGGAAAAATCAGTTGGATCAATCATCTGGAAACCATGAATGTTTTTTTTTTTACCAGTTTTTATTAAAGTTGTTATAATTTACTCTATAATCTGCAGGGTCCAGGACAGTGATGCTGCACAGGAAACACTCACAGGAAAAGAAAAACGGACAGAGGTCATAAGGGATGTGACAGTTTCACACCAGACGTGTTTGTGAAAGCGTCGCAGTGTGGTCGGAGTTCAGATTAGAAACACAGCGTGGAAACTAGTGAAAGGTCACATATCTAAAAATGAATAAAGTGAATTGTATTTCTGTTTTACAATCTAAGAATGTGATGATGAGCTTAAGACAGATAATATTCTCTTTAAAAACGCCCGCTGCCGGCTCTGGTTTGGATTCAGTGCCTTGCTCAGGGGCATCGAGACGTTTACAATCAGCCGCCACATGGAGAATGATGTTTCCTGAAGTCGTCTCTTTAAAATGTCACATTGTGGCATCTGAGTCAGTAACAAGGGGAGATTTTTCCACATCAAAAAAAAAAAATCAAAGTCTGAAAGTCTGAGATTGACATCATTGGTGGCATTTCCAGCCAGTGTGTCAGACATTACACCTCATTCAGCTCCTGTGGGGGAATATGCTAATAAACAGCATGATGGTCGGTGGTGTCTGGGCTCTAATGTCAACACACAACAGAAGATACAGAAATAAGGTCTCAATAGTAGCAGATGTGTTGCTGTAGCTTCTCAATGAACTTCCAGAAAATAAACTAGTGAAATAGAGACATAAAGACACAATAAAACCACACAGCAGCAGAAAATTAGTGACTTAAAAGGTGCCATGTCAGGTTTTATCTTTGCTACACAGCTAGCATTAGCATCAATACAATAAAACATAGCAAGTCCAGGACCACATTTGGCAAAAAGTGAATTCTTGAGAAGAGAAGATAACAAAACCACACAACAGCAGATGATCAGTAACTTTAAGCTACATCGGTAACTTTAGCATCGACAGTTGAAATGTTGCATGTCCAGGATCACATTTAGCAAAAAAAAAAAAAAAAAGGTCTAACAGTGTTTTATTTTCTTTTGCTTCCTTTTCTTTTCATCTCTTTTCTTTTACTGAAATTAGCATGCTAACCAGCTAGCCAAGACATGGAGCAGTCTGCAATAGTAAGTCATTGTAGCATCCAGTCCAAGGAGCACTATGGATGCTAATCTCTCGTTTGAGACTCTTGGTAACTCACATAAAGCAACTTTAAACATCTTATATTCATAAGGATTCGTGACATACAGCCACAGTTAGCTGATAACACTTAAACCTAATAGTATAAATGCATCTAAGGAAATTTGCCAAAAACACAAAATCAAAAGAAATCAAAGCTCAGTGACAATACTGAACTCAACTGCAGGAAACATCAATGAAAATTTTGCAAAAAATGTAAAAACAGCAGCAAAAACTGTTCAACCAGCAGCAGAAATGAAACACAGACACAAACTGCATCAACAAACACAAAACTGAGAGAAGCAAAAACTCACATAAAGCAACTTAAAACAACTTAAAACTACTTAAAACGTCTCATGGATTCATGACATGATGGTGCTGATGAGCAGCAATAAAAAAGTAACATATCACCAATAAAACTGTATCAAGGTAAATGCATCCGAAAGCTTTGGCCAATTAAAAACCAAAGTAAATCAAAGTTCAGCCTCAGTAATAAATTTAAATAAACCAGTCGCAGCAGCAAAAACTGATCAACCACTTTTAACTATCAAGTCAAACACAGACTGAACAGAACCAACAAACAAAATAATTTAAAGCAGCAAAAACTTACGTTGTTTGTTTGATGATGTTTGATGATGTTTCATGTCTTAATAGAAACTTCCTCCAGTCGTTCATGACCCTAAACATCCACCGACAGGATGAGAAGCTCCATGTTCAGGCCTGAAGTGAGTTTGAGGCCTAAAGTTGATATGAACTTCACTGATAAACTAATACTGAGCAGCTTCAACTCCATTATTTCCTCCATCAGCATCACATGAGCAGCCAGTTGTTGTTCATTGTTCATAAAGTTGATGAAATCTGCTGCAGGTTAGCTGCTGTAGTTAGCACAGTTAGCATGTTAGCAAAGCAGCAGAGCTGGAGACTGAACAGGTTGAATTACCCACCTGGTCAAGAAGGGGGCGTTTGATTTGATCTGCAGAGTGAGATCTGGTGTCATGTGACTCAAACAGGAAGTGGAGCCGATATTTTATTAAAAACTTAATGTTTTATTATTATTTTTTACTTGTTAATCTTTATACATCTTTATTTGTGTTTAAATCTTTTTTTTATTCAGTTTTAATCCTGTTTTTGTAATTTAATATTGTTTATAATAGGTTTTATTCTTATTAGTTGTGTATTTCGTGTAAAAGTTTCACAAAGTTAAGTGTTTATTAGTCGAGCTCCTCTCCACTATTAGTTTTGGCCGATCTCGTCTACGACTTACTATTTCTTTAATCCGTAATAATATTTGCACTGATCATCACCTGGTGGTTTAAAGGAAGTGCCAACATGAGGTTTGGTGTCAAACGTCATGTGAAGTATTAAATGTGTTGCCATTAAATTTGATTTTGGCCTTTTGGTGTCGTTCTCAGATGCTCGTGCTGTGGATAGTTGGCAGCAGAGTTGGTGAGGGAGGGTCAGGAGGGTCGGGAGGGTCGGGAGGGTGACATGCCACAGATGTCCCCGACTCAAACCGGTTACATTTCAATTACATTACATGTGGGTCAGAGTCCCACACACACACACACACTGCTGCTGTTGATTTCATATGCAAATAGACAAAGCAGGAAAAAACAAAAAACAAAAAGACAAACAATGTCCTTCCAAAGTCCTTCTCAAATCTAATGTCAGTGAAACGATTGACGTCTTTCCATGACACAGTTGTGGAGGAGTGAATATCATCTGTTGCCGTATCAATATCAAATTATCTCGTCTGTCAAGGAACTTATCCGTCATTAACCGACCGGACGTCAGCGCTGTTGGTTAGAGCGACGACAGACCACTCGCTGATTTGACCAGGTTCGTGTTTCTAATGTCTGATGAATTGTTTTTGTTGTGGTTGTTTTCTGCAGAATAAACTTTGTGGGCTTTTAAATTTTAACCACAATGCTTCTTGTTGAGCTGAACTTGCTCAGAGAGACAATAACACGACACATGTTAAACTGCTGTGGCCACAAGTTAAGGGCTAAAATATAGAACAGCGGCGGCCACAAGGAGCAGATTAGTCATAACGTTAGTAAAAACATTAATTCACTCACTCAAACAATATTGATTTGATCCAAACAAACACAATTTTAGTTTTTAATTATTAATTCACAGATGCTAAAAAGATTAAAACTCAACGTGACGTTGAAATGTATGAACTAATTATTCCTGGTGTTGATACTGATGCACTTTATCCACAAAGCAGCTTGTTAATTGATCATATTGATTGATAGCACATCATCCTGTTGTTGGTCTTTGATCAGGTTTCCACATGTTCACAAAGGTTTAAACAATCAAAAATTGTAGTTTTGCTGCAACCAGGTGTGAATTCATGTGTTCATCAGTGAGTTTAATCATCTGGAGTTTCAGTGAGTATCGGTCCAGTTCTGGACACTTGACTTGGTGGCTACTTATGATCTTTTTTGCACAGATGATAAAACATTATTGGTTTGTTTCTCTTGAATCAATAAAGATTTATTGAAAAAGCCACAATGCTGGTTGTGTTGGGGTGGGCTTCAGGGTGGTTGATGTGGGTTGGGGGTGAAAGGAAACACCGTGGTGTTGATCTCCTGGAATGCGGCATGCCAGAAAGCTGGCTCGACTGGCACCAAACCAAATGCCTTCAGCTCCTCCACCTCCCCGACCCCAACCCCACCTCCATCGCCACTCACTGCTGTCTCTCTCTCCCCTGAACACCATGTCCCCAGTCCAACTCTCTCTCTCTTCAGCAACCCGTAAAACAGGAGAGCTGCCATCTCCGCTTCCTCCGACAGGATCAGCGATCAGTCTGTCCCGGCCTCCGGACAGACGGCATTCCTTCCCCCTGCTGCTGCTGTTGCTGGCCGGCTGTCGCAGCGGGCATCCAGAATAGATCTGTGACGTCCGCCTGGTTACTAGAAAACGCCAACGTCCCGAGAATCAAAAGAACACAGAGAGTAGACACACAAAAACAGACATTTAAAATATAAACTCATTAGTTAGTCTGTGTTGTAGTTAAACTCAGAAACATTGAAACCTGCTGGAGGTCGACGTCAAACCAAAACACGATGGTCGACAATCAACCGATGGTCAAATAGTTGAGTCAGGCGTTGAAACTGAAACGGGGGAGAACGGGTGGTGGGTGAGGGGGTGGGGGTGGTGGGTGAGGGGTGGTGGTGGGAGGGTGAGGGGTGGTGGTGGTGGGTGAGGGGGGGGGGGGTGGTGGGTGAGGGGTGGTGGTGGGTGGGTGAGGGGGTGGGAGGTGTCGAGGTCTAAATAGTGACCAGACTTTGACCTCAAACGCTAATTGGACATATCAATACGATCAATACACAAAAAACAACAACACAAAGCTGAACTACAGGAGCAGAGGTTCCCTCAGATCAGACAGGGATTTGTTTTAAATGTCAAAACTGTTTTATCAGAAACTATTGGACAGAATGACATTAAATTTTGCAGAAATATCAGTGGTGTCCAGGAGATTTAGTCTTTAGGATTTTACATTTTCCCAAAGAATTATCTTAACATCTGTGAAGTAGTAGATCAGTAGATCATCACCAACATTTAAAGACATTTAGATCTAGAAATGACTTGAATTTTAGACATTAATGTTCCTCAGAGGACGTCTCCTCTGAGGTAAGAACCATCTCAAGGAAACAATAAATCCATTTCACATCAATACAAATACAAGATTTATTAAAAGGAGAAGAATCTCAAGCTGCAAACATAATGTTTGATGTTTGACACTTCATTAAAAATAAAGGTTGCAGACAGTGTTGACAACACTGCAGCGCAGCAGTGAATCACTATCAGGTTAAAGTGTTTCAGTGTTGTTCATCTTCCCTTTGTCCTCACAGCTAATTAGCTAATCCTAGCATGCTAACATAAAATGATAAACATTGCATGTAAACATTTACATCTTAACATCGTGTCATTGTGATAACATTTAGCATTTAGCTAAGAGTCTCTAGAGTGGCTGTAAACTCATCTGCGTCATGTTTGACAGGTGTAGCGCTGCATGACTGTCATTTCTTGCGTCTGTTAAATGCGACACATTGCATTGTGGGATAGATATAAACCAGTGGACAAGCCGTCGTGCATAAATTTCACACTTAAACTGGTGCGGGGAGGAATTTTCAGACTTTGTAAAGACGAAATCAAACTTTAGCATCAAAGAAAAACAAAACAACAATGTTCTGGCTTTTATGGAGAAAGTTTTAAAAGGCTGGGGAGGAAATGAGGGGAGGGGGTTTTTAACGGCGGATGACACGGTTGTCACTTTCACTGGGGTCCATTTGCGTGATTCATGTTGACTGAAGCCCTGCGTTTGTCAGGGGAGGTGTCTGCAGTAAAAGTGCCACAGCCCTGCAGATTGACACTCATTAGTGAGGGGCTCGGAGGCAGGAGGGAGGGAGGAAGGGACCCGCGGGGGGGCAAGAGGGCAGCGAGGAGGGCGAGAGGCCACATCCCACTAAAAATAAATGATTTCTAATGATTGATACAGATAGCAGTGGACTGATAGGGCCACATGAATCAGAGCGCTGAGGTGGTGGCGGTGGCAGGCAAGACCTCTGGTTGGCAAGTTGTTGTCAGCTGAAACGCCGCTTAAAGCCACCGAGTCGGGCTAAACGTGTCTGATCTGAGCCCCAACACACACACGCATGCATGCATGCATGCATACATACATGCTAACGCCACCTCGGTATAAGTACACCTCCTCCTCCTCCTCCTCCTTCACTTGTTGTGTTTGACCACCCCTAGCAGCGCCCCTCTGCCTCCTGTCACTCAAAGCCCATAGACACAAATACACACACTCACATTACACACATTGCACACAAATGCCAGCGATCGCCCAGGAGCAAGTGAAACAAACAGGGGCCACCGGACTCACACACACACACACACACACACACACATACACACACTTGGCCTCTTGTGCTTTAACCCTGCTGCACTTTCCATGTCTTCACATCCCTCCTCCTCCTCCTCCTCCTCCTCCTCCTCCTCCTCCTCCTCCTCCTCCTCCTCCAGAAGAAGAAGAAGACCGTGTCCGTCACAGTGTTTGTGCGTCGGATCAACAGTCCAGGTCATTCATGGCTCATGTCTCAAGCTGCCAATCATTCAATCAATCCCGGCTTTATTACAGTGATTGTAATATCGAGGCCCCCAGCGTCGAGCTAGCAGGACGTTAAGGAGCAAAGGGGGCAAGATTATTTTAATACAACGTTCAGATCAGATTTCCTTCAAAAGTAATTTTCCGCTGCACCTTCTCAGGCGGTGTTCGTCACAAACTGAGTTCGGGAGCAAAGGAGGGTCAAAAGTTCTCAGTGGACTGTCACTGGGGGAAATTTACAGCTCATAAACTTTGTTATAAAACTTTTATTAAAAACGACTTTAATTAAACATGTAGTTAAATCAATGTTGTTGTTTTCCTCTTGGAAGCTGCGTCCTGATTCAACGATAGTTTTGTTGCGTCGCCGTTTGGATCCTTCACAGTCCAACATCCTGAGATTCATCGCAGCAAAGATTAAAGCTAAACTGGGTCCACGAAGAACTGAAATTAATTTAAAAAATGTAACAATATTTACAATATTTTATCTGCAAAACCGAAAATGTTCGATGAATTTTCTCTCATAACGACAAACTTTTAGATGCTGATGTTGTTTCATGCAACATAAATTCACTAAACTTTTTTCATCTGCGTCCGAATTATCCAGCGTTGCTTCACGGTTCAGATTAAATCGCACCTGTTGGTTTGGAAACATGTTTCAGTCCCTCCAGGATTTCAGGCCTTTTTTTCTAATTGGTCTAATTTCCAATTAAAATTTTGTTTTATGGAACAATTTACCATTTTTTATCAGATCTGTGAACAATATTGATGATTTTTCTTAATTCTTTACTCAAAACTCACCTATTTTCTTTGGCTTTTAGTTGAGTTTGCGCCCTGGCATCTTGACCTGCCTCTGTATTTATTTATTTATTGTGTATATTTCTATATTCTTATTGCACTTTTTTGTTGTTTTTATCACTGCCTGAGCCTGTACAGCACTTTGGTCAACACTGGTTGTTTTTAAATGTGCTTTATAGGTAAGTTAAGATTGAAGTTGTCTGAAATTTGTGGTGTTTTTGGACATTTTGTTGCAATAAAGTTGCAGGAGCAAGTAAAAGTCACGATGTTTTGTTATTTATTTTGTGATACTGTTTCTCTTGATCCTTAGAAGTGATGTTGAAGGTAAATGTGAGACTTTTGTTTTTAATCTCACGTTTCCTGCCACACTGACGCATGGATCAACGTTTCACTGGAAACCATTGGTCAAAATTACAAGGTTGTGCAAAATTTGCAGGGATTGGTAGAATTTGCATTAATAGCTGCAAAAAAAATGGTTTGAAATGACAGAAAACACATGTTCACTTCTCCCTTCAACAGGCCATGATGAAACATTGTTTTCCACCCATGTTCCTTGGCAGTAACTAAATATACAACAGAGATGTCAGAGGGTAAACGGGCTGAGGACTGAGTAAAGTGGCCAAGTGGGTCAATGTGAATGTAAGGACAATGCAGAGGCTGTTTCAGTAAACTGATCCCAGGAAGTGTGACAACTTTTTTTAAGAGTCACGTAAACAGAATTATTAATCAAGCATTTTTCTGTCTTTGAGAAATGTGATGTATTTCACTAAACATTTCACTTCCCCCGACTTAAACTTCTCATATTTCTGCTGGTATCTCGTGGACATCGTCCAAATTCCACCAGTGAAGTTATAGTACCTACCAGGATAATAAAACCATTTCTCAAGTGTCAGCGTGGGATTAAGAGGAGAGGACCGGGTCGACACCGAGAGGTTCCCAAATGTCCTGAACCTGCACAAGGACGTCGATGAATCATTAAACTCGCAGACCGTGTGTCTTTGTGAGGATGTGTGATAGGTGACACAGACCGATGGAAATCCCTGGCTTGAACTGAAATCACCCGACACCTAGTTCAGGAGGATTTATGGCCTGATAATTAGGCATTAGAACACGAGCGGCAGCTGATGTACAGCTGCCACTCTGGACGGGACAAAGACAACAGAGCTCATCACCGAAGGAAAAACAAACTCAACGTCAAACATCTCCACGTCGCAGAAAACTCAATCTACACACACGTTCATACGATTAAAACCAGGAAAATGTAGTTTAGCTAATTCTTCGTCTGCGTCTTAAATGATCCTAATCACAAACTTCACTGTGTTGAATTCTGAGACATCTAGTGGTGAAGTTACAGATTGCAACCAACTGAATACCCATCATCCGTCTTTCTCTGTTATATTTTCTGCCCTTTGGTTCAGAATTATTTTGTTATGTTGTATCAGTTTCCTGTTTTTAGTTTTCTGGGTTCTCGACTTGTGTTTTACTTCCTGTGAACATCCGCTGTCTTAGGTTTATTCCCCGTCTATATCCTGGATCATTTTCGGTGAGTTTTATTAGAGTTTTTATTAATTAACTGTTGCTATTAAACTATTACACTCACCTCAGTCTTGCTCTGTTTGCATTTGTTTTGGTTTTTTTTGGTTTTTTTTTTTTTGGATACAGCTCAGTTTTTGTTAAACTTAAGACTCTGATTATCAAGTGGTTTGTTTTTTTATCTTTGAGCTGATGTTTGATTTGTTCATGCAGAACTACTGCTATTTAAGTTTACGATAACAAAAACACAATCATTTCTTAGTTTCAGGTTTTTATAAATAGATTAAAACAAAACTATGAACAATGCAATCACACAATCTTGACCTTTATAGTTTATATAGTTTCACATTTATTCTGCTTGATGAGTTAGAAAAAAAAAAAAAAAAAAACATTTACTTCCTACATGAATCTCTGTGAGTAATAACAAGTGAGGGCTATAGCTAACCCGACTGTAGACAAACAACATAATCTGCCTCAGGTATGTTTCATATCTGCTCAAAGACCAAAGCAGAGCGACCACAGGTTCAGATTCAACAAACAGGATGTGTGATGTTTATCATTGAGTTAAGAGGTGATAGTGGAAAATTGTTGTCGTCTCGCGATAAAATTAGCCTAGCTGCTTCTAGTCTTTATGCTAATGCTAAACTAACATGCAGACATTAACTATTTATTTCTCTGTTTTGCTGAAAATCTGCAGCAGTTTCACGTCCATATTCTCCGTCTGACTCATATGAAAACATGTCGTCTGAACTTGGTAACATGCCAAGTACATACTCTGGGCCGCCGGCCAACAGAAACACAACCACCAGTCATTCACAATTTCATTCATACGCGGAAAATATTTCTGGTGAGGTGTGTGTGTGTGTGTGTGTGTGTGTGCAAGACTTCACCAGGGTCATGAACACAACGCGATGCTTTTTATTCTTAACTTTTTTATTTGTCTGTAATAAAATCTCCAACAGTAGCACAGCTGACCCCAGACCAGCTGACCCTGACAGTGGCACTTAGTATCGCAGGGTCAGCGCGGACCTGACAGGGGCGATGATTTCTTTACTGTAGTCGGAGTCTGTCTGCAGGGCGGGGAGGTTTGGTGCCTGTAAGGGAAACCCGGCAATGTTTTGTGGAGGTGGTGGTGGTGGGGTGATGTGCGTTCATGGAGCAAGCCAGAGGAATGTGTGGAAGTGCACAGCTGCCCTGTTTTGTCATGGCAGCGCACTGTGCTGTCTGTCTGAGTAACATAAAGCTGCCAGTGTTGTGTGTGTTCATGTGCAGGACCTCCCATGGATCCACGGGCCCCAGATGCACAACCCAGCATGAATGAACCTACATGGGCACCAACTAATACGAGCGAGGCTGCGCTTGAAAGCAACACCAGCCGTCAGTCAGATCCCAGTTTATTTTAGTTTGGCTCGTCGCTCTGTCAAATCTATTAATTACTTCCAGTGAAAGTGGTGTTTCCTTTGCAGATAGATTCAAATCTTTGGATCAAAGTCGATCTTAATGTGACCACTATGATTGATCTTTATGCAAATTGAGCATTAAATCGAGTTCAATCACAAAAATGTGTACGTTGATAACTGAGGAAGGAATCACAACAGGATGTTTGGCAGATATACTGTAAATTGTTCTTCTTGGTAAAGAGACTTTTGAAATTAGTAATGGAGGTTTTCTGGAAAACTTAGAAATACCTTCAAGTCATAGTGAAAGTAATAAAGAAAACTCCAGCCTGTGATAAGCATATTGCAGTCATGAGTCAGACACATAAAAACTCAAGACACCACAGGAGCAAGTTCAGCTGATGCAACTTTGAGGATGTTTGAACGTTCTTGCATCAATCAAACAAACAATTGTTTGGAGTTTGTCAATGTTTTATCTCAATAACTCGACACTAATTTGGAAAGCAACTATCAGACAGATTCAAAGAGTTTCCTATTAGATCAGTCAGATATGATGAAAGCAGCTTTAACTTCAGGTGCAATCAAAGCAGAGAATCTCCCCACCTCTGCTGCAGAAATGAAAGCTGAAATTTAACCACATGACTGAACTGATCAGGAAGCTGTGATGACACTGAAAACTTTTGAAAGATTTAAAAGTAATAAATACTAGTTTTAAGTGTTTGATATTTGCAAGTTGTGGGAGGAAATGTGCGGGAAGCTGCTGCTTGTTGTTGTAGTTTTACACTCACCTCCAGTGTGTTAATGGGGGTTAGTGAGGGTTCATAGGCCAAGCAGAGAGAACACACTTCCCCTTTACTCACCCGCCCCCTCTTAAACAAGCTCCTGGAGAAAGTGGCGGGTGTCTGGGGGGAAGAAATAGGAGGTGAGTGGGTGGGCGGGCGGGCGGAGGTATCACACCACAACATGTAGCAGTGTTGGTGTCTATGAGCTCCAGTGGGGATCAGGGTGGTTTCACACCAGAAGCAGTTTGGATTTTTTTTTCTTTTAAATTAAATCAAACTAAAACCTGAGTTAAACCTGTTTCCTCACGTGCATCCTCATCCATCGTCCACGTTTCCAAACACGCGGTTTAAAGTTCTTTATGTTGGACGGTCATCTGAGAGCTGCAGAGTACAGCTGCAGGTCTAGTGTTGCCCCGCGATGGCTGGAGGACGTCTGACAGGACAGAAACACACCCAGCATTGATTACCAGCTAATTATAGACGAAGGAAGTGGCAGCTTGTTTGTTTCTGGGTTGCTGAGGAATACATTTGCACTTATCCGAGAGTTCATGAGCGATCGAGTGCGAATTCCGCCGAGCACTAAGTGTTATCTGCTCGATCTCGCTCTGTCTGAGGCTTTTTTTTTCTACTTTTTTTTTTATGCAAGATCTCTCCGTTCAGTCTTTTCTCACTTAATTCCACCACCCTCTGTTTTCACAGCCTCAGTAGGTGGTGCCTCCTGAAGCCCTCGTTCACACCCCGCGCTCTGATTTGAATAAACATATGTTGCGTTAATTATGAGCCGGTACCGCTGCGCATCGCAGACAGGAAGCTGTTTCTTCTGGAGCCACCTTGGAGAAAGAGAGAGAGCTCCTCTAATGAGAAACGTTTACACGGTGATTATTGAGGGGGTCGTCCTCATCTTCTGATTCTCAAAGCTCCCAAACACCTGCTCCCTCCACCGAGAGACAACACCCAACACCCCGCCTTCATCACGTTTTACCACCAACTTTAATAAACTTGTCAGTGTCTCAGCACCGTGCAGCAGCAGAGCTTCATCTCCTGTGAAGCCTTATAACATACATGTTGCAGAACACTGAGTTTTCAGCTCTTAAAGTGTAAAGAGTTAGAAAACAAGATGGCGGCGTGCACGGTGCCGAGCTGCACGAGACACGATCAGGTTGTGTCAGAAAACACAGTTTTCCATCACAGTTTGGTTCCTCCTCCACGTGAATGTGGTGAGTGGAGTCAAACTGCTGCGACGTCACGACACAAAAACATCAGTAAACATTAATGGACATGGAGGAGATGCTGTACTTGTTGCTGGGTTAGCTTACGACCAGGTAGCTACGACGATGGCTATCACTCTTGTCCTGTTTAAAATGGAGCTTGATTATTTTGTTGACGTTGTCTCAACTTGTGAAGACACTCCCTCTGACCAACCAGTGGCCGGCGTCTGTTCACGTCACATTTTCATATCGACTCAGATCAACTGGTACCTCGACAGAGTTGGAAATAAAAAGGTAGGTGGTACCAGGTATCTGCCCCAAGTGGAAAACCCCATTACCCGTAGAGTCGAGTTGAGTTGAGTAGAGTGAGTGGAAAAGAGGCATTAGTTAACTAAATTCCTTGAAGAAGAGTAAGGAAACTGAGAACCAAGTGGTTAAAAAGAAGAGTACATCAATTGTAAGGAAACACGAGAGAAATGACACGTTCAAACACACCAAAGACTGTACATGTAAGTGTTCATGTCGTTATAATATCATAGAGTCTTTGTATAAAACATCCATTGAGACTCAACTACAAACTACAAACATCTGAAACCAGTTAAAAATTGCAAGTTGAAAATTTACCTCCTTGACTTTTCTGCTTCAGATAGTCATGATAAACTCGACCTCTTTTTCTGACTCTTGGTGACATCAACAGAAACTGAAAGTTGATTAGCTTCAGACACAACATCAAGTTTAAAAAAAAAAAAATTCACATGAATTTTGTGTTTTCCAAGTTTTTCATGTTCATGTTTTCCAATCTTCTGGCACATGTCGATGAGAGAATCTTTCTGGGTCTTTTCACAGACTGAAAGGTTAAAGGAAGCAGGATAAAGTCACATGTAACCGTAGGAATAACACGCTGTAAAATCAAATGTTGCTTTAGTAAAAAATAAAACGTGCAGTAACATCATGGGCTCAGAAAATAAGAAGTAATCGTGGCTTGCATATGTTATCGATCACGTACATAGGAACATGACAAAATATTGTAGAAGAAACTCATGGAGACGCTGTAACACACATGTCTGATTGGGAATAAAACAATTCTTAGGATATCGACAAACGTGGAAAAGTTTTATCGACTTCAGACAAGAATTTGTGATTAAAATAAACCGGAAAACAACTGTCTAATAACAATAATATTAATACGTTCCTTTTCAAGTTTTGGAACCGACTTCACCATTATATCAAGATAGAGGAGTCGTTTTCTGTTGTTAAACAGGTGATAAATCTCTCCAGCGCCTGGACGTGATGATAACGTCATATTTTTTAATTAGTCTGCCTGTTACCAGCACCAAACTGGCGTTGAAGTGAAACAAATGCCACGGCTGAAGCTGTGCGTTGGGTTTGATTTGTGAACTCTGTGTCAGGCGTGTTATGTGTTATGACCACCCACATCGGCACAATGTCAAGAAGCAGATATTTATGACCGAGGAGGGGGAACGCACCCAGAAGACAGTCGACCTAAAACATCAGCAAACACCACGAAAGGAAAAATGACGTGAAAGCAAAACATTAACTATAATTTCTGAAGCTTCGAGGACGTTTAATATCATGCTCTTAACAGAGTGACACTCTGTTACTTTAATAACCAGCACGTCTGATTTTAAGGCGACGGGGAAACACGGTGAACGTTGGCGGAGGTGATTTAAAGCAACATGGAGCCTCCTCAGGTTTCAGTCGGGGGGTCGACAGGTCGTCCCACGGCAGATTCAGAACGAGTTGTAAACTACCTGGTGTCAACCTGAAAACTTTATATCTGGCTTAAGAGTCGAGTACGTTCAGTACGTTTAAACTAAAGAATCAAAGGAGGAGAAAGAGTTTGACGACATGTGAAGGACAAAGAAGAAACTTTGACCTTTTTGAATCTAAACAACAAAATTAATTCTTAAAAACTCATCTTTTCCTGTCAAGTCTGTTATGACTAAGACTCGTGAAACTTTATGCTTCACTGATGACAAGTTTAGAAAACAACTCTTGACTTCTCATAAAGAATCAAACCACCTCACTTCAGATAAATATCAAGACCATAGTTATAATAGAAAACAACAAATATAAAATCAGTTAAGTTGAAAATTAATTCCAGGAAAGTTGAATTTGAGTTTTATTCTGTTTGAAAAAGGAACAAACTTTGGAACAAACTTTGACCTTTAACATGATTTTTTCCGAACTTTAGGATCAAACAATGAAACACATCGTTTGACATCAAGTCTGTGAAAAAATCAGACTTACACCAGATCGAGCCTCTTTTGTCGCCTCTTTTGCTTCATGTTGACGTGATTTCGTCTCATCATTTCTACAGATTCATCAACTGCTGATCTCTTCTTTTATCGCCTCCCACAGCTTGTTAAAACCAGTATCAGCTCGTAGACAACTTAGAAAAAAATTCACATCCTGGAAACAATATTTCTTCTAAATTGAACCAAACCTGACTACAAACAGGACTCCAGACGAGGTGGAGTAATGAAGTACGTTTACTTTCATTTTTTTTTTTGTTTTTGTTTTTTTTTTTTTTTTTTTTTTTTGGAAACTTGTAACTTTCATGTCAAACCATGTGTGAAAGACAAACACCTTTAAACACTTTTTACTTTGCTACATTTCTATCAAAGTTCTTGTTCTTGTCTGAAAGTGGACGTTTTGTTTCTCCTCTTTTCTAAAACACGATTGATTGATTGATTGATTGATTGATTGATCAGCGGTAAATCAGTAAAGTTACATCTCATTTCAAACCTTGTTGCTGTTGTAAAATTGGCGTCAACTTCAGTTTGTTTACGTCTGTTCCACTTTCTTCATGATGAACACACATGTACGTGCGTTCTCACGCTGTCAGAGCCGTGTCATAACTCTACCGTGATGTTTAGTCACAATTCATTTAGAAAATAAACAAATGACTGTGTTTTTTCTTTGTGATTTGAGTTTTGTTCTGTAACTTTGTACCAAATCTTTATTCTACACTGCTCAGAGACATTGGTGATTTGAAGTGTTGTAGCAATAATGATAACAATGTGGTGAATAGTCAAGTATTTAAATTGACTATATGACTTTCACTTGTATCAAAGGAACATTTGACCAGTTGGACCTGGACTTTAACCGAGGCCATTAACGTCAGCGCGGCTTTAATTGAGCGATCTGCTGCTACTTTTGATGAAGACACATGAAGACGTCCGCTGACGCGTCTCAGTCTAACGCGTCTAAATCCGTCAGGCCGCAGACGTTGGACACCAGCCCACTTGTTTTTATTAGATTCTTTTACAACCGTTAAGGTTTTACATCCGTGTCCGGTTGCAGAAGCAGCTTCTACGTTTCTACGTCTGCAAGTATGAGAGATATTTTAATTCACTATTTATAACTCCTGACACTTCTCGCAAATTGACTTTCAGGGTGACCCAGCAGCCGAGGTTTGATTCAGGAGATATCAGAGGATTAAATGTTGAAACGCTGGATGTTTCATCCTCATCAGGATTAAAAACAACAACCTGCTGCCTGTTTCACTTCATGCTTCATGAAGCTTTTACACATGAGAGCCACCTGACCTGCTCGTAACGCTTCCCGGGGAAAATGAAAGCTGATTGTGCTTCACAAGGTGATGGCCTGAGGCTGTGTAACCGGAAGCAGGAGGGGGAAGAGCAGGAGGAAGTGGTGACTGCAGCCGTGGGGGTTGAGAGGAAGTGTGGGGGGATGTTTTAGGGGGTCGAGGAGGTTGGGGAGGGGGGGGTGGATACGCCTGGCTGGCTGCGGCGGCCGTCGTGTCGCTCACACCGTGGCCTCCTCGCCACCGTGTCAACACTGATGACTTCATCATGTGCCCTTGTGAGCTCACCTTGCTAGAAGAGACGTTGAACATGGAGGGAGGTGGGTGACTGTCATACCTGCACCTGGAGGGAGGAGGAGGAGGAGGAGGAGGAGGAGGAGGAGGGTTCATCTATTAAATATGTGTGTTTTCACACACACACACACACACGTACGTGCAGCTGCTGACACCTCAGGTCATCACTTTCCTCTGACCGTCGACACCGAACGTCTGAGGAAGAAAAACGACGACGTTGCTGCTGTTTTGACTGAAACGACGCGTGATGTCACGTCACAACGTAACGCTCTGACAGTCAAACTAAACGTGTGTGAAAGTTCATCTTTGCATGTTTAAGTGGGATTGAAACTTTACCTGGCTGCTGTCTGAGGCGTCCGCCGCCACGAAAACACGAAAACGCTCCAACAAACGCTGAAAAGCTTAAAACTTCAAACACTTTTTGGGCCTAAATCAGTAAAAATCAGCTGATTTAAAGGAAAATTTCAGCTTTAAAGGAAAATGTCTTTAAATCATGACTTTTGCTTCTCACGTCAGTTATGACTAAGACTCATGAAACTTTATGCTTCATTGATGACAAGTTTAGGAAACAGCTCCTGACTTCTCATAAACAATCAAACAACTTCACTTCAGATAAATATCAACATTTTAAAGCTAAAAAAAATCATATTTATAATAAAAACAACAAATATAATGACAGTTAAGATTCAGTTCAAACTAAAGTTGGAAATTAATTTGATTAAAGTTCAATGTTATTCTTTTCTACTAAAAACATACATTTATATTTTATATTTAGTTTTTTATATATATATATATATATATATATATATATATATATATATATATATTCATACATGTAATAAGGTGATTTCATTTGACTTCACATTTTGTTTCATATTAAAACCTTTTAAGTTTTTCAGCTGTTTTTTTTATGATTCAGATGGAAAATGAGAATAAAACTCGAGGTCGATGATTCACTCAGTCACATCGTTTATTGTAAGAAGAAATAAAAGTGGTTGAAATATTTTTTACGTGGGCGCGATTTTGTTTGTTGAATATTATAATAAATCACAGAGTTTTAACAAGAAAAGATGTTTAACGCTGCGAAAAATATAATTGATGTATATTTTTAAAATATTTAAGTTTCAAAATAAACAAAAATGAATAAACGAGTTTATTTTAACGTTAAATTATAAATTGGGTTTAATGGATGAAACGTAAAGTGTTTATTTCTTTTAATTATTAAACTTGATTATTCATTTGTTTATTTTTTTCTGAAGTAAAATGTATAAAATGAGGTGATTCGCTAAAAAAACACAATTATAATAATATTATAAATTATGCATGATTATAATTTAACATGGTTGTAATTTTATAAAGTGGTTTTGGTTTAATTTTAAATCGTTCGTGATTATTAATGTGTTTAAAAAACGTCCTTGTCAAATCAATGACAGCGGTTGTGTTACAGAGGGCAGTGTGTGTGTGTGTGTGTGTGTGTGTGTGTGTGTGTTCAGATGTAAAGGGGCGGTGCTATAATATCTCCAGCCAATCACATCCTTCATCTCTTCATCAGACACACCTCCATAATACGACCACTCACTAAATGTATATATCATAGGTTAAAAAGCTGCGTCTGTGTTTGAGCCACTGGTGGCGACTCAACACGTCAAAATAAAAGACCTGCTCGGGTAATAATAACAATAATATCAATAATAATAGTAATAAGAATTAAACATCATATATACGTTTAAAGATAAATTGGTTTAGTTTGATCAGAGGTTAGTTGTTTTAAATTAAAAGTGTGAGCGAGCGTGACGCGCAGGTTGTGAAGTTTTGCCGCTGCACTGGAGCGCTCTGTCTCTGTCTTTGATTTTTTTTTTTTTTTTTTTATTGTCTCTTTTTTAACTGGACACACGAGCGGAGACTTATGACATTACGCACAGACCGGGAGCGAGGCTGCAAATGGGCGGCATAGGTGGCAACCTCTACCTCAGCATGTTGAATGGGGCTGAAACGCAAACTTTCGGAAAGAACGCCGACATCAGCAGTCACCTCCACCGCGGCGGAAAGGATCTAGCCGAGTTCAAAATGGGGATCCAGGACGGGAGGTTGTTCTACTCGGACACGGTTCAGAGCGGGCAGGACCCTCTGTCTCTGTCGTACCACCCGGACCAGGCGGTGGGAAGCTACGGACCGCAGCCCGGCAGGTTTTACGCACAGACCCTGAGCAGCTGCCCGTACGGCGGCGTGCGTTCCCCGCAGAGGAGCGCAGCCGGGCAGGGTTACATCCCGACGGCGGGGGACGGGTTCCCCCCCGGCGTTAAAGACGTGATGTATTCTCCATCTCCGGAGAATTATCCCACCAGTTTCCAGCACGGTTACCAGCGGCCGCCCCTCTGCCCGTTACCTGGGCTACAGGTGAGCGGGAAGACTCAGGCTCTTCTCAATAACTACCCGCTGTGGGCCAAGTTCCACAAGTTCCAAACCGAGATGATAATCACCAAACAGGGGAGGTAAGTCTGACAGATAATCCCACAACAAAATAACGACAATGATAATGTGCAGATTAAAGTTGCTTGTGAGCTGTTTTGGTCAGAATGCGGCTGAGAAACGACTTCCCCAATTACGCACCGATGTCCTTCTGGTTTTACGCTTCATCCAAACTCATCACACCAACTTTTCACAGTTTAAACTCGTTTTCTACAAGAAAATAAACGACACTTTGTAGTTTTGTCTCAATGTTTAGCTCCTGTTCACTGCGGAAATCAGCAGCACGTCTGGTCAGGTGACGGAGGCGTCGTCAGCTCCGGGTTTTAAACTCGTCAGAGAGAAGAACCGAGTCAACATCACATTTATCAACATGAAGTCGAAAGATTTATGTTTTATTTGTTCTTGCGCAAAAACTGAGTCATAATTACATCACATTTAGTCTCTGAAATTAACCAGAAACTTCCTCAATTTTACACAAACTCATTTAAAATGTGGCCTCATTTACTTTTTATTGTAAACAACAGAATAATTTATTTATTTGAAAAAGAAAAAAGGAACTAAATCGAAATTTACTTTGCGTAAAAGGTTGTTTTGGACCCAGAGAAATAGTGAGTCAATATCAGAAAGTTGCCGTTAATCACTTCAACATCTTAGTTTGATCTGTTTAACTCGACAATTTCATCACATTTATTTAAACGTTTTTTTTTTTATCTCAGAAATCTTAATATTTATATTCATGTCATCTCTGTTCTGACTGATATTATTCTTCTTTTTGGTGATCAAGTGATAAACAAAGTTTTTAATCATAATTAAACCTCAACTCATCATCAGGAAACTATAATAGTGAAACTGAGATAATTAACTAAGGAGTGAATAAAAGTGTGACAGCGGGGACAGGGAGAGAAGGGGTGACAGGGGTGAGACACCACCCTCCCTCCACCCCTCCACCCCCCACACCCCCACCCCATCTCTCCTCTGATGGGGGTCAACGAGCATTAAGACTCAAGATTCACGTCCACGGAGATTAATTCACTAAAACGCGACACTTGTGTTTGACAGCGGAGGTTTCAGGCCACACTGATATTTACACTCACTTCACTCCACTTGTCTGATGGAAGAAATAACATTAAAAAAAAAAAAAAAAAAAACGGGTTTTAATTAATTATGAATTATTCATATTATTATAATTAACATTAAATTGCTGGAGGAGAAATTAGAATGAGACAGGGATATTTTAAGTTTAATTAAAAAATAAATAGTCCTGATTCAAGTTTTTCCCCTTTGACCTAATCAGACTTTCACCTAGTTTCTGTTTGACTCCTGCAGCTTCACCAGATGCCAAAAAAAAAAAAAAAAAGGCTTCTTATTTTTTCTCTCTTCACCTTTTTGCTCTGTTTTTGCAAAAAAAGTGAGATTTAACAGAAATCTGAAGGAGTTTGTTAAAGTTTTCTACGACTTTCTGCTGCAAATCTGTGTTTAATTATAAAAATGTGTGTGTGAGTGTGTTATTTTACATAATCGGTCCTGTACCAACACACACACACACACACTGGTCAGTAGCTGCCACCTAATTAAAACGTGTAATTTTCATTATTATAATCGTTTATTTTTTTCATCATTATCATCGAAGCAAAGATGAATTAACACGTGAAACACACAACTTGTCAGACGTGCTAAATAAAACCCACAATGGCAGAAACATCACGACAGTCAGGGGCTGAGTGGAGCGTAGAGGTGTCATCTCTTCCATATGCAAGAAAAAAAAAAAGATCATTTTCATGCATTAAAAAAAGAAAAAGAAACCACAGACCTCATTTTACGAAGATTTTTTTTAATCCTCCCGATCAAAACGTTCTCACCTTTTCAACTTAACGTCTCTTCGTGACACCGAGCTGTGAAACGTGCAACACAAGCGTCAAATAAGTTCACTTTTTGTTTGTTTTTATATAGTAACACAACATCAACAAAGAAAGAAAAATCTTGCAAGATTTTTAGATTTCGGTTGAAGCGGTGAAAAGAAAGTGAGTGAAATAAAATAAAATAAAATAAAATAAAAAAGACGGGGAGGTTTTTTCAATATCAGAGGCCATATCCTTCTTAAATTTTCATCTTGGGTTCAGACTCCCACAGTAATTTTACAGTGTTTTTAGAGAGAAGGCTGAGGGTCTGCAATGTTAATCAAAACCCTGGTTTCTATAGGAGGAAGGCTGAAAGAAACTGTAGAGTAAAAGCAGAGAGAAGGGTCAAACACCACTGAGCCTTTAGATGGCCACGCTGAGAAGGTGAGGCATCTTTGAAGTTCAGAAAGTAAGAGACTAGATTCTCTCTTCTCTTCTCTTTCTTCAGCCTGCACTAGACGTCGGCTGCACAGCCTGACAGATCTCTCAGAAGTTTTACTCATGTACCACACCTGGGCTTTGAAATCTGGAGGCATTTTCATGGCCTGTGCTGCAAAAAAAGGTGGTGGTGGTGGTGGTGGTGGTGAAGAGGGTGAGGGTTGATGAATTCATCTACACTTCTCATGAGCTAAATTCAGATCACCACCCTGGTCGGTGCCATATCAGGGCCCCAGCTCTGGTCTAGTCTAGTCTAGTCTGGTCTGGTCTGAGCGTGACACACACTGAGGCAGAGTTCACGGCGGCTGCTCAAAGCGATGAGTCGAGGAGGTTGATGTCGTTTGATGTCGACGTCCGAGACTTAAAACGAGGAAGGAGACTTTTTTTTTTTTTTTTTACTGCAACTTATAAAACTATAACAGGGTTTTTATGTCTTTTTAAAAAAACACAAATCAAATGACTAAAACTGAAAAGAGCAAGTGTATTTTATAATGTTCAACCAATGTGCAAATCCAACATCTGGAGTTTAGAAATGACTCGTGGTTTCCAAGAAGCACCACGTTGATTTAAATTAAAGAAACTGCAAATAAGAAGAGAATAATTATCGATTTCGGCCTTAAATCGAGCCTGTATTCCAAGTCAGGGTCACGAGAAGAGTGTTGATGATCTAGGAAGCAGATGAGACTGAGTGAGTTGACGCCAGCAGCTAAAAACCTTCAGAGTCAGAGGAATCATGCTCATCTGCTCGTTGTGCTCCAGTGGCTCCACACTGCGACACATATCTCTCTCACGTCTGGTAGCTTTTCTTTTCTTTTCTTTTCTTTTCTTTTTGTCAAAGAGGAAACAATCCCTTTGATATATTTGACTCCTAAGAAAATAAAAGAGTTGATTGACTAATTAGGACAAAGTTAACGTCAAGTCGACGTCCAAAATATTAATAATAAACCAACTGAACAACTGAGTCTGTTTCCAGAGTGGGTATTGCATGTTTTAGAAATGATAAATCTGCATGACTGAGGAAATTAAAGTGGGCGTCTTCACGTCTGCAGACGTTTGAACATCACACACTGATGTCAAACATCAGTCACTGATCCTCACAGTTGTTTTATTGCCAGATGCTGTTTTGAGGAATTTGTTTGGAAGTCGTGTGCGATCGTTTTCTCTCACTCTTTCTTCTTCTCTCTCTCTCTCTCTCCTCTGAAAGAAGAAGTAACACTATTTCAAGGTTTTGATGGTATGACTTGTCACTTCCTGTTCAGCTGTTTGTGTGCACATGCAGCTTCTTCGCAGAAACATCTAGTGCCAGTGTGTTCAGATAAATGAACGAGTGCTTCCTTCTGCCACGTCTGTAACCTCTAATAATAAAACATCTATCAGGTTCTTCATCAGCTTAACACACTTTTTTTTTTTTTTTACGGCCGCCATGTTTTACTAGAAGGTTTGTTAATTAATTAGTTTAATTAGTTAAAATAAAAACATTGAACACTAACTAGTGAACTTATCTAAGTGAGTTTGTAATATCAGTATCATCACTGTTGCAGTAGATGACATATAATTTAATCATTTTTGCAGTTTATTCTGACTCAAAACACACACACATACACACACACATACACAAACACACACACCATCCTGCCAGTGGAAATACCCATTAAACCATCAAGTGTGTATTAATGTAAACCAACACCCACCTGTTTTATTTTAGTTTCTTTGATGACTGAGTTTTTTTTTTTTTTTTAAAGAATTAACACGTAAAGATTCATTCGGCCTGTTTGAAGGGTTAGATGATACATTTCAGTATCTCCAGTGTGTGAGGAGTCATCGCTGTGTGTGTGTGTGTGTGTGTGTGTGTGTCCAGCAGCAGCAGCAGCAGCTGTAGACTGGCATGTTTTCGTCACAGATGATCGAGCGTAGACGCACGGTGACAAAAACTGGACCTGAACTCCTGTCCGGATGAATCAGTGTGTTCGCTCATGTAGAAAACTCTTCCTCTCCCTGGTGAATATCCAGTTCCTCTGCATCCCCAGGACAAACCCTCCCCTCTCCCTCCTCTCCCTCCACCCTCTGCTCTTTCCTTTTCCCCTTTCTCTAACCTCCGCCCCCCCCACCGCGGTTTCCCCTCCCGTGCCCTCTGTCTACCCAAACCTCCTCCTTCTCCTCGTTGCCCAACATCCACAGTTTATTTTGATTTATTTTTTATTTCTAAATGTCACCACCACCAGTCGTGTCTCTGTATTACTGCTTGGTCACCACACTCTCCTGTTTCTATGGTACTTTATCTGATAAAGACTTCAGTTATGAGTCTTCATGTGTGTAAATATATATAAATATATAGATTTATTTATATACCTGGATCAGGCCGAGGGAGAGTCAGCCGTTTGTCATTACCGTCAAGTTTCCACTGAATCACAGTGGCACGTTGGCAGGTTGGTGAGGGAGTGTGTCTGGTAGCTGCAGAGCTGCCGCTTTGATTCCCTCGGTGTCCAACCGAGTCCATGTATCTGTGGTTGGGCCTTCTGTTATAAAAAAAAGAACAAAAAGAAAAAGCATCAAACAGAGCTGATTCTTTTCAGTTATGTAAAGATAAAACATGTGCCACAGCAACAATGACGACACCCGGCGACGGCAACATGTGTTTTGTGTGTTTTTGTCGTCTCGTTGGTGAACTTTACACACAGGCAGCTTGAACGCCGCCCCCACATGCAAATACATCTCTGTGTTGTGTTTTCTTTGGTTTCCCCCATTTGTGTCAAGTACTGATTTCCTATAAAAGGCAGCAGTGCTTGTGAATCGACAATATCAGTGGAGCAAAAAAAGCAATAACTGCTCGTCTTACTTTCTAGTTTACTCTCTCTACTGTACGAACCCACCTACTACTGTAGGTGGGTTGATCCATTGCCGAGGAACCGAGTTTCTGTTTTCACTTGTATTTAAGATATAAAAAAAAAAAGAAGAAGAAAAATTGCAGTGGTGGAAGAGGAGATGTATCACCTGTTTCTGCTGCAGCCGCTAAAGAGCTGCTGCCACGATTGTGTTTCACCAAGAATTATGATTGATTGTTAAACCGGACTCACTATGTAGCCAGAAAGAGCCAACTGGGAACGTTCAGGACACGGTTTTGTCTTACAACTTTATGTGTGTGTGTGTGTGTGTGAGCATAGAGAGCCATTATTCAAAGACACAAACCAGAAGTAAAGTGAAACGTATCCACATCCAATCTAATAAAGCAAAGAGCAGCGGGACACTAGGACCTATTTTTTTCCACAATATTTTTTATTGATACAGATATTTTTATATGAATAGTTTCATTTTACAAAATCTAAGTTTCCTTGGGTTCATTAGCTTCAAGTTCATGGTTTGAAGCCTCATCTTGACCCTCATAAGGATAAGCTGTGTAGATTATAGTTTTGTAAATTTTAGTTTTGTAAAAACTAAAAAAAACATCTGAATCATTTGCATTTGTTGCAGGAGGATGTTTTTGTTTCTTAAATCAATTTAGCTTTTTTATTCACAAATTGATCATAAGATAAATGTATAACATTTCCAGCCTTAAAACGTCCGATCAAAAAGTAAATTTAGCATTAGATACTCGCGTTACGAGCTGAGGTTCAACACCTACTTGTGAGTGAAGGAGCTGGTGCAGCCGGTGGGTGGTGGAGTTTAAATACTGCAGCTGATGAGAGGTTGATGGGGTGATGAGGAGCAGGTGTTCGGCGTGAGGATTTGGCGGTAAACGGGAAACCAGGAAGCCACGCCCAGTGGGATCACACACACACACACACACACACACACACACACACACACACAAACAGACCCGACAAATGACAAAGTCATAAAAACAGAACAAATGAAACAAAAACCATCGAGACATCAACCATCAAGGCTTCTACCAGGAAAATGTTTAAAATGCAGCTTCTTTTTGTTTTGTTGGTTCATTTACATGAAATCAGTTTCCATTTTCCAACGAGAAACTAGATAATTTACCGAAATAACACACCTCCAACGCCACATTGACTTATCTTTAAGAAAATGCAAGATATTGAAAGCTGCACTCACATGAGATCTTATCTATTTTGTTCCAACCACACTGAAAAAAAAAACTGCTTCACAAAACAATGAGGAAAGTTTCTGTTTGTGTCAAAGAAGTTGGTTTTTTTTTTTTTTTTTTTTTTTTTTTTGTTTTGTTTTGTTTTTGTTTGTTTGTTTGTTTTTTCAATCCACGGTTCGATATGAATTTAAACCGTGAGCTGTAAAAGACGCATTAATCACGTATGAATCTATTTCGGTTCATTTGCATTGAAACAAAACACCGGACACAAAAATAACCACGTTTCATTTAAGTTGTGTTATTCTGCAAAACAGGACAAGTAGAGTTTAAAATAAAACGCTCGGTCTGGACGGGATGGAGGGAGGCAGCGGGGGGGGGTTGCTCCATAGCCTCAGGTGATGTGATCCAGTGTAAAACAGCTGGGCCAAACGTCAAACATGTTGCCCTGATTTATCAACACCAACTACCCTTCGCTGACCCCGTATCGACCTGACTTCTCTTAATATGTTTGATCAAAGCGTTAGCTCACGCTAAATAAACATATAACAGCTACAATGTGTTAGCTTAGCTTAGCTTAGCATAATCTCCAAAAAAAAACAAAAAACCCACAACATTGGTCACATGCTAACTGCATCACGTTTTCATTGCTAACTGCTAATAACTGACGTCAGTGGACGCCAATATTAACGTCACTGTTAGCTTGTGACGCTAACAATGTGAAGCTAAAATTACAATATATCAACTATTAGTACCAACTAGCTAACGTTGCTCTCCACGCTAAAAGCAAACAGCTAACATGGTATATATGGACATTATAGTCATCCTGCTAAACATTAGCATGTTAGCATGTTAGCTTCCCTCTTCTTCTAGTGAGAAGCTAGATGCTAAGCTAATCTGTAGCGACATCTAACTGTTACAACCTAATATGATATTAGAAATTAAATATTAGTCAAAAATAATGTGAAATATTTACATTTCTTTACTTATATTAATATTTTTGTAATTATCAATTAAACATTTAACAATATTATAATAAAAACTCTGCAGGGTGAACAGTTAGTTTTCAGGTGATCGTGCACCGCAGCGTGTCACGTGTTTCTTGTGTTTGTGGTTTTGTGTTTTTAGTGTCCACATCTTATATTTGTTTTTTTGTTGTTGTTGTTTGATTTTATCTCAGTTTACCTCAACCACCTCTGTCTCTTTCTCTCTCTATCGCTCCCATCCTCCTCCTTCTCCTCAGTGATGGGGGAAAAACCGTGACCTCCACGTTACCCCGTTTCACCGAAGCCCTCTGCGATCAAAATGAGTTCAATATGTAAAGCTCCTGCAATCAGGGGCATCTTTTATTAACAGCGACATGAAATATTCACCTCAACTCGTCCCTCTTGACTCAACCTCTTATTCATTACTCTGACTCTTCAGCTGGTGAAGAAAGAGACGGAGCCCAAACAGGAATCGCCTCCCTGTCTTTAGATATCACCTATTATTATTATCATTATATCTTAACTATAACGACAGTCAGGACAGAGAGAAGAACTGGAGCTGTATGAACACCTGACAGACGAGGAAACATTTGTGGTTTTGTCTTTAAGTTAACGTGCATTTCTTTCTTCCTTTGGTCTCCATCAAAGTCATGAATAAAACTTTATGAAAGTGAAATTCGACACTAGTACTACTACTACTTCTACTACTAGTCTCTGTAGGTTACAAGTCGTGCATTTTATATTGACGTGAAAACATAAATAGTTTGAGCGTCATTCTTTCTGTTGGTTCATTTAAAGGAAGTGATGTCAGTCCATGAAATACTGATTTTATCGACATGAACGTTTAGAAACTGTTCAGTTTATTTAAGGCCTTAAAACTTCCTCCATCATCTTTATTTGCTGAATAAAAAAACAAAAGATATGTTGATAAAAGTCCAAATAAATCAGACCAGTTGTTAAATTGTATCTTTGTGTGTTTCCACAGGAGGATGTTTCCATTTCTGAGCTTCAACATCAGCGCCCTGGAGCCGTCTGCTCACTACAAAGTCTACGTGGATGTGGTTCTGGCGGATCAGCACCACTGGAGGTACCAAGGAGGAAAATGGGTCCAGTGTGGAAAAGCTGAAGGAAACATGCCAGGTCGGGCGTTTTATTTAACTACTTCTGATGAGTTAAAGTGTCATCATCTGATAAATTTCTGTTGTGAAATCTTCAAATGATATGATTTATTCTAAAAAATAGAGCAGAGATTTATTCATTTTAATCAAATGTTGCAGAGCGAGATCAGAACGCAGATAAAAAAAAAAAAAAAAAAAACAGTCACTGACAGCAGAAAGACGTTTGCAGTTTCAGCTTCTTAATCTTTCTGCGGACGACTTGGTGGTCACATCTCCACCAACAAACTAATTCTGACGTGAAGTCTTCAGCGTCGCTGCGTGAGACGTGGGAGGTCTTGAGGAAGTGGTTGATTTAGCAATATTGCTGCAAACCTACATGGATTCGGTGAGGAAACCACGTGCATCATGACGCACAAGTCGACTGAGAGGTTTCTGTGGATTATTTGATATTGAAGCTGCTACTGATGATGGTGATAACAGCCGGTGCCGTGATGGGAAGTTTATATCAAATATGATTATTTGTATTGATGCTGATAAAGACACCTCCAATTTCTTGCATTAAATAAATGGTTTGTTAATTAGTTTTCAGTTCGGAGCCTGTTTGAGATCATCGTCACGACTCTGAGCTCATCTCTGGTTGTGATCAAAACTTGTAAATGTGATCATTCACGTTTTTCTTCAACAACATGTCTGAACTGGTCGCAGGTCAGAGGCTTCAATTTTCAGTCATTTGCGGTGAGCGGATGTGTCTCATTGTTGCTCAGAAGTGATTCATGCTTCTTCTCGGTATCATGTGAGATGTCAGTGTTCATTTCTTCTTTATCGCTTCAAAAAACCTTTTCAGGTAAATAGATAAAAAAAAATTAAATAAAAATCACGCTACATTTGGATTCAGTTTCCATCCTGACATCGTGTTCTCATCCTCTTCTGTTCACTCATTATTTCTTCCTGTTCACACATCAGTTAAAAAAAAAATCTCAATAACAAGTCAACCAAGATGACTTTTTACGTGTGTGTGTGATTGATGATAGACAAAACCACAATTATATAAATGAGAGTAAAGTGCAAGGTGTTGTCACACATGTGCCAGGTGTCATGGAACGGTGACAGTTGTGGAAACTGTGGTGAAACAATTTCACTCAATTAGATTTAATAGTGCACTTATGTGGTGCACAAGTATAAGGTTAACAGGTCAATGTGGTGACGCTGTGAAAAGCAAAACAAAACACGAGAAAAGAAAAAAATCCTGGTGCTGAGATTTCATCCTGCGATGACGACAAAACATCAAACGTAAAGAGGGAGGAGAACAGATGTATGTTTGTATATATGTGATGGAAAAGTGTCACCATCCCACATATTAACCACATTAAAGTGAGTTAATTATTCAGACTTGTTACAAATACTCATGTCATGATGTAGCTGTAGAAAATTAGACGGCTGCTGTTAAATAAAGTGGCAGAAGTTGTAAATAATCTTGATTTTTTTTTCTGTATTTTTCCAGATGTTTTAAGTTATTAAATACCAGGAGTTTGAGTTGAAATCGATCTGCGGATCATAAATTTTATTTATTTTATTTTCTTCCACCTGCAGGGAACAGGATGTACATGCACCCTGACTCTCCGAACACCGGCACTCACTGGATGAGACAAGAAGTGTCGTTCAGTAAACTGAAGCTCACAAACAACAAGGGCAGCACCAACAACGTGGCCCAGGTACGACTTTTATAATGATCTTATCTGAAGCTTTCAGCTTTTTCAAAACAGAAGTTCTTTATCTGTTTTATCTGCTTAAAAAAAGGAACTAAATCGATGATGTTTGTTTCAAAATCAACCACATTAACGGGTGTGACGGCTACAAAGTTGCATCTTCACCTCCTACATCTTATATATTTTTTTTTGTTGTTTTTCTTCAGATGATCGTCCTCCAGTCGCTGCACAAGTACCAACCTCGTCTTCACATCGTGGAGGTGAAGGAGGACGGATCCGAGGATCCTTTCCTGTCGTCTAAAACTCAAACCTTCGTCTTCCCGGAAACGCAGTTCATCGCCGTCACTGCTTATCAGAACGCAGACGTAAGAACAAACAAAAAAATATCACATCTACAGTCAGACTCAATGGGTCAATGATTCATGTCTTGTATAAGAAGAAGCTCTGGTTTGTAAATGCAAACATCAAAAATTTAACAACACTCATTTACATTCCTACAACTTTCTATAAGTGTTATAACACAGTTAATGTTGAGCAGCTGAGTTCAGTCAAGAGTCACGTCTCCTCGTTTGACCTGAGCTCCACAGCCCCCCGCCCCTCCTCTCCTCTATATCTTTAACAGCTGTTCAAATACATTGTGTAAGAGTTGTATCAGTGCTCTGGTCTCTCTCTGCTCATGTTATCCTAATTAATTATTAGTCTGTGACCCTCCTCCTCCTCCTCGTCCTCGTCCCTTTCTGCTGTCGTTGCTCGCTCCTTCTCTGTTTTCTGTCCTGCATTCTCTCATCGCCCTCCTCCTGTTCCCGTCACAGATCACGCAGCTGAAAATAGACCATAACCCCTTCGCTAAAGGTTTCCGTGACAATTATGACACGTAAGTAATATTTATAATAATAATAATAATAGTAATAATAGTAATATAAATTCAGACAGTGTGTGTATTTGTGTGTGTTTGTGTGAAGCTGCTGCTGGTGTTTAAATGTCCTGAGTGTGTAAATATTAGATCTGATGTGATCTCAGATCTGCTAAAGCGCTGCAGTCAGAGGGTGTGAGGGGTTTGTGAGATGTTTGATAGATAGTTTGAGGAGTTTGAGGTTTTAAGCAGGAAATAACACCTTTTTTTTTTCCTCTTCTTTCACACACTCTTCTCTTCCCCTCCTCCACCTCCTCCTCCTACCTAGGCTGTACGCTCCTCCTGACTCTGATCGCCTCACCCCCTCCCCCACAGAGAGCCAGCAGCTGCTACCGGGGAGCTGTTACCCTCAGAGTTACCTCTCAGATCAGTACATGAGCCCGCTGCCTCAGAGTCGCTTCTACGGCCGCGACTCCATCTCCATGAGCCAGCAGCACAAGGACGCGTCGTCCAGCCCGGGTCCCCACAGCCGCTGGTACCTGTCGCCTCAGCAGGGCGTGGCCCCCAATCGCCTCGACTTCACTTCCTCCTACGATGGCGACTTTTCCGGAAACAGTTTCTACAAACCCTTCCCCCTGCAGACGTCAGCTCACCACGCCCTCAGCTACTACTCCGACCACCCATTCGCATCAACCAGCGTGATCCGTGTCGGGGGCTACGCCAGCGGGTTGGAGCACCAGCCGGCCCACCCCTCAGTACCTCACCCACCCCAGTAAACCGGGCCCCAGTCTGGGCTGGTTCAGACCCATATCATCTTCTTCTTCTTCCTCATCCTCCTCCACGTCACCGGGGAACCCCAGGCTGCACCCGCCCTCGCTCCTGGAGCCTCTGCAGCCGCCGCTGCTGCAGGAAAAGGCCAAAGACTCAGTGGGAGCGGTGGGAGACGAGCCCTGGCTCGAACCTCCCTCCGTCAAATCAGCAGACTCTGCAGACTCAGGCCTGTACGAAGGCGGCGTGGGCGACAATAAGAAGAGGAGAGTGTCTCCCTACACGTCCAGCACCGAGAACTCTCCGCCTCCGCCGCCACGCGGGGGAGACGTCTGTGACAAAGACAGCAACAGCAACGCAGATTACTACAGCTACTACACCCACTGAAGACCTCACGTTACCGCAGTCTCTCCCAGCGTCGTCACACAACGCCCTCATGGACACGGTTCAGGTTCAGGTTCAGGTTCAGGTTCAGGTGTAAACCTCATCCACATCCACGAGTCCACACAGCATGGACGCGTCCACACAGGAGCAACTTTGAAGGTTACTGTCAAACTCAGTGTTGAACAGAAATGGATGTGACTGTGACGCTGCCCTAGAGTCACACTCAAACACCAAACAGACACACAGACCTGTGACTTAAGCCTTTGAAACATCTGGAGATTTAAGAAGAAGAAAAAAAAGATCTGCATATCTGCTTGTTGACAGACGCCTGCAGGGATTGTCTGTTCTTTCTGCATCAAACACTCTGTCTGCGTCTTGTCTCTTCCTTCTCATTCACACGTTCTCTAAATATGTTCACGTTCATTTCCCCTCCGACCTCTTCCTCCTCCCCGATCAGTGAACACAAATTACATCTATCTCTCACCCGTCTCCTCCTCTGTGTGTGTATAAAGTCACTTACAGCAGCGCCCACCGGTGGCGAAGGAGAAACACTGCAGGAGTTAATGTCAGGAGGGTTAAAGGAAGCTTAGCGAGCACATGCTGCAGAGAGAAGCTAATCTGTCTCAACAGGACGATCTGTTGAGTGTTTCTGTTTGAGGGAAGGAAATAGGACATATCTGAGGGAAGTTACTCGACAATAATATGAAACAAAAAATCCTCAAAAATTAATGCAAATCACTGATTAGTGACTCACAGACAGTCTGGTTGAATAATTATCAGACGTTTTATTTATTTATTAGCATGAAAGTAAGATTATCATGCAGATTATCATAAAATAATATTGATACTCACTTATTTCTCATGGTTGTCATGGAGATTAATTAGTTGTTGTCATGTGAATGAAATGTGGAGCTTCATACTTGATGTTCTGATGACTCCCGGTTGGTGACCTTTGACCTTTGAAGTTCACAAGCAGCAAGCTTGTGACCTGCTTTTTTTTTAAATCAAACTAGTTGAATCGATCTCAGATATTGACACAGAATTGTGTCGTACTTTAAACCTTCGAATCAAACTTTACTGTAACCGAAGAACGAGCGACAGAGACGTGAAAAGACGTTTAAAGTTACAAGCTACAGTTGGTTGTTGACAGGAAAAAGATGAAAAGATTGTTGTCTGAAGAGCAAAAAGAAAAAGAGAAAAACAAGCTGCTTAACTTTCTCACCCCAGTCAGCTGACCAACCACGGTGTGAATGTCGGTTTCCAAAAAGAACAGAAACAGACGAACTCGACGCGGCGGTGAGGTCGTACGGTTCTAACGTGTCGAAATGTAAAAACTGAAACAACATTAATGGAAACAATGTGAAGATTTTAATGAACGTAAACATTAAAGTGTTGACGTCGTCTGACGATGTTATCGCGTCATGATCGCTAATTCTGTCCCGTGAATCAACGTGAACAGGCAGCACAAATCGACCCCCACCTCCTCCTCCATCACCTCCTCCTCCATCACCTCCTCCTCCTCCTCCACCAGTAGATGAGTCTACCTGGTACTATCTGGTCTTTCTGTCGTACAGTGACAGTAGTTGACAGAGGCGTCGGCCTCCGGCCTCATGACAGAAATGAAGAGTGAGGCTGCAGTCGGCGCTGATCACAGATCTGCTCCTCACTCTTCACGAGGTGTGTTAACAACCTGCGACAACACTGGGGGCGACACACACACACACACACACACACACTCTCTCTCTCTCACACACACACACACATAGACAAAGACAGAGACTCCAAGAAAGAGCAGGGTTACTCAAGTTTCTTTTTGGTTTTTCTTCCCTTGGGAAGATTGGGAGAAGAAATTTTTGACTTTTTGTTGTAAGACGCTGATAAAAACAGCCTTTACTGTAAATATAATTGAAATGTTGTATATTTACTATTGTCTGATTTTTGAGCAAAGGAAAAAAAGGAGAATTTAAAACGGAGCTAAAGCCACAAGTAAGCTTAGCTTAGCTTAGCATAAAGACTAGAAACAGCAAGCCTCGCTAATATTCACACAAACTTTCTTTTTTAAAAGTAATTTTTTTGTACATTTAATATATAAAAAACATATTGATCTTCAAAAGCTTTAAAGCTGCTTAGGATAAGTGCTGTGCTAACTGGTGCTGCTATGCTAAGCTAAGCTAAGCTAAGCTAAGCTAAGCTAAGCTAAGATAACCATACAACGCCAACATGAGTATTATCATCTCTCGGCTATAATATAATAAAATAAAATGATTTTACAGTCCACAAAAGTTAAAAACAAACAAAGTAGCTGCCACATTTTTACAATAAAATTTAATAAAATATAAAAAAAAGAATAAATAATAAATTCTGAGGATTTTGGGACCAGATGAGTTAAATTTATTAAAACATTCGACACATTTTAGCTTTTATGAGCTCGTTCCACAAAAAAATGATTAAACTCTCAGTTGGGAAATAAATTTATAAAAAATAAATATTAGAGACAATTTTACAGCTTTTATTTTTGGGTCTGGTTAAAAAAAAAAAAAGAAAGAAATTGTGAATATTTTTAAAATTATTTCACACATGTGGCTCTTAATCATAATATCAAAAATAATAAGAATTAAAAGAATAACAACGATGTTGATGCAAAAAAGGACAAACTGTGTGACAGTTTCCTGCAGCATTTAAATATTAAAGTTATGATGAAGTGTTAATGAAGGAGAATGGATGATGAAATAAATATGTCTCTTGTGACATTTTAATGTTTGTCAGAGAGAAAGATGCTGGTTCTTAACGAGGAAGTCTCAAGTGCAATTAACGGATTTAACAGAGAAGAAAGAAAGAAAGAAAGAAAGAAAGAAAGAAAGAAAGAAAGAAATCAACAGCAGCTGTTTTTTTATTTATTGGATTGTTAATGTGTTTTTCTCAGTGACCCTGGAAGATGTCAAACAAAAAAAAAAAAAAGTTTTCACGCGCCTCAGGAACGACCCCTGCTGGATGTCTCAGTTATTACAACCAACATCAGCCAATAATAATAATGAAAGACACAAATTATCCTCATGTTTCAAACCTGTCACTTCTCTCCACTCGCTGTTTTTCCCTCAAACTCACATTTCTGTTGATTTAACTGGAGGCTAAGAGACTGTGTGTGTGTGAGAGAGAGAATGTGTGTGTGAGTGTGTGGGAGAGATTTAAACTGTATAATAAAGAAAAGTGGAGCAGGAGCAGGTCTGGAAACAAGCATGTTGTTATTTTATTTGATTTTCTGAGTGTGATGATCCATGTGCATTTGTGTCGAGGAAGCAACAATCCTACTTTGGCTTGTTGATTCAGAGCTTATAAATTGCAGAAACAAATCAGAGTTGAAGGTTTGTAAAGGAAAGGCGGTTGTTATTTATTAAAAAGTTGGCTTATATGTGAAATGTACTGTTGTTTTTTATCCATGAAAATAAAGCTTACAAAATGACAAACCTCTGACTCTTTAGTTTTTTTTTCTTCTTCTGATAAATAAAAACACAGTTTGTGACGTCGACAGTTTTAATCTTCACGTTTCCAACCAGTTGGAGTTTTTTATTATCATTATTATTCTCTCACTATTAATAACATAAAAATACACTTTAAATATATTTTTCTTTTATCATTTTAACACGTGTCTATACTGAAATGTTGGTTACATGTTCAAAAAAAAAAAAAAAGAAGAAAGATAAAATAAAAAATATAAATATATATTGTCACATTGTTACATTGTTTCTGTAGATGTTGCACCAGTTTGACAGATACTGTCGTGTTTTATATCGATAAAAACTAAATATAACTGAGGTCAAAATATAAAAGACAGATTTATTGAGGCGAACACACCGAGCACAGACCTGAAGAAATAATTAAACCTGCAGTGTCTCCTCCTTCTGGCGGGGGGAGGAATTACAACAACACTGTCGACATGATGAGAAATTTTCATCAGATGCAAATAAATAATTTATTTTTAAAGTGGAATAAAAATAAAACAGCTACACGACTCGTTCTGAGGAGACATGACTTCTTCCTCCAAATGTTTCTTATTGTATCTGAAGCGTCAGAAACTTTTTGATGTAAAAACAACAATAACAAGCTGATGTAAAACACATCAGAACATCAGAGCTTTAAACTGATGATAAACTTGATACTAAACAGCGTCGTTATTTGCTTTTTAGTTGTTTTGTTTTATTATTTTGTGTCATTTCCTGTTTGATTTTAAAACAGTGTCTTACTTCCTGTTTCAGTAACTTTGTTTGTTTTAGTTGTTTGTTTGTTTGTTTGTAAGTTTAGTTTAGTTTCATTTATTTCCAATAAACCTTTGTTGTTTTTGTTCAGCTTCATCCACGGTGATTTTTCTGCTTTTTTGGTTCAAACCTGCCTAATTATTTCTCATTATTTCTGACAAAACATGTCAATTTATAAATTTAATCTTAGGTTTTTTTAGCTCGGGTTTGAGACGTTTGTCAAATGTGACGATTTGATCCTTTTCTTCATCGAAATATAACATATTTTACTATTTTATGACAATTTAAAGACAAAAACAATTTGTCAAATAGTAAAAAAAAATAACCCTGTCTGCTCCAGTTTCTTCTTATGATCTTGGTTCATATTCCTGAATAAATGTGTCTGAGCTCAAACTGCAGCAGCACAATAAACCTCGTTACTGTCTGTGTTCAGGCGTCTCGCTTTCACTAAAACCTGACAGGAAGATTTAACCTTAAAAACTTTTCATTTCAAGTCGTTTTCGGAGCCGAAAAGTAAAAACACGTGGACGTTGAATGAAATTATCTACAAAACAATAAATAAATAAAATGCATCATTTAAAAAAATGAATCTTAAAGAGAAAGTTCTTTACTAGAAATGTTGATATGTGATGAATTCTGGGTAATTCGGCAGGTTTCCCATGAGCCAGTCACGGGCGCAAAGAAGGAAGAACAGGAAGCAGCAGCACGTCTCCACTCAGAGCGGTTCATTCGTGCTGTTCACACGTCACACGTTCTTTTGTTTGTTTGTCTCTCACCGCCGTCGTCTCGTCACCACAGAACGATGTTGTCAAGTTTAGAAAACCCTGGATTCTCCCTCAGTTTCCAGTACGTCCCGTTAGACAACCACACGTCTCGTCCACACGCGTCTTTGGCTTTTCTTTAAAAAGAGGAAAATAAAATAAATAAACATTAAAAACAGTGACTGAGTTTTAAACTTGTTTCTGTAAAAATATAAACACAAAACCAATGTTATCTACAACTAATTAAATGATTTTACATCCAGTTATTTATCATTTACAATCAGAAATGTTTGACTTATTTAACAGGATGAAGAGGTCGATGATGTACGAGTCATTTTTGATGTTTTCTTCTAAATGTTTGTAAGAACAAGGATCGTTTTGTTGTTTATGTTGAAGCAGATCTACAGCTGTGTTGAAAATATGAAAAGTGTTGAAGCAAAAAAAAACAAAAAAACAAAAAAACAAAAGTGTTACATTTGCAGGAAACAGCTTTAAAATACAGGAAACAGACTCAGTCATGTGATCAAACTTAGGTTTGAAGTGGAAACATCAACATCAACATCTGTTTACCGGCGTGTGTGTGTTTGTTTTCTATTTTCGTGACTTAAAACTCACTTGAAGAATCGTGGGATGTGTTCTTCTCCTCTCTTAGCGAGTTCTTTCCTTCGTTCCCTCTGCATTTCCTCAATCTCGTCTTTCTTTTTATCGGCTTTTTCCACCTCTCCGATCTCCAGCATCCTGTAAAACAAAAGGTAAATTTAAGCATTTTCGTTTTCCTTTCGTTTTCTCCCACTTATCCGAAAGGTCCGGGTCGAGGGGGCAGCAGCTTCAGGAAGGAGGCCCAGACCCTGAGATGTTCCCAGGCCTTGAGACATGGTCTCTCCAGTGTGTCCTGGGTCTCCCCTGAGGCCTCCTCCTGGATGGGCATGTCCAGAACACCTCTCTCGGGAGGCGTCCAGGGTGCATCCTAATTAGACGACCCTAGCCACCTCAGTTGGCCTGACTCAACGTGGAGGAGCAGCAGCTCTTCTCTGAGTCCCTCCCGGATGTCCAAGCTCCTCATCCTGTCTCTAAGGCTGAGCCCGGCCACCCTGCAGAGGAAACTCATTTCAGCCGCTCGCATCCGCGATCGATCTTGTTCTTTCAGTCACTAGCCACAGCTCGTGACCATAGGTGAGGGTTGGAACATAGATGGACCAGTAAATTGAGAACCTCGCCTGACAACTCAGCTCCCTCTTCACCACAACGGACCGGAGCAGCGATCACATCACTGCAGACGCCGCCCTGATCCGTCTGTCCAGATACTTAAACTCCTCCACTTGAGGCAGCAACTCCTCTTCGACCCAGAGCACTCCACCCTTTTCTGGTCGAGCACCATGGCCTCGGACTCGGAGGTGCTGATTCCATCCCGGCCGCTTCACACTCAGTTGTGAACCGCCCCAGTGCTGAAGGTCGGTGCTCGATGATGCCAACAGAACCACGTCATCCACAAAAAGCAGAGACGGGATTCTGAGGCCACCGAACACGACTGAACCCTCCGCTGTTTATAAAAAGTATGAACAGGACCGGTGACAAAGTTGAGTCCAACACCTCCTGGGAACAAGTCCGACTTACTACCAGCAATACGGACCAAGGTCTGAGCAGATGGCCCTCAGTAGAGAGTCACCCAACCCATACTCCTGGAGCACCTCCTAGAGGACTCCCCGAGGGACACGGTCGTGAACCTTCTCCAGATCCACAAAGCACATGTGGACATGTCCCTCCCATGCAACCTCCTAAGGGTATAGAGCCATATACCCTCCGGGTATATTGGTATATAAGCATTTTAGTTAATTAAATTTCCAGGCTACTAGGATGGTTTCTGTGTGACTGACCTCTGGTCGGGGCGCAGGCGGCTGTCTGTAGGGGGCAGCAGAGGCTTCAGGTCTGGGGTGAGTTCGTTCAGCTCCATGGCGAAGCTGGAGAAACCGTAGTACAGCAGGGAATCCTTCGGCTGTGGATCTGTGAAGCGACAGAGGAGCAGAGAGTGAGATGCTGCAAAAACATGGCACTCATCGCTCAAACACCTGAGGCTGAAACTTCACCGACACGTGAAGCAGGAGACTTAAAACTTAAAGCTGAATCTTTGTTTTAAAAAAAAAAACAAGACACGGATGGACTCACTCGGTTTCCAGACACATTTCGGCGTCGGCAGCGTGTCACAGAAGATTCCTTCGTGCCACAAACCTCCGAATCGATGAATGATGCTGCCGCTCTGGTCCAGCACCGTCCCCTGGACCTCGTTCTTGTTTGTCTCCGATCCCCAATAACGAGACTGAAACAAACAAACAAACAAAAGTCTGTCAGGAACCAAACAACGAATAAAACCCAGCAGGTCTCCTCGTCGAGGAGCAGCGAGGCGTCGTTCACCTTGACGAAGGTGATCTTGCAGGTGCAGACGTTGTTCTTGAGGTTTCGGATCGTGACTTCGCCGTAGTGCTCCAGGTAACGCTGCTGACTCAGCACGTTGTGGATGCAGGTCACGACCTTGTTCCACTCGTAGTGGTCGCCGTACCTGCACCAAAACACAGAAATTTAACAAAACTGGTCAGTTAATTAAGAATAAAACAGATCCAGTCTCATAAGAGAAGATGTGGCTGTGACATTAACTTGGATGTCAAGATGGATGTTTATTGATTTGTTTAACTTTTGAGTTATGGACAAAAACATGCTTCACAACGTCACAATGACCTTTGACCTTTAAATATAATCAGTTCATCTTTAAATCTAATTTAATATTTCCTGAAATATCATGTTCATGAGGAAAAAAATAAGAATCATAAAGTCACAGCAGCCTATTAACAAGAAATAGACGAACAAACTGAAAACCTCACGTCACCGACCACATCCGGCGCTGCAGATGAATAATCATCATTAATGTGTTTCCCAGAAGCTAAATGGTTCATCATGTTCTGGTTATGACATCACATCATAATGAAACTGTCCTGCTCACATTCAGAAACACAGACGGCGACAGGTTTCAACGCTTCTGTCGGTGACATTCATAGAAAACACGTCTCGTCTCGTTGATCTCAACTGCTTTCATCATTTTACATAAAGTATGGATTCTCTGTTACACGTAACGGCCGTCGTCACGCCTCATCTGACGCAGACACTGTAATAAATATGTAAACACACACAGACTGTATCTGATGAGAGGAAATAAAAAGTTTTACCTCGGTAGAGTCACATTCACCATCCCTGTCGGCAGAATCTCCAACGACTTCCCCCAGAATTTATTCTTCCATCTCTGGTCTGTTGAGGGATATAAACAAGAGTTGATGACGATACAAAATTATAATAATAACAATAAATTATGCACAAGACAAAGACGAGATTCTGGTTTTGAAAGAGTCCAACCTTGCCAGAAAGAGAAGTTGTCAGACTCAGCGTGGCAGGCGGAGATGGGCGGATGGTGACAGACCTGGAGATGAAATAAATTTCAACGTGACCTTTATTTTAATCGATCTCAACCTACATTTATTGTTTTAATTTGCAGAAACAATGCGTCACATTCTGAAGCCGCTCGGACGACGACTGACGTTTCATTATTTTTACTTAATTTTCCATCACTTCAAAATAAACGACTGAAGCGTTTGTGTTAATTTTTGATGACATGATTAGTTCAAAGTCATAAATCAAACTCTGTGATGCTGAGCAGCTCAATTAAACCACAGCGTGATTCATCTCAATTAACCAGGACAGGATCATTAAGATGAAGCTAATTCTCCTTCATCTCCTTGATAATTAAAAAAGGTCAAATGTTGAAACGCGTTTGATAACAAAGACGTGATGAAACAACCTGCTCGCTGATGAGACGGAAACCTCGATCCTCCCGGATGCACTCGAACGTCTCGCCCAGCACCGGGTTGAAGGGCTTGTAGCGGTTTCTGAAGGTGGCGGTGGAGTAACCGGAGATGGCGAAGGCAGCGATGTAAACCTGCAGATCACACACACACACACACACACACACACACACACTGTTAGTTTAGTTCAAACAGTCTGGGTCTGACAACGTCTGTGGTAGTTTGATGTAATTATTCATAAAACTCAAATGTTTCAAGGAAACTCAACAAATAAATTTGGAAAAGTTTTAGATGTTTTTAGTTATAATCATTTGTTGAGATGTTACATTCACGAGACAAAAACCACATTGACCTTTGATCTTGAAAAAAAAAAAAAATCATATTTCATATTCCATATTTTCATAAAATACAGATCAATTCCAGACCTGATCACAGAAGTTCTCACTTTTGATTGATTCAAACAAAGAGGTGCATTTAAAAAAGTATTTATTTATTATCGTTACTGATTTTGAACATTAAAAGATGCAAATGAATCATTTTGGAAAAGTTTTACAATCAATAAATATTTGAGAAAAGTTTTAAATAAAACTAGATTCTTGCATCAGAAGCTGCAAAGCAACAGTCAAGATTAATGTTATTATTATTGTTTGTTTTTTTTACCACTTTACTGTTATTAAACAGTAAAAACTGGATCTGAATTGTATTTTTTGCAACATTATCAACATCTAAGCATCTAAATGAATGTGTTTGTGTTTTTTTCTCCTCCACATCAGGTCAGTAACAGTTACTCAGTCTCACCATCCTCTGGTAGGGGTCTGGTGTGTTGCTGGCCGTGTCCAGTAGTTCGCTGTACTCCAGCTCCTCACACAGACGCTGCAGCAGGTTCACGGGTTCGTTGAGAGCGGCGGGCATCGACACCCGGGCCAAGTCTTTACCTGAGGACAGGAGACGAGGACACGAGGCTCAGAAAAACACCACATGTTGAAGTTTAACGTAGAGTTTTTGAAGTTAAGGTCCAGGTTCTTGCCGATGTTGTTGTAGAGGATGGCCATGAGGCCGACGTGGCTGTTGTCTGGACAATGAGCCACGAGCGTCGTCCGGCGGCCGGTGGATTTGGGGATGACGCTGTTTGGAGACTTGGAGATGCTGGCGCGGTATTTACGTGTAGCTGAACCTGTGGTGTTGGAGAAAAGAAATAAACGTTAAAGCAGAGATTATCAACGAGACGATGACAAGAACAAGAGTCTGATCTCGTTCCCACCGTGTCCTTCCTCCGGTTCAGAGTTGGTGGTGCTTCCATCGCTCAGTCCCGACTCCTCAGACGCTTCAGAAGAGCCGCCGCAGAGGACGTCGTCGCTGGCGTCAAAGTATTCAGCAGCTGAGTCTGTGACTGACGGAGGCCCGTGTGATGAATGCCTCACCGCTGCGGGCTGGCGACGCAGAAGAGGAGAAACAAAGACATCAAATCAAATAACACACATGGGGAAACGTGTGATGAAAGACGCAGCGCGACTCCTCACCTCCGCTATCGTGTTCAACTGGTGGATGTTGTTGGAGTCCCAGACCTCCTGCAGCTTCTGTCTCTCCTGGGACAACGTCTCATGAACTGACTTCAGAGATGCGAGAACTTCAGAGGGATTAGAAGATATGGAAGCAGACTGTGTTAATATTTGTCTTTTCTGTTTTTTCTGCAGATATTTACACGTTTCTGCTGCTGCTCTCACCTCGTAGCGACGTGGTGCAGATGTCCTGCTGGAGTTTCTTCCCCTCGGGTGACGTGATGGTCGGAGGCGACAGCTGAGAGTAGACGTAGTCGGGGATGGAGGGAACGGACGTACCGAGGTGAGACGAGCTGCTCAGGTGACTGGAGGAGAGCTGAGACGTGGAGGATGGTTCAGTCAACACTTCATTAAAAAATTCACTTATTGAAGTGTCACTCATCATATATCTCATACTGCAAACACATATTATTAAAATACAAAATAACTTACATTGGATTACGGATGTTAAAATAATAGTTTGATGTTTTGGGAAATAAAATGATTATTTATATTGAGTAATGTTTGCCTGCTGTTAATATTGCAAATGGGTCATTTTGCATATTTAATTTTACAAAATGTGAACAAATATAGATAAAAAAAATGACTTTTTGTCAATCAGTCAAATCTGGCAACGCTACCAGCAGCTAGCTTAGCTTATTTTAGCTTAATTTAGCATAGCATCTATACTGGAAAGAGTGCACAAGGATGTTATTAGCTCCATGAAAATGTTTTTATACACAATAGTTCAAATGCTATAATATAAAAAGATTTAAAGGTGCTTGTCTCTTTCCCTCTGTTTCCAGTTTTTATGCTAAACTAAAGCTAAAGTGAGCATGAATATTTATATATATTAGTCAAACTAATCCTTTAATACAAAGCCTGATACATTTTGCATTGACAATAAAAGATACAAAGCATCTCTTTTCATTTCCACCTTAATTATACCGTTAATAGTTAGATATAATGGTATAATTTGCTCATTAACAACCTGTGTTCACCTTTAATCGTTCTGTTGTTTATGATGGTGTCACAGGATTAACACGGTGAAAATAATCAACTTAATTAGTGAATCAAACAAACTGGAACCAAGTCGTCATTAATGTCATCGTTATTTGTTATTTATCTGCTTTTTTTCTTCTGCGATGACGAGTGAAAAACCGTCTGTGTGGTGTAACATCATTACGTTAATCTCATCAGAGACTTATTTACACACTGAACGTCAGGTTGACTTCCTGTTCACAGCTCAAGCAGCACAGACCTGCAGGTTTTTTCTATCCAACCAGCAGCTTTTAACTGTGTTCACTTTCATTTCATGTTTAAATCAAACACTGTTTAATCTGAAACCAGCAGGAGAGAAAAACCACCACTTTGTTTCTAAGAAACAGGAATCAAATCTACTGATCTATTATCTAAACTAAACACATCTGAACCTGAAAATATGAGTCAATATTTACACAGTCTCACACCATTTCCAGGCTGGAAATAGATGGAAAACATCAGGTTGTTTTTGTTCTGCTCAGTGGAAACTCACCGATTTAGTAATCCCACGAATAGGCTTTGGATTAGAGAGAGGAAGCATAAAACCAACACGTTAAAAGAAACATTAATAAAAGATATAAAACATAAACAGACAGAGCAGGTCTCAGATCAGTCTTACCATCCCCAAAGCCTCGACTCTGGACAGCGTACGAGAGTGACCCCGCATCTTCCCCGACTTCGGCTTCTTCGGCTTCTCAAGTGACAGATTCTGCAAGAAAATATCAAACTAATATTATATTAATATAATAAATACATTTGTCATTTTAATTCTTTAATGTTAAACTCCTCAACCTGAATGCTGATGATTCGCTGCAGGTCTCCATTGGTGAAACCTTGGCCCACCTCCAGCGCCTGCAGCCTCTGGATTAAACGGTTTAATTCGGAAAGATCCAGATGGCAACGGTTCAACTCTGCGACAAAAACGGTTCAGAGAGGTTTAATGTTTCATTAGGTTTCACTGAGTAAATGTTAGATAAGATGGTGAGAGTGGGTAAACAGTGAAAAAGAAATGTTTGTTTGAGTCGACAGCAACTTAACACAATGTGTGTCATCAGCGTAGTGGTTTGACATTGAAATAATGATTACAAGACAATATGATTTGAAGGGATTCACAGTTTTACAGTGAACAAAAGGAGACCCAGGACGGATCCATGAAGGACGCTACAACAACAAAACGCTAGAAAATGATCTTGAGATGGATCAGGCTCATAGAGGGTTAATAAATGACAGATTTACTAAATTAAAATCAACTTTTAACACACAGGTAACCAGTAAAAGGCAGCGAGGTCTGAGGTAAAAGCAGAGAAAGGAACAACCTGAGTCAAAAACATCAATTAATGTTTGATAATTAGCTGCATGTCATCAGAGTAGAAACACAAATCGACATGACAACAACAATAGACTCAGAGGATCGAATGTTTAAAGTGAACAGGAGATCCAGGACGGATCCCTGAGGGACGCCACAACAAACTAAACACCAACAACAACCTTCAGATGAAGTTATTATGTTCATCCTTATCAAATTCTGAGATGTGTTTAAAGTGAAACTTGTGCTAGTAGCAGCTAAAATATCCTGCTGCTGCAGCAGAAATCTGGTTCATTTTACTTTTCTTTCAGCTTTTGTTCTGTGTTCGCTCAATGTGCATTTTATGTGTTTTTGAGTAAAATCAGAACATAAATGAGATGCTTATTTATTGTGTCTTTGCACCTGTGAGAACATGATAATTACCTTGAACGCAGGAGTCTGGGTTGTGACTTTGCTGCAGCCAAGCAGAAACTTTAGTGTTGACGGCCGTGTTGGCGGAGGGCAACACTCCTGACGCTCCGGCTGAATCTGCCGCTCCTGCTGAGCTCTGAGTAACATGACATCACATGTGAGTTCATCTGAGACTCACTCATACAGTTTCCTGCTCACAGGTTTGACTTTATCGTCTGATAATCACCAGATCTCCGTTTCTCTGAGCTGGTCCGGTCACGGTGCCGTAGGACGACGTCTGGACGAAGCTGCTGTGAAGCTGAGCTGCTTCGTTCTTCTTGAACAAACGATGAGCTTGTAGCTTCGTTACCCAGATGTAGAAGAGTTCATGACTCTTTGCCTTGGATGAGAAAATAAAAGTCAAGTCCAAGTTTTTTTTTTTTTTATTTATCTGACACCACAAGATTTATGGGATCGGTGTGTTTACCTTCATGTGGTAGAGGATGTCTCCTGCGTCCAAATCGATGCGGTTTGATTTTTTATTTATTGACATCACAGTGACGCCGACGTCTAAAGATCCTTGGACTCGTCCTCTGGAAACCTTCACAGGAAGAAGTTGTGTTTTAATGTTTTTTTCAATCCAGCCGGTTGATAAATATCATCATCAAATTTAACTCTCACTTACATCGTGTTGATGTTTGGAGTAACGTAAGATCCCGGCCTCCAACACAAAATACCTCTGAGAAAGAAAATCAAACATCATCGATTCAAAAACTGATTTTATTCATAAAGACACAGCAAACAGGACAACAGAGCAGACATATTTCTCACCTTGTGCCAACCTTTGAGCGGCCACTTCCTCCTCTTCAGCAGATATCCTTCACAGATACCTGGAGTCGTCATGTCCTGAGGGTTGTCGCCTCCGATGTACATTTCTACATGAACATCATCGATCACTTCCCAGTCTTTGATTATCTACAAACGACACAAAAAACAAAAAAACACTCAGTTATAATCAAATACTACAAAGAAAATCAGCAAATCATCACATAGATCAGGTTTCATCCTGCAAACATTTTGATTTTTTATGTAAATAAAACTGAAGTAAAATTATTAATTGATCAAGAAAAATGTTTCAGTGAGTTTCTGTTTGTAAAACAACAGAACGACTGTTTTATTAGTTATAAATTTACCTTTTCTAACAGAAATATAAATAATTTTACCGCAGCAACAAACATGAAAGAATCTGATCATGTTCATATATGAAGTGGTATAACAATTGATTAGATAAAATTGACTTTTACCAATTTTTTTTCTGTTTCTGTTTCTTTTTTCTGACAATAAACAACGTGTGTCCATGTTGGAGCTGGAAGTGAAAAGGTTCTTGTACAAACTGGATAAATTCATGAAACACTGACTCTAAGATGCCTCTCACACAAGTAGACAAACACTTGTTTCATGCAAAACTTCAGTAAAAGGTCAGATGCTGTTCTGGGTCTTGTTGTGGTGATTTTACGTTAAGGAAGGAAGATGCTTTTGTTTTAGAAACTTTCATCGTTCAGCTGTGACCGATTCACCTGTCTGGAGTGACGGGACGACACGGTGCTGCTGCTACGAGAGTGAGACGGTTTGTTCCACGTCGGTGACGTTTTCTCCAAACCGCTCGCCAACGACTGGCTGCGGTTGAGTGAAGCTCCATATGAATCCATGAGAGAGAGAGATGGAGCAGATCTCTAGGCTGCGTCTGTCACCGACCTGATCTGCTGCGATCCACCGAAACTCCTCTGTCAAAGAGTCAAAGAAAACAAAGCTGCAGTGATTCATTAATCAACCGTTATTAAGAAGAAAATGTCAAATATTTACTGTTTTACAACCAAAACTAGACGTGAGAAGATGTCAAATCAGGTGCTTTCGTTAATTTTATAAACAAAAAATTCAACAATCAATTAACTTAGAGCTTCATTTATCAATCAAGTCTGTAGTCAATGTGTCACCAGAATAAAACTGTTTAAAATCAGATAGAAATTTGGCAACAAATGGTCAAATAGTGACAGAAATGAAATAAATATGTGCTTCCGTGATCAAACTGCTACTTTAAAATAAAGCTCTTATGTTAATAGTTTGGTTTTAAATCAAATATTAAACATGTGAAGTTTGACAGGATCATTTGTGACGAACTGTTAGAAGAAAAAAACAAAATGAAAGTGTTGAAGAGAAGACGAGCTGCGACTCTGAACACTAATCCAGTTACATCACATGTCACTGGAAACATTTCAACTGATCCTGGATCTAGATCTAGATCTGGATCTGGATCTGGATCCGGATCTTCATCAAGAAGCTGGAGCTTAAGGTCAAATTTAACAGAGAAAAGGTTTGAGCCGAATTTTAACATTTAAATAAAGTTCAGAGCTTTAAGGTGAAACATTATCTGTGTGATAAAAGTGAACATGTGCAGGTTTTTCTTTTATAATTTGCTCAAATAAAAATAAAACAAAACAGAAACAGCTTATAGGCTCTTTTAATTTCTGTTTAAGTTACAGTTTTTTAGAGAAAAATGCTGAATTTTTCTGCTTCAGCTCCAAAAAAGTGTGGAAAACTTCCTTTTTTCTCAACTTTATATTTTATCAAACTGAATATCTTCATGATTTATGTGTCAATAATTATAAATCAGATCATAAAGAAGCATATTTAAACTATTTTATACCTTTATTACATATTAAAGCACCACGTCGTCCTGTTGTGACTCTGCTTCAGGATCTCGAGTGACAAGTTGCTAAAAACATCCTTTGGAAAAACCAATTAAGTGGAGGTTGGTTGTTTAATCCTCTCTCTGTCTCATGGTGTCACATCTCCACCGAAGCAGCTTCTGTAAATCCTGTTTGAATGTGACCTCACATTGTTTCTGAATTTTGCCCCAAAAAGTTTGACGTTTTTATTTGTAATTAAAACATTTGTTCAGTCAGTTATTAAAGTATAAAAGTGTTAAAACATTGTTGTAATATTAAAAGCATGAAAAGATACAAATATCACCACCTCCACAGTGACTGAGCTGGTATTTTATTTTATTATTTTGAACCTCGTTGTCCTTGTTCATCCTCAAAACGTCTCAGATTAACTGATTGATTTAGTGAAACTTGACATTAATCAACTGGAAAAGATCCAGTTTCTTCTCCAGAATAAAATAAATCTCACATGATGAAATAAAAGATGTTTGTGTAAATGTGTGTTTTGATGTTTTTATGTAAGAACGAGAGGACGAGAGTGATTGACCTGAGAGGAGAGAAAGAGCATGTGGTGGAAACAGGATGAAGGGATTTACATGTTTCTGAGCTCAGATACTCAAGAGGGAATAAAAAATATTACTTTTATTTCACTAGACGAGGATTTAACGACTTTAGATTTGAATCTTTTTACATAAAAACATCATATTTGTTCTTTAACTTCTTGTAGAAAATCAGATATTTGGCACAAATTAGACTATTTTCAACAAAAAACCTGATATTTATACATAAGTAATAACATAATTTTACAAAGATGTTTAATATAATCTGGAATAAAATGTTACATTAAATCAAAATGCAGTGGATTTATATTTTAGATTATAAAATAGTGAATTTGTCACCAACTGTTTGTTTGTTTTACAGATAATTAAACATAATCACTGACATATTTTAGTTGTAATGTTTCTTTACGAGCTCTCAGGTTGATTTAATGTCACTCAGGTTTTCAAGGTCTCTGAATTATTCAAAGACTCACAGACTTTAATCTAAAGCCCATTAACACATCACATCAACGCCTCAGCACAAACGGAGTTTATCCAAAAAGATTCCTGCTTTTTTTAATTTGTTTTAATCAAAAATAAAGGGTTAAAGTATAAAAACAAGGAGTTAAATCTTTACCTGATGTTCACCTCCGGCTTTCATCGTCTGCGTCGCTGCTCTGCCTCTGATAAATCCAACAAAACTCGATACAACCTGCTGGAAACCAACATTTTTTTGACGAACAAAATGTTTTTTTTTTTTTTCATCAAGAAAAACAAAAAGAACAAAGCTAAACAGGAAGTTAAAATTACATGGTGGTTCGTCCACAGTTAATCACTTATTCCAGACTACATAATCTCTCCTCTCCAGAGGGGGAGTGACTCCCTTCAAATCCCTGGGAGAAGCTGCGCGTCGCCGGCAGCGCGCGTCCTGCGCAAAGTGTCCTGGTCTTTATCCGCATTAGTTGGAATTACACAGAGCGTCTGACAGGGACGTGGTGGAGGGTAAATCTACCTCCACACACACTTCACACACACGCTTCACTCACTTTAGAGCATAAAACAAACTGAAGGAGCAGTTAAGCGTCAATTACAAGAGGAAACAGAGGCTTTATGTTAATTAATTATGATAAAAACAAATATTTCTTGATATAATTTCATTTTTTTTAAATTCATGTGTTTATGTAGCAACGTGTCTGTATGTTTTCTTGAAATCTATCAAAATAAAAGCCTGGTCAGACTTTTATTTTGACTGATATCGTTCACCTTTACTTTGGTTTCTGACTCGTGTGGTTTGTGGAGGAGAGCGTCTCCGTCTCAGAAGAGCAGACTGTAATAGACTAACCGACCCAGATTAACATGCTGTAATCTGCAGATTAACGCATCAGGATCTGTGACCACTCCTGTTTATTTCCTTTTTTTTCATGATGCTACTTATGTTTTTACATCTTTGATGTTAATAGTAACAAAATGTCTCGAAAAGCATCAAACTGAGAGTTGACATCATTTATTTAATGTGACAAACTATTAAATAAAATAATATCTTGAGCGACAACGACGTCTTTGTTGCATTGTCCGTCCAAGACGTCAAGTCTGAAAAAGCCTTCAGTTACAACAGTGAAGGATCAGTGCTCACAGGGTTTATTCTTATTTACCACCAATTATATTTTTATATTCTTGGTGCTAAATAAAAACAACGCATCCATCTGGACACCGTCCGAGCATCTCTGACGTTAACAGTCCCGTTAATTTTCCGTCTGCAGCTCCTCGCGTCTACGTCGCCTCCTCTGCGGTCGGAGCAGCGTCTGCGCCGCCGTCTGGACTCAGCTGTTTGACGTGCTGCTGGAGGAGAGCGGACAGATACGCCGGGTGACGCTGCAGCATCGACGACGTGTGCGACGTCATCATCGTCAACCCGCTGACCAGCTGACCCTGAACGACGGCGACCGACGGCAGTTTGGAGAAACTCAAAAGCCCCTCGACGCTCAGCAGCGTGTTGTCTACGCTGCCTCCTGTTGGAAGAAGAGGAAGATGATGCTTTAAGATTTATTTTATACCATTAAATGTCCTGAGATGATTGGTAAATTATTGAAGACCTGAAGAGCTCTGGTAATCTGAGATAAATATCTGTGGCTGTGTTTCTGGGACTGGATCTGTCATGTTAGAAAACTGGAGGAGTCTGAAGAGACTGACAAAAGCGACAGCCAATCAGAGGAGGGATGTGAGATAAATGCTGCTGCCGTCTCACTGATTCACTCACAACCACGTTTAAAAGTCTGACGTTTTAACGCTTTTCTTTCATTTTCACTTTCTACAAACTCCCGCGTCTGATCCAGATGTTACCCGGTACGGGGAGGTCTGCCGCTGATTTCAGCTCCACCGTGAAAACCAGCGTGTTGCCATGGTGATGTTTACGCCCGGTTTAGCGGTTTAGTCTGTGTCGGAGGCAGCGTCTTCACGGTGCTCGTCAACAATAAACGGCTGTAAATCACGGTGAGAAGCAGCGGCTACATCCTGTCTAGTTCACGTGACCAGACGTAGAGTTTGGTGACGTCACGGTGTGATCGGGAGTCAATCACTGACAAGTCTTGTAGTGTGAACACTACAGGTCTCAGACCAGTTGTTGAGACTCCACATCATGGGAACACAAGTCGCCAACGATCACGACAGAGACTGAGACTCACTGATCGATGGTGAAGTCGACTGGTGGGAACTAGACTTGTCAACTTAACTAGTTGAATGGATTGAAAACAGCAAACAAACTATGATGGATTTTTCACAATTGGGCATTGAACAAATTAAATGTTTAATCCAGAAAATAATCTGAAGATTGATTCAAAACAATCTGTACCAGCAGCTCTGTTCTTGGAAATATTGTAATAATAAAATCACTTATTCATTCATTTATGTACTTGGGTCATCCTCATACACACAAAAAAGACATGATATTAAGTCCTAGATTCATGTTATTGTTTCATTATTAATAAAATCTTAGGTTGAAAAATCAAAACACCAGATTCAAATTGATTGTTTCTTGGCCTGAAGTGACGTTGTCTTTCCCTCCGTTCAACATGTTCATGTTTATTCCTCCTCTCTCTCTCTCAGACGTAGAATATAAACGTACCGAGCAGCGTCATCTGTGGGCTGCTCCTCAGCGTCGCCAGCATCTCCTTCACCTTTGGTTCTTTACTAACGAACAGAACCGTTGGTCCGATGAACAGAGGAGCCATGTTGCAGTAAATACTGTCTTTGAGGAACGACCGCACCACCTGGAAATGAACACATATAAGATTAAAGATCAGAGATTAGAGATTATCTCAGTCACGTTCTTATCAAATCTAATCAGTTGTAGCTTTTATCGTTACGTATTTACAACTGAATTGTGGGACAGTGAACCGGTTCTCAGTCTGGGAACTTTATTACACGTCTTTCTTCATCTCTCTACTGTCTGATATGAATCATATGGTTAAAATAGATCAATAAAAACTATTTAAACGTCACCTCGTTGGGGAAGAACTTGACAGTGATGCTGTGTTTTTGAAGCCGGTTCTTGAGAAGCATCATGTCTTCGGCCGAGCTGCCGTTGTTCTGGATCACAGCGATCATCTTACACTCCTGGAACACCGTCTTTACATTTCTCTTCAACAGTAACATGAAGCCGTTTTCCTGAAAATTAAATGAAAAGAAAAGAAAGAGTTTGTCTCACAACGATGTGCAAACTTCAGCAGCAAAATTAACATCTGTCAGAGTCAGAGACACATCTGAGAAGGAAGAAGGATGTTTTTTATCTTCACTTTACTGCAAATGTGTGAAGCAACATCACAAATGATTCCCTCCTGCAGCTGCACCACGAAAACCGCAACTATAAATTAATGTGAATAACCACAACTATATAGACACTTTATTTATCCATGAATCCACTAAATTCTCATTTATTTCATGATAATTTCTTTCGCATTTCAAACAAATAAAGATATTTGAATTTAAAGATATAATCTGAACATTAGTGCTACTTTGTTTATATTAGTTTGAGCAACATAAACATGTTTTTCTACAAAACTATTCAACAAAATACGTTAAATGTTGTCAACTATAACTAAAATATAATGAGTTGGAAATGTTATGACTTTACAACAATTAGTGTTGACTGTTTAATACACAACATTTCTACCAGCTCACACAGGAGGATCAACACTGTAGCATGAACTGTCCATAAACTTTCAACCTGAGCGTTTATTTACATGTTGTGGCCTTTAAATTGTTTATTGTCTTACAATAACACAACAAAACAGCAACATAAAGAAATGATTAGTCTCCTCAGCTATAAATGAGTGGGTCAAACACGCCTGTAATGTTTTAATTCAGCTCACTAACAGGTGATAAATGAGTGATTTTTACCTCTTTGACTTGTTTAGTTTGGGACGGATAAGCCCCTGGAGCAGCGACTCTAACCGGGGGGACGTACTCTGTCACCGCCAGCAGCTTCTGTCTGAGGATGTGAACCGGTTTCCTGTGTCGAGTCACAGCTTTGGAGCCGTGTCGGACGGTCTGTGTCAGGGGAGTCCATCCTGAAAAAACACACAAAGTCTGATAAACACCTGGAGAATCACATAGCTACCAGCTACTAGCCACTTAGCGTTTAGCTAACGTGCTAACACCAGTTAACTGAGCAGCAGCTCTTGCTAGCTCGTAACCCGCAGCACGGCTAACGTTAGCTAGCTCTAGCAAACAGGAACAAAACAATAACCCGCTGTGGACAAAACGGTTAAAATAATAACGGAGAATTTACTCCAAATTACCCTGTTTCGGTATTAATTTTGCACACAAGGTCGCCGCCATCTTTGACCGGAAAACGTAATACAGGACGTGACGTTATGAAAGGAAGTGCTGCGTTCACTGTCACCTCGGAAGAATCACCAACGATAAAAATACGTTTAATGTCGTTAGCTTTCACCAGGATTAGTTTATCTAATACTGGTGTCATATTATATCTCATTTTAATACTTAACTATCTTATTTTTATATATAATATATTGTAATCAGCCAATAATTTTTAAAAGCTTCGAAAACTGGGAAAAAAAGTGGGTAAGTTAGCGTTAGCTAAACTGGTTTCACAAGCTAGCTTTAGCGATATATAGTGTGTTTTTGTATTTTTCTGCTTTTTATTAATTTTATATGCTTTTTTATTATAAATATGGTTGTATAATATATTTTAAAGTAAGGTAAAATGTTAAGAGTAATTCTGAACTTAATTTAATTCGAATAAAACACAAATAGTTATTGCTATATGTCATGAAATGACAGTATCTTTGCTACTATTGTCGTTTATTATAGTTTAATTTAGTTTAACAGGTAGAAAACAACAGTTAACGGTTTTTTTCTACTGTTTATAGCGTAAAAACAAATGTTCCTTGAACGCATCACGGCTCATCGCTGCGTTGTTTTAATCATCGCTTTTCTTTTTACTATTTATATTTTAATCTAATTTGTTCTATGCACTGCCTTGTTTTTTATCTCTAACCAAAGATAATCTGTTAAAATAATAATTATTATATTTAAAAAAATAATAATCATAACAGGTTCTGTCCTTCACGTGTCATCCAGGACTGTTACAAAACTCATCACATTTGTTTTTACGTAAGGGGAGTCGTGAGGTTACGTCAGCGTCAGATTGACCAGCATGAGACGCACACTCAGCACTGGTTTAATCAGGTGTATCAGTTTATTTGGGAAACATCTTCCGTCCAGTGTTTCTGTTGCTGCGACGCAACGAAACAGTTTTACACCGATTTTCTGCAGAAGAACAACAACAACGACAACGACTGACGCTGCAGACATGGATCTGAGCAACATGAGGAAGAAATACAAAGGAGACGAGGAGGTGAGGACCAAGCTGAGTCATGTTACTGAAACAAATGAGCAACAGCTGCAAGGTTATGATGATCTGATGATCTGATCTTTGTAAACAACTGATATTTGATGTTTAAATGATCTGAAATTAGGACATGTTCCTGCAGCTACTTCCTGCATTTTATGACTCATGCATGTGCAAAAAGGTTGTGCAGCAACTTTCAATGAGAGTGTAAATATGCATCCAGTCACATATGATTTAATGCATCAGAAACAGCTTTTCTTCTGTATATTCATGTGTTGTTTATTTTTTGTTTTCAGTGCTTTGAAGAGAGTCAACTTGCGTCTCTGGATCCGTTCAAACAGTTTGGAAACTGGTTCGATGAAGCTACAAAGTGTCCGGAGATCGGAGAAGCCAACGCCATGTGTATCGCCACCGCCAACAAGTAACCAACGCCACCATCAACTGGAATGAAAAGCTCTGATTTTCTTATTTTCATTCTTATTTACGATCAGTTTTATTTCTTCCTCCTCCTCAGAGACGGACGTCCGTCGGCTCGTATGGTTCTCCTGAAAGGTTACAGCAACGAGGGTTTCCGTTTCTTTACAAACTACGAGAGCAGGAAAGGATCAGAGCTGGTGAGAAATTATAATATCCTGCTGCTTATTTATGCAAGAAAAAAAGCAAAATGTTTCATTTCCAGTTTTTCTGTTTTATATCATCTGGAAAATGCAAGAAAACTGCATTTTTCTGCAGAAAACACTCAAACTAACCTCAAGTCTTGCTCCCAGAAACACATTTTCTCCTCTAAACTCATCCAGTTTTATTTAGATGATGATAATTAAAGGGAGTCTGCTGATTGCATTTCAATATTTCCTCATATTTTCTTTCTAAAAGTCTGTAAATCTGTTTTTGTGTGACAGGAGAGTAACCCGTACGCGTGTCTAGTTTTCTACTGGGAGCCTCTAAACCGACAGGTGCGTCCGTCACTTCCTGTCACATCAGTGATAATCATATGGCCTCAGTTTGTGTCTTATTATTATTTTAAATTTCAACGAGCAGATTCGTATCGAAGGCTCCGTGGAGCGGATCCCGTACCAGAGCTCCTGTGACTATTTCCACTCTCGACCGAAGAGCAGTCAGATCGGAGCGGTCGTCAGTCGACAGAGCACCCCGGTTCCCAACAGAGACGTAAGAAACAAAACGTACAAACCTCAAATTAAAACTCTGCTGCTGCTGCTGCTTTATTTAGTTAATTCATGACTCAACTTTCTTTTCAGTTTCTCAGGCAGAAAAATGCAGAACTAGAGGAGAAGTATAAAGACTCAGAGGTGCCGATGCCCGACTACTGGTGAGTTTAGCTTCTTGTTTTGTTCATTAAATCAAACTGAGACATTTTAAGATGATTAAAAAGGTGAAGAAGCATCTTTAAACAGTGAATTCTGTTAATTTTACTTCACAGAATAAAGAGAGAAAAGCAGCATATCACATGTTAATGACTCAGATTTGCAGCTTTTTTTTAAGGCAAATTTATTTACAATCAGACCTCCAGTAAAAGATTAAAACACTGGAAATAAGTGTGAAACTATGAAAACAAATGCAGTGATGTCGTAAAAATTATTTCATTTAGAAACAAAGAAACGCTGGAACACAGGAGCTGTCAAAGTGTTCACACTTCATTTCAGGAAGAATCAGTGAAGTAAAAGTAAAATGTTTAACTAATTAAAGCTGATTTGTGTGTGTTTTTGTTATCGCTACGTAGCTTACGTCAGCACTGAGGATTGTTCTGTAAAGTTATCAACACCAATACTCTACTCCCTCAAAAAAACTGACGTATAGCAGCTATAATTTCTTACAGTTTCTAACACAGTTATTAATAAATAAGATAAATATCCACATCAAGTCCAAAAAGAAAATAGTTACAGTTTATTTCTTCAGCTGCAGTTGAAATAAATCATGTCTGAGGAGCAGAAAGAGCCGTCATGTCAGTTGTGGTTGTTACGACTGAATCCAGCTGCTGGAAAGAAAACAGCTGTATGCTAAACTAAGCTAAGCTAAACTAAGCTAACTGTGTTTTTCCCACCAGGGGCGGCTACATCGTGAAGCCGTACCTGATAGAGTTCTGGCAGGGTCAAACCAACCGACTCCACGACCGCATCGTCTTCACCAAACCGAAGGACGAAGAGTCTGAACTGGGAGAGTTTCAACACGTCGCAGAGGGAGGATGGATTTACCAGCGACTGTCACCGTGAGAGAAGAAACATCAACGCGAACATCGTCTAAACAACCACCATCTTTACCTCAAAGTTTAAACCAACCACTCGTCTCTTGTTGCTGGAGGAAACAGTCGATGTTTGTCTGTTAAACTTGACCGTGAGATTTTATTTTATGAAATAAGACGAACAGAACGAGCAGCGACAGACACAAGAGAACAAACTCCACGTGTTTTATTGTAACAATGATTGACAGAAACGTTGATTATTCAACTGCGTCGTGTCGTCGACCTTTAAGATCAGAAAACGTATTTTTAGAAAAGTACAATCTGAGTCTCTGACCCTCGGACGCTGATCGCTTCGGTTCGTTTTCAGTGTTAAGAAACTGCCAACACTTTATTTTATAGGGTTGTAATCTAGAATATATAGATAAATAAATGTTTACAAGTCAATTAAATATACTTTATTAGGTACAGTTTTAGCATTAAAATCACAGTGTCTAATATTCTGACACTCATACATATAAATAGGAAGCACAAAAAATTAGAAACACCTCTTATTACAACATATTCTTACAAATTCCACCTTAAATTACAACTTCAATCATAATTAATTAGTGACTTTTAAACATTTCTGATGATTTCAACAAGATAAATACAGAAAAACGTACTTTCATTTATGTATTTAGTGTACAGGTCTCCCTGATAATCTAGATAATAAGGATGTTTATCTGTGTCTTCACACAATAAATGAAATGTTGTTGTAATTTACAGAATCTTCGATTCTGTTAAAACGATTTAATTTCTAAGAAATTAAAGGAAAATCAACAACCTCTGAAGTAAAGTTGCCTTTTAACGAAGAGATTAAAAGAGCTGATGATGTCGTTTGTTGTTTGTGCCAAATTAAATGTCTCGTTTGATGCTGATGATGAATGTTTTTTTTGTTTTTTGTTTTTTTTTACTTGAATTAACTTGTTGATTAGAGCCTGAAAATAAATAAAGTTTTAATTTATGACTCAGGATTCATCTTGTGTGAAGTTTTGTGTCCAACAGGTGTCAGTAGTGAAACATTAAACAACATTAAATCAAAATAGAATAATAAAATAAAACTGGATTAACAGCTGGGAAGAGTTAGCGAAGAGAAGCGGAGCGTATCTGGTGTCTGACGTCGTGTTACAGAACAGAAACGCACCACGTGGTGTCGAATATCAGTGTCTGCTTTCAATCACCATGTCAACTAAACCGATCAACACAAACTCAGGTGAAATAACAAACTGTAACGTAAAAAAAAACAAAAGAAAAACACGTTTAAATCATTGATCTGTTCACAGAACACACACACGTCGTAACACGTCTTCATACGTTTATTAAAAACAAAAAAAAATACAATTGATTCCAGCAAAAAAAAAAAAAAATCATATAAACAGTTTAATTTTCTTTCTTCATATTTAAATTTTATCATCAACAACAATAAATTCATTAAAATCAAGTTTCTATTTTGTTGTGGTCGTAAAAATGTAAAAGTAAAAATTAATTTCTTGTTACTACTTCGGTTCCATGTTATTTTTTCATTTTAAAAAAAGAAGAAACCATAATAATAATAATAATAATAATAATATTAAAAAGTTAAACAATCACAACAGTGATGTTGATGTTACTTTAAAATCTTGAGGTGAAGTTGAGTTTTTTTATATTTTTCCTTCATGTGATTGTGTTCTTGTCTGGTTGTCGCCTGTTTATCAGTAGAGTATAAGTGTGTGTGTGTGTGTGTGTGTGTGTGTGTTGGTTACAGTATCGAGCTGGGTGTGGTGCTCGGTATCAAGTGTTTCTCCACCTCTGCAGTGCAACATGGTTGTGTTTATTTCGTGTTTTTGTGTTTCATGTTTCTCGTTTTCTGTCGTCGAAGTTTCATTAGTGTGACACTGAGATATGACACATTCATGATCAAGTACTGATTTGATGCGTCTTTCTATCTGCGTTTTATTTATCAGTCTTGTTTTTATGGTTCTCGTTGCTGAGGTTGTCTCCCGCGAACAGGTTCGGGTTCTCGGCCAACGTCGCTCGGACCTTCTTCTTCTCCTTGAAGCGTCCGGAGTGCGACACCTTGACGTGGCGCCCTTTAGTGGCAGATTTATCCACGATCTTCTCCAGCCTGGCGTTGAACTGGCTGTCCGTGTGAGTGTGATCCGGAGCTGGGTTGTTGTTGCCGTTGCTCGCGTGCTCTTTGTTCCCCGTGTTGCTGCCGTACTCGGCCGGGATCTCGTACAAAACCTTGGGTTCAGATTTCTTCTTACGAGAGAAGGTCAACTTCCACCAGCTGGGGTCGGCCATGACGCCACCGGAGACTGGAGGACTGACCTGACGGGCACAGAGCAAACACAACAAACACACAACACACACGTTAGTGACGATAAATATCATCTACGCCTGCTAACACGTCAGTCAAACATAAAATATACATTAAATACAACTGCAGCAGCTGTTTACAGCTGCATGGAACTGTTACCAAGCTGCCAACACCAAGATGGCGTCCAAATAAAGTGTGATTAGATTTTAACATTTTAAGCCAAAAAACAACAAAGTGATTTGTCGTCTTCACACCACGATAAACTCGTCAGTGTTCAGGAAGTGAAACAACCTGGAGAATAAAATTAATTTATTTAATTTAAACATCCAGAGAAAAAAAAACATCGAGGCTGTTTTAAACTTTATTTAATATTGTTAATAAATGTCACAAAACTTCCAGAGGGAGAAAATCAAACTAAATAAGTCAAAAGTCAAAGATGAAACATGAAGGTTCCCAGTGTCAATAACGAATCTTCAACCAGCTGTAAACAATAAGACGCATGAATAAGAGTTTTATTTATAAAATCCTGATTCAGTTCAGTTGTAAGTTTTTGTTTATTGAAGTTTATGTGGGATAAGTTTTTTGTGTTTTTATTATTATTACTTTGTATTTACGTCACATTAAAATAATAGTGTGAAGTGACTCCGTCTTCCCTCGTCCTCCTCGTCTCATCCTTAGAAAGCAGAGTCGCCGCTGGTTTTGTTTCATCCGATGCTCGTCTCCGTGATGAGGAGGTGTAACCTAATTGTGGGTGAGGAGGGTGAGGAGGGTGAGGAGGAGGTGAGGGACACCTGACACTCTCTCTCTCTGAGCTGATACATTAATGATGATGTGAGCAGGATCCTCTGTCCTTCCTCATGTGATCTGATATGAAGCGAGGAAGACGAGGAAGCAGCTGTCGTCTTCACGCTGTTACGCAAACTCATCGTCTTATCAGAACTGTGATAAATGTTTATTATCACTGATTATTATTGATCCTAAGACAGTGTTTCTTCTGCAGCAGATCCAGCGACACAGACGTGATATCATGATTTTATAACAACTTCCTGGTGAAGTGATGAAATAATCAGGTCGATGTTGTAAATTACTTCACTAAACATCACGTAAACTTATATTTCTGTTATAAAACACTTGTTGCTAAAAATCTAAACGTCTTCATCAGCCTGAAACTGTTGGAAAAGCAGCATCCAACTAATCGATTCATTGATAAATCGACTGTTGCAGCTTTAACATCCTGATAATTATATAATGACTGAACAAAAACGACTAAAACAACTTTCAGTTTTCATCAGCAGATTGAATTTGACATAAAAGCTCTTGAAAAAAATCAATAAGTGACGTTGATTTTACAATTTGTATCAATTATTTTCAAAGCATTTGATTGGTTAAAGCTGCAACAGTTGGTTCGTTAATAAAACACTAAAACATTTGACACTTACAGGTTTTAAACTGTTGGTTTAAGGTTATTTTTCACTGTAGTTTGATGTTTTACAGAACAAACAGTTGATTAATCTCAAGATTAAACAAAAACATGACGTAAAAACTTGTAATGTTCAGGTTTAGTTTTAGTTGTGTTTAGTTAAATTAACTCTGGTTCTTTACTTTTTTTCTTTTCTTCAGATGCTCAGTTACTGCAGCTGATAAACCTGATTTTTTTCTTTTTTTATAAGTTTTACAAACGCTACGATTCCTCACGCGTTCACGACCGTCTGAGAGGAAATAATGAACCTCCTCCTCCTCTTTTTTTTATCTTTGGCGTGGTCACTTTATCATGAAGCACCTATGCAAATAAAGAGTCTGTGCCTTCATCTTACTCTTATCTGAACCATGTGATGTCGGGCACCTGGCACCAAACAACCGGTGCAAAGGTTTGAAAAAAAAAAAAACAAAGACGCGACAGGAAACAATTAACGTGATTTCTTTTTGATTTAATTGATTTAATTTAATTTGATTTGATTTAATGTTGCAACACGGTTTATATATCAACGTTAAAACTGTTGTCTGATCAGGTTGATGCTTCATTATGTTTATTTGTGACCTCGTTGTTTTCAAACACTCAGGTGACTGATAAAAGCTGCTGCAGCATCCATCATCTCTCTGTCAAACACACGGTTTCCTGCTTCTGGAATAAAATTAATCCACTTTTCTTTGCAGCTGAATTCACTAAAGTGTCTGTGTTTGGTTTTTTTTTAAGAGTAAAATGCACCGAGCGGCTTTGTGACAAACATTTACACAACATTTGCATAATGCTGTTGACTTTCTATCAAACAGTTTCTGCAGAACAAAGTAACTTTCACAGCGAGTTAAGTAAAGGGAGAAACACGTCGGTACAATATGATCGCATATTTCTTTTAGTGCGTCCGTGTTTGACTTAGATGTGACCTTTGAGACAAAAAGGCCTGTTGACACAAAGGAGGCCCTCCATACTTCTCTTTAATAAGTTACCATGTTATTTTGTTATGTGTGGGTGAGCCGTGGAGATCACAGCAGGGAGGGAACGTTCGGAAATCACTAACCAGCTGGAAAAGTTGTTTTTTTTTTTTTTTTTTTTCCAACAACACCATGTTTGAGCTGCACAGAGAGAGAAACTTAGAGGTAGAGAGAGGTAGAGAGGAGAGTCCAAGGGCAACGATGACTGTGCTGCCTCATAATTGAGCCGAAGGTTTTTAGATTCTCATGTTTCATCCTTTGTGCCAACTTCACCGATGACCCGTGACAGCAAAGTTGAACGAGTTGTTGAAGAGACGTTGTTCTGTTCTCTGTCTGATCTATATCATAATGATAATTAACATCAGTCCGAGCGTGTAATTCTGTTGTTTGAAACCTCGTGTGTTCGTACGGTCAGAAATTATTATTATTATGATGATGATCAAGCTGCAAGTGCAAAGTCCAAACATGACAGAGACTTATTTTGAAACATGTTCAGACATATTTCTTGCAGAGTTTCAACCACAAATTATCAGATGAATCATCTGATCTGTTGAAAAAAAAAAAAAAAAGTCCATCACACTGATCTCAGATCATCTGTTAGTGTTGGTTCATGTTTTAAACACAAAATATATTAATTTATAATCATTCATGATGAAGAAAAGTCTCAAATCATCACTTTTGTGAATAAAAACTGAGTGTCACATGTTGTATTTTGTAAATAAACTTTAAAAAATGTATGTTTTTTGACCAAATTACTGGATCCAACTGTGAGATCAGTGTTAAATCAGTTAATTAAAACATAAAGCAGCTTTAAGTTGAGTTTTCTTACCTTGTTGACGTGGATCTGTCTGAAGGAGACTCTCGGATGAGACACTAAACCTCCGCCATCTTTAACACTTCTTCAACTTCTTCCTCTCTTTATGTGGTTTGTTTTTTGTTTTGTTTGTTTGTTCGGTTCTTTTATATTGTTGTTGTTCTCCTCAGGTGATCATGTACAGGTGCAGCATCTCCTCTCTGTCTCTGCCTCTCTCTGCTCTCTGACCCGTCCCTCTGTACTCTCTCCACTCCTGCACACACACACACACACACACACACACACACCCTCCTCAAACACACACACACCTAGAGCCCGCCCAGCTGAGAGCGCCACTGAGTCAGTGTTGTAACCATGTGATTAAGTGAGACCTTTCTGCAGGGCCAGAGGGGTTTTTAGAGTGAACCTGAGAGGCAGCAGAGCAGCTTTCCAACCAGCTTGTAAATTAACCTTTATCAGGCCGTCGCTGTAAAAAACCAGCCTTCTTTAAATGTGGAAGTTGGATGAAGAATAAAGTTGATCTGTGTGTTTAAGCCTCCTGTTACATAAGTCTTTGTAGTTATTTTTAAGCTGAACAAAGAGAGACACAACTATAGACTTTGAAATACTGTCTGAATGAGGTGAGTGTCCTCTGTGTTTTGCATGAGTTGAAACTCACAGAGAGACAGTGGGCGCTTACTTTGCAAGTTTGATGTCTATTCAAATGACCCGACATGACACAGTAAAGGCTGCTGCTGCTGGACATGCAGGGATTTAAAAAACGTGTTGACTTATTTTTAATCTTTAATCTTTAGTTATTAGTTGTGTACTTGTTATTTCTCTGGGGTCCAGTGACAATGTGCTGCACAAGTGATTTGTTCGCAGTTTGATGCCAAGAATGTGATTAATGAAAAGTAAAATGTGTGTCAGCCAACTGGTGGGTCAGTCATTAATTAGATGCTGACAACTTTTTATTTAAAGTTCCTGCAGAGACAACAAATATGTCAGAGGGAAATTTACATCAAGTCTGCAACACTTTTAAATTAAATGTTTACCACATATGGAAGAATATAGTGAATATTTTTCAGATTAATATAATATAATATAATATAATATAATATAATATAATATAATATAATATAATATAATATAATATAATATAATATAATATAATATAATATAATATAATATAATATAATATAATATAATATAATATAATATAATATAATATAATATAATATAATATATAACTGCAATGTGATTATTTTAAAGAATATAATAAAAATAATAAATATAAGGAGAAGTCTATTTAAAAAAAAAAAAATAAAAGATAAATTAAATAAAATTTATGTTGTTGATTTTACATCTAAACTATAATAAATATAATGTAATAAAATATATAACTGCAATATTATTTTTTTTTAAATTTAGAAAATAACAAAAATAATAAATTACGATGAGAATCCTGTTAATTAAATACATAAATTAACTAACAAAATAAAAATTATGTTATTTTGGCCTAAAATGACGACGCCCTCTGTCGACGGTCTTTATAACTGCACCAGGTCACATTGACCAATCAGCTGCAGGTATCAGTACAACGTCACCTGATTGGTTCGTTGTTTCACCGGAACTCAACATCGCCTCCTCCTATTGGCTGTCGTTCCTGTAACGTGTCGTAAACAGTGAAATCCGGATGGTGGAGAGATTTTTATTTTATTTTGGATAAAAAAAAACCTTTAAAATTAACTCGTTTTATGATGAAAATATAAAGAAAAACTAAAATTAATTTAGTTTTTTTGTGTAAAGTGAAGAAATAAAATGGAGGTAAGATGAAACAACGACCGTCTGACGCTGTTTGAGTCAAGCTGTTAGCTAACGTTAGCTCAGTTAAATGACACTTTAACCAAGTTTAGTAAAGAAAATAGTTGTTTTTATGCTTTTATTTGTGTTTTATTGTGTTAGATATGAAGCTGTGGTAGCGATAATTGTTGCATTAGATTATAAAGTTTCCTGTCTGCGGTTGTCACTGTGAGAAAATGTGACAAATGATAAATTATTATAAATTTACTGGTGTTTTAACTGTTTTCTCTCTTTAACAGAATATCAAAAACCTTCCCATCGACATACAGACCAGTAAACTCCTGGGTAAGATGTTAAACTACTTTATTAGGAACACCAGATGTTCTTGTATTTGACTCAACCAGATGTTGGAAACTTGTGTGACTTAACTGCATCACATCATTTCAAACCATTAGAAGATAAACTAATGCATATGTGATGACTGTGTGTGCACAGACTGGCTCCTGGATCGACGTCACTGTAATCTGAAATGGCAAAGTGCAGTGAAAACCATCAGAGAGAAGATCAACGCTGCGATTCAGGACATGCCGGAGAACGACGAGATCAAGCAGCTTCTCTCTGGCTCCTGTAGGTTTAACAGCACGAACAACAGATCAGAATTTTTAGTCAGACAATTTAGTCACAGTTTTCTGTGTTAAATGTAACTTTCTACTGCTTAAAATCTTTTGTTTTAGCTTTAGATTGTTAAATATGTTATATTCACTGGTCCTGTCAGGTGTCAACTGTCCTCCTCTTTCTCTACAACTGCGTATAAACTTATTTTCATTTTCTTTGTTTGGTTTCATTGATAGACATTCACTACTTTCACTGTCTGAGGATAGTGGAGATCCTGAAGGGAACAGAAGCGTCTTCTAAAAACATCTTTGGCCGATATTCGTCTCAGAGGATGAAGGTGAGAGGAGTCATGTTCATAATTAGTGTCTGTTTTTAAATCTACTAAATATATAAATTTCAATTGTGGTTTATGTTTTTGTTATTACAGGACTGGCAGGAGATAATTTCTCTTTATGAAGCAGACAACGTCTATTTGGGTAAGTTTTATATATAACGAAGGAAAACCTACATCTCAGATATGTATTATACTATAGTATGTTATTATTAAAGCCTTTAATGATAATAAAAATACATTGTGTGTCCCAGCGGAGGTGGCCAGTTTGCTGAGTCGCAACGTGAGCTACGAAGGCCCGGCTCTGAGGAAGCAGCTGGCTAAAGCTCAGCAGCTGCAGCAGGAGCTGAGCAGACGGGAAGTGGAGTGTCAGAGCTCAGCAGCAGACCTGAGGGAGCGATACTACGCTGCCTGCAAACAGTACGGCATCACGGTGAGTTCAAACACACACACACACCTGCACACATTCAGCTGGTTTCAGTAAAAAAAATATATATATAAATCAGTCAGATGCACGTTGCTTTACTCTTTTGTTTCTTGTTCCAGGGAGAAAATGTGGCTCGTGAGCTTCAGGCTCTGGTGAGAGATTTACCAGCCGTTCTGGAGGAAGTCGGGAAAGATGCTGCAAAATTAGAGCCGCAAATCCAGCTTTACACTGCGTTCACTAACTTTGTATGCGAGTGGTGAGTAAAGGATTAATTTGGAGCTCAAAGCAGGTTTTATTCACTAGATCGACATGTCCCAGCAGTGATGAGCGATAATGATAAGTTGATGTTTCTGTCACATGAGCTCACGTGTTGTTGTTCACAGGTCTGAACCCGTCCTGCCTCTGCTGACATTTGTCCTGAAGAAAGGAAACACAACGTTTTATGAGTGGAGAACAGGAACAGTCCCGACTGTTGTTGAGAGGCCGGTCGTAGAGGACGCGACTCCTGATACAGTCACAGAGGATACGGTTCGTTTAGTTTTTCTGTCTCTGTCTTTGGTTAGATTTGCTAATTAACATGGTTTGTTGTTCAGATAAGTGGCTCTAACTTTGTCTTTGTGTTTTAGATCGACTGGGGCGACTTTGGTAAAGTGACAGACTCTGTTGGAGTAAATGCTGCGATCGCAGTGGAGGATGGGATCGACTGGGGCGTCAGTCTGGAGTCAAACTCTGAGGTACAACTCCTCAACGTGCAGTACATGGACTCAACCTTTACAGGATGTTCTGGTAACGTCTGGTAACTGCTGCTCAAATCAACCAGTGTCTGTTCGTCTCCTTTAACAGGACGCGGGTGCAGGCGGCATCGACTGGGGCGACAGTGAACCGGCTCCTATAGAGATCGAAATCGTAGACATTGGCACAGACTGTGAGTGTTTTTTTTTAAACCACACATTTAATTATCCATCCAGTTAAATATAAGACATGCTCAGCTGTTAACGTATGTTTGCTGTAGGTCCGGAGGGTGTGGCCAGAGGAGAAGATGCTTTATCTCTGTTGGAAAACTCTCAGTCGCGCAACCAGTTCATTGATGAGCTGATGGAGGTAAAAAAACAAATTACTGAGTGTTTTTATTATTATTTCTACACTAAATTTAAAAACAAAAATGAAAGGAAACAGCCAGAAAATATTCACAAAGCCTAAGAAAACATCTTACAACATCATGTTTTGATCCACAAATCATTTGAAATCAAATGATGTTGAATTTAAAATTATATAAAATGCAGAAAAAGAGACAAATTCTCAAATTTGTAAAACATGAACTAACGAATCTAATAAAATAAATAAAAAGTTATCAAAATAGTTGCTAATTGCATGTGTTTATAGTTAAACTTTGCACATTTTTATAGCAAATCTGAAACGTATTTTTAATTAATTTGTTAACTGTCGGGAGTTGTGACCAAGCAGAACTAATAGGAGAGTTATATTAATCAGCTGGACACAGACAGAACTCAAAATAAAAGATAATGTTCCTCTGTTGGGGGAGTTTATATGAGAACAGTTGTTATAAAGTTATATTACTTTAATAATGTAATAATAGAAAAGATTCACAGCTTGTTTCTGCCGCCATCAAGTGGTCAAAAGGAAGAAAATCAGTTAAAACTTGTCAGTGGTCAACATTTTTTTTTTTTTTTTTACATCGTGCAGATCGTTAGACGGTGACATTAATTTGTGTTTGTTTGAAGTTGAAGTTAGAAGCAGTGAAGTCGACAGTCACATGAAAAGAGAATAAATGGAAAATGACTAATGTCAGAGTTGTATTTTTAAGTATTTGATTGACAGATTAGGTCATCCGTCCTAAAGCGGTGACACTGGTTTCATGTGTTGGTGCAGCTGGAAGCATTCCTGACGCAGCGGGCCACTGAGATGGGAGAAGAGGGAGATGTGGTGTCTATGAGCCAGTTCCAGTTGGCCCCTTCCATCATCCAGAGACAAACCGTGGACCACATCCGTGAGATGCTGTCGGAGGTGCAGAACCTTCTGGGTCGCCTCACTTCTCTCCGGATGCAGCATCTGTTTATGATCCAGGCGTCGCCGCGGTACGACGCCGCGACTGATGCTCACAGTCGCAGTTTTATCACAAAGAAATTGAAGCAACTCGAAAAAAAAAAAAAAAAAAATGCAGAAATCATTAAAATGTTACACGTTTTTTTCTCATTGGTCTGTATGCATTAAACGTGTGTGTTCAGGTATGTGGAACGAGTGACGGAGGTGTTGAGACAGAAGATGAAGCAGGCAGACATCCTGGTGCTGAAAGGTGCCACGATGGCTGAGAAAAGGCAGGAAGCCCTGGAGGAGCAGTCCAGACTGGAGCCTCGTGTGGACCTGCTGGCAGGCTGCACCCGGGAACTCCAGAAACTGGTATTGGATTACTGTTTCACTTTTATTTATGATCACACAGTTGGTGATTTCCCAGCTCACTAGAAAGAGAAGGTGGTGCAGTCATAAGATCTTTCTGAGTTCAAATATACTGACACTTACAGGGTTGGAGATGTTTCTTTCTTTATAATAATGTAAATATTTGTTTGAATTTCTGACTGTTTACTGTGATTTATTTTTTGTTTTTTGCAGATTGAAGCAGACATTTCAAAGCGATACCACAACAGATCTGTGAACCTGATGGGAGTCAATATATAGTTAGTGAGATTCACACACATTCATTAAAAAATAAAAAATATTTTGTCTTGATCAACGATAAGAAATAAAAGTGGTATTTAATTTAAAGTCTTTTTGTGTTCTTTACATTCTCTGGTGATATTTTCCAAATTATACTTTTTAATGATGATTTACATGTACAGTTTTTTTTTATTATTTTGCAAATGAGACAAAACATTATTATTTTTAAAATGAAAATGTATTAATTACTTTTTAAAAATTAATGTATATGCGTGTTATTAATAAAATTGTTATTTTATTTGTGTTATATAATTGTCATGAAATAAAAATGTTCCATATGTGACACATGGTCCAATTAAGTGTAAAATTATAAAATAAATAAATAAACAACAAATAAAATTAAATAAAACTAAAAAGTACAAAGTTATCCTTCTTCAGTAACTTTACTAATCCAGATTAACAGCAGTATTTGTACATATTTATTTATATTAATATGTAATTTCCTGATGTAATTAATAATAATATAAGACATTGGAAACAATTACAGAAAACTTGGACTTATTATAACAACATTTTGTTCTAGTTTTCAGGGTTTAAACACAGTAACTCCTGTCTGAATATATAATATATATATTATTTGACTGAAAATAATGTGCATATATTAAAAAGTACAACATATAATAAGATAAAAACAGAACTAACCTCTCTGTTCTCTACAAGGTTAAAAGTGATGTATGTGATATAAATAAAGATTATTTTAAATACTGACACGTTATCACTGTTTATTACTGTTCATCATAAAGAAATAAATAAAAATAACCTGTTTGTCAACACTGTATTTACTTTAATTCGCTTTTAAATAGTTGTAAACTATTTTTAGTTACATTGTATTAGTATCTAAATAAAGAATTAATATTTATTCCACTTCCGCTTACTTTTTAAAACGTATTTGTAAATAAAAACAAAATATCGAAAAGGTTATAAATGTGTCAGTGAGTGTTTTTTCCTATTATAATTATAAAAAGAGTAGTTTTATCGGTGTTAAATGTTTGTTATTGTCGCGTTGGAAGCTGATGAAAGCTCTGCCACTAGAATGTTCTACGCATGCGCAGTGTGAAAGCGTGTTTTGGTGTCAAACGGCGCTGCTAAGCTAGCCGGGCCAGCTAGCAATTTTGCAAGTCATGGTGGGCCATTCAGTGAGGAAAGGCTAAATCGGGCGGCACTGTGGAACATTTTAATGAAACGGGATTTGAAAACTGGTTTTATCCGATATCGGACGTTTGAGCATGAAGAAACATTTCATGCGTAAGTATCATAAATAAAGATGTTTTCAATTAACTAATGCGTTACAAGCCGATACGTGGTTTGCAGTGATTCGTCGCGTGAGCTAGCGGTAACGCACACGTAGATAAATTAGTGGTATTTATGTGTGAATGAGTGATTATGGCAGAGTTTATTGTTTACACCACTTTTCAAAGTAGTTGAATTGTTACGGTAGTTAGCAGCAAACTAGCTAAGGAGGCTAGCACCGTGAAGGCTGTGACTGCCAATCGTAATTCAGCGTTTTGTTAAAGGGCCACCCACGCTATTTTTCTATTGGTCGAGACTAGCTGGAGTCATGTGTCGTCACCGCGCCTGAGCTTTGTGATTGGCTTGATAAAACATCAGTCATCTTTTCACCACTTGTTGCCAGGGAGATTGTTTGATGCCAATAGATGTAATACCAGTAGCGGTACCTGTCACTTTTATTTTTTTTTTTTGTTGTTGTTATTTTTTATTTTATTTTTTTAAGGGTAAACAGAGATGGAAGTTGATAATTTCTTAATATGGCGACATCTCTTATAGTCGCTAGCGGTTGTGGTGATTATACGTATTTATTTAAAAGAGGCTACAAACCGGTGGGGGTGTTTGTAAAAAAAAAAAAAAAAAAAAACACACACACAGAGAGAAGCGTAGCCGCGGAGCTAACGTCGTAAGCGGCGGAGAGGAGGGAGGGACCCCGGCGGAGCGTGTGCTAACCAGCCCAGCGAGCTTTCTCGACTCCCTCATTCACCTTCAGCAGCTTCCCACAAGAAGTAGTTGTCCTGTCAAGGGTGGGGTGATGTCTACTGTCTACTAAAGCCTGTGTGTTCATCATCACTGCTCTGCTGATTTTTATTTTATTTTATTTTTTATTTTTATTTTTTTATTTTTACAACAATGAGATGAGAAAAGACACAACGCGGTGCGAGCCGACATCACTTCTCTAGTCTGTGGAGGATGGAGTGGCTGCAGTGGGGCTAGCAAGTCCTTATTTATTATTATTATTTTAATATTATAATCTTATTAATAACATGTGCTTAATGCAAATGTAGGTAGGTGAGACTTGCGTGATTATATAATGTTGAAGTGATGCAGTTTTATAGTAAAAGCAATAAATAAAATATATATATAAATATATTTATATAAAATGTGATTTTTCACTTTTGTCAGGAATGTGAAGATGAGAAGCTGATGAAGAACAAAGCTTTGTGCACAAACTGGACTCCACACCAACCATCTTGGATCTTAAACGCCTTGTAAACTCCCCCCCCCTTCTCCTCGCCTTCCAACCTTTTTACCCACTTTTTTTTTTCTCCTTTAACGTTCATGTCTCCATCTCCGTCTTCTCGTACTAGTACAGAAGTATTGATCCAAAATAGTTGGCCCCCTTTTTGTTTTTATTTTTTACTTTCACCTTTTGTTCCTTTGTAAAGAAATGCTTTACCTGAAAAAGTACTTCACAGAGGGCCTGATTCAGTTCACCATCCTTCTGAGTCTCATTGGGGTGCGGGTGGACGTTGACACCTATCTAAGCAATCAGCTGCCCCCACTGAGAGAGATCATCCTGGGCCCTAGCTCAGCCTACACCCAGACACAGTTTCACAACCTGCGCAACACGCTGGACGGCTATGGCATCCATCCAAAGAGTGTGGACCTGGACCATTTCTTCACCACTCGACGGCTGCTGAACCAGGTGCGTCAGCTGGATCGTCTCTCCGTGCCCAGTACCGAGCTCAACACCTGGCTGGTGCATCGTGACTCTGAGACTGTGGTGTCCGCCAGCAGCCAGTCCAGCCAGCAGCAGCCCGGCATCACCCTGGACAATGGGGCCGGCCTAGAGGACGTTGACAACCCTGACGCTACCCCGGCCATGAGGGGAGGAAGTGGAGCGCCTGAATCCACGTACAACCTGAACGCAGCGGACAGCAGCCTGGGAGCTGTGGCCCTCGAGGGCAACCAGGAGCAAGGCAGCAGGGATGGCAACGACGACCTCACCAAAGAGGTACTGCAGCCAACAGAAGGAGGAGGACACACACACACACACACACACACACACACACCTCTGTGTGATGGCTGCTCTTTGTTAACACACGTAAAATAGACCTGAACACTTGAGAGACAAATCAGTAACCGCATATCCCTCACTTATTGTTGTTTTAGTGCAAATAATTGTCGTAAAACACATGTAAATCATCATTTTATAAAATATGAAAAGTATGAGTGTCCCGGTCCACACCCTGGTCTTTATCAGTGTCATATATTTTTAGTCAAACCGGTTGAGTCACATTTAATGTTGTTTGTTGGATGTTAACAGTCTCACTTTATTTACTCTTAAAACAAACAAAAAAACAAATAACTGTTTTTATTTTAGTTTAACTTGTTAAATATTAACAATATTTCGACTAATTTAAGTTGAGTTAGGGGTCAAACAAAGTCACTGCTGGTGATTTCCTTCCTGATCACATGATAACCACCAAAGTGTTTCTGTCACGGTTGCATCATCTGACCGTGTCTCTGTTATATGATCTGCATCTTTTCTTCTTCCAAATTTACACACACTTATAAAATAAAAAGGATAAACAGTTTAAGTGGTAGATGAGGATTATAAATAATTGAACGTATGTTGGATTTCATTTGTCGATCGCTACAGTTTGAATTACATTTCAATACTTTAAAATGTCCACATGATACCTGTTTATTAAAGCAGTCTCTCTCTGCGCAGGCCATTGTTCAATGGTTGCTATATGTTTCTTCCAGGACATCGACTTGATTGACATCTTATGGCGACAGGACATCGACCTCGGTGCAGGAAGAGAAGTGTTCAACTACAGCAGCCGTCAGAAGGAAAGCGAGGAGGAGAAGCCGAACCCGCAGGAGAACAAGGACGGGAACGAGGAGCAGGAGAGCTGGAGGAACGGCGTCAACCTACAGGGGGCGCCGCCACCACCGCCGCCGGTGGACGGGGAGACGGGGGAGAGCATCCCAGAGCAGGTTGGTTCACTTAACGGTGCGTTAACGTACGTTGGCGTCTGATGTGGTTTGAACTGACTTTAACTGCACCAACACAAACTGGAAACATTTGAGCTGGAAACTTAGAAACATTCACCTGCTGAAAATTTGTATGAATTTACCTAAAACTGCTCACGTTGCACAAACAGTTTCTCTTCTGGTTTGTTGCGACGCCGTGTTGAGTCTCAGGTAGAGAAAGGTGAGAAACAGAAAATGGAGCTGATGCAGACACACCTCTTTTTTTATCTCTAACAAGTACACAAACTCATTTTTATCAAACTGTGATCGAACTGCATCACGTCTGTGACCACAGCGCCGGCATCTGTGGTGTTCATGAAATCTGTGGCATCTGTGACGTTTTACTGACGCCGACGTACGGTCTGATTTTTATCTCACTGGTGAAGCATTAACTAGGAAGGAGGCATTTAATTTTACCACAGACACCTCAGTAAAACTATCACAATAGGAGGTAAATCATTTTACACACCGTCGTCACCTCCTGTCGTAGTGTGTGTGACGTTGTCCGTACAACGGTTACAGGTACGGTCGCATTAACGTTAACTGACACTAACGTACAGGTTGATTTATCAGCCACATACCCTAACAAGGTGATTATGTAACTATTGTCTTGACAGACTTGTTCAACCACCTAGTACGAAACTGATCGCTCCTTCAAACGCCTCCATGCTTGAAAATTTGCGTAAAACTACTTGTAAACAGGATATGACAGAATATTTACACACTTTTACTACTGGTTTATTTGTACAGGATTAGTTTTACCTGGAGTCATTTTTACCCTTTTTTAAAGCTGCAGTAATAATTACTGACATGACTCATTTAGACGAGACTAAAACCACTGAGAAGATCTGGTAAAATATAGAAAACAAATCACGTCCGAGTACGACTAAAGAAAGATGTTAATAAAGTAAGAAACTAACCTTCGACGCTGGTGTAGAAGAAACAATCCGACATCCAAGTTGAGTCTGTTTCAATTTGTTTGTGGTGTGAAAGCAAAGTAGATAAACCAGAAGATTTAAAAGTGTTAAATCCAGACGGAGACGTGTCGGTTGTCATTTTAAAATCACGTTGAGGTGATTCTGATAGAAACACGGTAAATTTACGCTGTCGCCACCAGTTTTTAATCACTTCAGCTTTTACAGACAGGTCTAAATGCTACAAAGTCCCATAAGGCTGTCGTCGCCGTGGAGACCGGACTAGTTAGAGGGACCAATCAAGATGGTAGAGACTCCATAATAAAAACACAACGCCGTTGACCCAGAATATATAAGTTAAGCGATTTAAAGGACTGTGATTGGTTGATTCTGGGCTGAAATACTTTTTTTTAATCAAAAACATATTTTCTTAGCTGGTTGTTAATATTTTGTGCTGATGATTCAGCCAGGTGAGTTTTCTGCTGATCCAACCAGCGGTGCCTGAAATAGCATCGACTTTAAGCTTTATATAGCATCTATGTGTATAAGATTGGAGTTGGTACAATATGTACATCAACCACACAAACACCAGGAGTTTTCCTCATAAATCAAAAAGCGAAAATGAGTCGAGCTCCGTGTGTCGCAGCTGTTCTCCTATAAAAAGTGAGTGAAACATAGTGCGCATACAGAGCCGACACTCCCATAACGTTGTGCTGCAAATAGCAGCTGCAGTTTATTTATATAACACGTTTCAACACGTGTTGAATCAATGTGCTTTACATTAAAATACTGGACTGAAACCGTCCTGATCAGACTTGGGTTTAATTCTTAATCAGACCCTCCACAAATTCTGTGCGACCTCGTAGTTTTTGACCAATTATCACCGTCATTTCCTGTCAAACGTTGATCCACACGTCAGTGAACTCTGAGATAAAAAGTCTCACATTTACCTTCAACATCACTGCTAAAGACCAAGAGAAACAGTGTGTGGGCAGAGTTCACCAGAGTGGAGGAAAACTGTTTTATATTTTTTTTTGTAAGAAGAAGTCGTCTGTTGAGAAACAACTCTGACTTGCTCCAGCCACTTTACTGCAGCAAAACGTCTAAAAACACAACTTTGATCGCAGTTTTCTTTTAGAAAAGCAGCTGCCAAATCAGGTAAATTATTCCTCAACAATCTGATAAAAGGTTCATCACCCGTTGACCTCAGAGACCCGGTCGCGTTGTAACCAGTGAATAAGTCACAGATGTTAATTAGGAGCCGAGTCATTAAGTGTTTTATAGACGCTTAAAAAGATTTCAGAGGTGATTATGTTCAGACTTCAGGACGTTATGTTGGTGTAAAGACTCGTTTAGTGTCTTGAGTTGCTGCAGGTTTGACAGCAGATGTTATAATAAATGTGAACCGGTGACGCTACGACTACAACACAGTGACGTGCAGCGTAGTTTCCCTTCGTCGGTTCGTGTTGCGGGACAGTCCCCAAAACTCTCCAGTCACTTCGTCCTCTGACAAGTTAAAGTCGTGAGCGTGTTTTTATGTCCATTATATCTTCTGTTGTAGATCTCATTGATGCATTATTGTTGGAGAATGGTATATATGTTTATTTTTTGTTTCTTTTTGTTTTGACAGAACAAATATCTTGATGTAAATGCTACTAACTCTCTGTTTGTTGTTCTGTAGCTCCCAGGTCTCGGTTCACAGACGTCACTTTCTCTACAAGAATGTTTGAGGTTGTTGGAGGCAACTTTCCCTTTTGGAGAAGAATCTGAGGTAAAAAAAAAAAAACATGAGATAACACAGATATGACTGTGTTTTATGATGAGTGGATTCATTAACACGTGTGATGTTTTTGATCAGTTTCCAGCCCCGGTCGTCACAGCAGAAATCGCCGTTTCTAATGAAGAGGTTCCCTCCACGTCTCAGGGTCTCCCTCTGACGCCGCCGCTGCCTCCGGCCGAGCCTCAGTTAGACCTGGAGCAGCAGTGGCAGGATATCATGGCCATCATGGAGCTTCAGGTGAATGTCTTCTGGTTAATTCAGCGTGTTTGATGACGTATTAGATGTGAGTGTGTGTTAATAACAACATCTGTGTGTGTGTGTAAAGGCGATGGAAGTGAACAACACCAACCCCAGCAGCTCCAGCGCCACCAACACGACGCCCGAATCAAACTCTTCAGGAAACTTTGGACTTTCCGCTCGTTCGACGCCGATCAACCAGGACGTGAGCCTCCACCAGGCGTCGCTCCCCAGCTGCAGCCAAGACTTCCCCCAGATCTTCAGCCCCCAGCTGGACTCATCGGTCAGCATCACCCCCCCGAGTACCACCATGCTCAGACTCTCCTCCAGCAACTCCACCAACGTCAACTCCACCTTCGGAGCCACCAACCTGACGGGGATCTTCCTGCCGCCGCAGATCAACAGCTCCAGCAGCAACGTCACGTCCACGCCCGTCCTGCCCGACCCGTTCAGCACTTTACTGGAGGAGTCGATGCTGGACGAGATCAGCCTGCTGGACCTCGCCATGGAGGAGGGATTCAGCCAGGCGCAGGCGTCGCAGCTGGAGGACGAGCTGGACTCAGATTCTGGTCTTTCTCTGGACTCCAGCCACAGCCCGGCGTCTCCGAGCAGCTCCGAGACGTCCTGCTCCTCCGCCGCCTCGTCCTCTTCCACGTCCGCCACCTTCTCGGAGGAAGGAGCCGTCGGCTACAGCACCGACTCCGAGGTCGCCGCCGCCGAGACGGAGGAGGGCGCCGTGGGCGGATACCAGCCGGGGTACAGTAAACTCTGCCGCATGAGCTACCAGGACCCGTCGCAGTTCCACAGCCTCCCTCAGCTCGACAGCATCAGCCACAACCACACCTACAACCTGCCGCTGTCCTCCACCTTCACCGCCCACCCGGAGCTGCCCATCTCCACCGGGAAGAAGACGGTCCGAGACAAACAGAGCTCCAAGCTTCAACCCGCTCAGGATTTACTCGACAAACACTCGAGTCGCGACGAACGCCGCGCCCGCGCCATGAAGATCCCCTTCTCCAACGACAAGATCATCAACCTGCCGGTGGAGGAGTTCAACGAGCTCCTCGCCAAACACCACCTGAGCGAAGCGCAGCTGGCGCTCATCCGAGACATCCGCCGCCGCGGCAAGAACAAGATGGCGGCTCAGAACTGCCGCAAACGCAAACTGGACACCATCATCAAGCTGGAGCAGGGCGTCCAGGACCTGCGGCGCGACAAGGCGCGGCTGCTGAAGGAGAAGATGGAGTTCATCCGCTCCATCCGGCAGATGAAGCAGAAGATGCAGAGTCTGTACCAGGAGGTGTTCACTCAGCTACGAGACGAGGACGGCCGGCCCTATCCTCCCAGCGAGTACTCGCTGCAGTACAGCGCCGACGGCAGCGTGCTCATCATGCCCCGCGGCGTCGCCACCGCCGAGCAGAGTCGCAAGCCCGAGAAAAAACAGAAGGACAAAAAGAAGTGAAGGGGTGAAGGCCACGAACTGCTGTTTATTCTATCACTTTGCTAATTAAGAAAGAATTTCTGCAGATGCAAGAGAAATGTCCTTTTTTCCTTTAAGAAGACTCTGGTGAGTAGAAAAATGGCAAAATTGTTGACGACTACTCTTCCTGCGTTAGTTTCTCCCTTTTTCATTCTGTTCCTACGATTTTATTTCCTGGAAAAACTTTGAAGCAGAAGTAGCTCTTCGTTTGAGTAACTGATTATTCATTATTTAGACGGGAGGGAAGAAGACGATTAAAGCGATAAAGAGCGAGACGGAGAAGAGAGAGAGAGAGAGAGAGAGAGATGTAAGAAAAAAAAGAATTAAAAAAAAAGGACATAAAATGAGCTATTAGAGAAAAATTTTAGCTGCTCTTGATCCTTTTGCACCAAAAACCACTGAGGACGGAGGCGACGCGTCGGGTGAAGGAAACGAGAAGAGACACTGTCGTCGACGACGACGACGGTTGGAGAAAAAAAAAAAAAAAAAAACTATGCACTGAAGGTTTAAAGGATTATCACATCACATCACACATCCCTGGAGACTTTCAGTGATTTTTAATAGTCACTTGAAGCTTTTAAGTTGCAAAATCTTCAGGCCAAGAACAACAACAACAACAACATCAACAACAACGTGTGTGGTTGTGTGGAGTTTAGATACCAAAGGCTTAAACGGAAGTCCATCATTTTTAGGATGCCATTAATTAACGACGCCTGTACTAACCAGTAAAGGTTGTACGGTGCAACTCAACTCGATCCGGTTTCATCGTAATCGCTCTTTAACTCTGTAGTCAGTTTGTTGAGCGGCATGTTAAGTTCAGACAGAGAGAGAGAGAGAGAGAGAGAGAGAGAGAGAGATTGGGTTTGACATGAGGAAGTCGAGAACGAGACGTTTCTGAGGTCGGTCGCTGCTAAAAAGACGCCTCGGAGGTCGAGGACGACGTCGGTGAAGACGGCGACGACGACGAGGAGGAGGTTTTTATTTTGTAGGGGAGGAGGCACACTGCATTGCAAAATGTATCAACTTCCTTATAAATTATACATAGCACTGTAATTTGTCTTTTAAAAACAAACAAACAAACAAAAAACAAACAAAAAACAAAAAAACAAACAAAAACGGAAAAAAAAAAAGGCTTGGCTATCTGCATTTTGCCGTGTCTGTCGCTGTTCCTTCGCTGCAGGTTTAACTACGGGAGCTGCGTTAAAGGAAGGCTCTTATTAACTGTTCATAATCTGTAGTATAAACAAGGTTATAGGTCTAATCCACATCACTCAGCTTCACGTCACCGTCTACACCCGTTTTATTTAAGAGCCTGGAATCACACCAGGAAATTTAACCCGAGTTGGAGATGAAGCCGAGCTCCGATCGATCCATCGATCCATCGATCATCTGATCATTTGTTTGTTTTTTTCCTTCTTGAAGCATTTAACTTGAAACTAAACAGGCTCGATCGTCGCTGTGTCGTCAGCGATCGATCTCCCTTTTATTTTTATTTTATTTTTTATCATTTTTAATTAACTTATTTGCCAATGTTACTCGATCTGAAGCCACTTGAGGCTTTTTTTTTGTTTTGTTTTGTTTTATTTTTATTTTTTTTTAAACTGCTGTAAAGCCGAATCGTTTGGCTTCAACATTATGAGTCCTGCGTTTATTTTTTATTTTTATTTGTATTTTTTTTTTAAAACGTGTCGCTAACAAAGCGAGTTGTGACCGCGGCCGCTTTGTGGAGTCAAATGCCTTTATTTCACCACGATCCCATTATTGTCTTAAAAAAAATATTTTTTTTTTTTTTTTTTTTTTTTTTTTGTTTTTTTGAGAACTGAAGTTTTTTTTGAAATAAAAAAAAAAAAAAACACGTTCTCAAAGTAGAAGTGCTATTAATAACTCATCTATTTGAATGAAGTTTGTCAGTACATGTTACATCGCCCTCTGTAGAAAACAAACAAATAAACAAACAAACAAAAAATGTTTTTAAAAAAAGACAAAAAATAAACGTAAACATACAAACAAACAAATAAAAAAACGAGGTCAGTTGTTGCAGCAGAGATAGAAGCAGTTTAGGTTAGAAACAGAAGTCGCAACATTTAAAGACGATGTCCAGAAAACAAACAAAAAACAACAAAAAAATCAACAACAATTAGTTTTTCGAGCGGAGAAACGTCCTCATTAAATGTGACATTCAGGCATGAAACTGGTTAACATTCACTTCAGTGTAACACCGACTGTTTAGTACGGCTACTACTTAGTGCACTTTCTTTTTTTTTGTTTTGTTTTTTTGTCTTTTTTGGATGTTTTGTTTTGTTTTCTTTCCGTCCGTCTTGTTCTGTAAATATTTTCATGTTTTGTGTTTTTTTTCGTCATGATTTATGAAGTTTGTCAAATGTCTCCATAACAGTCAAATCTCACCTTCCTGCTTTTCAGTTTGGATGTAGTTCCCTGTTTGAGATATTTGCTGGCAATCAAGAATTGTTTTTATTGATTAATAAAGTGTTTTTATTTTCACCTGTGACTCTTGTGTTGTCGTTGTCGTGAATGTTACAAAAAAAAACAAAAAAAAACAACAGGAACATGACAAAAAGTTTTTACATTTTAACATCTTTAAAGACCAATATAATTAAAAAATAACAAGACGTAACTTAGATGTTTTAAAGCTGCAGTTAATAATTATTTTATATAATTATAATTTCATCAACTTGTCAATAAAATATAATAATTAATTCATTAAAATCCATTTGAGTCGTCCTGTGAACTCGTTCAACCGTCCAGACATTTGGGTCGTTGTCGTAAATGTTACAAAACAAAAACAAAAACAAAAACAAAAACAACCCTGGAACATGAATAACAAAAATGTAGCAAGTTCATTAAAGTTTTTCTAGTTTTAAAAATGTTTTAAAACATTTTTAAAGACCAATATGATTAAAAACAAGACATTTCTTTTTCTTCTTTGTTTTACTTTGATGTTTTAAAGCTGCAGTTAATAATTATTTTAATTATCAATTCATCAATAAAATATAATAATTACAATATATAATAATTAATTCAGTAAAATCCTTTTGAGTGAACTTATTGAAACGTAGATTTGGACAAAAAGTTCAGATGTTTGTTTTTTGTTGTTGTTGTAAAAGTAAAAACAAAAACAACCCAGGACCATGAATAACAAAAATTTGGTAAATTACAAGTTTTTCTTGTTTTTAAAATTTAAATAATAAAATAATAAAATAAAAATAAAATAAATAACATTTTAAAAAAACAAACAAATAAAAATGACAATTTTTTTTTTTTACTTTGATGTTTTTAAAGCTGCAGTTGATAATTATTTTCATTCAATTTGTCAATAAAAGCAACAAATCCTCAAATGTCCAAAACTGGATCAGTAAATTCCTCAAAATATCTCGTGATTAAATTGTTTCATTGTGTTAATTAATTCAAGTTTCTCATGAATCTGTTTCGACAAAGTCGAGACGTTTTGATTCAACTTGAGTTTTGTCTGTAAATCGAGACGCGACAACAGAAACAGTGTTTTTTTCGTGTCGTCATTAACGTTACAATTATAACAAACGAACCCAGGAACATGAATAACAAAAATTTAGTCAATTCAAACTTTTCTTGTTTTAAATTTAAAATGTAACATTTCAAACGTTGTTAAACCAAACAACTAAAACTGACGAGACGTTTCATATAAAACAAAGATTTTTCTTTTACAACTGATCAATTATAATAGTAAACACGTCTTTTTTTTTTCTTTAATGTTCTTAAAAAGCTGCAGTTAAAAATCATTTTAATTATCAATTTGTCAATAAAAGAAACAAATCCTCAAATTTCAGAAGCAGAAATTTTCCATCTGAGCCTTTCAACTCTGCTTTTTTATGAAACATTTCATGATTAAATTTTGTTACATAGTTTTGTCATTAATTAACTGTATAATTAATTAATTAAAGTTCACTTGAGTCGTCCTGTGAACTCGTTGAATTGATTTGGACAAAAAGTCCAGATATTTGGTTTGTTGTTGTTGTGAATGTTACAAAAACAAAACCACAAAAACAAACCAGGAACATGAATAACAACATTTTGTAAGTTAATTATTTTTTCTAGGTTTAAATGTAACATTTTTAAAGACCAAACCATTAAATTAACAAACATTTCTTTTCCATTGTTGTAAAGCTGCAGTTAATACTTATTTTAATTATCACTTCATCACCTCGTCAATAAAATAGAATAATAATAATAATAATAATAATACATTCACTTGAGTCGTCCTGCGAACTCGTTAAACCGATTTGATTAGATTTGAACATTAAGTTCATGTATCTGGATTGTATTTGTATGATTGTATGTAAACAAACCAGGAACATGAATAACAAAAACTTAGCACATTAATTAAAAGTTTTCTTCTTGTTTTAAATTTAAAATGTAACATTTCTGACGTTTTTAAACCAAATAATTAAAAATGACACCAGTGTGAAACAGCACGGTAACAAAAAGTGGTTTATTTTCCAAAAATGACAAGCAAGACATGTCATGAAAAACACTACAAAGATTTTTTATTTTTATCATTTTTTTTTTTTTTTTTAACCAGTGATCGATCAAGTCACTGCAGGGTTCATCATAATCGTACATCAAACAAGTTCTATGGAAAACAGCTAAATGAGGAGCAAGATGAGGTTTCTTTTATTTATTCTTTTTTAATTTCTTCCTCTTTTTTTTTCCGCCCTCAGGAAAATAAAAAGCACCATTGTGTAAAGAAAATGGCACACGAATGAAGTAAAAACATCACCTCACTGATACGACGTCATTAAGCAAGATGAGCCAACGACTTGTTTCTGAAAATGATACTGAAGAAGCCGCCAACTCTTTTAAAACTGGAATGGATACTGAAATCAACAATTAACACTGTGTTGCTTAGTTCAATTGATTGATTTTCTTTTCTTTTCTCTTCTTTCTTTTTCTTTTTATTTAATTATTTTCTGTTTCTTTTTTTTTTTTTTTTTTTTTTAAATCAAGCAAACCAGAAGCTTATATACATTTAGATAAAAGAAGAATCAAATGAGTGGATACTACACCAAAAGACAAATGGGTCCAATGGCGTCTTGCTTGTCTCCGCCCCCTTCGACCTTAACCTCGACTTGGCCCCGCCCCCCCCCTCCTTCCCTCCCTCCCTCCCAAAACAATCCTCTGTTGAAAGTACAACAAGTTCAAATCTACAGTATCTTTCCTCGGCCCCTTCACCCTTCGTCTCACGCTAGTTTTTATCCTCCTTCTTCTCGTCTTCGGTGGGATACGAGTGCCAAGTGAGTCTCTCCTCATAGAACGAGATAACGACCTGCGGACACTTGACGTTGGCCTCCTTCGCCGGCACCAGATCAGCTTCGTCTGAGTTTTTCCTGCTCGGACAACAACACGATAAAACAGATGTGAATTTGACACAGATGTGCGTGGCGACGATATAAACCATCGTGCACGAACCATTTCATGAGGAACATGAGTTCTCCCGTTGAATCTGTGGCGCCGATGATCCGTTCTGGATCCAAACCTCGAGCAAAACCTCTGAGTTTCTCTGTCTGAGGAACCGAGAACAAAAAAACAAACAAACAAAACAAATACAACTTCAAACAATCACATAACAGCATTTTTAAAATTCTTTTTTTATTTATTTTGCATGAATGGAAACCACCAACAGCTCGTCACGGCTCAGACAAACTGAACGATGCCACATGAACATATGTTAAAGTTGTTTGAAGGTTTCATGTTTTTATGTGTTTGACTGCATCGATAAACATCTGATCTGTTGAGATTCAGTCCAAACAGACTGTGATTCTTTACGGTTTTAATTAAGATCAGATTTCCGTCTGTTCAGCTCAATGTCGACTTTTAAAAAAAACACATTTAATGAATCAGTTGTTGATTATTGATAAAATATCTCACAGTTAAATACTGTTGCATTGTTTTATTGTGAATTGATTCAGTAAATTAAATCCACTTGAGCTCTCTTGTGGACTCTCGACTTGTAGATTTAAAACACAAAGTCCAGACACAGACGGTGTCGACAGGAAAATCACTGGTGAAGTCAAAACACCCGAATTTCCATCTGATTTGTAAACCAACGCTCCACCTTCAGGAAGCGTGATCACACACGCAGCTTCTTCATCTACGTAACCACACGGACGGTGGCGGGTTTGTGGTGAGACACAAAACAGAAAGAAGAGAAGAGTGAGAGTTTGATCTGTTTGTTGTTTCTTTTTATGGGCGAACAACACAAAGAAAAAAATAAAAAATAAAAACTTAAGAAGCAACTTGACATTAATAGTGATGAAGCTACAACAGTGAACTGACAGGTGGAAACAGAAACCATCAGCTGTTTCTGTGAGTTGGTGGTAAAGTGAACTCATGCAGCTTTTTCTCTCTGTGCACAAACAAAAACAAACAACAAAAACAAAAAAACCTGTTACTTACATCCTCTTTCTTCTTCTTTGATTTACTGTCGTCTCCTTCCGAGTCTCCGGCCGCCTTCCTCTTCCCGTCATGTGCTGATTTTTGCGACTGCAGAAACTCTGCGATCAGATCCGGACAGTCCAAGTTGTCCTCTGGTTCCCACGTGTTGTCTTCGCTGCAGAAATAAACGACGTATAAAAACATTAACCATCACCGACGTTTGAACATTTTAATGAGACGCAGACGATGTAAATAACAAGGTCGACTCACTCGGAGAAACCTTTCCACTTGAGCAGATACTCGACTCTTCCTTTCACCACTCGTCGGTTCAGGACTTTCTCCACCACGTACTCTTCCTCCTCCTCCTCCTCCTCGGCCACATCGTCTGCCTTCTTCTCCTTCTTCTCAGGCGTCGTCATTTTACTCTCTGATAAGTTAGAAACCGGAGCAATGAGAAGATTATTTGTTACCGTTCTCCAACTTATTTAGTTTTTAAATGTTTTTGAGTCTTGAAGGGGCTCGGACACACGTTACTATGAATGGGAAACAAATTCTGCAAAGATCGGTTTACACACGTTACCGCACAGGAACAAGAAAAAAAAAAAAAAAAAAAAAAGAGGTGAAATTTATGTTAGAAAAATAATGATAATAATAAAACCTTCTGTAACAGTGGGACCATCGTTAGAGGGTTCTGTAGTCAGGCTCATACTCATCAGGTAGACCTGGGGACCAAGCAGGTTCCTGGTCAACATCAAGATTGATGGAAGCAAGTGGAGTCAACGTTGGTAGAGAGGGAGAAAACAGCGTTGGAGAAATGGGATTTTATTTTGAAAGTACATGGGTCACAATTAGAGGCGATGCAGACTAAAGGCAACAAAAACAAGCAATAATAAATAAAACAAATACACTGGTTTATAACAATAAAATGTGAATTAATTAAGTGATGTAGTAGTCAATTAACTAATTAATTAATTAGATAATTAAGCCTCATCTGCATTACCTAAAGTTACCCATGCACCTTAATGAACACGGTGTAAACTCACTCATCTCTTATCAAGAGAAGAGCAGGTTAAATATAACAAAGATTAGATTTAATTAGATAAAACCAGTTTGTGTGTTTTTAGTTAATAACAGTGAGTGGTTGGTGTTTGTGTTTAGAAGAACAACAACAACAGGAGCTGTGCAACACCTGGCGGCGGCTCTGCTAATCATGATAAAAAATATACCAAATATACCATAATAAATTAACATTTATTGTTATTAAATAGGAATCATTGCAGCTAAATGGTTGCGAGCAAAAACAAAAAAAAGGTGGAGAAAAAAAAAACCACGGCACGACAAAGCCCTGAGCACTGGGACGCTAGCTGCTGTCTCCTCCATGTTGCTTTCTCCTCATCTACTAATAAAACATCTTCATTTCATGTTTGCACGTTTAAAAACACGTTTAATGTAAAAAAAAAAAAAAATAACGCGTTAATTTTATCATAAATTATCCACATCAGGTTAGCTAACGACAGAAACAACACGTTACAGAGGAGACAGGCGTTAAACTCACCTTACAAATGGCGAACAATTCAACAAAACGGCGTCAAAACTTCACTATTTATTATTATTTTTTATTATCTTTACATATATATATGTGTGTGTCACTTCTTGTCGCTTGCTCTGATCGTGATAACGTCGCTGTTTTATGTTGGTAAAATGTGTCGTTTCCGCTGCTTCGTCTGCAGCAGCGAGAGAAGAAGAAAAAAAAAAAAACACACAGAAGAAAAAACACGCCGCTGTTCCGTCGGAGCGCGCGGACAAACGGAACAGCGCAGCTTCCGTAGATCGACGACGCATCTGGATGTGACGCAGCAACGTCACGGCTGCGTGACGCTGACGTACAGATCTGCGATCACGCACAAGCGGCGGAACGGACCAATGGACCGGAGTCAGTGAGATAAATAACATCAATGAAGAGATATTTACCTGATCTCTCTCTCTCTCTATATATATATATGTGTGTGTGTGTGTGTGTGTGTGTGTGTGCGCGTGTGTATTATACATGTATATATATGTGTATATATATATATATATATATATATATCAAATGCAATTTGAATTATATATACATAATATAATATATAAGATCTGAATATATATGTGTGTATTTTGTACAATACATATGATATATTATCAATACTATATATATATACACACACACACACACACACATATATATATATATAAACACAGTAGACAAGACCCAAGGTGCAGACTGTGCAAAGATGCCCCTGAGACAGTCCAGCACATAGTGACAGGATGTAAGATGCCAGCCGGGTCAGCAAACATTGAGAGGAACAACCCAAATCCCAATGGGCCGAGCCACAGAAGGTGGCTGAGAACAACAGTGCCAAGGTTCTGTGGGACTTCAGCTCCTGGTTAACCAACCGGACATAGTGGTGGTGGACAAAGTGCAGAAGAAGTCAGTGGTGATAGATGTGGTGATACCAGCTGACGCCAACATCAGAAAGAAGGAACATGAAAAGGTTGAAAAGTACCGAGGGCTGAAAGAACAGCTGGACCAGATGTCAAGGCGAGCGTGGTCCCCGTGGTAGTAGGAGCTCTCGGGCCAGTGACCCCCAAACTGGGAGACTGGCTCCAATAGATCCCAGGACCAACATCTGAAGCCTCAGTCCAGAAGAGCCCAGTCCTAGGACCAGCTAAGATACTGAGGAGATACCACCTAGGAGGGTGAGGAGGAGATTATTATAATCAATATATATATATATATATGTGTGTATGTGTGTGTGTGTGTGTGTGTGTGTGTGTGTGTGTGTAGAGAGAGAAAGTTAACATATAAAACATTAAATCTATATTATAACAGTATAATTGGTCGATATCAGTTTGTAAAATAAGAATTTGGCCGATAACAAATATAAAGTAACAACCGAAAATAATAATAATAAATAAATAAAGTCTCTCTGATCCTGATTTATTGTAACCTTTCACCAGTGTAGTGTTACATAACAACCAGTAACAAGCAGCTAAAGGTGAACATGTATATTGTATTAAAATTTATAGTTTTAATATATTTGCATTGATCCCCATGGAGAACATTCAGGTGTTACTGCTCAAGAACAAAGTAAACATGGAAAATTATTGACTTAATGAAAATAGAATAAAATATAATATGATACATTTTAAAAATAAAAAAAATAAGGAGAAATCACAACGACAGCAGCAGGAATAGTGTCACTGCTCCACTAGAGACATGACAGTGACACAAAACAGTGAGGTAGCAACTGTGACCACGTTTCTGTGACCATGGCAACAGTTCAAACTAGTAACACAGATACGACAAAAGAGAAAATACACAGTGTGTGTTTGTATTGTCCATTGTTGACTGTGTCTTTATCATGTGGCTGCAGGTGCAGGATCAGATCTTGGCAGCAGATCGTGTTTATTATTATTATGGGTCGGAGCCCGGAGGCCACACATGCATATAATCATAATTAAATCAAATTATTCTGACTTATTTTCTTGTAAATTTGACTTAATAGCCTACATCATAATATTAACCAGTTATCTTTATGAATTAATGTCATCACTGTGACGTATAGTCACATAATTATGATTTATGAGCTCATCATTTTTTGACTGAACATCTGTTCATTTTAACTTATTTTGTCATAAGTTTGATTAAATATCAAAATTAAATAATTTTTAATTTTCTAAAGTATCATTTAATTATTTTCTGGTGTTTATATTTTATTCATTACACCAATGAATAAATCTTAATCCACTTTTAGTTTTTTTTTTTGTTTGTTTTGTTTTCGAAACCACGCCCCCTTCATCTCTTACGCAAACACGCACGGAACGCAGCTCGGTGACGTCACGACGTCGCAGCGTCGCTTGTGACTTGCGAAATGGAGCAAGGAGAAGCTGTGAGCGACAACAACCCTCCGAGTTTGAGGATTTTACTCTTAAATAAAAGACAAACATCGACAGAAAAGACTCATCCGACGACGGACGGTTTGATATTAGCTCAGCAGCTAAAACACGTCTCATGAAAGTAAGTAAGTTAGCGGTTAGCATTAGCATTTAGCTGACGATTTGCTTTTGCTACAATGTTTAGCTTCACTAACAAACTAACTCCTGTTGTTTGTTTTTGTTGTTTTTCCTGAAAAAGTGTTTTTTTTTCTGTAGTTTTCTTTTTTTTATTAAATTATCAGCTTTGTTCATAAAGTAGAAACAGGGTGTGTACTTTACATTATCATGTTTGTGTCAATTTAAACACAAAAAATAAAAAAATAATCAATATTTGGTTTGTTTTATAGCAGAAATAGTCGTTTTAAAAACATTTTTATGTTTTTAAACAACGTGTTCAGTAAAATAGAAGCAGATAAATTAAATCTAAACCAAAAGAAATGTGATTTATGACGCAAATATGTTTGTTTTTTTGTTGTTTTTGTGTTTTTTCAGTTTCATTAATGTTTTTTTTGCATCAGTAAATGTGCAGAAATCCTTGTGGATGGAAACTTCAGGCCTCATCCTGTGATCCATGCGTGGTTTTTATTAGTTACACAGTAACTAAGTTAGTTCCAGCATGTTTTATAACAGTTTAAAACTCTTCTTTATCCTCTTTGTATCAGTTTCACTACTTTTCTTTTTAACACATTCCTGCTGGTTCTTGTTGTTGACATCTGTAGTTAACTGGTCATGACTCGAGGTTTTTCACTTCCTTATAGAGGAAACTAGACACACGGATGAGGCAGCGGTTCTGTGTCTCTTTGTTTTTGTGAAGATTGTGGTTTGTTCACCTCTGATGGGGATTTTTAACATATAAAATAAATATAAAAGGTCACTTTGTAAGAGGAGAAAACGCCCACGAGAGTGACTCAGTCATTTTCTAGCAGCTGCTTCTCTTTTATAAAAACGATGAGTCATCAGCACATGACAACATTATATAGAAAAGCTTTTTATCCATTAAGTTAATTAATTGATTTTTTCTTCTTCTTGTCGTTTCAGTGCAGCACTCGATAGCATGAACACGAATCACGAAGAAGATGTAAGTAAACTTCCTCTTTTCTTTTTAAAATGTTTGAAATTTTTTTATTTCATTTTTATGTTTGTGAAACGAAATACGGAAATTTCTCCACTTCCACTTTAAAAAATGTCACAGAACAATACGTCCTCTGACATGTTCAGAGATATTTCAGGAACTTCTCAGTCTCAGTCCAGAAAAACTAACAGAAACATATCGACATGTTTCTAAATCCAAACTTTTTAAATTGTTATTTTGTTTCTGTTTCTCAGGAGTTTGTTGCCGTGCGGGTCCAAGATCCCCGCATTCAAAATGAAGGGTCCTGGAACTCGTATGTGGATTATAAAATATTCCTGCATGTGAGTATTGACACTTAAATACATTAATACAACAACTTATTGATCTAATCAGCTGATAAATACGTCTGGAAACGGTTCTGTTAAGGATTAAAGTTGTTTATTGAGCAGAAATGAACAAATTTTGTCTAATTTTGAGTTTATTTTATTGTAAACTGAACATTTTTAAAGATATTTAAAGAAAATCTCGAGTTTTTGGAGACGAAGGAGCAAAGAACAAACTTTGTGATTTGAGCAGAAATGAACAACTTCTCTCAGGTTTTGTTGCTTTTTTTTCATTTTACTTTATTGTAAATTAAAGATATTTAAGATATTTGAAGACGACATCTTGAGTTTTTGGGGCTAAAGAGCAAAGAAGAAACATTTCAAAACTATTTTTGATTAGAATTATAGACGTTCTTTTCAGGTTTTGCTGCTTTTTTTGGTTTCATTTTGTTACAAATTGAACATTTTTAGGATATTTAAGATATTTGAAGACAGAATCTTGAGGTTTTTGAGACAAAAACAAACTTGTGAATGATCCTGATACGAATCAGTCGTAATTTGAGCAGAAATGATCAACTTTTATCTGATTTTGCTGCTTTATTTAAGTTTATTTTGTTACTAATTGAACATTTCTAAGATATCTAAAGACAACATCTTGAGTTTTTGGAGCAAAGAACAAACATTTGATGAGAATTAACATTTTTTTTTTGGTTTTATTTTGTTGCAAATTGAACATTTTTCAGTTTTTGACATCTCGGTTTAAACACATTTAAAGGATCAATGAGATCAATTATTAATCAGTTTCCATCCTGCTTTGTTCTGTGTCTGATAAAGTTAAAGTTAATAACTGTTTATTCACATTGATCAGGTTGTTTTGTTTCTTTTTGACTTTGTCTTTTGTGTCTGGAACCTCTCAGGTTGATTGACGTGTTTATCTTTTTAGTGTTTAGTTGTATTTTTTGTTACATCATCACTTGACTCGGAGGAAGTTTTCAGTTCGACTGTTTGTGCAGAAAAGATAAAAAAATGTCAGAGCAGCAGTAAAACGAGAACTTTGTAACAAAAGACGATAGATTCTTTACGTTTTATTTGCTCAGAGTTGTTGTTGTTGTCGTCGTCGTCGTAGCGACGGGGTGTTTGTGTCGTGTTGAGTGAACGCTGCGTCGGCAGAACGACCGGACGGACGTGTCATCAGATCATGTGACCTCACATGATGTCACATTATTTCACTCATGTGACTACTATTTGCTGAGTTTTTGTTTTTTTTTAGCTGAAAAAATCTAATAATAGTCACAAAAATGACAAAATAACTTCCTCACTAAAACAAATTAAAACGTGTTTTCATTTATAAACGTCTTTTTAAAGCCGCTTTGAGCAACAAAAAAAAAAAGAACCTGGTTGAAAAATCACCGTTACTGTTGTTCCAGTTAGTTAATTAATGATTTTGTTTAATTGGTTTAATCTCGCCGTCCATTCATCCATCTATTTTTAATGATTAACTAATTACATTAGAGGGATTGATCGTTATGTACCGCCACGAGGTTAATGACAGAAATGTGAAATAGATGTAAATAAGTTGCTGTTTTAATCTCGACTCTAATCATCTGTCAAACGTAACGATCGTTTAACGTGACGTTAAGTTTGATTTCAGCTGCTGTTTGCAGATATTTTAAATTATTGATCAATTTTCAAATCGTTTTGTCCATAAAACGTCAGAAAACAGTGAAAAAAAAAATACATATTTACATGTTAAAAGAGAAAAAATATTAAATATTCACATCAGGAGAAATGTTACAATGTTGCAGGATTTTCTTTTTTCCCTCTAACGTTCTTTGTTTTTCTGTTTTAACGACGCTGCTTCTCTAATTGATTAAAACCCCGTGAGGAAGTGGTTTGTCACACGTCACCGGATCCAGAAATGTGTGAAAACACTTGAACGTTGAGCCACAAACTCATCAACAGCAGCTGAAGACCGAGTCACAGTCGACGCTGCGGCAGAAAACACAACAAATTAGATTAAACCGTGAAAATTAAAAAATAAAGCTGCTGTAACTCAGCGTCAGTCTGGAAATAATCTCGTATTTTCACCAGTATCTCATTTAATTGAGTAAATTTATTGTATTTTCTTAAAAAGCTGCATTTATTAATAAACTGGAACTAATTCTGCATCAGTCAGGGACTATTTTCAGCTGCGGATGAAGACACATTAGTCACAGTGAGTCCAGATAAATGACAGTGAGTTTGTTGCAACATTATTCACTGTCGGTGATTTTAGAAACACATTGATGAGAAAAGTGCCCACATCTTGACTCAATAAGCATCAGTTGTTTCTGTTTTAATTAATCAATTCACTTTGAAACATGAGAAAATATAAAAACAGCTCATAGAGAAACATTAAATACAATTGTTTTGATTTAATCTGATTCCAGCTTCTCAAACGTGAATATTTGATGTTCTTTTTTTTCCATTATTTTCTGACATTTTATGGAGAAAAACTATTTGAAGATTTATTGATTAATTAATATCTGTTGGTGAAATGCTGAAATCAAACTTTAAGGTGGTCTGGAGTAATTTGAACTCTGTTTCACCACGAATACGAGTTCCAGATCAGCAGATTCATCACTTTTCTCGTCTCTTCACGGACACATTGACCCGTTGTTCAGAAAAATGATGAATCTGCTGATGTGGAACAACCTTCATCACCAGTTGTTATAAAACCAGACGTTGGATAAGTCTTGTAAAACAGTGTTTTTAATAAACTCTGGGTTCACTTACTAAGTTATCAGTCCTTCAGTTTATGTGTAGGGACCCTATTCATGCTACTGCTGAAGTGAAGTGATATTTTGAGCTTTATTAGTGGTTAAAAAATGACAGTTTAGATACGTTTGGCTGACTGCCCCATTTACTTTCATTGTTAACTATTTGGTTGTGAAAACAAAAGACAGTCAAACTGGATATTACTTCAACCAACGTAACATGGTTTGACAAGTATTCATGGTGAAATAGACTCTGGTTCATGTTGATCTGGACGTCACCTTAAAATTTATTTACATCTATTTCATTCTCTCGTGTGACTGTTTTAATGTTTGTTTTTGTTTTTAATTCCCAGACCAACAGTAAAGCCTTCACAGCGAAGACGTCCTGCGTCCGTCGGCGCTACAGTGAGTTTGTTTGGCTCAAGAAGAAGCTGCAGAAAAACGCTGGTCTGGTGTAAGTACCAAGATGTTTCTGTAACATGACGACGTGTCGGAGAAGAGACGTCACGTGTCAGCGTTTATTAATCTGTAAAAACAATAATCAGGAACTTATACGTCTACGATCTAGATCTGAACATGTTTCTCAGTATTTTGATGATTTTGAGATGATAAACAGAAAGTTTCAAAAATAACTGATCTTATGTAAGATCCTGTGATGTTACTGTTCAGCTTCACTGAAGCGTCTCTGCTCGTTTTCTCTCCAGACCCGTCCCAGACCTTCCTGGAAAATCCTTCTTCTCCTTCAACAGCGAGGATTTCCTGGAGAGAAGAAGAAAAGGACTTCAAGCCTTTTTGGACAAGTCAGTGTTTTTTACTTTATCTTCAACACGTCAGATGTAACATCAGGATAATAATGATTAACTTTCGTACCTTTATTCTCTTTTTTTCCTTTTTTTAACTCGTGACCAGAGTCGTGCACACGACCGTCTGTCTGTCCGACAGTCAGCTCCACCTCTTCCTCCAGACGCAGCTGCCGGTCGGGATGATCCAGGACTGCGTTCAGGGTCACACTCCGTACTCTGTGACCGACGCCATCCTCACCTACGCCTCCTCCAACTGGGGCTTCGCTCAGGCTCAGACTCAGGAGGACGACGCCATCAAGGAGCCGATTTTAACCGTTTCATACGAGTCCATGGAGAGGTAACGAGTCCCGACGGGAAAAACGGGATGTAAACAGACACTTGTGTGTGTTGTTTTTAATTTAATAATTATAAAATAATCTTGTTTACTTTCTTTCTGAGAGTAAAAAGAGAAGATCAACACCACATTTGTGTGAATAAATGTGTTTTTAAGCTGTTAAGTTATTGTTTAAATCAAATTTTTAAGGTTTTAACATCTATTTTCTTCTTCATCAACAGTCCAGCTCCTCATCAGCCGTGCCTACAACCTAAAGACACTTTCACTCCAGAGCTTTTATCGTGTGGAGACTCCGACTCCGTTGACATCGACGCTGCCGACGACGGAGACGAGTCCCAGCGCGAGGACAGACCGAGATCCTCGGTGAGGGTTTCCCAGAAGAACAACCGTCTGGAGGCCGTTGTCGAGTGCGACTGCGCCCCGACCGAGGTGGCGTTCTTCCTGGGAGACGATCGGGACGACGGAGAGCGACTCAACTCGACGGGCTGTCGGATACAGACGCCGGTGGAGGTTCACTCACCCATGGAGGCTCTTTTTGAGGAGGAGAGAAGTGTAACAACGTTAGAGACTGAAGGTAAAACACAAACGGACACTTTAGGTGAGACGAACGTAGACGAGTCAGAAAAACGTGTGAATTCTGTTCAGATTTTAGACGTTAAAGGATCAGAGGAAGTCGTCTGCTCTGAAGTCAACGGTCTCGACCACGTCGACGTTTCAGATGAGAAAGATCCTGAAATACAAGTGAATCCTTTAGTGATTTTAGATTTTAAGAAAAGTGACTCTGACGATCAAGAGAAAACAAACCGAGATTTCAAATCGATCAGAACCACGTCGTCTCTGAGGTGAACGGAGTCGACGACGAGACGACGCTTCAGTCAGAGATTCGTTTAGAAACTGAGGAGGAAGAAGGAGGCGACGTCGTTCAACAAATGGACCAAAACAGAATCAAACAAGACGACGACGACGTCATCAGCCGCTCGCTGGCGTCGTCTAACGAGAGCATCGTCAAAGTCAGCGATGAAGAAAACGAAGACTCGATCCAGATCCGGGAAGACGACGACGACGACAGGAACATTTTAGATCTACAGGTGAACGGATGCTCTGTGGGAAAACACGACGAGGACCTGAGGTTCATCTCGCCTCTGGACCTGAACCTGAACCTGGACCTGAACTCGGCTGCGGACGGCGCAGATCTGAGTGGAAGCGGAGACTTCAGCGTCTTAGAGTCGAGCAGCAGCGTTTCTGTCGTAAATGATGTTAAACGTTCAGATCAGGAAACGTTGCCGCCGCCGTCGTCTCTGGACGGAGCAGACGAGACTCGTCAGGTGTTAACTGTTAATAAAACGGTGAATTAATTAAGAATCAATGGCAGCGACGGAAACAAACCAGAAGCTGAGACATCAACACTGTTTATCTTTATTTCCTTTTTTCTTAAAAACATTTGAATTAATTTGAACTCAGGTTCAATTAAAAAAAAAACACAAACAGGCGTGTTTAGTTTTGTAAACAGCAGAGGGAGCCGTGGTCACAAACCTGATTCAGAGTTTATCTACAGGAATAAAAAAAGGTTTAATTTAATCGATTAATTCATATTTCTGACACTGGATCTCTGAAGTTAGAAGATTCACATTTTTTTATATTAATTCTCACATGTTTCTATCAGACTTTAACATTCACTGATGTCAGTTCAAACAAAAACATGTGAGTTTTGATTCAAAAAATAAGAAATGTGATCGTCTAAGAATCATAAAAAACAAAGTTTTACTACTGACGCCTCATAAAAAGGTTAAATAATCCTTTTTTATTTTATGGTATTTTTTTAAGGGAACATTTAATAACTTTCTTTTCATCATGAAACACACAGATTTTAAGTTTTAAATGATCACAGAGAGAAAAACCGGTTAAACTTTAATAAAAAAACCTGTTTTTTTTAATGTATTTGTTTATTTTCAGGACACGTGTTTGTGATTTAACAGGATCTACTGGTAGAAACTGATCATAATTCATACAAATGTTTTTTTCATCTCGTTAGAAATAAACTTTTGATGTCAGTCGTGTTTCTACAGGATCTCAGAAAGGACAAAAAACAAATACTGACTCACAGTTGAACCTTTACAGTTTAAAGACGGATCATCTGAGACACTAAACACTGAGACACACTAATCTTTATCTTTATCTGTGAAGTTATTTATTTCATGTCAGGATCACTGAGGTTAATCTAGTCGACAAACATTTCATCATACACAGAAACTACTGCTTTTATTTTATTTATTTTGTTGTTTTATTGAAATAAACAATTTTAAAAAAGGGACCCACAGTTTTTTTTTTTTTTTTTTTGCACATAAAACTAGAAATATTCACGTAAAATTAAACTGTTCAAGTGTCTCTGGGTTTGAGTCCCGACGCTGCAGAACGAGGGAAAAAAAACAACATGTAAACGTGACGTCTCCATGGAAACAAACATGTGAACGATTGATGGACGATAATAGTTTTATTTCAAATAAACTTGTTTAAAACTTCACTGTCTCATGTGACTTGTGTTTAAACCAACATGTGGAGGAAACGCTGCCACCGAGTGGCTGAAAATGAAAGTGACTTTTTTATTTTAAACTGAAAAATTAGTAAATAAACAAGTGTATGATGTTTTTTTTATATATATAAACTTCATACCAATTTTCTATTAATTATCTGAAAACCAACCTTATTTGAGAAGCTACATCCACTGATTTTTCATGAGTTTTTTTCTTAATAAATAAACTAAAAAATATTATAGTTTAACTTTGTTTCAGTGCAGCAGAAACAAGTCGTCGAGTTTGTTTTATTTCGTATAAAAAAATCAAAACGGCTGCAGATAAATTTACATAAGAGTCTTGAAGAGATAAAAAAAAAGACAATATGACGTTGTTGTTTGTGGTGAAATTAACATCTGGACTTGTCGGCAGCAGCTCTGTAAAATAAAATAAAAAGGTATTAATAATTCAGTTTTCATTTGAAGCGGCGTCTATCCAACAGTATCAGAGAATCATTTTCTTAAATAGCACAACTGACGCTGTAATCATGCTTTTGTTGCACATATTTATCCGCAGCCGTTGCCTCATTGTGCCGCGCTCAGATTGTTTTAATGCAGTACTTCCTCCAGCCAGCAGATGCCATAAACGGCAGGTCAACGACTGAATATACCCCAGTGGCAATCTGGACGAGCACCAGGGGGACCGTTTCTGTGTATTAGGCCTCGGTAATGGTCCATAATGCTGATGATAAGAGAGTATTCCTGTACCTGTTGGGGGCTCAGAGGATGTAGGCGGGGTGCAGGAAGTCCTTAGGGACGATCCCCACGGCGCCGTTCAGCTCGCCGACCCACCAGCCGTAAATGTTGTACTCCTGGACCCCGAAGAGGAAAATAAACAACAATAAGTCTCCGTGGGGTTGAAGAGCAGGTAAAACGAAGCAGAGATGAAATGAAACGACCTCATAATTATGTTTGATCTTTACTAAAACAACAACAACAAGAACAAAAGGACGACTGAAATCTAATAAAACAATAAAGTTGTTTAAAGAGAATGAAACCTTGGAAAAAAAAATAAATAAAAAAATCAGAATCAAAGGCCCCAAACGAGCCCGGTGAAATGGTCTAACGGGCACCGAGCTGCTTTAACCTGGAGGGTTTCATTTGGAAACGAGGAGAAGACGTAAACAAGACGATTGAGACAGTGAGCGTCTGAAATAAAACAGCGTTTTGTTGCTGTTAACAGCCGCCTGCCGGTTTCCCCAGACTAATTATAACTGAAGCTATTTTTTTGTTCTGTGATTAAAAGAAACAGAAACAGGATCCGAGTTTATTCCCCTCGTGTGTGTGTGTGTGTGTGTGTGTGTTATTTTAGAAATCTCCCCAAAACATTTCACAATTTACAAATTTCCCTCCAGGTTGATTTCAGGAAAAAAAAAAAAAAAACGTCTACGTTCAATTAAAAGCAACAGGAAACATAAAAAAAACCCTTTTGTGCCGTTTGATGTCATAATAAATTAAAAACCTGCAGGGTTTCTGTGTTTTATTTACAAACTGAACAATTAAAACGAATCGATTTAATTAGATAATAATCATTAAACGAAGCTGACTTTGCTTTTTTATTAAAAACACTTTTGTTTTGATTTGATTTTTCAGTGAAAACTTTTAACGAGCTGAAAAATGAGATGAAAATATAATTTCATCATATTCAACCGCTGCTGCTGCTGCCGCCGCCGTCTGGGGCTTTAAATGAATGTCTTTTTAATGTTTGGTTTAATTAGTGTCGTGTGATTCAGATAAGTTGTTTTTCTTTTATTTAAATTAGTGGAGAAGTTTGTGTTAATTATTTTTATTTCTCTTCCTTCAATTAAGATTAAAAGCAAAGAGTCAGTCAGTTAAAACTGATATTAAATGTTAAAGTTTTTGACCTTTTCTAGTTTTTATTTTGTTTGTCTTTTTTTCAGATGATTCTCTGACTGGAGCATCTGGACTAACTGGATCTGGACCGGATCAATATTTGGCCTCAGATCAACCGTCGTCCTCGTCTCCGTTCATGACGAGAAGATGAAACGACGTCAAACGTTTAGATCAGACTTCACCTTTACCCCTTAAAGGTTTAATAATAATAATAATAAAAAAAAAAACTCAAACACGTTTGTCAACGTGACAAACTGCTGGTCCGGGTCAGGAGATCACGGCTGGAAATGAAACCCGCGGTTTTAACGAGCGCGAACGTTTGGACGATGAATCGCTTCGACTCGAGTGTTAAAAGCACAAACAGGCCTCGTCGTCTCATCTCCACTCTGACAAAAAGTCTGACTGACAATTCAGTGTTTGAGCCTCGTCGCCGGGGAAAAGTTAAGTTGGAAATGGTCTTTTCTTTCTTTTTTTAATGGGACTGCAGAGGGAAACGATGGAGCCCGGTTGTGGAAAGCTGCCTCCCGATCCCAATCGAGAGGACGTGAACAGAGGAGGTGGTGGTGGTGGTGGTGGTGGTGGTGGTGGTGGGGGAGACAGACGGACGAGGAGGTGGGGGGGGAGGAGGGAGGGCATCAGGCATCAGAGAGAAGCAGAGAAACAGTTTTTCTCTCCCTTGGGGGCGTCGCAGCACTATTCCACCAACCGTAGTGACAGAGAGTTTTATTTATCTCCGTGGCCCATCTGTGCAGTCGGTCTCAAATTCTCCCTGAGAAAGGTCTTTTGGATTATCAGCGCCGCCATTTTAATACAACTGCTACATCACAAGAGTAGGTGCCAATGGCGGTGGGAGTCTGTCAGGCGTGCAGAGTCCATCTTCCTCATACTTGAAATGGGTTCATCCAGAGTACACCTGCTGTAATAGGGACATTCCAGGAGGCGTGGAGAGTAAATTATACAAAAATGAAAAAAAAAAAAACTAAAACTACGCTCAACTCAACGCCCTCCTCTTCCTTCTGTTTGTTTTCCCTCGTTCTCGTCTTTTTCGTTGATTTGTTCGCGTGTTGTTAAGTTGCTCCAATTCAATCCAACTTTATTTATAACTCACTTTAGATTGAAAACGAAAAATAATCTCATTTGGCCGAGAAGAACAGATTTTAAGAAATTTAAAAACAGATTATTCCACCGTCTCCTCTTAAGTTTTAGGATCAGTTGACCAGCTGACCTGAGAGGACGTGTGGGTTTATAAGAGGTTATAACTCAGAGAGGAGAAGTAGGAAGCTGAAAACATACGAGCAGCCAGTGGAGTGAGGTTGTTGAAGTGTTCATGTGAAATGAAAGACGTTTTCTTCCAGATGTTCTGCGGCGAGTTGAAGTTCTGGGAAACGTCTGGTTGAAGGAGGAGGCGGCAGCGGGGGGTGGTGGTGATGATGTGTGCGAATGTGTGATGTGACACATATCAGCTGCGTTTTTTTTTTTTTTTTTGCTGCAACCTGGATGCAGATGAGCTCAGGAGGAGGCGGAGGAGGAGGAGAGAGCGCCGTGTTGTGGCGGCCGCGGCGCTGACTCGTTAACCTCCCGGTGACTCCTCCGCTGAGAGAGAGCGAGCGAGCGAGCAGGAAGGAGGGAGGTGAGGAGGGTGGCGGTGTTGGAGATGAACGTGGGCGGGGCACCGGCGCTCATGAGCAGGTTGCCATGACAACACCTGCAGTGTACCGGCGCGATCGTTTATTTACCACTCAGGGGGCTGGCTAATGGTGGCGTTGTGATAGGCGCATCGCTCACCGCTCGCCGACCGCAGGACGGATTGACAACTAGAGCCGAGCCTGAAGCGAAGCGAAGAAGAAGATGAGGAAGAGGAAGCGAGGTGAGTCGAGGTTGAAATGGGCGCGGCGACAAAGCGATGGCGGCGGCGGTTATGTCGTGTCACGCCATGAACGTGCACCTAAACACAAACGCAGATTAGTGTGCAACGTTTTTTTTTTTTGCAGAAATTCTGCAGAAATCCTCAGCGAACATCTTCATTTCCTGTTTCCTCTTCCTCTCACACACACACACACACACACACCGTCCCAGATGACACACACACACACACAATCCCAAATGCATACAAACTAGGGGGAGTGCTAATAAGCCTGACACATGAGGCATCTTTCCTCGGCCACCAGCTGACTGAGGCAGGCCTTGGGCGTGATGGAGCGCAGGAAGTCTCTCATTGCCCTGCTGCTGAACCCGCCGCCTGGGTGTTACAATCTCTCCCTCCCCTCCTTTTTCCTCCAGCCCCCCCCCTCCTCCTTCCTTTTTTCCCTCTTCTTTCCATCTCTCCTGTAGCTCGTCTTTTTCCTGCTCGCATCCTCTCTCTCGTCAGATTCACTGCAGCTCTCTGCAGTTCCTCCATCACCGGTCACTAACAAAGAAACATGAAACTGATCTTCCTCACTGCTGCTCACACACAGGTGCAGCTGATAACACCTGAAAATGTGTGTGAAACCTCCAAGAAAAAGAAAAAAATCTTGTTAAAATCCGTCTTAAAATGCTGACGATAACTCCGCACAACCAGAGATCGAAATGGCTACTTAGTGTCCATTTTTTTCCAAAGTGGCCTTTTAATTAAATCAGTGAATTGGCTTCAAATTGGAAACATGACGGAGCATGAGAACGTTTGAAAATATCTCAGGGAGACGATGAGATTTAATAAAAGGAAAAAAAAAAACCTACTCGCTCCTTTCTAATGCACGCCTGGGATTACAGATAGCTCCTTAACTTAATAGCAATTTAAAGTGGATTTGTGTATGCCACTGAGTGTCTGTAATGATGGCTGTTTACGCCGCCCCTCATTTATAATAATTAAAGCAGAATGGATTGGGGGGTGGGTTGCTCGGACACGGTTCTGGGCTATTGGCTTGGGCTGAATAATGACCTACTGTAGTTGACCGGGGGATGACCGCTGCCTCCTGCATGACCCCAAACCCCAGACTCACCCCCTGCTACTCTGGGTGGTAAATAGGATGTCTTGCCTGTCTATAGCGTCTTGGTGTCTATAGCTACAATAGCAGCTAGGGGTCTTTAAAAGGGTGTGTGACAGAGAAAAGGAGAAAGAAGAAGGGGAGGGGGTTAGAGTTCACACAAAAGAATAAAGGGATCCCCCCCCCTCTTTGTGTCTCTGGTTTGACTTTTCCCATCTGATTGTTTGTCCACTTTTTCCTTTTTCTTCTTCTGCTTTCAGTCGCTGCTGTGACTGACTTCTTAAAAGAAAAAAAACAAAGTAGAGACTCTCACAGGTAGCTACAGCGGCAACTGAAGCAGAAAATGAGTTTCAGAAGTGCTTATTTAAATATTTAATATCCTAACTTGCATTTTTTGGGGAGAGAGGAGGGTGGAGGCTATAAATCACAAATAACAAATCACAGCAAAGTGAATTTATAAGGTTGTAAATCAGCCTGCGGTGTTTGGAGTTTGGTTAAAAAGCGACCACAAGGTGTCAGTGGTGTCCATGTTGTCATTGTCCGTCCGAGGAGAAGATCTCAGATTGGCCGAATCTCTGTGTTTCGGTTGGACGACGGAGAAGACGAGAAGAAGAGGAAAAGAAGAAGAAGAAGAAGAAGAAGAAGAAGAAGAGGGAAGAGGTGGCAGCTTGCCGCTTGCCAGAGTTTTAAGGACCCTGGATGAGGTTTGTGTCATAAATCTCTTCCCACTCCATCCCCGTCGTTCTCCATGAGTGCCTGTGGGAATACAGGAATGTGACAGCTGACCTGTAGAGCCCCATGTCTTTCTTCTCTTTTTTTTTTGATTCTGGACATAAATTAAAAAGGAGCAAGAATGCAGGACAACCTTATGGTTGAGTGTGTGTGGTTGACGATGCATTCAAGACGTCGTCGCACGTGTCAAACAATCGCTTCGAGCCTCGGTGATAAATTGTAGCAACACGTTGTAAATTTCCTTTTTTTTTTATTTAAAAAAAAAAAAATCACATTAAAAACAAATCTAAAATGTCGTAATGTGCGTTAGAAAAATGCAAGCTCTCTGAAACGAAATGCCAGAGCTACAAGAAGAAAATAAAATAAAAAAATAAGAACAGGATAAGACGGATTTGACGGTGTGTTTCTACCTCATGTATCAGAGCGACGAGCGGCGTCATCGAGCTCTGCGGAAAGCAAGTTAGGCATCGGCGAAAACCAGCGGCAGAGGCGCGAGACGAGATTAATTCTGTTGAACTAATGGGATTCGTATGAGTTGTGAGGTTTCTAATTTATTTACTTGCTCGGTGATACACAAGAAGATATGGACACACAGCAACGACACACACACACACACACACACACAACACACGAGAGGGAGGATGAGGAGGAAGAAAAAAAAAAAAAAAAACACAAATACAGTAAAAATGCTCCCACTTTACAGTAAGTGAGAGATCAATAATGATGGATGAGGGCCTTTTATACAATCGGCATGTTCTCCTCAGTTCACAGCCATATGACACCACGCCTGTGGCGATCCCATTCTGCACTTCAGCAGTCAATCACATCCCAGCTTTAAAAATAACAGTTTGTTAGCACCATTGATTTAGCACTTAGAGCGTGTCCTTATTACCTTGTAATTATGGTCAGTGTTGACATAACAGCACAGACAACCAAGGGGCCTCCCACCCTCTAAGACAATTTATGGGCCCTGGTTTTTATTACGGCCATTTCATGTGTCTGGGTCCCCAGTTAAGCGACAGGACTTGAGTTCTAGCCAAGGGCCCCGTATTTCACTCATCGAGGTCAGGGGTTCTCAGGAATCCCCTCTACCCGACTCCACCCAACACCACCATAAAAGAAAAAAAAACCTAAACGCCGACGCAAGAAGACGACGACGGCGACGGGGAAGGGAAGTCCCCCTCTCCGTCGCTCGTTAAAATAAATCGTCGGTTACAGCCTCGTAATCCAAATAACGTGATTCATGTGGGAGATGTGATGTTAATAAGACGTAAAAACGTGACGCAGGTGGTGTCGTGTTGTGTCGTCGCACGAAACCTAAATAATTTACAACCTGAGCGTCGCTTTAAACCCATTAAACGATAGTTAGAGTAGCGTCTCATTGTGTGTCGTGTGTGTTATGACTTCAGCGTCCAGCTTCGACAAAACAAGACTAATCTGTGTCATTAAGACTAGGAGACGCTACAGCCAAGTCCTGCTTCTCCCAAACCTTGGATTTGGTTTTGAGTTTTTTTGTGTTTTCCCCCAGCGAGGCTATAATCTGATCCGTACAGTGAAAAGTGAGACACCAGACAGAGCTGAGGCTGTTTGAACCAGCTCTGCTTTGTCCCCTCCTCTTCTTCTTCTTCCTCAAGTACGCCGCCTTTGTCATCCTCAGGTGAGAAATGGACATGGCTGTTTTGACATTTTCCCTCCTCCTATCAACCAGCACACACAGACAGAGGAGGCTGGCATCTCATTAATCTGCCACTGCCAAGAAAACCTCAATTAAAAGTCCATCTTGTGTGAAAAGCATATTTCACCTGTGCCACATCTGCTGTTATAAACAAAAGGCTCATTTTTCTTCAACAAACACAGATACTGTTGCTTTATCTTTCTAAAAAAAACAAACAAACAAAAAAAAAAAACTAAACCTTTGCTTCTATATGTTCAAAAAAAACATGTCTCTCCCTGCAACAACGAATGAATTAAATTAGTTTCTAACTATTTTAATAATGAATAATGTTTGGTCACGTTTGTCAAAACAAGAAGAGAAGTAGTAGAAGAAGAAACCTTGTGTAGGTCACATGACCAACCTCTGGAAGAAGAGGAGAAACTTCAACAAGCAGAAAGTATTTCTGTACGTTACTTTGCTTTTTAAATTCGACAAAACAGACACAAGTCTGGTGGAAACAGTCACAGATATATTTGAAGATAATTCTGACGAAGTTAATCTTTTATTTCTTCATAAATAAAAAGACATTACTGTCGTTTCCTGTTAATTCTCAGCACATGGCTGCATCACCCAACATCCATTTATTGACTGTCATTTAACCTCATCAGTAGTTATCAGGAGCCTAAGTTACATCCATCTACCTCCGGTCCATGGGTCCTATGTTTGTAAAAAAATTATGACCAAGAGTCAATGAAGATATAAAATTATTTATATAGCCTTAATAAAATTATTAAGGCTCGTCTGGCTACATTTACGTCACCATCAAACTCTGATGCTAACGTTAGCTTAACAGCAGCTACGCTAACCTAGAAAATATCTGACCTGGTCAGTTTTATCACCTGCTCCTCGTTCTCTCTTCAGCCGGGAAGAAACTGTGACGTGACGTCACCTACCAGACTGTTGGTTTGTAGTCGAACCAGTTAAATCAACAATTACACCACAAAACAGTCTTGACTCACTGATAGTTTCATTTAAATTAACATACAGGACGTGTGTGATTCAGGGTCGAAGTCAAAGTGGATCAGAAGATAATTTTCATCTCTACATTGACTGTCAGTCTTTTTTTTTGTGATCCAAGGTCCAGTGGAGACAAACAGAAGAGCTGTGACTCCTTATTCACTCAAACTAAATTGTCTTTGTCTAAAAACCTGATACTAAATTAGTTTTACTTCTTTTTTTCCACCTTAATGTGCAGACATTTTATCTGATTATTAATCGATTAATTGAAAAAAATAATTGTCAGTTTCATGGATTAGCTGCAGCTCTAATTACAAATAATTAAAATTCAGTTTCAGAAACCTCTACTGTACAATCACTAACAAGGAGGCTGGATGTAGTGTAATGTCTCTTCCTCCCACTGCTCTTCAGATAATTTAACCTAAAGACAGAACATGATGATTCAATTTCACCCCGACCAATAGCAACAGTCTGGGAACAAGTCGCCGTACGCAGCAGAGTAAAAGTGCCCAAATTACAAGCCATTGATTTCCAGTAGGGTGGCTTTTCACTGGTGGATACTCTGCATGTAGCTACACGACGGTCATAAAACAACAAGGAAATAGATTGAGAGAGAAAAAGAGCTGAGATGCAAGTGATGGTTTCACCTGCAGTTTGTGTCAAACAGAAAAGGAAGAGCCTCGCATGGCTGCCTGCTCAATTAACCCCAGTGATAGAGGCTCCGTAATGAACAACAGCACCATTACTAACGCAGCGCCCCGGATGGTGCTTCACCCCCAGTGGCCTCGGCGAACAGACTACGCCGCTGTTGGTGCTTTTCGTTGCTGCGTCGAGCATCCGAGCGCTCGCCTGCTACGCTAACGGAGGAATTTAAATGTTGGTGATATCAGCATGTTGAGGAAGTTAAACGAGGATGAAGTGATTACTGGAGTTGATGTTGTTTAACTCTTAAATAATTACACATCTTAAAACAAACGCTTCGTTTGAAAACTACTGTAATTACGCCTCTTATTAAAAACAAAAAAAGACGTGTTTAAATAACCTCTCTGGGATTACTGTTGATTATCGCTGACCTTGCTAATGATGTAGATGAGATCTCCCCTCTGGAAGGCCAACTCATCGGGCTCGTCGGCCAGACAATCCCATAAACCCTGGTAGTAGTTTGCGTAATCTGATGACCAAGCTGAGAGGGAAAAACGTTGAGCAACGAATTTAAACGACACAGTGAATGTGAACTATTAAAGCAAATGTTTTCTCATTATTATTTAGTAGAAAAAGGAGGTTCTGACCTTGTTTGTCGTCTCCGCTCTCATCCGCCTGATCGTCAAAATCCTCCTCTAAACAAAAACAACAACGAAACATGAACATTGATCCTCGTCTGACTCCACTTTTATGTGCAGGAGACATTTTTTAAACCAGATATCAGCTCTTGAACATTTTAATTTCATTATTTGACAGAAACAAAATAAAAAACCATGATAAGAAAGAAAAATTATTACCAGCTACGGACTGGACTCAAGTAAAAAACTATTTGTCAAAAGAAAAATAAAAACATTTGCACGTGACACACGTTTATTTTTCTTTTTTAACTCTTCGCAAAAGGATCAGTTGAGATTTATTAAGAGTCCCCTCAGTTTAAAGGGGAAGTTGTTCAGCTGCGTCTGAACCTTTAAGGCAACGTGGAGGCGGACGTGTCATCGACTGCGGGGCGTGGCACCCGGTGGTCTGAGAGGTGACACAGTGATATGCCTGCCCTCTGTCTCCCACATCCATCCTTAACACAAGCGAGCTGACAGCAACCGCCACAACCCAGCAACACTATCCACCTTCCAGCACAACCTGCGCCTCTGCTTCCAGGAAGAGCAAGAAGGACGACACACACACACAGAAACACACACACATACTGTTCATCCACCATGTGCATATTTTGTGTTTGGATGCAGAAAGATCTGACATAAGATGACTGGTTTGTTTAGACTCGTAAATAAAATCATCAAATAAAAATCAACAAACAGTTTGTTTCATTTTTGTTTGTTTGTTTGTAAAAATGGACACAAACATTTGTTCAGTCGCTCTTCAGCCACCGTGCATCGGCGCATCCTTCAGTGGAGAGGGTTCACCGCTATGGGCCGATGGTTTCTATATCAAAGTGATTTAATTTTCCAGTCAATAAAATCAGTCATCAGCACCATCAGGGCCAATATCACCAACAACAACAACAACACTACTACACTCTGCCTGCGTCTGCCTGTTTCACACCGATGAAAAATAAAATAATAAAGAAACGATGTTTGGGTCGTTCTGAGTCGTGGCTTGATGCTCCTGTAAAATCCTAACTATTTAGTTTGTGTAAATCATTTTAAACTTGAGGAATAAATAAAATAAATGTATGATACATCAGTCAATGATTAACAATCTGATATTATAGATACCAAGTGAAAACGTGGATCCATATCTTCATATTTAAAATAAATTCCCTGTCACACATCTGTGTTACTGTTTCCATCCAAACTCCACCTCCTGCTGCTCCTTCCTCAACAGTCAAACAATGCTAATGCTAGTAGCCTAGCGCCAGGCAGGTCACGACAAGTAACCAAGAAAAAGATGATGAGGACATTTAGTCTCCTCTCAGGAATAAATCAGAGAAAAGATGAAAAGTCAACAGACAAAAAGCAGCAGGAGGTAAATGACCAACCCGTCTAGGCACCTGAAGAAGCAGCAGCAGGACATTGACCCGTGTTAACGTGTCAGATTCCTGTTCACCAGCTCTGACCAGTTATTTTCCACTAAAACTGAGCTACGACTGTAAAAGACTCTGAGTATCACAGCTGATCAACAACACAACGTCTGGTTTTATTCTTGTTATTAAAAACTGGAAGAGCTCAGAAATAAAATGCTCAAAACAGATTTTAGTTGATATGAACTGACTGTGTTAAATATACACGATATCTTCTCATATTGATCTCAGGCCTAAATCGTATCGTGACTATGATTTCAATAAATATCTATCATATCGTGATCAAACTTGTCATCTACAACCTTACTGCTCAGTTATATTTCTATTTGTTGACAAAGACTCGTCGTCCTTGTTTTTAACAGTAATTTAACAGTAATCATTGTGCAGAAAGCTGGAAGTGAGCAAGGCGAGGTGCAGGATGATTGATAAGTGAAGGGGTGAGAAAGTGAACGTAGAGCTCGTCATCCGATACGCCATCTGTGGTCAGGGTCTGTACCTCTTCCCAGATGGCTTTGAACGCCGGCGTGACAGTCTGAAGACTGATTTCCCTCTCACCAGTGATTTTGGCAAAGGTAATGTACTCAGAGAGTGAAACAGAATCTTGATGTATCTTATTTAATAGAAACAGTGATGGACGACGGCCCTGAGAAGATCGGATCACCCCTTTTGTCCTTCTCGGGATCTTGTAGCCTCCCTGACACATGGGACCGTCTCACCCCTCAGCAGAGACACACACACACTTACACACTCTGACACACACACATGCTGTTCTTCTTGCTATAATCTCAATCAAATTCTAATCTCTATTAAACATGTGACAGACTATTTTAAGCTCCGAGATGCAGTTTTTTCCGTCCTTTCAACTAAATTGCTGTTGCTGGGCAATTTTTAGCCAAAAAACTCTGCTTAGTGGATTGAATTGTGGGCTATTTGTTGCCTGGCAACATTAGCTAATTGGACATGCTATGACAGAGCATTCAGAGCGACGGTGCTCTCGCTGATTTCAACAACATACAGTATGAGGAAGCGGATTTTCTAGCTTGTTGTAAGTAGTAGTAGTATCATCCGCTCTTCCTGCCCCTTGTGTGTCTCTGCAGCAGCAGCAGCAGCCGCTGCCTCAGCCTCTGACAAGCTTATTAGTGTTGCTTGATTTAAAATGAGTGATCAGTCTGGGTGCTGTGGTGCTCGGGGGGCACCTGGCAACACAAACTCCACAGCGAAGAGAAGGAAGATCCTCGCAAATATGTCTTATTGCAAATTCCCTCAGGGCTGGAGAGTGTGAGGCAGAGCGTCTGCGTCTATTTGTCTGACGGAGTATCATGAGGGTTTATGGGTGTAGCACCTTCCTGCTATTTATCCGTGTGTGTGTGTGTGTGTGAGGTCACCACATCCTCGTACCTGGCAGCACCTCGTAGATATCCTCGTCATCCTCCTCCTCGTCTTCGTCCTCCTGCCTCCCGGCCTGTTTGACGAGGCGAGGGGTCTGGGAGGGACTGGGACCAAGACCGGGGCCAGGTCCAGGACCAAGACCGAGCGAAGACGGACCGGTCACCCTGTCAATGTCATCGTACGTCTCCTCATCATCCTCCTCCTCGTCATCGAAGGGGATCAAGTTGGAGCTGAGATCTAAGAGGAGAAGAGGCGGCGTTGTAGCGTTAAAGATGGAGCACAAAACACACACACACACGCACACACACATTAAAGGGTAAAGTAAGAAAAATGATGAGGACACAGCGTTTAGCTGCAGTCAGAGACACTGCGGCTTCACATTCAGGCTGAGCATCATCATCACATCATCTATTAATGTTTTATAGTATAAAACAGGAATTTCAGCTTGAACCTAGAAAATAAGAATCAGTTTATAACAACGTAAAACAAAAGTCATCAGAAAACACTTGTATTTTTATGTTTTTAGGACATTTTAATGTAACTTTGTATAAAATGATGTGCATGTTTCACTGGATAAACTAATAGGAAACTAAAGTTTGGAGTCATCTATCATTTTCTTTTTATAATCATATTTCTATGTCAGTGTTTTAACAATAATTCATAAAAATGCTCTGATTTAGAGCAGAAAATGGATGTGGATAAACATATTGAATAGTTAATCTGATAAAAAACATTCAGGTTTGAAGTCTAGGATGATAAATATGTGAATTTTAAAGACTAAAAATGACAAAACAAAAACCTTTTATGAGGAAAGTTAGAGCCCATCAAACTGATTTATGTGTTTTTATAGTAACTTATGTTTCCAGTTGTTTACTTCATCTTCTGTTTGTCAATAAACTTTATGTTGATTAACACTCAAACCGTGAAATATAATCACCCCCTTGTTCTTTTCATCTGTTCTTATCTACATCTTCTGTCAAAATAACAAAAATAAAGACACAAAAATGAAAGTGCACGTTGCAAAAAATTTCAGGAGATAAAGAGGTTAAAAATCGCCCACATGCTCTGGATCAGGCTGCATCTCGTAGTAAAAACCGGACTGGAAGGAAGTAAGACAAACTGCCGAGTGTCTGTTACTTCCCGCAAATCGGTGGCCCGGCCCGAGCCCATTTTAGAGTAGACGAGGCACGACCGCTCGCTCAGATGGAGGAGCCGTCTCATTGCAGGCGACTGGCCACTGCAACACAGGGTATCAGGTCCTCGGCCGTACAGCAGCGGCCAAGCAGAAATCAATGTCACTGGAGAATAACCAGAACATCTACCAATCAATTTCCTGTAAGTTGGAATTCGGTAGGAGGGTTAGGGGAGGAGGAGGAGGAGGAGGAGAGGAGCTACACGATGGTGCACGTGACGTGGTGGGTGACATGTCGAATGAGGAGGTTCGGACTCGTGTGTTCGTCTGCGCTGTGAGTGATGGATTGGGTGGTTTTCATTTTGAGTCAGTGATGATAAAAGGCTCCTTTTCACTTCTGACCTTTCTGCCCCGCGGAAACAAAAGCAAACTTTAGCAGAAAATTGAGGAGGTTGGAAGGTTTATACAGCTTTAACTGTACTTTCTATATTCATCCATGTCACTTCGGCCGAGTCAATTTTATTTATACAGACAAAAAAAACAAATGAATTTGTCTCGACATATAACATCTATTGCCTTTAAATCTCGGCAAACACTCTTACATTCAATAAGAACCAGAAAAAAACAACACTGGGACATACTGGCTTACCTTTAAGTACAAAATTGATATGGTCCACCCATTCTCTGGCTTCTTGAGGGCTGCTGGCAGTGAACTGAACAGACAGAGAAGCAATAATCCTGCAATTATCGTCCCATCTACAGCTGCATTTGTACAGAAATAGAGAGACAGAGTCTTTGTAGTTACCTAAGAAAAAAAAAAAAAAAGGGCAAACGGAAAATTTCCTGCCTTTAAAAAAAAGCAAATAAATTAAATAATCTGCTTCTGCGATATTTAATTAAGACATAAAAAGCCATAGTCGCTGGGAAAACAGTGTTATAGCGAGGCAGTAAAGCTGTTAATGTGCCACACAGACACGCATATTAAATGTTTTCCAGATGGTTTTAGATTAGAGCTGCAGCTCTGACGCCGACAGACAACAATATACCATCAATAATGCAGCTTTATAACCACGTTTAAGGTTTAAAAAGATGTAAAGATTAATCATTTGATCAATATAAATAAATATTTCTGCTGATAGTTTTGCTATATCGAACGTACTGTCATTTTTTTTTGATGAGAAGTCACTGAATCTGAATGAAGAAATGAACCATATGAGACATTTTATGGAAGAAAAATAAACTTGTCACTGCTGTTGATCGACACTGTAATAGAGACATGTATTTTTATACAGAAACTTTTGGCATTTATGAGCTGCAATTTCTTTTTCTCTGTTCCCACAGAGTTGTAATGTAGTTATATCATATTTCTACCGCCACATTTCCACAATAATATCTGTGAAACTGTTTTTCCTTAACTTGAATTCACAGACACATTTTATTTTTTATTTTATTTATTCATTGTCAATGGCTCAGACTCGTCGTGATGGTTGATACAAACCTGGAACGAGCGGCGACCGGGTGCAGAGAGCTCGAAACAGGCGTTTTTCTTGGAGTCTTTTCTCAGGTTGGTCACCAGCTGAACAGTGTAGTCGCTGATATAAAAGGAGCCTTTTTGCTGTTTATCTGTGGAGGAGGAGGAGGAGGGTGTATATGTGTTAGGCTGTTATCTGATTCAGGTTAAGTATCTGTAATGTTTTTCTGCACGTCTGCATTTTTCAAACAAACCTTTTTCACTCCCAAAGTAGTAAAATATGGAGTTGTTGAGGACGCACCATCTTTTCTGCCACTCAGAGCCGAAGAAGCTGTGATCTAAATAAAAAAAACATACACCAAAATTTATATTTATGTTTATTCAATATTTGTGCTTTACTACATCACCTCTTTGTGTTTTACCTTTTCGTTTCTTCTCTAAGTAGCCTTGTTTCAGGATGTTGCTGAGGTCCTGAGCTGCTACAGGAGAGATGTCGCCAAAACCTGTCAAACACACAGAAGTAACAAAATTAATATTGTTTTGACCAAAAAATAAACACAGATATTTGATAGATGTTTATAATAATAATAATAATAATGAGACAAGAAACTAAACCTCACATTAGAGAAGCTGGAGCCTGAGAAACTTCAGCTTTTTTTTTTTTTTAATTTATTTATTGATGAACGACTAAAACGATGCAATTAATCAACTAATAGTTTCAGCACTAAACTCTAATCAGCTGCACTTTAAACGTTCTTCATCTCCTGATGCAACACACACACATATATACACACACACACACACACAAAAACACACAATGAATATAAAGCCTCCAGCACCGAGGATCAAATACATCCCTGCTCGGCTTTAGGAAACTGGGATCAATACATTTACAGTGCTGCTGAGCACTGCAGTCCATTCATCTGCTCACATTGCACTTTTAATGGGAGTAACCTTCCTGTGGGGATTCAAACAACTCTCTTCAATTTGCAAAGTCAAATTTTAAACATGATAGGACAATGGCACAACTCAAGAGCCTTAAGTTAATTAGTGCAGTTGTTGGAAATGCACATCAGACGCATTAGGCCGACTACGCTTTCAGCTTCAGGACGACTGCTGCTGCTTTCGTTGGTCTTCAGAACCGTCGGACTCGAACCGGGGACGTTGTGGTTGTGTGAAATGAGTCTCAACTCAAGAAGAAGTTTTAACTATTTTTAGAGTTTTTAACGAAAACAAATCAAGTTTATTTGACCTCTTTTCTATAATTTCTAATAATCCTGGGCAGGGTTTTTTCCCCCCATTTAGTTTCATATATTCTTGGTCCAACTTTATCTCAACGTCATCAAACTTCAACGTCTGCTACGTCTGCTTCAGTTTGAGGAACTTTCTCTGCTGCTCTGTTACACGTGTGTTTAGTGGTTCAGCAGTGGAAAAGGTCTCAACTCAAACAGTTTCCTGCTTCACCATGTTCCCAACATTATTTAGGCTTTTTGTATAAGAAAGGTTCATATAATCACGTGATATTGACCTCAGTGGGGCTACTTGCTTCTTCTGTGTCAAAAAAAACAAAAAAACAAAGTCGATCTTTCTCTGAATTCATTAGTCAACGTGTTGTATTAATCCTGCATCAGAAGCTGAACACAAACGGCAACAATTTAAAGACCATTTACACTCGACCAGTGTGACAGTGACAGTCTGCAGCCTGGAGTCCACCCTTAACCCCCCCACATCAGAGATGATCAGTTTAACTGCTGAGAAAAACCAAACATGTCAACCCAAACTGGGTCCTCTGGTTTAAACAAAGAGCTACACACACCCCTTCCTCCCCAATGCTAGAAAAAAAAAAAAAAAAAAACAGGAACCTCTGCCTCATTCATAAAAAAGCGTCTCCGGTCGAATGCGCACTCGGAGAAAAAGACTCGAAGCAACAACTTTCAAAGATTCAGAGCAGGACACAGTCGGAGTAACTTTGATCTAGAGCAGAACAAAGATGATATTGGCTTTTTTTCCTTGGCTCACATTCCTGAGATTTAAGCTCAGTTCTCGTCGTGATCTGCCAAACGCTGCAGCTCGTGGTTCTGACGGATGAGCGGGTCATTCCTGAGCAGAGCCCCAGACACCTCACGGCTCTAACACACTCACATATCATCAGCCGTTGCCTTTGTGGATGGACTGACCGGTGACACTATAAATACAGAGGTGCTAAGGACTGTTTTGTCAAAGAGAACCTGATTCAGTACATCATAACAAACAGCGGTCATTATGCTCCTCCACCTCATCTATCCGCCGCCAGTCGGCCGGCTTCGCTTCCCTGTTGCGGCCCACTTCTAATCCCCTCATCCGTCTGCTTCCCTCGCTCTTCATTTATCTCAAAAAGGTCGAGCCCGTCTAATAGATGAGGAGGTACAAAATCAACACGGGATCACTCTGATCTGCCTGAGTCAATAAACATTACACATTCATGCGTGCTTAACACTTTAACGCTGAGTGACCTGACCTCACTTGACTGTCCTCCTTTTGTTGCATGAAACACGTGTACGTGCACACGCAACAGGAAAAACAGAAAACCGTGAGTTCTGGCTTCTTCCACACGGTCGCAGCAAAATCCTTAAAACATCAAACACACACACACACACACACACACTTCAAGCTGTTTTTCCTCCACGCCCTAAACAAAAAGCAAACTGTGATTGGTCCTGAGTTAACAACGGCAGCTTTAATGAAAATTACACACTAACGTTTCTTTGGGACCAACGTAATTTTAAGTGGATATTTAGAGGTAATGTTATTTGAAAAAAGTGTAATTTAAAGCTTTAAACAAAAGCTCAACAACCATCATAGTGTTTGAGTTTTGAGTTTGAGCTCAGGGAACAAGAGAGAGAGAGAGAGAGACACATTAATGCATCTAATTAAGGCCTCATCAAAAATCGCAGACAGACGGCACTCTTTCATAAAAATCATAAATTGCTGTATCAATTATTCAAGGCAATGCCACGACTTCATTTTCATCCCTTTTGCGTTTTAATTAGCACCATCCACAGCTTTGATATTGACATTAATTTGATGGCAATTTATTGATATTTCAGCATAACCTATTTAGCCCAAGTGCAATTACCAACAAAGAGAAGCAGATAGATGCGATGTTACGAGTCGCATCCCGTGTGTTTCGTAAATCAAGGTGAGGAGAGGAGCCGCTGACTGAATCTAACTGCTCTCTAACTGTGGTCATCAGCAACAAGACGCGTGTCACTTAAATGGAAAGAGATAATCAATAGAAATTGACCAGAAATATGTGTTTAATTGATTCTGACAGAGGAACATTTCCATAAGCGAGCTGACCTGTGTGTTGATACGTGCTTCGTTTTGTAGCTGTCGTGAACTTGTTTTAAACTCACGGTGTGTGTGTGTGATGATACACAACAATGCATCTAAGCTGCCAGCCGTTTGCCAAAGCCACAATCTCTCATTTGGTTATTCACACTCTCTCAGCATGGTGTTATGAGCTCAGCAGTTGATCCTGCAAGAAAAGGCTGATTTATGTTCACATGACCAGAGGGAGTTAATGTATTCTCTCATTAAAATCCACTTTAGTTAGGCTGAAAGTCAATCAAAGGCTGGATAGAGAGTGAATCAAAATGAAGGGAAATGGTTGGGTGGGAGGACTAATGTGTTACATTAGATCTAACGGTTGGTCATAATGCAACAAAGATGTTTAGAAAACAAAAAAAAAAAAAAAAACGCGGCGAAGATGTTGACGATGGAAAGCGAGCGGCTTTTAAAGACGATCGGCGGCGGTAGGGTTCGGTCTCAGCAGGAGGGGGGACGGGTTGTTAACTGTTGTATCCACAGCTACAGAAACATTTAGAAACATTTACACAGAGAAAAGCTGCACGTCGCAGACATGAAGCTTTTTAAATCGCGATAAATATCAAGGCACGTCGTAGAGTCGTTTCTTAAAGCTGCTCTGCAAATTTCACTCATCTATTAAATATTTAAATAAAAATATTAGTTACCTGATTTTAACCAGATGTATACAAACTGCAACAGACTATACATGTCGTCTTCTGTGGACACGGAGCCGTGTTTGTTTAGTTTGACGTACGAGCTGCGTCGTCTGACTGAAGTGGGACGAGTGAAACATTTAGAAAAACATAGAAATAAAAAATTAACTGGTGAATATTTCTGATTTTGCTCCGTCTATTATTGATGTTGATCTTGTGCATTTTACGTCTGCACATCATCAAATGACGCGTCTAACAGGACTCGACCTAAGACTGTGTTTCTTTAGTTTCTAGTTTCTTTTTGACATACATATGATTCTTTAGACAACTGACAATTACTTTCATTACTGATTTATCATGATGCATCTGTCATTTTCTCAATTGATCATTTAATCAAGAAAAAAGTTTGAATCACTTGTTTCATCGGTCGAAAACCAGAAGATATTAAAAACTTTTACAATTAGAAACAATAAAAGTCAAGTGTATTTGTGTATTTAAAGCTGTTGCAGGTTGATTTATTATTAACTTATCAACACAGTTTGTTTTTCTAACATCAACCTGCCTGAAGATCGGAGGATTTTTACTTTTAAAACTACATACTGCCTGTAAATGTCTGGGGTCAAAAAAATGAAAGCTGTCACTATAAATGAGATTATTAAATTTATTTAGGAAGAGGTGACACCCTCCTTCCTTTTCCTCCCTCCACAAAATTTCAAAATCGACAAGTTATCATATGTTTTCTTTCTCCTTTGGTTAGTCGTCGAGCGTGGGGGCTTTCACTGCGCCTTTTCGATGCGAGAGGTATTGCATTGAATGCAGCATCAGGGGGCAGGACCTGACCTCCGCCTGAACTCTGCTGATGAGGTGAAACAGAAGGCAGAGAGAGGCTCCCTCCCCGGCCCTGAGGGGTGGTGTGGGGGCGGAGGGTGGGAGGCTGCGGGGAGGAATGCTGCTGATTCTACAGACGAAGCGAGCGAGACCGCAATCCTCTTCGATACCGTCCTTGATTAGGAAAAAGGATTCACTCAGTGCACCTTCACCCAGCCGGCTCTCAATCTGCGCGCAGGCCGAAGCTAAATTGATACATTTTTCCTCATTACTGCAGGAGGCCTTTGGTTTACGCGTCCCTCCAGCGAGGCGGCCGCGAGGAGGGAGGAGAGAGACTGAGAGGCTCTGAGGTTAAGGGCAGAACGTCTTCCTGCCTCCTCTCCTCCCACTGATTTGATTAGGACTTCAGTCATCGATACATAAACCGTGTTTAGGACCTCCTAATGCATGTGTTTGAACCAAAGAAAACATGCAGTGCATTATATCAGGCTGCATCATGCCTGCATCCTCCTCTACTAATGTTTAATGGAAGCAGGAATTTATGCAGAAGTGATTAAGGTTTCTTTTATTTTTTTTAAATCACAGATGTCTATCAGGTTAAAAAAAAAAAACAAAAAAAAACAAATCTCTTGTCTCCGGTTTGAGATAAAAGCTTTACGACTGAGTGAAGCCGTATATAAAAGCTTTAACATGCACAGTTTTGGATTTCTTTAATGTTTTCGATTCTGAAAAAAAAAAAAAAAAATCAATGAGATTGTAACTATAAGCCACGCAGACATGTCTAATGTTTCTCTCTTTTATTGTCGGTTACACTAGATGCAATTAAGACAATGAAGATAAAATAAATAAATAAATATATTTATGTTCGCCTATGAGGGAATAAGCTGCGTTTTATTCTGTTCAAATGTTCAAACATCGGCGGCCAGCCACTGTAAAGACACTAAGGGGCTAAATTTACAATGTGACATCGGTTTCCCCCTGGGCAGCTATAAGCAGCGTCTACAGCGACCCTGAATTTCCCTTTTCTAGATTTACTACCACTATTCAAATGCTTAACTGCAGATACAATGATCCTCTAATCGCTGGGGATGGTTTTCAGCTGCTTCGCTGACAAGAGACGACGGGGAAAAAAAAAAAAAAAAAAAGAAAGAAAAGAAACAGTAGTAAAAATATAAATACCAACAATGGAGGAGTTGAGGCCCACAAGAGAGCCTGAGTATCTGTGATAAAAAGATATAAGAGAATCAACGACCGAGTCTGGAGGGAAAAAAAAAAAAACACAACGTGGAGTTACTACTTTAAAATGTTATTTCTACTAAAACGCTTTAAATATAATAATTATGAGTAAATACGTTTATAAGAAAGCGTGTCAGAGCTGAGCGATATTTCACGTCTATTACCTTTATACGTCATCACTCTTATTTTATAGTCACCGCTGTTACATATTATACCAATAAACAATTATACGATGCGGCCGTTTATAAATCACCAGCACAAGTCGACGGGCAACAGGTGTCGCATTAAAATGATTCTGTCTGAGCAAATACAACGAAACAAAAGTCCTGATTTATTTAAAATAAGAGTATTTAATGAAATAAATTATTTTCCATGGAATAAAACTTTTTTTTTTTTTTTTTTAAACCTACAGGGATTTATAATTTAAAAACACTAGCTCCTATTTAGAAAATTAAATAAAGTCAATTTTTACATTTTATAAGTTCTTATAAGTTTTTTTCCCCATCAAATTAGTGACACTTTGTGTATATATATATATATATATATATATATATATATTAAATAAAACAATAATTACTTAGGACTTTTAAACTTTTATGCAGCAGAATATATTTTAAAATAGCTGCAAAAAAATAAAGTTCATTTTATTTTAATTTATATAATGTAAATGTAAATATATAAAAAGCTTGATTAAACATTATTCAACTATTTTATAATATTTTAATATAATAAAATTATTATTTTTTTTTTTTTTTGTTCAAAAAGTAAATTGACCAGAAAAAGAAAATGTTTTTTAATGTTTTTTAAAAAATTTTTTAATGACTCGTCGTTCAAATGAAAATGTAAATCATCCTGTGACAGTAACTGCAGCTGAAGTCGTTCAAAACTGGTTTTTGTGACAACACAAATTAACTCAAATAAAAAGTAATATCAAATAAAACAGCGGGGAAGATCATTATTTAACAGATGTTTTTTTCCCCTTTTCTTTTCAATGTTTGTTAAAGTTTTTAAAATAAAAACAAACTGAACACAAACACGAATAATCAAATAAAAAAAAGAAATAAATGTAATTACTGTATGTTTATTTTATAAAATGTTGTCACTTTAATTGTAGTAAATTCAAGAGAATCTAGTTTTATTTTCTGTAAATCAAACTAACTAAATACAACCCTGCCAAACTCAGACAAAGTTTCCAAACAGTAACAATTTGCTCCTCGTCCACTCACGTCTGTTTCTATTTGTTTGAGATAAGCTAACTCACGGCGCTGGTCAGTATAAATCACTGGTGAAAAATATCCACCATTTCCACCGTAGATAAGCCGAATCCTCAGACGGCACATAAGCCCCTACGGCAGCTCCTCTGTCCCACTTGGCAAACACACACACACGCACACGTAGCAGAGAGGGATGCATCCTCAACATCCCTGAATAACTCCACAAGGGCATGTTAATGACCTTAAAGTGCTACATTACAGCAACAATTAAACAGAGGGATCCCAGAGGCACCGGGAGCCGTCGTGTCACTGTCTGTGTACAGGCCAACACATCTCTCCCATCTCCATTTATTTCCCTAAGAAATCAGCGGGGCCACCTGGGCTTGGCATCGAAACTTCATTCATCTCCAGAAATGGATTCCAGTGGAGGGCAAAATCAAATTCTCATTTGCAAGGCAGGGGGAGAAAGAGAGAGAGGGAGAGAGAGGGAGTGAATGCAGGAGGTACCTGGGAACGCTAACCTCTGGGTGAACCCGCCGCATCTGATAGTTTTGCTATTTGTCTGTGACATTGACAGCTCTGGGGGAGATTAGGAGCCACCCTGCCCCAGCTTCCCACTTTGCATTCTGCCAATGTGCCTCTTTACAGATGGACTGCTGCGCATTTCCCCACTTTGCACCCCCCCACCCCCACCCCCTCTTTCCGTTTCAACAAATGCACGAACGCAGACGCCACAACCCCACCACACCGCACTAGAGGCAACGCAGGGATGTAATTATATTCAACGCCACAATAAAACAACGCAAACGAGGGAGAAAGAGACACATCAGAGGGGTTTACAAAAACCAGAGAGGATGCAAAAACTACACACACACACACACAGAGTGTGCAAGTGTGCTTTTTTTTTTTTTTTTTTTTGGTGGGGGTGAGGCCAGAGATGAGAGTGATGGATGCCTTTCGGTTAAATACGTCCAAATCCCCCCTTCAAGCCGCTCTCTTCTTGCCAGGCAGTGTGAGTGAGTGTGTGAGAGAGAGTGTACAAGATTAATAGTGTAAACAGCGAGAGAGAGAGAGAGAGAGAGAGAGAGAGAGAGAGAGAGAGAGAGAGAGAGAGAGAGGCAGCCAGGAGAGAGAGAGAGAGAAAAGACTATCAGCATCTGCAGCAGCACAGTAGCCCTGGGGGAATAGAGTGAACTTTTGAACCCTGATGGTGAGCAGTCGCAGCGATGCACGGAGCCTGCTCCTGCCTCGTAACGTGTGTGTGTGTGTGTACAAGTGAGTGTGTGTGTCTCTAGAAAAGCACACAGGCAGCAACTGAGGGAGGAAAGGAAAAGAGGAGAGTGAAGGGGAATGAGGAGGAGTGGAGGTCATTAACATATTCCTCGCTTCCTCGCAAACGAGCAACCGCTATCCAAATGTCATGAAATCCATACAACCGATGAACGGTGGTGAAAAATTAATCTCCAGACAGATATTCTGACGGATAGATAGACAGACGCGGTAGAAACTGAAACAGAAACTCAACCAAACTTCCCTGACTGACGGTCGTTTGTTGTGCGACGGCTCCGAGCCGAGCGCAGACGGGTCAAAAGGTCAAAAGTTCAGAAGGTGGAGACGACAACAAACATGTGAGGACACAAACACAATCCAGGAGAAACTGCTACAAACGTTACGTTTTTATCTCTCATTTTAAACTTCTTTTCTCTACGACTTAATCCGCCTTCAAAACGCAGACGAGGGACCAGTTGGCACCTAAAACATCGATGATTAACCCTCTAATGAAGCATCGATCCGTCAGCTGGCATTGTTTTTCCTCCTGTATCGCCAGCCAGCTAACGGAGGAGAGGCTGGCGCTCGCTCCCGAAAAACACTCCACTTAATACATAACGTTTTCAACCGAGCTTCAGCCAAAATGACAAAAATTTAGATTTAATATTCTATTTACCAGCACGGTGTAATAATGTTGTTACAGTGTGCGTTGGTTTCTCATATTGAAATGAGGAATAGGCGACGGTGAAACATAACTTCAAATTGGTTATCCTGCTGCACTGTAGAGCCAGTAATTGGTTCAGGAAGCTGGGCGAGTTCACATTTGTGCAAAAAATAAAATAAAACACACCTGATTATAGAGCTGGAAACATCAGTTAGCTAATGTTTTACCATATTTCTGCTTCTAAATTTCAATACAATGAAGGAAAATGTAACATCTTTTGTTTTATAGACAAAATAACCAGGATAATACACAAGAATCTGAGGGATTAGATAATATAAAATAGTAAATATCACAATGATTTGATTCAAAAGCTTCTATAAACAAACAAACGCAGGTTGATAATGTGCAAACGCTAGAAAGTTTTCTGAAGCTAAAAAAATATTAATTTTTTTTTACCAAATTTCTGCTTCTAATTTCAAAGAAAAGAAGGAAATTGTAAATCTTGTTTTATAGACCAATTTATTTTAAAACATTTAAGAAATAATCAGGACAATCAAAATAGCTCCTGTTTATCATATCATGTTGTAAAAAAGTAAGTTATCACACTTATTTAATTCAAAAGGTTTTATAAAGAGATAAGATAATGTGCAAACTGTAGGAAAAGTTTTGTGAGACGCATCAACGCCGGAGTAAATACAGGCTATAAAAGGTGCATCAGAGTCATAACGACCACACAGAAGAAGAAAAAGCAGAGACACGTTTCTAAAGCGCCATCTTTTTTTTCCATCCCCTTTTTTTTTTTTTCTCTGCACGCCTCCTGAAACAAAGCTCTTCCTGCGGCGCTCTGTCATCACTGCAGATTCCCAGCAAACATCCCCGAGCGCCCAGCGGTGCTCCCCAATCACAGAAAAACAAACAGGTCATTTCGACTTCGTAAACTTGACCCGCGAACAGCGTGACGTGACTAAAAAGCCCCGCGTCTATGACCCGTCTCCTGGGGTCCACAAGTATGTGTATGTGTGGATTGTGTTGTACGCCAGAGGGAGAAGGGGTTTATGTTTGTTTACGTATGTAAAATATAACAACACGAAGATGGAGGGAGAGGAAACAGAAACATTGAAGAGAGAGAGAAGAGGTTGGTGGAGAAAAGGCGGCGGATGGGGGGCAGACGAGGATGGGGTAAGGCTGCAGGCGCGGTCAGGTCACCGGTGCGGTCGGCGGGTGAAACTCAGTTCACATTACCATGCAGACACCCGGGCTAACAATGGAGGCTCCATCTGTTCCTGTCAGCCATTACAAATCTGGTGTCACCCAGTCCGCTGAAGACAACAGGCCACCGCATCTAATCAAACGGCACAGGCTCCTCCTGCGTGTAAAAGCAGCCATCGACTTCACACTCACTCACTCTCTGGTTAGGGAACAGAGAGCAGTGAAGGCAGGCAGTCGATTACCATGGATAATACATCCTCACGGTCACAAAGTCTCTATTGTGTACAGTAGGATTCAAATAAAACGACACGATTAAACTCAAAAGAGAAGAAACTCAATTTTCTATCGTCCAAATCACAAAATTATAATTAATCTCTTTATTCTAATCTGCTGTTTTTTTAATATATATATTTTTGTAGCGTTAAAAGGAAGAAAAGGAAAAAAAATGTAACTCGTCGTCTTTCTCCAAAAAAAAAAAAAATAAAAAAAGAAAATAATGTCGGTGATTTCATTAAGTGTTGGTGCCATTATTTCCCTCCTCTTTTGAAACAGAAAAGTGCGAGTCGTTTCTATCAACTGGCAATGAACAGAGAATGAACTATGAACTCCACATGCCCTTTTCACTGAGGACACAGGCCATTCACTACGCTAACATGGCCGCCGCCCCCCCTCAGCGAAAATAAAAAAAAAAACGCTGCGGGGTGGACATTATTCTAACAAAAAAAATCAAAATGTTATGATTATCGATTCGACGAGAAAAAATAAAATCAAATCCAAAAAAAAACACACGATTATTTGATTTTTTTTTTTTTTTTAAGTGTCGTTATTTAACATCAAGATGCACCAGTTGGTGGTGATAATAAAAAAAGAAGATGCTGCTCGTGGAGCTGCATAATTGGCTATTGCTCACATTTAACATCGACGACGGCGTGACACGGCGTTCGTGCTTTTAACAGACGCCGTTAGTTTGTAGTTGGGGCGTGTTACTATTACAGCCTTAAGGGGGAGATTTTTAAAAACCATTTTATCGTTTGATTTTGTTTGTTTTTGTTTTTTTTTTTTTTCCACCCTCCTCCCCGTAGGCAATCTCGCCTTGTAGCCTATTCATAAACGAAACAATTTCAAAAAATGAATTATCATTGTCTTGTGGTCTGTGTTTCCCCACCATCTGCCGTCATGATTTGTTTACGCCTTTTTTTCCCCAAAAAAAAGCTGCTGTGGAGAGAAAAAGCTGCAGTTACTCTGAGGACGGAATAGTTCATTAAGACATTTTCCAAATAAAGTGGATCATTTTTTTTTGACTATATCCAGCTGGCATTAACTACCGCTATCAAAAAAAATATTCTCTCTCTCTCTCTTTTTTTTTTTTTTTTTTTTTAGGGAATTTCCACATGATTCAAGCTTCACCTCGAGAAAAAAGTAGCTGAGACACAGTCCAGAGGTAGAGATTGGCACCTGAGGCGGCCCAGGTCACTAATGCCCACCTGCAGCATGTCACGTCAAGGGCTATTAGCCGGAGCATAAAGTCAGAAATACAAAAACTGCCTGAATGGGAGGGTGGGCAAGTCCGAGAAAGGAAGATAGAGAGAAAGATTGATAAAGGGAGAGAGGGATAGAACCCACATGGCCCCTCAGGTACAGTGTTGTATTTCAAACCCGGTTGTGAAAGAATAGAGGGGCTCGGGGTCAATCAATCACTGCATTAGCCTGCAGCTACAAAGCCTCCTCTCTGTGTGGGCTGCCTCCATGCCTCCCACACTGCTCCAGGATACACAGGAGGAGGAGGGATCTACCACTGGAGGGAGCTCTAGGTCACCATACAGGTCTTTAGGATGGTCTACCTGCCTCACTGGAGAGGAGAGGAGAGGAGAGGAGAGGGAGGAGGAGGAGCTACTGATGTCACCAGTCAGGCAAAGAGGTAGGAGGCCAACAGAGAGAGGGGGAATTTCACAGATGTGGTATAGTTTCTGAAATTAATAGGACGAGCAACAATATACAGCAGAAAAGGTCTACGCCTGCGCTTCTTGTAGCGAGGTGTAGGTGTGTCGGTGTGTGCGTGTTAAAACCACACTTGTTCAGTTCTCCTGTAGGAATACCGCATTGTCTCCTTCGACACCAACTCCTTCCCCCGTTTTCCCCTTTGTCGAAATCCTTGCACGCTACAGCCACACAGCACAGCGGAAACACTTGTTTGTAAAGATAATAATACACACGTACGTGAAGGCGTAAGGGTTAAAATTTCACCCCATTGTCCTTGGGTAAAGTAGAGCTACATATAATCTAGAGCCAATAGCTTTTTTTTTTTTAAACTAATGTTGTGAAGAAAAAACCATTAGCGGTTCTCTGCTTTGTCGCGCTGACACACATAGAATTAGGCCTTTTTCAGCTGAGATCTCTGCACTGCGCAAATAATTACAAACCACAAACGAACATGCACACACACACTCAGAGCATCAGAATCAGGACTAAGGCTGACTTACACTCAGGGCCTCCATCATCCTGGTAGTCTGAGGCGACCGAGGCGTCGTCTGATGGCGCCGAGCGACCGAGACTGGAGCTGTGGTTGTCATCAGAACCGTCATCTTCTCTAATGTCGACTGTATAAGGACAATGAGAGAGATAAAGATAAATGTGAGTGAGTTCAGTATTAACACAGGAGAGTCACTGCTTTTATTGAGATTATTCACATTCATTCTACTTACATGGAAAAGGAAAATCCTGAGGGAATCTGCAAAATCAAAATGAGAATTAAACTGAAGTCTGCTGCAAAGTTTTATGTTTCCACAGTTTAGACTCAAACATAAGCAAGGCAATAAAAATGTTTTTGAGTAATGGTTTCCTGCACTGAGACCACAAAACCACAGGTTTTCTAGACGAGAGCATGCCTCTCCGGTCATGTCGTGCAGGCAGCACCTGAGGAGAAGCTGCTTTCCGGAGTAGACTACTGCACTTCATACTTTAAGAGTTTCATCTCTTTAGGTTCATGAACTGTTAATCATGGCTTGGAAATTAAACCACAATTAAGATTAACACTAAATTATCCTGATCGGGAAAAGATTATTCTATTTGGAAACTTTTAATGGCAGTAAAAAAAAAGGAGCAAGATTAAAGTCCTGAAGGTGACACCATTAGACTAAATGAGTTCCTTCAAATTGTAATCTCGCAAACTGTGTTTGAAGCAATTACTGTGACAATTAAAAGGTCCTGTGTGATATTAAAAGCAAAAGTTAAACGACAGTGTCAGGAAATGACACCATTTTACTGTGACAAGTAAAGAAGGTTTCTTTGTCTGTAGCTGAACCACTGATTTAATGCAACTGTGAAGGGTGAAACCTTACTTCACATGGGTGACCCTGAAGTTATTCAGTAAGACGAGTCGTGTCTCTTGGGCCTTTTCACTCAGGGCCTCGTCTTGAAGGAAGTCCGACACAAACAGCTCACAGTCTGTGTTAAGGTGCACAAAGACAGTGTAAAGTTCACGACGTACGTTTTCGAATAACAAGGTCGCAGTGAAAACGGATAAAACTGTTTCTGACACAAATTACAGTAGATCAAGTTTAATGGAGGACGGACGGGTCAAAACCTCTTCTGGATGTTTACTAACATAAAACACTCTGTCGTCTTCACTAAGTGTGATGTAACAAGCCCATGGAGCATGAAGTTCTGAAAAAAAATCTGAGATTTTATGTTTATAAAAAGGAGAACGACATGACAACTCAACAGTCGTTCACTTTTGATCACGATTTGTTTTATATTTCTGTAAAGTTGATTTGGATTTGATCCATGTTTCTCATTCACAGCAAAAATTAACCTCAAAGCCTCCTTCTAATTTACTTTCTGCCGACTGAAACATCTCAGCTGTGTATAATTTATCTCTACAATGTAACGACACACAACAAGTAACAACAAAGAGTTGTGTGAGACCTCGCCTTTGTGACGATACTGTAGGCAAAACAACATGATGGTAACATTCACTTATCTGATTCCATCTCATTTCGGCCTCCACACCTCTACTACACACAAATGTACTGACATATGCAAATGTTCCTCTGAACACCATGCTGGTTGGCCTGCCGGTACATGCAAATTTGAAATGACACAGTTGCTGCCATGGCTGGAAAAATTTACAGTTAATCACAACAGTCCTTTTTTTATGTTCTGTCATTTCCTTTTGTTTGTTCAAACCAGAATAACAGAAGAGTTTATGCCCCAGAGTATAAAGAATAAAAGTATGATACTAAATCGTTTGTGTTCAGGACCAAAAGCGTTGAAACTATCTGTACATTTTAGAGGTAAATTTTGTGATGGTAAACACACGCTCTTACACCATATTGATAAAATCAAAAGATACAATTCTACCATTTAAAAGAAACATTATAACAAAAATTAAAATAAACATTACCGTCCAAAAGCCTCCTAATCTCAGGCGGGATCGTCCCCATCCCTGACTGTGACCTGTCCAACTCCACACACTTTTTAGTTCGATGACTTTACTGACTTTTTTTGACCCGTCTCACGTATTTTCTTTGGCAGCTTAAACACACCCAGCCAGTGTCAGTCTGTTACAGCGCCATGACAGAAACAACGACCTGGCATGCACTCGCATACGCTCACTCCCACAGACAAACTGCAGCATCTAGCCACCTGTGTCATCTGGCTCAGAAACATAACTTCCGTGCATGCACCTACATTTGCACAAAATGGGGTGGAGCAGGTGCACAGATGACAACTTCCTCTGCACTTTCTGGTTTTTACAGCAGACGAGGCTCATGATCAAAGTTTTACAGACATGAGGGAAACACCTCTGACATAACACTGCTGCAAAGGAAGCTTGCCACTTTCAGCAGCAAAGATGTGGAGACAGTTTAAATAAAACTAGATTGTTGTGGTAAAAAAAAAAAAAAAAATCACTAAATGAGCAACAACTCTGGGTATGACTGATGCTTGTTCCTGAAACAACATGTAGCTCTGGCTCTGTCTCTAAGACGCCTTTACACATTGTTCTTTATGTTTTTTTTTTTTGGTTTTTTTGCAAGAATAAAATGGAAGAAGATAAAAATCAACAGCCGGGTTTTTCCATGTCAAGAAACAACCAAGGATTTTGTAAACAAGTCTAAAAAATCCCCCTGATCATATCCTCCTCAAACCGTCAGTCAAATGAGGTTGGAAATTATCTGCTGTGTTGTGGTTTAGTTGAACATAATATTAAAAGTCTGACGAGCTCCAGATATTGCTCTGCTGTCGACCGTCCTGCAAAATGGAAAAACAAAAGAAACAGTTAATTTCAACACTGGTTTCAATAAAATACCAAATATACAAGTCAAGGAAATGAGATTCCCCTTAGGCGTATGTACAGCTGATAAAAACTAATCAAACATTATTGCAAATGACCAAGTTATCAGTCTGATATCAAACACAGCATTCAACAGGACAAAACTACAAACTGATACATGAGACTAAACTGAATATCTTGATGCTGTTCACAAACATTTTCACAAAATTCAAACAATTTGCAGATAATATGAACCTGGACGATCATTTCAACCATTTTAACCTCATTCTCAGGACAAAAATGTTCATTGCCCTTTCATTCCCATCACAAAACATTTCAAACACAACATTTATTGGACAGAATGATGCAGTTTGACATTATTTCAGTGAAAAACAGAGACACAAGAGCAAACACATAATGAGACACTGTCATTTTAGTTAGTTTGATTGATGGCACTGAGTTAATTTGTGCCTTTACATAAACAACTTTACACCATTTCAACTCTGCCTCATTTATAATGAAATATTTGTTTGTTTACACATGTTGCATGCATATCTTACCTGTTATCCTGAATAAACGCCACAAGGTTGTGCAGATTTGTCCCTGGTTTGTCTCTAATGAGCTCCAAAGCTCTTTCTTCTTTGGTATAAACACCTGTGGAAAGCATTGATTAGTCTGTGCCATGTGTAGTAAACTACACAATTAGACCATGAGGACTCAAACAACGGTAGGTGGTTTATACAACACTGAGATCAAGCAGAAAAAAAACATGTTATCGTTTCCAAACAGTATCAGTTGCAGCAGTTTATTTCTTTTAACATTCAAAACAACTCGTTGCAAATATTTACCTAAATATAAGCCTTAAAAAAGTACTTCAGTATTTCTAAAATATAACGTGATGAATGTGTGTGTTTCTTAAAGTCTGTAGGTTTATTTAATCCTGATAATAAGGTCAAATCTTACCTTAAATTGCAGAAAATTATTTGATTAAAAACTCCGCGGCCTTCATCACTACCACCTGGTGAGGGTTTTTTCAAAATGGCGTCACTCGCCTGTTAGTAGCGGACCGGAAGTGCCAGTTAGCAAAAAATTGTAACTTAAAATCCAATTATAATATCCACACTTCCTATATAAAGTTGCTTTTAATGTGTTCTGTAAGTAAACGTTGTGCCAACCTGCCTGTACCTATCTACCGCCAGTGTTGATAGCTTAATTAGCTAGATTGTTAAATGCTAAACTGCTAACAGGCCTTTATTACTATAGAACTACCTGGTGCGGCTTTTTTCAAAATGGCGTCGCTCAGCCTGTTAGTAGCGGACCGGAAGTGTCAGCACAAAATTGTAACTGAAAATCCGCTATTCTCTAATTAAAAATATCCTACTTACTATATAAAGTCGCTTTAAATGTGTTCTGTAAGCAAACGTTGTGTTAACCGACCTGCATCTATCTACCGCTTTGCTTTGCTATTAGCTTGATGACTCAGCTAATCAACGTCACCTGCCGTCTGCAATGGCCATCCAGTCGCTAGCTTAATTAGCTAGTTTGTTAGCTGCTAAATCGCTAACAGGCCTTTGAATGAACCTGACCTTTCCTCTACTGAAACCATTTCTGAGTAAGTTTGTATACTAATCCCTTCACATCAAATTAAACATGTAAATTGTTTTTTTTTTTTTTTTTTTAAATGTGATTTAATCTGCTTTCATGCTTAGGTTAGCTAAGTTTAATTCAATGACCTTTGTGTAGGCGATGCGTTCATTTGCTCAACTTTCCACGGGGTTTTTGGCATTGTAAAATCATAAATTAGCGTTTTAAACTATGATTTTGTTGCCACAAAGTTAAAATGTAAATTACTAAAGTGTGTTAACTGTTATTACTTGTATTCTGGTTTTGTTTGGATGTTATTTTACGCCGCTGCTGTTTTTTTTTTTTTTATGTAAACTTTTGTGCGGGTGCTGCGTTCAAGTACTCATTAGTCTCGATCCTGATTAATGAAAATGAAAAATCGTAAATTAGAAATTTGTTCGAAATTAGACTTTGAAATTGTTTTACTATATTGTATAGGCGCTATTTTCCTCTAAGACGTTGATAACTATGTTAGAAATGCTTTTTTATTTAATTTCATATTACACTTTACGATCTCACTAATCTTTTGTTAGAACTCTGAAGTACTGAATCTCTCTTTCAGTTAATTATGTTGTAAAATAGTAAAACAGTTATTTTACCTTTAAGTGATATTTTTAACATGACTGAACCTTTCTATACTCTGAATAAATTTACCAAGTAAAGACAGATTTCAAATATATATATGTATCTGTATTTTTATGGCCACTTTTAACCTTTCCCATGTGTTTTGTGCAGCTGCTACCTTTAAGTATTCACCATTTAATAAGCTGTGAGATCATAAACCAAAGGTTTAGTGTATTTAAGTGATGTTTCGCTGGAAATAACAACATAATGGGAACCTGTAATGCAGAAATCCAGTGGCTTAAAGCTGCTTTGTATTCAAAGATAAGAAAATAAGCAGCAGTGTTGCGGTTAATGTTTTACCAATGACCATATAACAATAAACGATATATTGCTCAATTAATAAATCAGATTCTCACACGTTTAAACACTATCTTTACACTAAACAGCACGTCTCGTCAAATTGGAGTCGTAAATCCTCACTTTCACTGTTTGCCACTGTGGTTGAAGCTGAGGGGAAAAAAAAAAACCTAATTAGGACATTTCTGACGACACACATGCAGCATCACTAAATTGGTCCCTCACCATATCTGACAGGACACGGATGGATGGTTTATATTACCAGCAGAGGGTGAAACAGCAGCGGGTTAGACTGGGCTGGGCTTTTATATACACACACGCTTGACACAACTGTGTAGCAGTGGCAGTAACACTAATAGAAATAGTGGGTGGGCTTCTCTATCGCCTTATTGATCCTGCATTACTGAAACACTACAAGGAAAGCCATCGAGTAACCAAAGCTCAATCAGACACAGCTCACATTGACAAAATGCACTGGATTATCAATCAGAACCACGTCGTTCGACTTTATGTTGCGTTTGTCCGATGTTATAAAAGCTCATGAGATAATTATTTTATATTCAAAACCTAACAAGACCCTTATTTTAAAAGAAATGGGTCTTTTATGTTAAATGTTGGTTTTGGTAATTTGTATACTGGGATTTTAAATTAGATTTAATTGAGGTTTTCTGAAGATATTTTTAAAAAATTGTCTGCCTGTTAATAGTTTGTTTTGTAAAATATCATAAAACAGTGATAATTATCTTCTTTACAATATATGACCCAGAAAATATGCAAATTCTCACATTTAAGTCATAAGATACATAAGAGAAAATAATTGTAGTTTTTAATGGATAATTTGATAAATAATAGTTAAAGATTTTTGTGAAACTATTCAATAAAAAACATAATTGTTAATCTCTTAGTTCATAGTTGATTCATCATAATATACGACCAGGAAAAGAAACAAAAGATGCTTAAGACAGAAAATCTGCTAATTGATAGTTTTGGCTGTAAAATATTAACGGTATAATAGTGACAATGTCTTATTTTGATAATTTATTATAATATATGTATAAGAAAAGAAGCAAATTCTTATACGTAAGACTTAAGATACATAGGACAGAGGTTTCTTTTGTAACTAATGATAAAATAGCGATAATATCCTTTTTTATATCAAGGAAATGAGCAAATTGTTTTTTTAAAGATGCAGAATCTGTGAAATATTTGTGTTTATGATTTATTTTGACTAATCTGTTGCATTTGTACCATTGAATTAAACTATTTCCCACAAGTAAAACAGCAGCGCGTCATCAGATTTTGATCTTTTTCTTCAGTATTTCTTGTCGACGGCCGTCTCATGTTGCTCTCTTCTCCTTGTCACCTCTCCCTACAGGAAGCCGCGGGGTCAGGCCGAGTTGAGTCCCATGTCAGGATTGTCCCCACGTTGACCTGCTCCTGACTGGCCTCCCAGCAAAAAGCCCCTGTGAAGGTAAGAGGAACTGGGGTCCCCTCCCCTGGAAAAGAGGTTCCCTCCCCTTGACAGCTCCACAGAGCCGCAGCCACCTGCCTGCTGGGCCCGGTCCCCATATGAAAAGGGAAGCCCTTTGTAATCCGACGGGGATTACACCACCCAACAATGCGCCGCTGAAAGAGCGACAAAAGCCCTGTATCAAACGCCGCTGAGGGGGAGCACGGCTATGATCTCCCACTACTACCAACACTGACTCCTCCGCCACCTCTCATCTCCCCAAGAGGCTCAACCCCCCCCTCCCTTCTTCCCTCACACACACACACACACACCTTTAGCATTCACTGCCTGTGTCCTCCTCCTGCCCTCTCATCTCTAAGATCTGGCCTTTTATCAGCGCATTCCTTTTCATTTGCATTGCGGTGTGGGGAGGGACAGCGGGTCTCTCTGATCTGCCAGGAGAGGGAGAGTCAGGAGGATCCTCGGGGCATGAAGGATGTGTGTCTGTGTGTGTGTGTGTGTGTGTGTGTGTGTATCCTGCCCTGCAAACACACACATTCATACACACACAAAATTGCATTCTCTAGATAGAAGAACAAACAGTGAAGAAGCACCCGCACCCGAATTTCAGGCTCTGTCTGTCTTTTAGCTTTTAGGTTGTTTTTTTGTTTTAGGAAAAGGAAGTGTTGCTGTGGTTAAAGGGCATGTTTTATTTAATTTATTTTGCTTAAATTTTTAGAGAGGATGATGTGGATATTTTCTACAATGAGATTAAACTCCATCCAATAAGTTTTTACTTCAAATTAGTTTGAAAACAAACGTTTAAACTATGAATCGGTGTTAAAATGAATCACATCACATATGTGAGGTGTTCAATCTTTTTAAGATATAAATGTTTCTACCCTCATTGGAAATAAAATTAAAAAAAAATACATTTTCTAAAAAGGTGCTTTGATTTTAGAATAAACAAAAAAAAAAGTGTTTGACCTGATTTTTAAAAGACTCGTAAATGTTTGTGTTAGTAGATAGTTTACTTTTCGGATTTCCTCAGTCACTGTATTCTCAACACACCCATTGCTCAAACACACACCACAGAAGAAGAAGAAGAGGAGGAGGAGGAGGTGGTGGTGGAGGAGGAAGAAAAAAGAGGAGGAGTTGGTGGGGGAGGTCGGCTTTCTTTGGTGGCGGCGAAGGTAAAAAGTGATGATAGATTGAGGACACGAAAGACGGAAGAGCAAATGTGTTGCGTTAAATCTACAACCTTCACTCAGCCTCACATTGACTGACTCTGCTGGCAGAAAGAAAGAAAAGAGGGGGGGTTACCTCAGCTTGTACTCAAATCAATGTTAGCCCTGAGAGCATTGAATAGAAAATCATTCAAATTGTATTATGTTAGGATATATGAGCCATTTCAAAATATTAATTCAGCATTATTTGAGGTGTCTGTTAAGGATAGCAGTTACAGCAAGCAGCAGCAGCAGCAGTGACGGCGTTGACTCGACTGACTGATTACATGCCTCTATTACACATGATGTATGAATGTATGAGAGGGACCTATTTTTCATTACCGAGACATTGTCCCCAGGGGCAGTAGTTAAAGAAGAATCTGTGAATTATCCCCCCGTGGAACAACTAACCCGAGGAAAGAGGGAAAGAGGGAAGGAAACAAGGGTAAAAGGAAAAGAAAGGAAGCGCAGGGCTATTGATGGCGACGGGATTGAGAGACTGGAAAGACGCCAGGCGAGCTTGTGATCCTGCACACTGCTGCCTCTCCCTCTGTCCAGTTAATTGGAATACAAAGCAGAGCGGGGTCGATGAGAGAGCGGCGGTGGTGGAGGTGGTGAGGAGGAGGAGGTGATGAGGAGGAGGAAGGGGGGCCCCGGCTGCTGTCTGTCTCCACCAACACTCAACCTTCACTGCTCGCTGGGAATTGACTGGGGAGCCAGCAAGCGAGACCGACACACTGTCACTGGTAAAATGAACTGTCACCTTGCATTTCTCAACCTCCTGGCAGCATCGAATTGGCTGCTTTGAACCATGTGACGTGACACTGATTGAGTTCTGCCCCCCCCCTCTTCCTCATCTTCCTCACCTCCTCCTCCTGGTTTAATTTCAAGTGTACAAGATCTCCATGCAAAGTATATCCACATCGTCTTCTGTCGCTTCAAACCTGCATCTTTACGCCCAAAAAAGAAAAAAACCCGTCTCATGGGCCGATCTATTCTTCCTCACCACCCCTCATTATTTCATTGTGCTGCTTCGTTACGCCGCCTCTCAGCTAGTCTTGTTTTTCTTACGCCGTATAGTCATGGCGGTCTGACAGCCACACGGAGGAGGAAAACTATTAGGGGTAGCCATTTGGATCCTGGAGGCAATCCCAGGGAGTATTAAGACGTTAACCCTGGCCAAGTCACTTGTCTCTCTCAGTTACTATGCTGATGGAGTAGGGAACGGATGCAGTTGGAGGCGAGGAGGTGGAGGTGGTAGGAGGGTAGACAGACCCAGGAGGCTGGGGCTTCAGTTCGGCTGCCGCTCCCAGATCCAGTAGAGCCTGACTCTGACTCTGACTGTGATTGGGGGGGATGGTTGTCAAGAATCTCTGAGGCCGAGTTAAAAAGAGGCACAACAAAGGAAGAGGAGGGAGAGAGCGTTTAAGAAAATGTAGAAGAGAAATTGAAGAATAGATTCATAATTTTTTAAGTATAACTTAAAAAAACAAAAGTAAGGTCCTTTAATAAGGAACTTTAAAATAAAATAAATGATGGTAGAGAAACTCTACAGACCTGGTTGTGTGTGTAAAAACATCTTTAACGAGGCTGCAGACAAATTTAGACGAATGTCATGGATATTTCCATCTAAAAGATTTTAGATGTTACCTTCTCTCTGCTGCAGCTCAGTGAGACTAAACTACGTCCAGGGTAAAAAAAATGAGCTAAAAAGACTTAAACTTTAAAAGAAACACACATTAACTTCAGAATATTTTTAAAAACTATAAATCCATGTAAAAAAAAATCAAATAAAGTTCACATCTTTAATAACATCATGTATAATAATGATTGTTTTATTGCTGATCTGCTGATCTTCAGTTAAATATTTTTAATTTTCTATATAATATAAAATCGCACATCACCAAAGTATCTAATGTTTATCATTTTTACTTAAAAGCAACTAAAAATCTGTGTTTCGTTGCTTAGACATCGTACGTCTGTTTCAATCTTAATAAAGACTTGTGGACTATAAAAGGAAAAAATACCAGCAACGATGATGGAAATAAGTCGAGGACTTTATTGTTACAAATGGTTGCGACTCTGATTTATTGCGTTTTATAAATATGTTAAGATATCGTCAGTATTTCTCTCGTTCACGTCAGCAGATGCTCCTTCATGGCTCCATTTATCTCTGCGTCGTGTCAACACGCTGTATAATGTATATGTGTAGATAAATGGTGTTAACCTAAATACTGTAGCTTGTGTTTGACATCTGCCAATAAAAATGAGTCCTCTGTGGTGTCTCTTAGATGACCGACCCCCCGTTATCCCATGAATACTGTATCTAGTTTTTCCTTTGAAGCGCTGGGACCCTGCAGAGTGACATGCGACAGAGGAACTGGTAGAAAACCAAGGAAGTGAGCCTTGCAATAGACTTGTAAAAGAACCTGCAACAACTGCAAACAGCATGGGGTACAAACAGCACTGGGTTGACCTCAAACAAAGTGCAGAGGGAGGGGCGGTGGTGGTGGCGGGGGGGGGGCTAAAGATGTAGAGGAAAAGACTTGAGCTGCTGTTTTTATTAATAGACCTCATGTTTATGTGATCAGGTGTTTAATATCTTCTTAATTAATCATTTTTTGTTTCTTTTCTGCAGCAGAAGGAGAAGACGAGAGAGGCTCCGCCGATCCCGAAGGTGAAAAACATCCTCCTCCTCCTCCTCCCCGGCTGAACATCTGTCTCCGTGGCGTTGGCTGCAGCAGCGACTCTGACACCTCCAGATGGAGAGCCCGCTGGGAGCGCTGAGGTATTACCTACAGAGATGGCAGGGGATCGCACCTCTGGAATCAAGTCCCACACTTGTTTTCTGCACCGTCCCCTTTTTTTTTTCCTTTTTTGTGTGTGTTGTGTTGTTGAATCTGTCACTATTCACCGGATCGATTGTCGCCTCTTTGCTCTCCGGCCTTGTGAGGAAGCTTTTTTGGCTTGTAAAGAAAATGCATGACAACAAACCTCTTAGCTCTTTTCTAATTTACAGTAATGGGCCGTATGGTATTTCAACTGTAACTTCTATTCGTGGAGCTGTATTAATTTTTAATATAGTTGTGAGAGAACTGCACACTCATGCAGATATATTTCAAATGATTGCTGATTTCCATTTCCTGGAGACGTGTTTTTCAGAGGCCTCAAACACTTTAAAGTTCGCACCAGCTACGTCGGCTAAATGGCCTATAACCTTATTTGTCGAAATATTAAAAGCAATACCTGCAAAAATGTAAAGCTACGAGGAGGAGGTGGTGGAGGAGGAGGAGGAGGTGGAGGAGGAGGCCCTGCAGTCGACTTCCACCGAGCCACTCTGGTGTCTTGACAGATTGACTCTGCATTCATTTGTGCCTGAACTCTGTGTGAACCTGTGCTTTAGGAGAAAAGGGCACCAACAGGCCAGTGCTGCCGGGGCAGAAACTCTATGTGTGTGTGTGTGTGTGTGCAAACCTAACACCCAGTGCAAATATTGAAACTGCTGCCCTTTTAGCATCAGATGAACCCAGGTGGTCAGGTCCGGCAAACGTTTAGTGACAGCTGAAACCAGAAAGAAAAAAAAAAAAAAAACAAGCACTCGGATGTTAAATTATCGACTTTTCCTTATTTTAGTTGCATATTTTTAAATATAAAATCAGGTAAAATCTAAATGGAAACCTGTAGCAACCTGTGTCAGCTGTGAATTTGGGTAACAAATCAAGGGTGAGACCTGGTTCCCTGGAGTTTGTTGTCATGTTTAGAGCCCCTGGAGGTATTTGGAGGTGAAAAGGTCACTGGGAACCACCCCATGTGTTGTGAAAGATTCCTCTTGTCACATTATGCAAGGAGGAAACTTTGGTTGAAACATTAAATAAAAGGAAATATAGAAAAAAAAGTTTGTAATATGCTTATGAGATTTACAGGATTTTATTCTCAATTTAAAATCTACATTATCTTTTTTTTTTTTCTCCCAAACACACGCAAAAAAATACAACTTTTTTTGTCTCATTTTATAAACTTTATTCAATTAAAATCATCTCAACAATTGTTGGAAAAAATACCCTGTAAAGTCAATAAATAGTGCAAACGATGACACTGAGTTCTTCAGTGCTCCAACACAAAAAAAACACAGCATGGGCATGTACAGGAATGGATGAAAAGACATTTAGTTAAAAATAAAATAAAACAAATTGTCAGAGTTCAGTTTCAGGAGTCGATGCTCTATAAGCACATCAGCAGACACAGACATACAGTGTTTATATTTCAGTCCAACATCATTTTTCACAGTGGTTCTTTTCTTTCTTTTTTCTTCTTCTTCCTGGAATGGTGCAGAAGCTGTTCAGGCCTCCGCTGTTTATTAATATTTATATAATATATATCTTTTTCTTTAAAGTCACATTATGCTTCACAGTCTTTCCCCTTCGTCTTTGGAGACGTGTCAGGGCCGCACAGTTTCTCCACAGGTGCCACGGGAGCGTTGACCAGGACGCAGCCCAGTTTCTCACGTTTCTTCTGCTTCATTCTTCGGTTCTGGAACCAGATTTTCACCTGCGTCTCGTTCAGCTCCAGACTGGCGGCGACCTCCACCCTCCGAGCCCGGGTCAGATACTTGTTGAAGTGAAACTCCTTCTCCAGCTCCGTCAGCTGCTTGGTGGTGAAGTTGGTGCGGATCACGTTGTGTTGACCCGGAACTCCCCCGAACTCGGACAAAACGGCTGCGGAGAAAAAAATGGATGAATGTGGATGATGGAGGAAGAAATAAAACATGAAGCTGAAGCGTGAAGATGACAATGAAGATGTGTGAATAGGGGGAAAATGTAAGAATCATTAGTTCTTGAATATTTTTCTCGGCTTTAAAATGTTTTTACGCATAATTTACGCATAGTGAGACTCATAACTCTGATTTTTAAAGCATTTTGAAGATGAACAAACCTGTTTTAGGAGGATTCCTCTTCACTTTCATCCAGTCGAAGGTTTTTGAAGTTTCCTCCACATGATCCAGATCCTTCTCTTTACTTTGAGGAGGCAGCCGTGCGTAAACACTCTCTGGATAATCTTGCTGTCTCTGCTCTCCGTTGCTATAATGCAGATACTGCCCAGGCCCGCAGCTGTCCCCGGGGTAAGGCCCCATGTTTGATCCAAGCGGTGAAACCTGCGCGTGGATGAAGTTCCGGTCCTGCTCTGAAGCGAGGCCGTACTGGTGGTGACCGTAGTCCAGAGGTGACCCGTACATAGAGTTCCCCGGCGTTGAAAACTGCAGATCCAGGTTGACGTGAGTCTGGTGGTGCAGAGGGAGGCTGGGGGTCTGGAGAGGAGCTGGAGCCGCAGCGACCAGGCGGCCGTCCGGTGCGTAACTATCACTTGTTGCGCACGAGCTGGACGACATGTATCCGTGGTTTAAGTTGTGGTATCCGGCCTTGGTACCGAAAATGTTTCCTCCTCTGCTGCACACGGGATAATCTAAGTAGGAGTTCATCCTGAAACTTCGGACCTTTTTTGTTTTTGTTTGTTCAGAAACGATCAAGCCTGAGCAGTCATTAATCGCTGCTCCCCTTTTTTTTAGCCCCTAACCTTCTAGGTAGTATGTCAAAGCTGTAAAACTGCCTTCCACCCTCATATCACCTTCCTGACACACCATGTGACCCGCTACACGCCAATGGCAAACGACCTGCAGCACTCTGTCAAGTCTGCGGGCTCGTCCATCAAACGGCTCGCATTTACATGACAAATGCTTCAATCAAACTCGCTCATCCATCTGATAAGAACACAAACATCAGGACACATTTTCAGTTCTGCAGAGTCAGAGGAACCACGATGACACGTTTATGTCAATAAAAAAATAATAATTAAACATGTAGAATAATTATAATCATAAAAAACATCAGAATCCTGTGTGTTATTGTCTTTAAAATGATCAAAATGTTACAGAAATGTAATTCTTTTTACCAATTCATGCAATTTTTTTTTAAATTTAATTTCTCTAATTTATTTAATTGTTAAAAACATTAAAAACTCGCTTTTATCTAAAGGAAAAAGAGGCTGAATTTAGTCAAACAGCGTTCTTGGCTTTTTACCAAACATATTTCTGCTGTGACTCAGACGCAGCGTTGGAGACGTGTTCAGTGACTCCAGTGATCCATCATGCCTCTTTTTCTACAGATTGACAGCTTGTGTGGCCCACTTTACCCGTAACAGAACAAAGACACGTTTAAAATCTTTAAAGTCTGCTTTTTTTCCTTATATTTTCCCTTCTTTCTTTCTTTCTTTCTTTATTTTTTACTTTAGAGCTAAAAACAATTAGGATTTAATGTAATATCTTCTGTAATTAACTGAGAGTTAATGTGACGCTAAAGATTTGGACAATTTCACCAACGTTTTGGCTCTTTACAGGCTTCTTATTGTATCCTGGCACCATGAGAGGTGTTTACTCAGACTTAGGGGGAATCTCAATAAATGCTTTTTATTTATGAAGCCTAAATAACAAGAGGAAATATTTTAATTTAAGCCACAACAAGCAGGAAGGAACGATCAGAGGAAGCTCATGCGTAAAAAGTGAAATAAAACACAAGATTTAAGACCAATAAATATGTTTAAATACAAATAAATAGTAATATTTAGATTATTGGTTCAATAAATAAATAATAATTCAACATGCTCCAGTGTTTTCTATCATAAATTAAAGGTTAAGTGTCGTGTCTGTTACAGATGAGTCAGTTTTGGAGCTCGCATGATTCTGTCCTGAGGGCTGCAGCTCTGAGAGAAATACGAGCTGCTCTGTTCCAGCTCTGGGTTTGTTGTTGTTGTTGTTGTTGTTGTTGTTGTTGTTGTAATGTGCGTCAAACGTGAAACCAGGAGCGGAATATTTGGAGAAATGTGTCGGGTATTGAGGCTGATGTCGCTGGGAGTCTAGAGCGGGAGACGTCGGTTGATAATCCGCGCTCAGATGAACGTAACCGAGGCTGGAGAGGGTGGGACTGCCCGGGGCCGAGGGGGAGGACGGGGGTGAGGAGGAGGAGGTGGTGGTGGTGTTGAGACTCTGTTCTCTCTCGTCCTTTTTCTGCTTCATCCTCCGGTTCTGAAACCAGATCTTGATCTGCCTCTCGTGCAGGTTGAGCAGCGTGGCCATCTCCACGCGCCGCGGCCTGCACAGGTAGCGGCTGAAGTGAAACTCCTTCTCCAGCTCCACCAGTTGCGCGCTCGTGTACGCGGTGCGCGTCCTCTTGGAGGAGGAGGAGGAGGAGGAGGAGGCCGGGGTCGCGCTTGGACACTTCTCGTTGACGGTGCAGTCTGTTGAGACAAACGGTCAGAGAGAGGAAGAGTGAACAGGCCGATCTCACTGGGTGGTTTCATAATTTAAAAAAAATAATAATAATTTTTTTTTTTTTTGCTTCTTTAAAAAAAAATTCAGATCGATTCAGAAACTTTCTACACGTTTTCACCAACTCTCGCCTCATTTCTTCTCGTTTTCTGTTAAACAGCAGGAAAATAATCAGTCATTTTTCTCCAAATTGTGCGTAAAAGCAACAGCGAAACTGCAACGTAACAAATAAAAGAATAGAGAAAATAGGATGTTTATAGGAATTTAACACGAAAAATGAAATATTAAACAAAATCTATTTTTTTTTATATTTAAAAACAGAATATTTAAAAATATATTTAATTTACAAAAATGTTGGTAAAAATCTAAATACCTCGAAGTTTTTTTTTCTTACATTGTGTGTTTTTTAAATAAATAAGATCTGCATAAATTTCAAAATATACAGATCTAATTTTGTGCCATAATATATTAACAATTAATTTGGTTCAATTAATCAACGAGAAGCTAATTATCAGAGAAGAGACTTTATTTTCTAAACTGAAATTTCCTTAAATACGTTTATTATAAACTACTTCGTTGTTTAGTCTCGTGGAGTCTCTTCGAGCTTTTATTGTGAAAGGTGTTGTATGGATAAATGTTATTGTTGCCTCAGTTGACTCTGCTACGCTGAGGTGTATTTATCCTGCTGCTCTTCGCTTCACTGAACTTAATTAATCGCTCTGTGACCTCTTGAACCTGAAAAGGGTCAAATATAGAAGTTTAATTTCCTCGATTAACTGTGTAAGAGCTCATTAACTGGATCATAAATGAAAAGGCCCTCATTTGAAAACAATCTCCACCGCCTCCTCCTCTTCCTCTTCTTCTTTTTCTTCTTCTAACCAACCTGAGATTCTCCTGTTGTGTTTCTGACTCGAGTGTCTGGACTCTTTCATCCAGGGAAAAATCTTCTTGTTTGTGATAAACTTGGTGTTTTGTTGCGCCAGTTGTTGTTGTTGGTGGTGGCACAGAGTTTGGCTGAAGAAGCTCTGGTTTTGGTGCATGTTGTGCGCCAAAGAGTTGGTTTTGTGCGTCTTCTCCATTTTAAAAAATAAAATAAAAACACAAAACGTCGCAGCCTTTTTTGACCTTCTGACGCAGATGTCTCCAAATGTCACATGGCAGGTTTCCTGAGAGACGGAGAAAAGACGGAGACTGAATCAGGGAGGAGACGACATGATCCATCTTATCAACTCAATAGTTTGTTGACATGAATAGTAAAAGCTTCTTCTGGTCAGAGAAACAGCGGAATATAAAGAAAATAAAGAGTTTGAGTTGAAGTGAAACCTCCAGAAATCTGCAATAAAAAATCTAGATTATTTTTAAACTTCTTGCATTTTGTAATTAATGCAAACATCACTGAGGTTTAAAATAAAATAAAATGTAATAATTACATTTTTTTTTTAGTTTTGCACATAAATTAATATGCACACACATTTTCAAAATAAAACCAGGCCTGTAAACATTGAATCTACAATGAAATCCTCAAAAAACCATAATAAAATCCAGTTATTATTTGTCTTTAAATGTTAAATGACATCAGTGATAAGACATGAAATGAAAGTCTGTTTCTAACATTGTCAAGATGAGGAAAAAAAATGAAATGTTATATGACATCGTAGTGAAAAACTCATCCATCAAACACAAAGTAACACACGAGTCTATTGTTCAGCAGCAGCAGCTGGTTTTTACTGAAACAAGACGCCATCATGGTCATAATAATAATAATAATAATAATTAGAATTATGATAAAAAGAAGTCCCATCTCCTACAGACTGGATCTTATCTTTAATTTAATTTAATCTAAAATATTTAAAATACAAGAAACTGAAACGTAAGAAGCAGTTAAACAGAGTCTGGAGGCATGCAGCTTTATGAACTCTGGATGAACCGCGGCTGCCGGAGTCACGATCGTAAATCATAAAGACACATAACCCAGTCCGCGGCTGCACAGCCCGGCTGCCTCACCTTCCTTCCTCCCTCACCCTCCCTCACCTCCCTCCCTCACCCTCCCTCTCCTTACCGACACAGCCGCTCCGGTCTCCGCACCGAAAAATAAACAAACAAATAATAAACAAACAGCGGCGCCTCCTCCTTCCTCCTCCTCCTCACCTTCACCTTTAGATTTTTAAAAAACAACAATGATAATAATAATGATAATAATCCCTGTAATGCAGCAGGAAGCAGCGGCTCTCTGATGTGATGGTGCTGATGTGATGTGGCTTTTTGCAGGGTGGAGGTGGTGGAGGAGGTGATGGTGGAGGAGGTGGAGGGGGTTGAAGCGGAGTGGACAGTGTTTCTGCAGCTGCACTCCCGCCTTTGCATAGCATTTACACACACACACACACACACACACACACACACGTGTGTGTGTGTGTGTTTTCTGCTGATGATGCAGCTCAGTTTCATTTCAGCTAAAATTAGTCAGAATTTTTTCTTCTGCGTCTTTATTATTGTTTTTTTTTTAATTTTGTCGATAATATTTTGCAACCTGGAGCTTTCAAGTTGCGTTTATCCTCCTCCTCCTCCTCCTATCTGCTGCTGCTGCTACACACTCACATGCTTCCTGTGTTTTTTGTAGAAACCGTCGCTGGGATCGTGTCCAGCTCTGTAATAATCATAAATTCAAACATCCCCTCGGTTCAGGAGCGAAAGTGATGCCAAGAGATGTAATAAATTCCTCAGCTATCAGTGTTTTTTTTTTTAGTTCGTCACACACTCACATACCAAGTGCATTACGTCTTGTTTATGTAATGAGATTTTTTTTTTCCTTCCAGTTTCTAATTTAAATGAGTGATCAGATCAGTAACTGGGGGCAGACGCTGGTCAGCAGCAGCAGCAGCAGCAGCAGCAGCAGCGATGAGGAGAAAATAAAAAAGTTGAGTGAATCAGGCCTGTGTTCAGGATCGATGGCTGTTTGCTTTGATCTTTCATCTTCACGGTTTTTCCTTTTTTTTCCTCTTTAACTCGATCGCTTTGATTGGCTCTTTAAGGTAATATTTAACTAAGTGGCTCTTAATTAATGTAAATGGAAAAAAAAGCTTTGATCTTTGAGCCAAAACAACAATCAGAATAAAAACCAACATGTGGAGTCAGATCATTATAAAAACCCTGCAGGATGAATTATTAGGAACACACCCAGGATTTTATTTACCACTATAAGTTTAATTATTAAAATCAAATAATAACCTGATTTAAACTTATATTTAAAAATGTTACATTGTGACTCATTACATGTATAATCTGCTACATTTATAACCTCTTATTATCCAAAACTTGTGATTAACTATAAAATATTGATAAAATTGGAGATTAATGAGTTTATGTGACATATATATAATATAAAACATGTTTACTGTCACTTTAGGCCAATAATAACCTATTTGTATACATTTAATTGTGTTTTAAATGCATTTGTATTTTTATTTTGTGGTTTTATTTCCTTCTTCTCTGCAGCTTTTATTGACTAAACGGTTAAAATGGAGTAAAAGGTCATGACACATGGTGTAAAAGCTCTGGAAACTCCCAGTGTAAGAAGACCTTAGTGTGTAAAAGAGGCAGCAGATTGTGGAGCCGTTTCAGTGGATTGTGTTTCACTGGGAGGTGAGTTTATGATCTTATCTACAGGACGCTGAGGGCGGAGGAACAAAAGCAGAAACGTGTTTAATCCCATTTCATAATAATAATAATGATGTTTTATGTGTAGGAGCTACTTTAATGGAGCTGCTATGATAGATCATGATTTATCAGTGGATTATATTTGTTAAATGAACAAGTCAAGTAAAAAAAAAAAAAAAAAGGTGCGAACGTTTACTGCTCTAAAATGTAAAAGCACCTGAGTGCAGCACTGGAGTGTACCTAATAAAATGGCAACTTGATGCATATGCCTCATAAATCTCCCTGATGGTCCATATTGTGCCATAAAAAGTGACGTGTAAATACAAAGAAAATCAGCATAAAGTGCAGAGTCTTATAAAAGTCTAAACTGTCGGTTGATATATGAGAGGGAGACGGGGGAGGTGCAGGGGTGAGGAGGACGGGGAGATGAAGTCACATGATCAGTGAATGGACACACACGCGGCATAAATATGAACTATATCCTGTAGTTGTCATTCAGATGCAAGACTGTGACAACACAACATCCCAGAGCTGCACTTTCCACATCCCATCAGTCGTACAGGCTGCCAGTCTGAGCTGTGATGGACACACACACACACACACACACACACACACACACACACACACACACGTCGTCCTCCAGCCAGCGTGCACTGCCCTGCTGACAAACGCAGCTCACTGCAACCTCTCTTGTCAATTAGCTGCAGGAACCACGTGTCTGCAGAAGAGGAGGATTTATCGCTCTGAATAATCAATACGGAGACAGTTGAATCAACAATGGCAGCAACTTCATTTCCCTCAGACGCCAAAAGCAAAAGCAAAATACATAAATACAGCTTTGTATTTAATCATAAAATAGAGAAAAAAACAGTTTAAAATCTACATCAGGCCTTTAAATCTACTTATAAACACAACATAGACGTTTATAAGGTTTATAACCAACTTAAAATGTCCTTAAAAACCATATTATCATGTGTTTTAAACATCAAATTAAATGTTTGTCTGCTTCTTTTAAATATTTAACAGGTGGACTTTAAGTGTCCCAGCTCCTCTCTGGTTATTTCCTCTAATTAAACCTAAACGTCTCCTCTTTCACCACAGTTAAAATACATGTTTGTGGTTTAAAACTTACTGTTTTTTTTTTTCTCTTTCTTCGTCGACCTCTTCTTCCTCTGACTGATCCTCATCCTCGCTCTGATGTGTTGTTGAAGCAGTTTGCACAAGATCCTCCTCACATTTCCCTGCAAACTGCAAACTAAAGAAAAAAAAAAAACCTAAAAACTCCTCCTCGGCCTCAGTCAGTGTCGCTGCTGAAAGAAGAGCAGACGTGATAAATGAAGCGTTGAACAAAGGCTTCATTCAGAGCTCGGCCTGCAACTTTCACACATGTCATATTCTCCAACAATGTGAAGCTAAAAAAAAAAAAAGAAAAAAGAAAAGAAAAGAATAGAAAAGCTCTCAGAGCTGAGAGGCTGCAGCTTCTTTTAGCACCAGATCAGAAATATAAATCTACAAACTTTATTCCACAGACAAACATCAGTAAAACAATTATTCTTTTATAAAATTCAAGTTTTCTTCTGGTTGAGGTGAAGTGTCGTCACCTACTTTCTCCCCAAGAAACGAATTTGTTGCAGCAACTTTGACACAAATTCAGATCTACAGGGTGAAAATAGACGACAGGTCTTTGATGCAACGTTTATTAAAGATGATTGAATTTATATGAAAAATAAAAACATGAATGTTTCAACAGGCTGGTTGAAGGTGTAAGTTAGATAAGATCATTAGGTCAAGAAACTAAAGTGACAGTTACTATAACTTAAGACAAAGTGGTTTAATTCTCTAAATTTACAGTTTTAAGACAAACTGAGTCATTAATCGTCTATAAATGTTAATAAGTCATTAATAATGACCAAATCTACCACATTTAATGTTCTTAAAACATGAATAAAACTTAATAAGATGTTAATAAAATGGTTTAACTCCACTAAATAATCCATTAATAGTTGTTATAAATGTTATTAAATCATGAATGAAGTGGTTTAATCCTCCAGGTCTGTAGTTTTAAATGTTTCTGAGTCACTATAAATATTAACAAGTCGTTAATAACTGATGTTAATCACAAGATCTACAAGTTTTAAGACATTAACATGTTAATAACTCAATAATACGGTGGTTTAATTCACTAAATCTGACAATTCACACATTAATAAGACATTAGTAGTTGTTATAAATGTTAATATTTAGGTTTAATAACTAAATCAGTTGTTATAAATGTTAATAAAATATTAATGAACTGGTTTAATCCACTAACACTGATGTTATAAATGTTACTACTGGTCGTGAGTCATTAATTGACTCAATAAATATTAACAAGTCATAAATAATCAGGTTGAATAACAGACTTGACTGTTGTAAATGTTTGTAAATGTCACTAATAGTCACAATAAAATGGTAATAAGTCATTAACAAAGTGGTGTCATCCACTAAACCTGTTGTTTTAAATGTAAATAAGTCATAAATAAAAGGTTGTAAACCAGTTTGTCTTTGTTAATGTTAATAGTTGCTAATAATTGTCTCTAATCACCGAGTCTGACGTTATAAATGTTAATAAATCAGTAATACGTTGAGTTAAATCACTAAATCTGACATTTTAATTATTAATATGTTTATAAACCTTAAATAAAGTGATTTAATCACCAGGTTTTCTGTTATACATGTTCATAAGTCGTTAATCCATTAAAATGACAATACTAATGTTAATAAATCAGTGGTTTTATAATTAACACTTTCATTTTTCTGGTTTAATCCAGAAAATCATGAACATGTTGATGTTTTCTGTCATCAGTTAAATGTTAAACAGAAGTTTAAAGTTTAATTTGATCGTATCTTGTTTTATATTCAACATGTGAGCGGCTGCAGGACGTCGAGCTGCTTCAAACTCATTTAAATAAAGTCGGTGAAGGAGAAGGTCAACAGATAAAACTGAGGTCAAGAGCTGATTAATGAGAAGAGAAGAAGAGGAAACTAATCACTGCTGCACAGGAAGAAAATAAGATTTAATTTTATTTATAAATACGCCCAAGAAACTTAAATCTAGAAAATGAGAAACTTAAATTTTCTTTTTAACTCAAACTTTTCAGTTTTTTTTAACAAGTTTCAGGTTAAATGTTGATTTTTTTTTTCTCTTCAATTTGAACAAACTTACTAAGATAAATAATAAACATGTTGTTTGTTTGTTTAATGTGTTCAGGTCTGAAACCAAACAACCACAACATCACATCACCTCCATGATGAGGAAGACGAAGAGAAGGAAACAAAAACCATCCATCATCAGGCAGATCGGTCTGAGGCGCCCTCTGCTGGAGGAACAGCTGCGGTACACACACACACACACACACACACACACACACACACACTCTGCCAGATGTGGATCATCATGACACAATAAACACACAAACAGCTGAAGGTGACATTTGTTCCGCGTGTTTTCTCATAAAGAATAAATTAATTATTCTGAGTTAAATCGACCTCAATTGGTTTTTATTAAAGCAAACTCTTCTTTTTAAAAAATATATAGAATATTATTTTATAGAATTGATTTGTGACAGTTTGTTATGTAGATGAACTGAGCTGATTTCAGAAAAAAACGCGTTTAAATTGATTTTGTTTTGAAAATACTTCACTCGACTAATGCTGGAGCTTTTATAGGAGATTTTTTAAATATTTTTTAGTCTTTAAACCAGTTTGTGCAACAAATAATATTTAATAAATAATAAAACTGATGTCGGTACAAAGCAGAGAAGAGGAGAAGTGGAGACGAAGTGAATCTGGTTCAATTTTACGCACAAACCAAAACCAGAAGTTAAATGAAATTAAACGTGTCGATATAAATATAAATAGAAAATAAAAGCCTCCTCCTCCTCTTCCTCGGTGGTGATGTGATGTGGATGGTGACGGTGCAAACTGTGCAGCAGCTTCAGCTTCAGCTCCTGACGCATCTGCGGCTGCAGTCACATCCACATCCACAGCAGCGTCTCCTGACCCAGCGATGATCCCGCCACCATGAATTATTCATGAGATCCGGCTACAGATTACCTCCATCAATATGCAATACTCATTACGCTGCTTAAATTGCCACTTAATAGTTATGAATATGTGGAAAATGTCTGGGACACATTTAGCCCACCGCCACCACTGGTTTAACTTTTTCTTTTCTTTTCTTTTTTCTCTTTTTTTTTTTGTACCTGAAATTAGTTTGGAAAGATTTTATTTTATTTATTTTATTTTTTTAGGGAAGAAAATCTTACCCAAGTCGTCTCATAAATATGTATTTATTTATTTATTTGAATTATAATATAATGTTTTCTCTAAGTGGCCTGTTAGACTTGGACAATACACTACAGGCTGTGGTTTCTTTATGTGGAGCCACTGAAGCCTGCGTCGTGTCCGAGACTTCACCTTTGGCCGCTCGGTGACTTGACACAAACGGATAAATCATCTGCAGCAACTCGCTCAAGTTCGAGTCACTGCAGCTTCACAAAAGCTCCGAAATCAGAGTAAAGCAGAAGAGCTTTTATTTTTATTACTTATATAAAAATATATATTTAATTTATTTATTTAATGTATTTATTTATTTTGTAGAAAAAGCACCAGAAACTAGTTGTTATTGTTGTGAGTAAATTGCGATTTTAGTTGTTACCAGAATAATGTTTTTATTTATTATATTTAAGAAAATATTAAATTAATTTTAAATTAATTTCTCTATAAAACAAACCAGTGTTAAGTCTTGAAATTGTTCCAAAAAAAAATTACAAAAAAAATCTAAAAAATAAATATTATATTATAAAATAAAATTCCGCCATAAACTTTTTAAATTTGTCTTTATAATAACAGTTATTTTAAAGTTGTTTGGACCAAACCTGAGTGGACCTTCCTGCCTCAGTCCAGCCTTTCCAGTCCCATCCATGCAGTTAGAGCCGTCACTTTCATTCAAGGTTGTGAATTATATAGTACATTGTCTACTCCCCAAAACCATAAAACCAACTTTATGGACCTCACGTGACTTTTCACAGTCTGTAAGTAATATAGGCCTATACAATCTTTGGTAAGGAGGGATTTTTAACCAACTTCAGTCCAGACTATACTTATATACCTGAAAGTCCAAAGCTTCTCACTCTATTTTTTGTTGTTTTTGTTTTGTTTGGATTGTGTTTTTATTGTCATCTCGCTGCGCTGAAGTCAGAGGAGGTAAGTTTTTAAGTTTTCACTCTTTGTGTCTGTTCGGAGAAAAAAAATATACGTCAAGTTAATCATTAATAGATTTATTTATTTTATTCTAGCTGCGTTTTATTCTAACAGATAACACGAGTCGAGACACGTTCAAAGCAACTGAGAGAAACTTTATTAATTTTTTTGTGTTGTTTTTTTGTTTGTTTTTTTTCTTCCAAGCGCTATGAGTTCACTTACAAATACAAAAAGCTTATTGGCGAAAAAACAAAACCAATAAAAAAACAAACAAACAAACAAAAAAATGAAAGCTTACATCACTGCCTATCCACGGAATAACCCTTTGCACTAAAAATTTATCACATTGACAGGTTGAATACATTTGCATTGCTCATAATTATAGTTCTAAAACAATAATATTATTATTAATAATAATTAATAATTATAATAATAATCATAATAAGAACCATAGATGCACAAAACATCCTATAGAGCTACAACATTGGCTTTGTTTATGAAAGTTTTTATGGATCTGGCCACAAGAGGAGAGAGAGAGAAATAAAAATAATATTAATTATAATAATTATAATCATGATAATCGCAGTAAAAGTTACACTAAAGCGCTTTGAATGGCCCCGGATACATTACATTCAATGAAGAGCAGCATATGGTTTGGAAACTTCTTTTTTTTTCTTCTTCTTCTTCTTTGTTTTTGTGTGTAACTGTACAATGAATTCATTTTTTCTTCTTCTTTTTTTTTTTTTTACTCCTGTTAGACCGTCAAGAAAGTTACAATAAAGAGCTCAAGTTTTTTTAAACACCTTCAACAGAGAGACAGAGACAGAGGAAGAAAGAGCATGGACAGATAATTAATTAATTAATTAATACCCCCCCAATAATATTTACATCTTCTTTTTTTTTCTCCAAATAGGACGTCTAAGCTATCATAGTACAACAACAGGAAAAACTAAAAATGGCATCTTAAAGACCACAGGATACTTGTTCTATCACAATAGCATGCTGGAAGGTGCTGCGCTTTCATAGCTTTACAGTACTCATGGATTTTTCTTTTTCTTTTCATTTTAATCATCGTGTTTCAAGTGTGTGTGAGTGGGTGAGTGTGTGTGTGTGAGTGGGAATGTGTGTGTGTGAAAAAGAAAAAGTTATGTTCAGTTGTGGAAGGCGCTTCCTCCCGTTACAAGACTCATGCTTTTCAGTTTATTGTCCTTCTTCCACTTCATCCTGCGGTTCTGAAACCAGATTTTGATCTGTCTCTCGGAAAGACACAGGGCGTGGGCTATCTCTATCCTCCGCCGTCTGGTTAGGTACCTATTGAAGTGAAACTCTTTCTCCAGCTCTAGCGTCTGGTAGCGGGTGTACGCGGTTCGGGCCCTTTTCCCATCAGGTCCAGTCATATCTACAAACATGTTGGAGACAAATTAGCGCTAAAACAACAAGACAAAGAGGAGAAGTTTGGCTGGTTTATATCTATATTTATATGTATACACATATGTTTATATAAATATATAATATGAGAGGTCACAACATAATGAGTGTGTGAGGAGGAGACATACAACCAACACGACACAGATCAACACTCAGCCATCATCGCTTTCTGATTCTTTCTGATCTGAAACCAGCTGCAGATTTTTACGCACATTTACAGAAAAATCCACAAACAACCTCCACCTTCCTCCTCCACCACCACCACCTCCAGCAGCAGTTAACCTGGACCCCACCAACCAACCGACAGCGACACGGTCCCAGAAAAGACTCAAGACACAAACACCAACCGCCCTTTTCCTCCTCAAACCCACATCCACACCAAACAAAATCCTGCTCACTGACTCATGCAACACTTTGACAGATTTATGACGCGCCGTCAGCGCCACATCCTCCCAAACTAAATATTAGTAGATGTGTAAATATACCATGGCTTATGTGCAGTTTCCGCATCCAGGGGAATATCTGTGGCGTTTGGCAGTCGTTAGATGTGGGAGTGGAGGAGGTGGCGTTGGGTTCCTGCTGCTGCTGCCCTTGTTGCTGCTGCTGCTGCGCCCGAGGTGCAGCTCCGGCTCCGCCGCCTCCGCCGCTGCCGTGCGCGCCCTCCTCGGTTTCAGACGCGACGGTCGTGTCGTCTATCTCCGTGAAATGAGCGCCGCTGTTGTTGTTGTTGCTTTTGCCGAGACCGTTCCCGCCCGAGGTCGCGCTCCGGTCAGACTGGGGAGAAGGGTTTTTAAGTTCCAGCGGTTCCCGACCGGCCGTGGCGCACGACGGCGGCGCCGCCACCACCGGATCTGGAGACGAGAGCGAGCAGTTGGGTGTTTGTCTGTACCGGGCGTCCGGCCCGAACCCACGGGCATCCTCCCTCACAGCACCGAAGTGGCTGCCGGTGTTGGTGCGGTTCACGGTTAGGTCCATGCCATTGTAGTTGTAGCCGAAAGACCCGGAGTGCATGGTGCCAGGGTCTCTGAAGGAGCCGCTCACAGCGCCGTTAGTCCCATAATTTAGTAACTGATAGTCGGAGCCATTTGGATAGCGCCCTGAGAACGAGTTTACAAAGTAAGAGCTCATTTGCTTGGATTTTTAAAGCCTCGATTTGTAGATCTTTGTCGCTATAATCCTGTGTGCTTGCACGATTTATGGATGCAATCATGAATTATAAGCAATGAAGCCCTACTGTACTTTGCCAGGTATGCGGCCAAATATGGGAGAGCGTTCGGGAATCACGTGCCTTTGTTGACCAGTCGTAAATCCTCACTGATGACTTCAAGAGGTAATTCATGCTCCATGGTTACAAATGATGACGAAATAATGGTCGTTAGGCTCCAGTCAATGGTGCCTCCCCGCTGCGCCGAGGAGGAGCGCGTGCGGGCAGAGAGCGCCATCTTCCGGACTGAGAAGGTAGCGCTCCCAACGGGACTCTGCTGCCTCCCCCTCCTCACTCCCACCCCCACACCTCCCTGCCCCCCCCTCTCACAGGAGTCATCCATCATTTATGTAACACACTGATAATATAGGCCACAAAAGGCTCAGGTATCAGAAACTGATTTGGCACACTTTTACGCACGTTTACGCACTTTTACGCACGGATGTTTTTAACTTTTGCACCGATATTTATATGAATTTATAGGATTATTATGATTTTAAAAGCAACACAGCACCCTTTTGTAGCAATAATAATATTTATAATTATTATTATCTCTATAATGATAGCATTTTTTATACTAGAGTATGAAAGACGCCACAAGATTTTCCAATATACATCAAAAAGCCTTTATTTCTATTTACAATTTCCTAAACAAAAATATTGCACACAATATCCAGATGTGCATCGAAACACATGGTGAACAACAATAAATAACATGTAACATTTCTCATCTGTACAAATTCAACCGGTCGATGGCACAGCTGTAAACAACAAAGCCTAAAGACTATCATCAGAACAACTAACACCACGAGATGTACGAGAAACCAAAAGGACAAAAGGAGCGAAAATAACAATAATAAAATAATAATAATATTAACAGCAATAATAATAATAATTATAATTAAACTCAGTAGGTCTATGATAATGAGGTAACGACATTGTCAAGAACTAAAACACTAGAAATTATTTACATTTTGGCGGATTTTTGCATAGTCCCCTAAATAAAAGACACGAGCACAAGGACGAACAGAGGAGGACCTGGTGTGAACATTATCACCGTGCAGATACTGAAGTCAGAGTCTATCACTCTACACGTCTCTAACATGGGATTTGCAGCACTTTTTATCTACAAAGAAATAATACATCATTTTATTTTTATTTTTTTTAAGTGTGCAGAAACACACGCGCACACACATTCATACACACACACCCACCCACACACACACAGGCGCGCGTGCCCTTTTTTCCTCTTCTTCCTCTTCTTCTTTTTACTTATCAAAGTGTCCTTTCTAGCTCTTCTTCTCCACTTGCTGCTGCTGCTGCTGCTGCTGCTCCTCCTCCTCCCCCGGTGTCTTTGACGGGTTCAGGAGTTTGTTTTCTTTTTTCCACTTCATCCTCCGGTTCTGGAACCAGATTTTGATCTGTCTCTCGGTCAGACACAGCGCGTGAGAGATCTCTATCCGGCGCCTCCTGGTCAGGTAGCGGTTGAAGTGAAACTCCTTCTCCAGCTCCAGGGTCTGGTAGCGGGTGTAGGTCTGTCGGCCCCTGCGGCCACTGCTGCCAAACGGGCCTGGTTGGAGGAAGGAAAGAAGGAAGGAAGGAAGGAAGGGAGGGAGGAGGGAAGAGGAAGGAAATAAACAAAACAAAAAACAAAAACAAATAATCAGTTAATAATTAAATGTTTTGTCCCAAGTGGATTTAGAAAGTGTAGGAGAAAGATCTACCTGAGATTGCACTCAAAATCTGAAGTGGTGTATCTGAAAAAATACAATAAAGTAGTAACTTAGTGTTTTACAGCTCTAAATCACAAATACAAATATAATAAGTTAATGTATAAAGCAGGAAAATATGTTAAAACTGTGAAATTTTCTTTTAAAAATAATAATATTCCTAGAATCGTCTCTTCTGACAGATGCGCATTTATCTGAAGTTGGTTTCTAATCGTTTTTTCTTTAAATATATTCTATTATATTTCTTAAATGTACTTATCTCTTCTCTTATAGTGATGATGATGATCTGTGCATATATTTAATTTGTAAAACTCCATTAAATGATGTCATTATCACAGGATGTGGCCTGTAATGTGAATCAGTTGGTGCGTAAAAGTGACTTGATGTTGTATTTTCTTTCTGATGACAAGTGGATATTGTTGTTTCATTTCACATCAGTGATGTTGAGTGAATGTTACACTGCGCAACGTGGAAATTTATATTTAAATCAGTAACATATTAGTTGTTTTTGTTTATTTACTTTTTAATTTAATCGCTTCTTCAAGTGTTTTTTGTTATATTTGCGTTTTTTTTTTTTTAAAAAAAAAAAACAAAAGCTCCAGTTCGTCAGATGCTTCAAGTTGGAGCTCGTGTGATGTAGGCCCAGTCTGTGTGCGCGCGCGTGTGTGTGTGTGTGTGTGTGTGTGTGTGTGTGCGCGCGCGCTGTTGGTCGTGTATGTATGTGATGATGATGATGTAGTAGCCAAAGCCCCTGAAGGCGCGTGGATCCGTGCGCAATCAGCAAAATCACAAACTCTGCTTCGCTGTAATCATCTGATCATTAAGTTGCACTTTACTGTTTCTAAATGTTGCGCTGATTAAATATTTAGTGTCAGCACGCGGAGCTCCGCCGCTGACAGACACGCAGGTAACAGGAGGAAGCTCGCGCTCCAACAAGGAGTGAAACGGTTGTTACTCACCGGCGGAGCAGGCGTTCATCCGCTGCATCCACGGGTAGATGAGCGCCGACGACTTGTCGTCGATGCTGCCGCTCATGCTCACGCTCACGCTCTGCTCCGGACACTCCGCCTTGCTCCGCTGATGCTCCTGAGTGACAAACAGCGGCTGGTCCTCGCGGCTCGAGAAAGCGCACGAGCCCTCCGCGTCCTTGTAGAAAGTCCCGACCGGGTTGTAGTCGCAGGCGGCGGCTCCTCCTGCTGCTGCGGCTGCGGCGGCGCCGGTGCGGCCGTAGATGGCCGCGGCCGCCGCGCCGGTCTGCTGGTAGTAGGACGCCGGGTAAACCTTCTCCTGCATGTTGGCCGCTCCATATGTGGCCGCGTTGGAGTAGTGTCTTAACGGATCGGTGTATCCCGAGGAATATAACGGTATCTGACCCAGGAGAGAGTCCTGTCCTCCCGGCAGAGACACGGGAAAAGTTGAGTTAACAAAATAGGAACTCATTGGGTGGACAACGGGGTGTATATACTCCGGAGGAATATGATTTGTTGTCTTTTATAGTCCAAGTGCTTTTGCCATTACTTTATCGGAGATTTGGTTTTTGCTGAGAGGGGGGGTTGTGAGGTGCCACTGAATACAGAGGGGAAGTGTACCATCTGATCAACCTCTGGCCAATCACCGCCGTCTGTGCTTGCACTATTGCACCCATGGGGGGCTCTTGTTGCGCGCAGGGGTCCCCGGTGAATCGAAACGAAAGAAACGAAGCGCTCGAGTCTGTCGATGTTTTACGCACGTTCACGTACACACACTCAGAGAGAGAGAGAGAGAGAGAGGGAGAGAGAAGGAGAGACGCAGCGCCTCGGGGAGAGAGAGACGCAGAAATTTACAGTGAAACTAAAATAAAATAAAACTCAAAATACAGAAGAACAGAAACACACATGAACCGAGAGAAACGGAAACAACAGAAACATTTGGTTTGATGCAGATTCACAGAGTTCAAGCGCGCGTGCACAACATCCCCCTCCCTCTTTCTCTCTCTCTCTCACACACACACATATATACACGCACACATGCGCGCGCACACACACTAAATGCAGAGAAGATGAAGAGGAAACCGACGTGCCAAACACTTTGCGCATTATCTCCATTTACGCACAAAACAACTGGAGAACATCCTCCTCTTCCTCCTCTCACCTTCACCTCCTCCTCCACTCTGCTGCCACTAAAACAAACCACTTCAACACCATCATCTTATTCTGTCTGCAAGTCCTGATCCAGGTCTTATTGGATCCGGATCAGTTCGTCACTAATCTGATTTTTCTTTTTTTCTTTTCTTTTTTTTTTTTTTTAAAAAAAGGTTAAAGATCCTGATTCCTGACTCAACATCAGCTCAGATCCAAGTCCACGAAGAAGCGCAGAGCACGAGGGAGGACACGCGCTTCCACATACACACACGCACATCATCATCATCATCATCATCACCCTCCTCATCACCATCACCGTCATCATCACCTTCAAGTGGCACTAACTCCACAATTTCATTAAACAGTGTGAGTATAAACGTCTGATAAAGTCTGATTATCATTTATTCATTGATTAACGTCTTTATTTCGTTATAATTAATCATCTGTTAATATCATTACTATTATTAATCCATCCATGATGAGTCAGTTAATATCAGCTGCTTCGTTTTAATAATAAAACACAATATTCTATGAAGTTAAATCCATTTTGGAAAAGTTAATTCTCGCTTTTTACGAATTTCGTGCGTAAAACCGTGAAATTGGATCAACTAATCATCATAATTTATATTTAAATCCATTATAATTCAATTAATACCATTTCTATCTATTATAACATATTTTCCTTTTTTAGAAAAGTGAATAATTGAATAAAAAATAACGAATATTGTTTCTCTTATAGTGATTTTAAATGAAATAAGACATAAAAATGAATATTTGTCTGATTTTAGCTCAAATTAAAATATGATTTGTGCTTAAATCGCCATTAAATAAAGGTTTATTATTATTTTTCATATAAAAGTTAATAATATTAGATCATATTTTAATATTTAGTGGTGAGAGAGCCAGAGGCTGCGGCCTGGTGCAGCCTCCAGACCGCAGCTGTGCGTCAAAAACTGTGCGCAAATATAAACAAAAACACTGATTCAACTGCCGAATCCTGCGGCAAAAAACAAAACCCATTGATTTTTATTTATTTTTTAATGTCACATGATGATGATCTGATATAAAACTGCAGCATCAGACAGAAAAAGAGGGAGAAAGACGCTGCGGATTCGACGGAAATGCGACAAAACGTTAAAAAACGCAGATTATTGACGAAAAAAGAGCAAAATTTAAAGCAAATAAATGTTTTAAAATAATATAAATTGTAAAGAAAGATGAGAAGATGAACCGGCGACAGCAGCATCAACAACAACAGACATCTGAGGCGATTTTCAAAATAAAAGTATGAAATAAAAAATCAAATAAAAGCTTTAAATGTGGGTGGAGGTGATTCTATTTAGATAGAAACGTTCTTCAGAGCAGATGAGGCCTTTTATCAACACAACTGCCATCATCATCATCATCATCCTCATCTGGATCCAGATCAGGCCGCGCGTTTTGGCTCCAACTGCCTCTGCCTACGTTTGTTGTTGCAGCTTCAACGCAAACGGAGCAGCAACTTGTTGTGAATCGCACCGACAACGTCAGAAAATCACCAAGGATGAAGGTTTTGTTTTGAATGAAACTGATGTTTTGTTGCAGAAACGATGAAACAAGCTGCTGCTGCTGAAACACAAAAAAACGGTTTCTTCTTACCTTTGTTGATAATCCATCATCTCCGGTGTCACCGCCGCTGATTCCCTCCACCAGGAAGAAGAAGAAAAAAAACAGCCCCCACTTTGTTAAAGACATTTAGAGAAAATAGTCCCACATCATCCAGGACTGATCTGATCCTTCATCCTTCATTTTTTACGCACAAACACAAGTAGAAACCACATTAACATGGCGTCGCTCAGCTGCTCCATCATCACCACCACCACCATCATCATCATCAGCATCATTTTTTTAGAGAAGAGGAGGAGGTGAAGAACAACAAGAAGAAGGAAATAAAATCACGCGCGTGCCTCTTCTCCTTCCATCTCTTCTCCTTTAGTCAAACACCAACAACAAAACGCACGAAACCAAAAAATAAAATGGTTGTTTCTTGAGTAAAGAACGAAACGAAACGAAACAGCTGCGATAAAAAAAAAAAAAACCTCAAGGGAAATAAGTTCCCATTCCTGCTGCTCACATGACCATCAACGACCAATCCTGGCGCCGCGCGAGTCGTAAACTTCCACAGCAAAGTTGTAAATTTTCATAAACAGCAGCCGTTTTTTTGTGTTTAAGACGTTTCTTTCTTCATCGCCATCTTTATTTTCTCACGAGGCCTCGACGCGTTTGGACGCGACTGTGTCTTTAGTTTTATACATTAAAATAAAATAAAAAAAGATGATGTGAATATTTTTTATTTTGTTTTATCACAGGATTTTGTTTGTGACACTTCGTCTGGATCTGGATCTGAAAAATAAGGTCTGTACAGCTTTTATATTATTCTCTAATAATCCACATTTAAATTATTTAGATTACTGCGGCTTCAGTCTTCTTCTTCTTCTTCTTCTTCTTCTTCTCTTTACATTCTCGAAAAAGATCTAGCTTCATTTTTTTTTTGGATTCAGGCAAAAATAAATTCTGCATTAAACGAGATTACAGGATCAGTCAGAGTCACTGGACGTTTTGTTCCTCAGGGAGAATTTAAGGTCAAGAAAAAAAACTTTTCTATCAAAACGTTCATCAGGATGAAATTAAAGTTTAAACACAGCTGGAAGCCGTTTAGACTCAAATTAAACCTTTTTTTTTAAACAAATCTTATTTCCGTTTTTAAATCGATTCTTTATCTTATTTGACTTTTGAACAAAAGAGGATTTCCGACTTTTACAGACGCAATAAAACCATAAATTCCTGAAACGCATCGTTTCACTTTGAGCTTTGATTCTTTTTTCTTTTCGTCGTTTCCTCAAAAATGTAGATTTTTTTTTTAGATTTAAAAATAAAATAAAACCAACGTTTTAAACCAACGTTTTTAAATGTTTTAATTAATTAATAATCGATAATAAAAGTGAACAGAAGAATAAAGTTGTGTTGATTTTTCTCTCTAGGCCTGATTCTTTTTTTCATTTTACTTTTCACTTTTAATTATTAAAAAAAGAAAATAAAGAAAATAGTGAAGCTCCTGAGGCCTCTGGTGTTTAATCAATTATATCTAATAAAATCATTTTCAATTAATTTGAGTTTTATTCACTTTAGTCTCGTGATTAAATTAAAAACATCAATTTGTTTTGTTTTTTCAGCTTTTGATTTAATTTAAATTTATTTACAGGAACAATAATATTTGAATTATCAATTTAAAGTGGAGAAATAAATAAATATTTATAAATTAAATGTTTTATCACAAAACATGATGATGTTTCTGTTTTTTCTTTGTGATCAGAAAAAAGAAAACGAAGCAGCTGCTGTGAAACTTTATGACTTTAACTGGAAATAAAAGAAAAAAGACTCAACATGAAACAGTAAAAACAGCTTCTGCATTAAAAATAATAAACATAGAAAATAAAATATATAAATATAAAGTCACGAGTGATGAGTTGGAGATAATAAAACAGTAAAATGGTTTTCTGCAGGTAAAAAAACATGTATTTTATTGAGCGTCAGTGCAAATAAAGTTATTTTCAGTTCTTGACGAGACAAAACAAATTCCCTTGAGGTAAAAAACATCAGACCTTTAGTTTTTAAATGATAAATTCAACTTGTTGTTAATTAGAATCAGAATCTAATCGTCAATAATCAACATAAAGTGAGTTTTTTTCAGAGGAAATGTTCAGTTGGAGGCCTGTGCTTTTATTTTGGCACCGTAGGTGGAAGAATGTGACATAATTCACCCTCAGGTTAACGTGTCACGTGTGTGTGAACACACACACACACACACACGTTTCCAGAGCCGTGACGTTGTAAAACTGCAGGAGTCCAGATACTGAATCTGTTGATGTGAGACGAGTTTGTGTCAGATCGTCGGTCGTCTCCAGCAGGACGTTCCGGTCGCTCCGGTCGCCTCGTCACTGCCCCTTGGCATGCTGGGACGCCCTGCCGGGGGTGGTTCTGACCGTGTGAGAGAAGCCCGGCCTGGCGACGAGCGGCGTCCGGCTGGTGATGACGAGGAGGCTCTGCAGGGCGGCGGGGTCGTGGTCGCGTCGAGACGTGTAGGAGCAGCGTTTGATGACGGGGACGTTGGGACGAAGGCGGACGTCGGCGTGGAGACTCGTCCGACTCACGGCCAGAGAACCGCTCGCTGCTGACGAGAAGAAACAAATAAAATTAAATCACGACGACGTGTTTGTTGATTAATAAGCTGCTCACGTCTCTTCACAATAATAATCATTATTATAATGAAACACATTTATATCTGAATGAAAAACGTTAAAATTATTAAAGTTTAATTATGTCGACGTCTGAGTTTATTTTATAAAAATAATAAAACATAAAGACTCAGATGTTTTCAGGTGAATTAAACCCTCAGACGTCGTGTTTATGTTGTTGTTGTTTGTTGTTGTTGTTTGTTGTTGTTGTTTGTGGTCGTTTACCCGTCCACTGAGTCCTCTGAGTCCTCTGAGCGCTGACGCTCCTGCGTGTGACTCCAGCTCTGTGTTGGTTCAGATTCAGGTTCAGGTTCTGGTTCTGGTTCTGGTTCAGGTGTTGATGCTGACTCTCGGTCTGGTTCAGGTTCCTCTGTTCGATCGTGGGTCGGAGCAGACGCAGCTGAGCGACGTTAGTGACGTTAGCGGCGGCGGCGGCATTGGGCTGGACGAGCTGCGGAGAGTAAAGGAGTCACCACCGGGTCACGACTGTTATTCAGTTATCGGCGCCGTTCACGACCGGAGACGGTGGCGACGCGGAGTTAAAACTGAGATTTATGACGTCGAGCTGTTTCCTGCAGCTGCTGAACATCTGGAGCAGATTTACATTTACACTGGAACGTTTTATAAATCACTTCAACATCTACACAGATTGTGTGTTTTTTTATCCTGTTTGACATCACAGTTTTATTTATTTATTTTAAATATATTTTACACTTAATCCTGTTTAAAACTAAAATAATATGAGAAGTCAATTATTTTAATTAATCGAATAAAATAATAAAGAACAAAATCTCATATTTTTGACTAAAAAAAAATTAATTTCTTTTTTGTTTCGGATCAAACAAAACAAAATTAATTGAAGATTATTTTCAATAGATAAAATAATCATCTGCTTAATCAATAATCAAGCTGTTAGAAATATAGAAAATATATTTCATATTATTAAAATTAAATAAAACAGATATTTATATTGAGTATTTGTTTATTTATATATTTTATTTTATTTTATAAGATAATTAAAGTCACTATAACAGGATGTTGAATCTGAATTAATAATTTCTTTAAATGTGTGAAGTGTTTTTATTTCCTTGTTTATTGAATTAATCCCAGATTATGTGATAAAATGTGATGATTATCTCTGATGGTTTTAGTGTCACTGATCATTTTACCTGTCGTGACGTCTGATGTTGCTGCTGCTTCGTCCTCAGAGGAAACTGAAATAATGAAATAAAAACCAAAGAGACGAACAAGGAGAGAAACTAAATTATTATTCTTATATTTTATAATGAGACTGAATGAGAAGCAGTGAAACTCTACAGGTTGTTGAAGCTGAAACTCATTCGTTACCTTCGTGGGTTGTTGTTTCTGTCGTCCGCCGCCGTCTCGAACGTCTTGAACGTCTCGGACGTCTCGGACGTCTCGTGTGACGCCGGCGCCGTCCGACCATCCCTGCAGCAGCTGCTGAATCTGCTCCACCACCCCCAACTCCTGCAGCAGCTTCTTCCTCTGGAGCAGAGCACTGACTCGCTGCTGCTCCTCCACGTCTGTCTCCTCCTCCACCACCATCATCACCTCTTCCTCCTTCTCTTCTTCCTCCTTCTCCTCCAGCTGCTGTTCCTCCTCCTCCTCCTCCTCCTCTTCTTCCTCCTGTTTCTCCTCCGTCACACTCGTCTGGAGAAGCTGCAGAGAAACATTGATGTGTTTTTCAAACCTCTACTGTTATTATCAACGTTGATTATGTTGTTTGTTTTACTCGTCTTGATGATAAAACGTAAACTAATCAGCGTTTTTTCTTCTTCTCCTCTCTAATTGAAGCAGTAACCAGCGGTGTGAGTGTGTGAGGTCAGTCAGACTATGAACCGTCCATCAGGAGGCAGCAGCTCCACTCTCTCTCCCTCTTGTGGCCTCGTGTTGTCACTGCGTCTGTGATGTGAGGGTTTTTCTCACCGTCTGGGCGTCGGTGAGGACGAGCTGCGACGACGCCGGCCGCCGCGGTTTGACTCTCTCCCCCGCCGTCTCCCCCTGCAGGTCTCTCCTCCGACCCCCCCTCTGGTCTCTGTCCTTCTGCTCCTGTTTCAGACGAAGCTCCTGAAGCTGCTGCCTGAAGGAAAAAAAACACAAAAAACAGAAACGTAGAAACATTTTATATCATTTATTCATTTAATTTATTCCTTTTAAGTCTCTTTATTTAACGTTGGACATTAGATTTAACTTATTTACAGTATAAATTTATACAGTTTCCTTCTGTTACAGCTGTTGACAAATACATTAATAAAACTTTATATGTCTTTTATTAGACAGAACAGACTCACTGATGTTGGTTTATACATTTATATATTACAGGATTAGTTTTTATACTTTATACTAATAAAATGAAACCAAATGATTAAAATAAGGAAATATTGTTTTATATATTTGATAGTTTTATTTTGTAAAAGCTGATCACATTCACGTTTATATGAAAATCTTGTGACTACAAAGTAACATGAAATAAAACTGATATATTAATATAAATAAAGAGTTTTAATTCAATGAATCAAACTTAAGTAAAATCTGTCAAACCTGCTGTTTCATCTTTATAAATGTATTGATATTTTATCAGCCTCATTGATCTGTGAGTTGTGATGGCGTCTGATGTTTATACTTTACGTTGTCTTGAGCTGCAGGTACCTGGCACACTCCTCTCTGGCCTTGGACGCCGCCGTCTCCTGGAAGAGCGAGCTGCTGTGTTTGAAGTATTTGTCGTATTTGTCTCCTCCCTCTCGGGGGTAGATCCTCTTGAAGCCTCCCAGGTGTTTGGCCTCGTACTTCTCCATCTGCTCCACGGTGGCGGCCTGGCACTGACGCAGCTCCTCCGACCTGGAGGGAAAACAGAAACGGAGACAGTCACCTGGATGTTTGATGTGTGACCTTCACACCAGACGTGTAGGAGTGATCGTACCGTACCTGGCCTCTCTGGAGCGGTTCTGCTGCAGTCTGTCCTTCACCCTTCGTCGCTCTTCTTTCGTGATCTTGCGACGGTCGCAGGCGCCCAGGTTGATGAGAACCAACGTGTCGTACAACAACGCGTCCTTCACCTCTCGGTCCAGCTGTGAGTCGGTGGTAAAACTGGGCGAGTGGTTCACCTGGAGACACGTAAACACATCAGATACGTCTGATGAAACATCTGCCGTGATATGAAACACGTCCACCTCTTGAACCACGTCTCAGACTCTCACTGTTGATGTGTAAGTGTGAAGGTGTCGTGGCCGTTCACCTCCAGCACCCAGGGTCTGAGGCGGTGGTCCAGCAGGACGTCGAAGCCCAGGATCTCGAAGCAGGCGCTGCCCGTGGTGTGGTTGGGGAAACACGTGTGGTAGTTGTGTTTGAGGATGGGATGAGCCGAGATCAGGGTCTTGATGATCACGTCCTCGATGTCGTTCCACAGCTTCTCCGTGTTGCAGCTGATGGACTCGAGGTGTTTGTTCAGAGTCGACAGTTTCCTGCAGGGAGAAGAGGTGAAACGATCTGATGTTATTGATGCAAAGAGAAAACATCCATGTCAACATATTTAAAACAATGCTGGTAGTTGTCGCCAGGCAGGTCACGGCAAGTAGCCAAGTCTCCTCTTAGGAATAAAAGACGAGTCAACAGACATCGTGACTTTGTGATGTTGACAAATATCGTATCGTCGTACCTGTAGCGTGAAGTCACATGAAACGAACAGACAGATGATTATTTTTACCGTTTGCTGCCTGTGTCTTCGTCACGGACGAAGTTCTCACTGTGTTTGTTGATGGAGTAGTTGGTGAGATGCATGCACACGTCTTCCTGAAGTTATTGACGAGTTCATCATCACAGAAAAGACAGAAAGATGTTTATCAGAATGTTTTATGATACAGAAAAAGAATTTGGACATTTGGTTTCTGTTTCGAGAAGTTGTTTCTGTCTTTAACTGAACCAAGCTGCAGCTGTAGTTGTAATAAAGTTTTTATCTGTCTACTTTATGTTTTTATTGTATCAATGTGGGTTAAACTCATTATTATTATTTATATTTCATCACTTTCTTTCTGTGAAGTTGATGATTTATAAACTACAAACTGTCTGTGACCCTCAGTCCTGATCTAGTTGTTTACTGTGAAACTACAACTTTGAAAAATAATTCACATAAAAGTTCAATCTTTTCCTAAAAAAACAGGACGCTGAGTTGTTGGTAACGTTGTTGTGATTCTGTTTAAGTCTGATTGAAGTCACTCGTTCAAACTCACTTTTATAGAAAATGTTCCAACTATTTTCTACCATTGGATCAGATGTGTCAGTTAGTGGGAGACCTACATATGTCTGTCATCACAACACACATGAACACACTCCACTTCATGTTTTATCACTGAAGACAAACACTGTTTCATGTCTGTTGTTTCTTTAAATGTCAAACTTCTTCCTTTGTTCATTTTGTTCTTAGTAAAAACCACAGGAAGATGCTTTAGTGTCGACACTCGTGACATAAACTTTATATAGATGAAGATTTTGTTTTTAATTCTTCAGTTTTACTGTTACAATTCACCCAATGAATAATGTCGACAAATGAGGAAACTTTGCGTCAAAATTTAAAAAAAAAACATCCTGAAGGTTCTAGAAGTTGCGACAGAAACTGTTACAATCATCAATCAAGTCTCTCTAATAATGGAAAAATAATAATAATAAAAAATGTATGTTCTCACCACGTTGCCGTGCGTCGGTTCGTTGTACTGCGTCGTGCAGAAGCGAGCGAGTCCTTCTTTAAACATGAAGATGCTGAACGGGTCACATGACGTCACCAGGACGTAGATACGCAGGTCGAACTTGTAGCCGTCGATTATAAACGGCTGTGGAGACAAATCAAAGAAGTTTAATCATCCAACTGTGTGTTTTTTTCTTGCAGGTGCTGATATGAAGAGTGAGTCTCACCCTGGAGATGTAAACCTGACAGATCATGTGTTCTCCGGCGGGAACGTCTTTACTCGACTTGGTAATGAAGATGCCTTTCCCTTGGCAGCCCGTGTCTGGTTTGCAGATGTACGTTTTGTTTTTTTTGGCTCGGGTGTAAGCTTGGAAGTCGCTGTAGCTGCAAAGAACAACCAGGATAAAGAGTTTAGAGCAAAGAGAGAGAAAGAGACGACAAGAAGAAACAAAACAGACGTTTATGCGTTTAGACTGACTCTGCGGGGAGGCACCACGTCCGGGGGAAGATGTTGTAATCTTTGGGGAAAAGCTTTAACATCCGGTTCATGTTTCTCGCCAGTAAATCTTTGCGGCAGATTTCACTCATCCCTGGGAAATGGTTGATTTTCTGCAAACAGACGAAAAAGTGAAGAAGAGTTTAAGTGTGAAACATTACAGGCTGAAATACCCTGAGATTAACTTTCTGAATTAACTCAATTACTTAATTAGATTTCAGATTTATTGCTTGGAAATTTTAACAAGCTGCAAAAAAAAAAAAAAAAAAAAACCGACAGAAATACGTCTTCTTCTACTTTCACGTGTAAACAAATTGAGGCTAATTAATATAAAAAACGGGACCAGTCGTCCGTGATCCGTCTGCACACGTACAAATTAAATTACCGGACAATTACTTCACGGTTTAATTGGCCTCTGATGATGATGACGGTGGTGGTGATTCAGTTCAAACTACCTGGTAACGCTTCATGTCCTTAACGCGGTCCAGAGACACGGAGCAGTCCGTCCAGAACAGCGTCCAGTCGTCGCCGTCCGCCGCCTCTCGGAGGCCGTAACGACGAGCGGCTCGACGCACTGAGACCAATCAAACACGAGACGTTCGTCAGACGTTACTGGGATTCATCATAGATCAGTAGTTAATGGCCAAAAGTATGAGGACACCTGAACCTGCTGCAGGTTTCATTAGGATCTGTATTTTGTTTTTCCTGTTTTATTTTGAAACATTTTCTTGTCTTGTATCTTACTTCTTCTGTTTTCCCTCCTGTGTGATTAACTGAACCACCCTTAAAGAGGAACTCCATCACATGTGACCCTATATCCTACTGTTAGAGTCTTTGAGTTAGTCAGGTAAGTCAGTTAAGTCAGTTGTTAATAAATGAAACGAATCGTTGCTACGTTAGAGGAGATGTGGTGGTAGCAGTGAGCCTGGACAGACAGATAATAAACTAAGTGACCCAGGCAGATTTCTGCTTAACGTCAAAGTAAACAGTGTTTCTGTGTCACTAAAGAGGCTGAACATCTCTTTCTAAGCCCCGTGCACCAACAGCCAGGAGCCTCACCAACATAACACTACGTCTGTTTAACTCAGTAGTGGTAAAGAAACAAATAGTCAATTGTCGAACTGGCAGTGAATGTGTTACAACATGGAAACATCTAATCTTTGTCTCTATAAGACTGCAGCTGGCTCATATATTCAGTATTTACTCTGTAGATATCTGTTCATCCATCCAGCTCCTCCACAATCGACTCTTTCAGACTTTAACAAAGAAGTCAGAAACCAACAGAGGTGTGTGAGCCTGATTAAACTCCTGTTTTCTACCATTTCTTTACCACTACTGAGTTAAACAGACGTAGTGTTATGTGGGTGAGGCTCCTGACTGTTGGTGCACGGGGCTTAGAAAGAGATGTTCAGCCTCTTTAGTGACACAGAAACACTCTAGAAATCTGCCCGTGTCACTTAATTTATTATCTGTCTGTCCAGGCTCATCGCTACCACCACATCTCCTCTAACGTAGCAACGATTTGTTTCATTTAACAACTGACTTTAAGTCAGAAACTCGAACAGTAGAAAGAAGAAATTCCTCTTTAACGTGCTGCAACTGTGTCTCGTCTCATCTAATGTTGTGTATTTCTAGCTTTGTTTATTGTCTTTGTCATTTCGTGTTTGTTCCCCCGTCAACTCATAGTCTTAGTTTCTATTTGGGCTTAGTTTTTATTCATAATCTCCCAAAAAGTCTCAAAGAAGCAAAATCAAAATTACAAACATCCTGTACTTTAATTTCTCTTCTTTTCTTCCTCTTATGAAAGAAGAACTTTATAACTTTAGTTTTGAAATAAAAGATGAAAAGCAGTAACATTTGTCCACATATCACACATTTGTTTTAAACTAATTCTACGTGAGTGAAGATGCTTCAGATTGCTTCTATATAAACACTCATAATTTCGTCATTTTGTGTCTCAAACGTACCACTTTCATATTTGCAGTTGGTGAGGTTGATCCACAGTCATCTGGAAGAGAGAAGAGAGAGACAGACAGAGAGAGAAGGACAGACATCTGCTTTGCTGCAAAGTCCTACTGACGCCTCATTACACTCATCTCTGATGAGGACAAATGAGAAAACAGGAACTTTAACAGCCTCCGGGACAAGATGTGAACTCATCGCTGTCAGTGTTAATTTACCTGAAATGGCAAATAACTGTGTGAGAGCGAGTGGAGGAGATCCAGCAGTAAAGTACCTCTTCTTGTTTTTCCTCTTCTTCTTGGTGATGAGCGGCAGCTGCAGCGTGCCGGTGCAGGCTTCAGTTTGGCTCTCGCCGCCGCCGTCGCCAACTTCGCCGTGCTGCTCGTATTTATGTGCATCGTGGCTCCTGTCTGGGCTGTCGACGGGCAGACCCATCCTGACGGAGACAGGGAACAAAGGCTGATGAACAAACATGCGAAGCTTAGATCGTTTTCCAAAACACCCGCTCCCTCATTTACCCTCCTCTTTTTTGTTAATGTGACGAGCCGTGAGGCCTCAATGAAACTCAATCAAACAGAACAAAGTACATGCTGTAAGTGTGGTGGTGGCGGCGGTGGAGGAGTCATGTTTCCGTTTCCATTTCTCTCATCAGGTGAGTGCTCTGGCTGTCATCGCGCTGTCACACACTCACATTCAAGAGTTATTGTGGCAGGACGGATACAAATGGAGGATGATACGACAACAATGGCGACGGGGAATTAATCCGCACGTCGACCTGGACGGAAATAACGACACGTTTCCTTTACATTTTAAATAAAGATTTTCCTGCTCTGCTCATAGTTTCTATATTTTACATAACTTTTTTTTGTTCTAAATTATAATATTTTATTATTCTCACATGATATTTACATCTATTAATTGAGTGTTTGAGTATTTGTTTTGTATCTTCTTGTCGTTGAATAAATAGAACTATTTATTGTGATTATTCTCTATGAAACTGAATTATATGAAGCCTTTATATTAGTTTTTTCTATATTATACAGTTTGTCTAAAGGTATTAGGTCGATGTTGCCTTTTATTAGCAGATGAATCAATTTGTCACAACTGTTTTTGATAATAAATTAATAATTTAAGTATTTTAAAGCAAAGTATCAAACATTTAAGGGTTAAAATGTGCAGATCTGTTTTTTTCTGATTTTTAAATAAATAATTTGTGTTTCTAGTTTGAGCAGCTCATATTTTATGTTGGTGAACATGTGAAAAATGTATTTAATTAGCAGCTTTTCTGAAAGTCTTGAAAGTCATAAACTCACAGTGTTGATGCTTCCATGTTTGGAGCAAACGTTAAACACGTCTGTGGATGTTTTAAGACAAAATCTTTTGAGTTTTGACCTGATGGTGGCGCTAGATGAAGTGTTATTTTACAGCTGGAACCAGAGATGTGAACCTCGGCGTTCATCATAAACGTTAGTACGTGTCATTAGAGGTTAGATGTTTCATCTGGTCGTCCCTCCGTAAACCTTAGTTTAATTCAGCGTATTTGTTCCTGATGTTTAAACATCCGTCTCGGCCGCTCTCCTCCGCCTCCTATCTGGTGTCTTACCGGGTGAAGGTGAGGTCAAGTTAATTTGTGGTAATGATGATGACAGAATAGGAGGCCGGTGCATTAAAGGAGGGACATCCCAGCGACACGGTGGGAGGTCACGGTGCTCGGTGACTGTATTCTGATCCAGTGATCTGGATAATCCTGACCCTGAACTGTGAGCTTTACATTGGGGCCGAGACGCCTCGCTGACCTCAGGGCGGATACAGTTTCAGGATTCCTCCAAGGTTGTCCCCCGGCGTGCGACAACAGCAGGTTCGTGAGTGACACCTTTGTGTGATCTGTCTTCGGCCGACAATGACTTCAACCAACGAGAACGACTTTGTTAATTGTTGAATGTCACTACAGAGCATTTAGCGTCCAGGCTGCGTTTCGACACGTCACGGTAACAATCAACCTGCTATTGTTTCATTTACTGTTGCGTTGGAAAAACAACTAGCTCTTAAACTCTTGTAATGAGATTTAGATGTAGTCTTTAATGTTGTGTTTTTGTTGCTTTCGTCATTTTAGACGTGTTCATTCAACGTCTCAGATTTTATTACAGCACTGAAACAGTTTCACAGAGTTTTCACGTACAGATGCACAAGAATCATGTGAACCAGCTCCTCTTCTCATGCAGGTTTTAATAGTCAACATGTGGAGGCTGCAGTTTGTCAAACTGTTGAATTCAAAATATTAGAAACGACTACAACTTTAAATCAATACGTCTCAAACAAGACTACACTTAATAAAAGCCTGAGACGTGTTTCTGATATTTTAAAATCAACACTGTGACAAACTGCAGCCTCAACATGTTGATTATTAATAAAAACCTGCATGAAAAGAGGATTTTATTAAATAGTTTAAGCTAAAAGGGAACTTTTTTTTAAAAAAAAGGAACGATTGCAAATTAAATACAGCTCGGTTGTTATTGTCAGACACAAGTTTGAAAACTGGTCAAGGACATTTTGCATCATTCTCATGCATCTATGTGAAAACGTTTAGCTAATTCTTTTCATACAGGTGCACTTTGTCAAAGTGTTGAATTAAAAAAAAATATTAGGAAAACGTCTCAGGTTGAACTTCAACCACCAGAACGACCAGGACGTCCCATCAAAACGTCTAAAACAACAAAAACACAACGTAAACCTTCAAGAAGCTGAAGACTGTCCCTAATAAAATGATCAACAAGTCTGTCGAACATCATGTGAGACTCACCTGCATTGTTGAGCCTGTGTTTGAGAAGATAAAGACGATAGAAGATGTTTCCCTCGATGCTGACGCTGCCTCTTCACCTCGTCGGTGCAGGAATCTCCGTCTTAAGAACTTTTTAAGACGGCGTCACGCTCCTCGAGAGACAAACCTGAGAGCCGCATCTCAACTTCATGCACTGTCTGCCTCTGGACTCTGTGAAAACACACACACACACAGAGTAGATTAGTATCATCACAAGTATGGCTCTGCTCTGCTCAGATTGACTTACACACTCAAGCAACAGGCCCAGTGGTGGATCTGGTGACCAATTAGACGCTGAGGGGACAAAACACCCGATCCCTTCTGACATGATGGGTAGAAAATGAGCAGGAGGCCTCAGCAGGGAGCGAGAGAGACAGAGAGACAGAGAGAGAGAGAGAGAGAGGAGGATAATCCCTGATATTTGTTAACTGAAACAAGAGAGGAGCTTTTCAACACCTTTGAGTTGTTAAATTTAAATCTGTGCTGAAAAGTGTCGTCTTAGCCAAGATGAAAATTGAGTGAAGACATTAAAAATAGACAACGAGAGCTGAGAGGAAAATGTTGGTCAAACAGCTGGCGGATAAAAGACGAGAGAGGAGACGGACACGACGCTGTGGATTATGTTTCCAAGACGCTGTCGTCGCCGCCAACGAGCATCAATCAGACAAAACAGAGCCAGATGATAATGAAGAGCATGAAGTGACCAACGGCTGAGCGCCGTGATTAATCAATCAATCAACATTAATTAGCCATTAGTCGACATCTCAGACTCTTCCATTTAATACTTATCTACCTTTTGTCTTTATCATGGAGCGTTAATGACGAGCAGCTCGGCACTGATGTCAGTGTCTGGACTGACCAGTCACGAGCTCTCATACGATTACACTGGAAGGAAATTATAACCTAGTGTGACAGAGGTCAATACAAACATGTTAAGAGAAATAGTTTGCATGGAAATAAAAGAGCATCTGAGGTTAAATTAAATAAGAAAGGAAACAGTGAGAGACATATACGTTGGCTTTATAAACGTCGTACAATGGATGTAGTTTCTAAAAAATGATTTTAATGTAACATTTTCCTGCCTGAGAAACACAATAAACAAAATAACACCATCAAATTGGTGTTAACACTGTAACACTAAGGCTGTTTGACATTATCATCTCAACTGTACAAGACAATAGATAAATAACATATTAAATATATATAAATAAACAGGTTTGTGACCTTTTTAAACCCTTTTTAGGTCATATTATATAGTATAACTACTTAAATAAAGTATTTACTACTCATTAAACACCATAATATGATAAATATAATAATTTTATGTCTAATTAATTATTAATTTGGTGCTTTTTGATGAATCAATTATGTTAATTTAGTCTAAAAAAAAACCCTAAAACAACGAACACAATAGTTTTTTATATTTGAAAAAGACAAAAGATAATTTAATTATGACACTTATCAATATACTGATCGATTAGAGTATTATTTCAGCCCCAGAAGGAAATAATTAAACAGTAGTAGTAGGATATAAATCTTAAATTAATTCCTATTAATGAAAATAAGTTTATACTTGTTAATTTAATAAAGTGGTATAATATTAATGTTAGCAACTAATAAAAAATGAGAAATAAAACACGATAAAACTTAAACTTGACGTAATTTCTAGTTGTAATTTATATCAATTAATCAAATCAGGTTCATTCAGTTTGTTTTCGTGACTTATTTATGACGTTTTATGTTCAAAAAATTTAAGCTAACACGAAGCTAACAGTTAGCAGCTAGCTAAGTGTTAGCATATGTAGCTATAGGTCCCGTGTTGTTACTATGGTAACAGGATGCCGAGAGTTAGCCGTAGCCGCTATAGCTTTGACTTTATGACTTTCAACTTTGTAAAACGAACGAACAAACAAACAAACGGTTAAACGACGTTGACAACCGAGAGTTTACCGGTGACGTAACGAAGCAACAAGTGTGTCCCGGTGAGTAAAACTTACCGAGCGCGCGGCCTTCCGTTAAGTTCCGTGACCGCTGCTGTGGCGGTTGTTTAAGAAGCCGCTGTAACGAATGTAAACATGAATGAAGTCACACACACACACACGCACACACACAGGGTCCAACACGAGGCGCAGCTTACAGCCAATCACAAGCCAGAGAGGGGTAACAGCTCTCGTTTCTGATTGGTTGTTGACTCATCGATGAGAAAAGATTCACCTGTAGGATGATTCAGGCGCATCCTGCATTTTGGACGATTTGAAGTCATTTTATCTCTTTATAAACTTATGAATATTTAAAAAAATAAAGCGTATTACAACTAAATATATTTGTAAAATATAATAAATACTACGATGCTGTAATAATACATGTCCTTCAGATACAGGTACAGAGTGTTAAATGATAAAAAGTAGTTTAATATTTACACAACAGGATCAAGAAGAGTTTGTCTCCCTCTGGTGTTTCTGAAAGTTAATGAACGAGGAAATATTTCCCACAATGCACAATGCAACATAGAGATGCGTTCAAAAACCCTCGGAAACAAGAAGAATTAGTCAACAATGCTGAGAAATCAGCTGTGATTTTTAATTTAACGTCCTAAAATGTAATTTTTGTATTTTATTTAACCTATATATACATTATAAAAGTGAAAAATGTTAATGTTTAGATTAATAACTCGTCTATATTGGCTGTAAACTAAAAACATATACTATTTATTTCTGTATAATATATTTTTACTTATATTTATTTGTTATTAGTGTTGTTATGATTGTTAATAATAATAATAATAATACTAATAATAATACATGGCTTTGTTGGAACTAAATAATAATTAAATAAATGAATAAATAACTTAATTGTAAAATGTCAAAACGTGTGATGATAAAAATCCACTGACACAATTAAATAAATATATAAATTAGAATAAATAATGTAAAATAAAGCAGAAAGATCTATTTAAAAGAAGTATACATCAATGTAGAAAATAAACAAATAGTTGATTTAGTTCGATAAAAAAAATATTTTAAAATTTAAAATATCCAGTGTTTATCACTGTAATAATTATGCTGCGTCATTAAAAATATAATGTTATAGGAAAGTTGAACTTTGTTCTGTTTTACTGTCGTGTCGCATTTACGATCCTTGAATGTTAAATATCCGAGCAGCACCTGAAGGCAGCACCACAACAGGTTTGTTCAGTCGCTGGAGGATCAGCAGCGAGCTGCGACCACTGACAACAAACATGTAAGTTTAACATCTTTTAGTCTCTTTTATCATTTTGTCACCTCGTTACATTTATTTAGATACAATTAAAAGCCACAAAACGTTAATTTATATCAAAGTAAACATTATGTAACAACGCGGGTGGGGTCTTTATCACAGATTACTTTCGGTTTGTGTGTTTTTATGTTTTTCTTTCGATTAAATCTGTTTTAAGTTTATTTTACTGGTGGATTAAATGTTATAGGGTGAAATTTTAAGGTGGAATCGGTTTTTTAGGTGTTTAAAGTGATAAGTTTTGGTTTATTTTGAGTTTGGAAGCAAGTGAAAGTAAGTGAAAATTGCAAGTGCGCAAGGACCTCAGGTAGAGGAAATGTGTGTGTGTGTGTGTGTGTGTGTGTGTGTGTGTGTGTGTGTGTCATAAGTCATAAGTCATAACTGCAGCAGCTGCTGCCTTCATTCACACATTCACACACTAATGTTTCATCATAAGTGTGTGTGTGTGTGTGTGTGTGTGTGTTTATCAGCATGGAGAGCCCCCCGGCTGCAGATGCTCCAGCTCCCACCTTCTCCCAGGTGGTGTTCACCAACATCCCTCGCTCCTATCCTCCCTCCACCCCCATCACCTGCTGCTACAACCTCACTGCCCCGTTCCAGCCTCATCCTAGAGACTGGGTCGGCATCTTTAAGGTGAGAGGAAACGTGATTTTATCAGTTTTACATCAGGTCTGATCGTCTGAACGCTCTGTGGTGGATTAACTGAGTTTGGTTTCAGGTTGGTTGGAGCACAGCGAAGGATTACCACACCTTTGTTTGGGTGGAACCGTGTCATGATGTGGTGAAACAAGAGGGAATGACTCGACAAGCTGTGTTCAAGGGTAAAAAGAGGTTTCACTTTTATTTCAGGCTCGTGTTTGTGATGTTAAGTCAAGAATATCTGATCAACTTGACGTGAAAACACATTTCTGTCTTTAAACATGAAGCGTTTCAGTATAAAACCGCCTGACAAGTGTGTTTGTGAAAAACAACAGCTGAACAAAATCAGGATTTCTCAACATATGTTGCTTTAATTTTGACGTTATCTCTAAATTTCAGAGCTTATTCTAATGCCAGATGTTTCCAAACATCATGTCTTTGTTTATTTTAGATAAATGTTTAAACAGAGAGATGAGATCATTTATTTAAACAAAGGTCAACAGTGATTTATCACTAAACTCTGCTGGGAATGATATGAAAAGATACAAGAAGGTAATTAAGAGTAAAGCTCAATAAAACTAAACATGTTTCAGATCAATTAAAGCAGATTTTAGTGTCGTACTGAAATTAAAGGTGAAGTGTCTGGATTTTATCAAACAAACAAACAAACAAACAAACAAGGACACAAACAGGTAGTTTTGTCTGCAAATATTTAAAATGAACAATGACTCAACAAGAGACAAGATGGCATCGATAAATAACTATTAATAAATGTGAACTACCTGAAAAACTGGAAACACCAGTCAGTGACGTCTGCAGTCTCATGTATGTTTTAGAATAAAAAAATACAAACACGTTTTGATTCAAAAGACATGAAACTAAACGTCCTTAATTCCCTTAAGAAGATAAAATGATGCTTTAATTGTCTCACATGAGACATTTTTTTATGTTTTAGCTTCAATAAATGTGAAAAATTTTTAAAAAATCTACTTTGAACATTCAAATTTATGAAAAAAAAGTGATTGCAACAGTTTATCAAACATAAATGTAAATAAATCTGTTGTTTCAGCTATTTCTTTGTTTTTATTTCGTTGGGATCATAAAAATATCATAAAAATCAAAGTTCCTCCGTCTGTCTCCGTCCGTCAGAGTATTATCTACCGAAGGACGAGGTGGAGTTTTACCAGTTCTGCTACGTTGACAACAGCGGGCAGGTCCGAGGAGCCAGTACACCGTTCAGCTTCAAAACAGAGGAGCAGAGCATGGAGAGCAGCGGAGACGACGACCTGCTGGTCATCACCACACAGGTACCGAGAAATTAAAGAAAAAAACCTGAAACGTTTTATACTTTTATCATTAAAGATTCATCTTGACGCCTCTCAGAGGAAAAAGAAAAACTGAATCCATGTTTGTTTGTTTGTTTGTTTGTTTTGTTTTTGACTTGTTTCAGGAACAAGTGGAACAAAGTGTTCGTGAAAAAGCCGAGTTGCAGAAACAACTTGATCTGATAAAAGCTGAAAACGAAACTTTAAAGAGCTCGTTACAGAAGGAGCAGCAAGACTCTGCCACCTTAAAGGTCCGTGTGTCATGATTATACTACGTGAGTATGTGTGTGTGAGATATAGTTTGCACATTGTGTAACAGAGATGAACTTTGATATTTGTGCAGGGGCAGAATGAAGAGAGTGAGAAGCAGAGGAATCATCTGGTCAAAGAACTGGATCAAATCAAGGAGGAAAATGGGAAATTAAAAACCACGGTGCAGCAGCAGCGTCAAGAGATGGACGGATTAAAGGTTTGTTTTTGTTTTTTTTTTCTTTTTTTTACCTCATGTGTTTAATCTTAAAACTTTATCAGTCGGTGTAAAAACTAAACAACAAACCGTGTCACTGTCAGGAGGAGATGTTGGTCCAGAAAGTGAAACAGTTGGAGATTGAACAGCAGCAGAACATGAGCTCCAACACAGCGTCGAGTCTGAAGGAGGTAAAGATCATTTTATCTCTTTAATGACAAACTCAGACAGTTTAGCAAGTTAACGTCATGTTTGTTTGTTTGTTTGTTTGTTTGCGTTCAGTCGCTCAGTCAGGAGAAATACGACCGAGCTGTGATGAAGATCAACCAGCTGAAAGACGAACGAGCCGAGTTGAAGGGAAAGATCGACGCTCAGATGGAGGAGATCTCCAAGTGAGTCGAGATTTACACACAAATATATATATATGAAATATATTAACATACAAATAAATAAACAAATCATTTATAAATAAATTAATGATAAAAAAATAGACAGAAATATAAATATAACAAAAAAATGTTATAAAGTAGATCATTTAATAAAAAACTATAGATTAAGAATATTTATTAAAAATAAGAATATATTAAAAACTGTACAAAACAAATTTAGAAACCTATTAAAAACAAAAAAAAAAGTAAGAATATAAATATATGTAAAAATAAGATATTAAACATATAACGTAAATAAATTAAATATAAAAAAATATAAGAAATAATTTAAAAATCTATTTTTCTAACTGTAAATAATAAGACGTTGCTGAATATTTTGTGTGGTTTATTTCTCTTTTTTTGTTTTAGGTTAAATGTTAAAGTCAGAGAGGGAGAGCGGGAATTTAACAAAGTGAAAGACAACATCGAGCTGCTGCAGGTAACGTCCACGGCTCAGTTAGTGCTTTTGTTGGGAACTATTTTCAGTGGCGGAATAATACATGTTTGTTGGATTAGAGCCCAGAAACCTCAGAGGTCAGAGGTCAGCTCCAGGTTGATTCCTCTTCTTCTTCTAAATGTGTGTTTTAATTTTTCACAGGTTGATCTTCAGAGCAGCGAGAAAGAAAAAGACCGACTGTCGTTGGAGCTGCAGCGGCTGCAGCGCGTCGCTCACAACATGGACGAGGTGAAGAGAGAGAACCAGGAGTTGTGCAGGAAGCTGACGCTGCAGGACACGCCGCCGCAGGGCGCCGCAGACGAGGACATCAGGGTGAGAGAGTCACTCATTCATCTAAAAACAAACAGATGCTGATTTACTTTTCCTTTAAAAATGAAGCTCTAACCTCATGTCGTCCTCAGGCGCAGAATCAGAGTCTCAACAACCAGCTGCTGGACGTTCAGGCCAAACTGGCGGCGGAGAAGGAGAAGTCCAGAGAGACGAAGAGACGGGTGGAAAGTTTGGAGTTAGAGTTGATGCATGTGAAGGATCAACTGGACTCTGTGATCACCTCGTGCGACCAGGAGCAACGGAAAAGTGGCAAATTTGAGGTAAAATCAGAATCTAGACACAAATATCGAGACGAGTTGTTTTAAATCTTTGTCTGATTTTGTTTCGTTTCTGTTTGTTGGAATAAAACAGCTTCAGCTCAGAGAAGCGTGTGAAGGCGTCGCAGACAGAGACACCAGAATAGAGGAGATGAACAACATGATGAGACTGATGGAGCGAGAGAAGGAAGAACTCGCCAGAGAAAACCAGGTACAGCTTCCTGTAACTGAATCATTTATTGATCACAGAGGAAATTAGTTTGTTAGAAACACTCCGACCAGAGAGGAAATATATGAATTAATAAGAAATATATAAAACAATTTATTATTATTATTATTATTATATATTATCATATAATTGTTGATAATTATAATACTTATTAATAAATAATGATCATAAATAGTAAAAATAAACAGATGTTATGAAATAATTAGAAATATTTTTTAAAATATATAAATTAATTTTAAATATATTAAAAATACAAAAGATCTATAAATATAGTTATAAAGTTTCAAAATAAAATAAATAAAAATAATAATATTAATAAAATAATATTAATAATAAATAAAATTAAAATTAAAATAATAAATAATTAAAATAAATAAAAATAGATGTAGAAATAGAAATAAAAACAGATATAGAAACTGAAATAAAAAGAAACAAATAATAATAATAAATAATATATATATATAAAGTATATATATATATATATATATATATATATATATATATATATGTGTAAAATATTATGAAAATTAAAACTAAAGTTGTTTTTTTTTCAACTTGTCCCGTCAGAGTTTGATCAGTGACCTCGAGAACCTGCGAAGAGTCAACTCTGACCTGTGTTTATCCGCCGCCGTCGTCGTCCCACCGGCTGCACCGTCCTCACCAGGAGGAAACACTTCGACCAATCAGCCGCCAGATCAGGACGACCTCCTGGGCGAGCCCATCGGTGGGTAACGGACGGTTTCACAGAAAGATGACGAGTTATGAGACTTTAATCGACTAAAAAACAAGAAAATGAATCACTGAGTTTTAACCGACTTCACTTTTGTTGCAGGAAACGTCGAAGAACCAGAGGAAGAGGTGAGTCACAACACGTCCACCTGTTTCTGTCATATGACTCCAAACCACCACATGTTGTTTCACTCTTTTTATAAACTGACCGTCTGACAGAGAAATGAAAATCGACCACGTGTCGTGTGTGCGTGTCTCCTCAGAGTGACTCAGCTGTTTGACTGTTTATTTAAACTCCGACATTAAAACACGTTCCCGTCTCTGTATTTCGTTACGATGACGCGTCGTCTCTATTTTCAGATGCTGGTTTGTCGTCACTGCCAGGAGAGTTTCCCCGGTATCACCCGCGGCGAGTTGGAGCAACACGAGCAGAGTCACCGCGTTTGTCCTTTCTGCACCATGATCTGTGACAACATGGAGCAGGCGGTGTTCGAGGATCACGTCTACGGCCACGAGGTGTGACATGAACAAGCCCTACGAGTTTAAACGTATCGTGTTTATATTCATTATTTACTTCTGAAGGAGCGTTTCATTCAGTTTTATATATTGACTCACTGGGAACTGATGTATTCATGTGTTTTGAGAAAGTTCTTAACAAACGCTGCTTTGATTTTGACAATTTCTGCAGCGTGAAACTTAATACCAGGATTTATTTTAACATGAAGTTTAAAAACATTATCTTCTAATTTCACATTTTAAAACATTAGAGAACATCTGCGGCAAGAAAATCACAAAACTGTGCTGGGAATAGTTGAAAAGTTTACAAAATGTTTTAGCACAAGCAGATGAATTTAATTTTCTAACCTTTAGTTTTGTTTCTATTTAATCATTTAGTTTTCTAACAATTTATTAAAAAGACTCAAGATTAAATTTGAGAGCAGAAACCAAGTGTTTAGTTTGTTTTGTTTAAATTATTTAAAAAGCAAAACATCTAAATTTAAATCAGAAACTATCAAATGAATCGATACTAAACAAGTTTCATGTGGATTAAAGCTGATTCTGAGTCTGGTCTGTTTCTGCACAAAAGAAAAGAAAAAAAATAAAAGTTTTGGTTATTTAAGTTGATGAAGTTAAACTTAAAGTTAAACAGCAAATGTTTATTTTCTTTTACAGTAAAGCTTTGCACACATTCTCTCTTACCTGCTTATTATCTTACCTGTTTATTTAACATGTCTGTAACAGGATGTTGATGTTGACCAGAAGAAATGTAAAAACATTTAAATGATCCTTGTGATTTAATAAACATCCAAGTTTAATGTAAGTGATGATTTTTTTTCTTTTTATATATATAAATGAAAAAGTTACAGTGACATGTTTTGTGCAGTGAGAGCGACTGTAAACGACCCGACACCGAAGACGAAGATGAGAAGAGAAGAAAACATCTCAGTGTGACAGAAATAAAGCGACTCTTGTTGCATAGAGGAAACCGAGGCAACGACAGTTTTTCTTTCTCCTCGTGTCCAGAAGATGATCGGAGTTCAGGCTCCACGTCGTCTGCCAGCTGCATCACATGAGCCGCAGTTTGTTTACCAACACGTGTCTGACGCCGCCGCCGTCTCGCTGTGGTGCTGGTTGTTATTTCCTCTCTAAGGTGTCATCTGATTGGCTTCCTCCGGTGTGACATCACGGGACGTGAGCTCAGAGAAGAGAGCGGGCAGCCAGTACTGAGCCTCGCCGGCGGCCTGAGAGTCCAACCAGGCCAAACCTTCCTTCAGCAGGTGATCCTGAAAACACACCAGTCATTTATAACCACACAGGAAACAAAACAAGCACTTTTCCCTGTGTTTTTTTTTATCCAGAGCATAAAAATAAGATGAATCTTATCATATTTTTCAGTGATTTCAGGCTGAGTTTTACAACAATAATAATCCTCTTTTCAATAGGTTATTTATTACATAAAAAGCAGTGAAACACTTTGTTTATTTATCAAGGAAAAAAGCACAAAATCCAAATGAATTAAATCTAAAGTCTCGTCTTCTCATTTGATAAACTGAAACTGGACAATATTCAGCATTTTTAACTGAAAAACACCTGAAATTATTTATTGATTTTCATCAAACTTTCATCAGAGTCGCTGTTGTTCTGGATCATTTCTAATCATATAATCAATGTGGCTTCAATCAAGAAAAATGACTAATTATTAAACCAAAAAATATGTTTTTGCTAAAATCAACACTTCAGCCATCAATAGTTACAGTTGTGGCAACATTTTTTTTGTTAATCTACAAATTATGACCTGAAATAATCTTGATATTCAACTCACCAGAACGTGACAGGCTCGTTCTCTCTCCCACTTCAGACTGTCTTTGATCTCACTCACTGTGACGAATCCTTTTTTCTATAAATGAACAAAGAAACAAACCCCCGGCAGTGAATCTCAGACTTCAGACAGATGCTGCAGAGGCTTTGTAGAAACACCTCAGACTGAAAACGTCTGTTGTTAAAAGACAGTTAATGTTAAAAGTTTTAAAGCTGAACCCGTCAGCTGTGTCGTACCTCAGCGAGCTGCAGAACAACAGTGTGATCCATGTTGAGTTCTGCAGGAACCGACTGAACCAAGTACGAACCGCCGACAGGAATCATCCCAAAGCCGTTCCCCATCACCTTCAGTTTCTTTATGGCTCTCATCAAATCATCTCTGAGAAACACACAATCAATTACTTTATAAACTAAACAACTCAAACCAGACACATGGACATTTAATTATCTATGTATGATGTTTACATCAATGAGGAAACCAAACACTTGTTGAATAAACGTAGAGAAAACTCGATGAGTAACAGACACATTGAAGATCCGGTGACATGATACTTACTGACTCACATCCTGAGCGTATTTTCCTCGGCCCTTCAGGACTCGGTGATGGAGTTCATCCAACGTAATGAGACCTGGAAGAAAACAAACATCATGAAGCTTCTGCTGTGATTTCACTGTCAGATCACAGCTGATGTTCATCACTTATGTTTATAATTAAAAACAACATCACATAATGATGGAGTTGAGATCAAAGCTCAGTTTTAGTTGAAATGTTGTGAAATGTTGAGACGCTGACTCATTACAAACCTCCGTTTCTGTGTTTCAGAGCCAAACACACTTCAATGATCTGGACACCGAGTTCGTAATAGAAGTCACCGACTCCGAGCATCTCAGACCAAAAACCTTTTCCAGCTGTGGAAACAAAGGAGGAATTATTATGTTCAACAACTTCTTTTTTTATTTTTTTAACAGATTATTAACTGAATGATTCTCACAGGCGAGCGGGTCGACTCCGATGGTGGCGCACATCTCCTGAAACTGAACCCTGAACTGTGAATTCTTCTTAATCTCTTGTTTGTGTTTACTAGCAAACTCCTCCAGGTTTGATTTGAAGGTTTCCAGCTGTTTGGACATCTGGAAAAACAAACAAACAAACAAACAGTTTAGGGAATAATTACATAAATAGAACAATACATCTACAGACAAACATCTACAAACAGGGACGGTGTAAAAAATACTTTTAATAGATTCATAAATATGCAAATTAGTTGTTATTTTGAGGTGTTATAAACAAGTTTTATATAAATTATAAATTATTCTTTTGTTCAGAGCATCAAATGTAACTATGATGTAATAATTCACTACTAACTTTGTTTTTAAAGTTTTAAAACTTTATATGTTGGGTTTGATGTTTTTTTTGAACCTTTATATCTTTTTTTTGTAAGAAACAAAACAAAAATGAGTCATTTCTGTTTGTTAAAAACAAAACAAACAGATGAAACAGAAGTTTCTTCTACTTTGCTGCCTTAATTTTAACTTAATTTATGTTATTTTTCCAAAAGTAATGATGTGAAAAATGACATTACTGTTAATAAACTTTAGATACAGACCAGCTTTAATTATTTTGCACAAATAAACAAAAATTCTGGTTTTAAAGCAGATAAGTTAGTTTAGACTGTGCCACTTCTTTAATCACTAGTAAACAATCATGTTAAACATTGATCTAATTTCCATTTTTATTCATTTTTTCTGCCTAAATACGTGTTTTTCTGCTCACCTGAACAATCTGATCCTCAGCGAGAACATTTCCTCTTTCTTTATATTTGGCCTGAACAAGAAAAAAGAAGAAAACTGATGAGAAAATGTTTAAAAATCAAACTGAGTTGAGATGAAAACACAAATATTCAGCATCAACTTCACCTCAGCCAGTTTCTTCTTGGCGATGGCTCCTGCGCCGACACCTCTCCGCATTTTGTTCGTTATCCGTCAAAGTTAAAATATAAAAGTAAAATCTAAACTTTGAGCTTATTTAAAGTCGAATGTGTCAAATGTTGACGTTAGCTTTAAAGCTAACTAAGCTAGCAGCGATGATACTTGTTATTTTTAGTGACTTATGTTCACCGACATGAGTCGTGCGCACTTTTATATGAACGTTACATATCACAGAAACGACTCGATGTTAAATTAAATCATAGAAATAGAAAAATTACAAATTTTAGGGCGTTTTTTGAAGTATTAGTTCAGTGCAACTGTTTCCATTTTGGCTTGTTGGACTGCTACTTCCTGGTTGGTGATGTCATCGGTTTGGTTCTTATCGCCCCTTGGCGTCTGGGAGAATATTACAGCTGATTTTATTTTATTATTATTTGAACATTTAAAAAAAACAAAAAAACAACAACAACAAACAATAAATAGTGATTATGTTTGAAACCAAATTATAATGTGGGGATTTTATAATTCTTAAAAAAAAAACATATTTTATTAAATTAATTTACTTACTTACTTAATTAGTATCCAATATTCAAACTGTATTTTCTCACTCATTTTAAAGAGATAATAAGTCACCTGTTACATGAAAAATAATGTTCATTTAGTAATTTAATGAGCTGTATAAATGTACAAAAAAATAACTTACTAAAATATTTTGCTCAAGTTCAATGGAGGACAGTATTTTAGTTTTTCTGAGAGGGAAAAAAAAACACATAATACCACTTATTTTAATCAATATCATATGATTTTTATTTTGCTGTGTGATGATTTCAGTTACACAGGAGGAGGCTTCACATAGAGGAAAATATTTTAGTTTGCTTAAAGGATTAAACACAAATATTTTAATATGTGAAAAGGCAGAAATCAGAAGAATCATCATAAATTGTGAGCCGTCGACATCACCACACCTTGTTGGAGCCTGAAAAACATTTAATTTTTTTTTAGTGTTTATCAATGTTTGGATTATTTTATCTTCATATTATCTTCTATTATCATTTATTATAAAGAAAAAACAGAAAATTCTCTTAAATGAGGAGCTGTAATCATAGAATATTTGGCTGTTTTTGTTTATTTGTGCAGAAAATAGTGAATTAGTCTGCACAATATTCAACATTTAAGTTAAATGTGACTGAGAGGAAGTTAAAAACGCACCTAAATCTTCCTCCTGTATTTTTCCTGCAGTTTGAGCTTCAGCAGCTCGTTGTAACAACGTTCATATGGATCTTCCTCCACAGCCTCAGACCTGTGGAAACATCACTCACAGTTTAAATCTGTTTTGTTTTGTTATTTATTTCTTTGTTTATTTAACATTTGTTCTGTAACTTACTTCAGTCTTTTGTCTTTCTGCCGGAGCAGGAAGTCGACAAAGTTTTTCTGCAACATTGAGTTCATGATTTTGCTGATGTCGCTGGCGATGGTCGACTCTGCGTATCGTCTCCCAACCAGCTGCTGCTGCTCTTCACTGAGACTGGACACAGAAACAAAACGTAAAAATCACATGAAAACAAGATTTCTCGTTGTTCACGACCATAAAATAACAGAAAACAATCAAAAGATGAAAGTCACAAAAGTAAAAGCATAAATATAATTCTAATACTGCAACTAAAATGATTAATCAGTTTAATCTACAAAATATTTATAAAAACAGTAGAAAAACTTCCATTATGATCATTACAATGTCTTCAATTTGTTTATTTGTCAAAAAAATACAGAAAATATTAATTATCTGTCTCTATAAACAGCTTCTCGACATATTTAAGAAGCAAAAACCAGATGATATTTTACAGTTTTAGTTTGTACAACAAGTAAAATGATTGATCAGTGATCAGAAACGGTTGATTAATTGATTATGTGACTAATTGTTACAGTTTTATCTGCAGGGGGATCCATTTTGATATTATTAAATCAACTAAATGATTAAAAACTGCTGCTGATGGACGTAAACACAGGTTACAGAAAGAATTTTGGTGTCAAAATATTACGTAACATGAGAGTTAGATCATTTTTTGTTACATTTTTGTCTGATTGTTGCATCTAATTTGATGCATCAATCCTCCATCTTTGAGTCAGAGGATGTAGAACATCTTTTAAATGTGTCCTATTTTAGTTTATATCAAATTAAAATCCTTCAGTATTTCTTTCATTAAATAATTCGGCTTCTGTGAGACAAACCTCATGTCTTCAGGTGGAGGATTTGCTGCCGCCTGCAGAGCTGCGAGTACGAAAATGACCAGAAGTTCACACAAAACAACCTTCATGACGACCTTAAGACAAAAAAAAACACAAAAACCTTTAATTATTACAAACAAATACTAGAAACCAACATGGAATTTAAAGTTTTAAGTGCAGTTTCTTACCTTATAGCTGAGATTTCTTTATTTTCAGGCAGTGAGAAAACTGTGAAACCACTTTCACCTTCGTGTGTTTTTCCTTCAGGAAAATGAGCTTTTATACAGTTTTTATAAGACGTAATTCTCTGATGTGTGTCATAGCAGGAAAGCAAGTAAGAAAAACATTTTAGTTCCACCACATTAAACCATTAACAACACACACATACACACACATACAGGTGAGTACTGATAAGCAGTGCTGTAATAAATGTGGAGAGAAAAGTCATTTCACTCTCCTATAGAGTTTGGCGCTGAGTTAACAACCCACAGGAAAGATTCATGGACCATTACACTAATGAAAAAGTGGCTGCACAGGAAAAAGTAATGGTTTGTTGATAATATGTGACGATAAAGAAAAAGTGGAAAAGTGACGCAATAAAAATGTTCAATATCGAGATTTTTGATCGAAGGTTAAATGTGGAGGAAGAAACACAAGGACACAAATTGATTCTGATTTTTATTGATTTATTTTCTAATTACATCAATATCTACACCTTCAACTTTATAGTAACATATTCTAATAACTTATATAGTCCAAATATATAAATAAAATAAACTTTCAATTTCCATTTTTTTAAAATTTTATGACTCTAATGACTTGTTAGAATTAAAAAGCTTAAGTGTTAAAACAAGATAGAAAATTATATAAAAAAAAATAAAAGAAATTACAAAATTAAAATATATTTATAAGATAAAATTCATGTTAAACCATTTAATTAAATAAAGTATATAAATCTTTATTTTTAGATAAAATCAAAAAAAAAAAAAAATGATTAAAAATCACCCAAAAAATCGGAACTTATTCATATACAGAATAAAATTAATTAATTATTACTTAAAAAAATTATAAAAATATAAAGAATCTAAAAAATACAAAAATATGATAAAAAAGTAAAATATTTCACAAAAAATCACATTAAATCACTTACTTAGATACATTATTTTAATTTTGAATTATTAATTAAATTAAATTAAATTAAAAATGTTACTGTGCAGAATATGATTTTACAAATAAAACTTGAAAAATGTCATAATATTATCTCCACCTGCTGTAGTAGTAATAATAAGACATAATCATTTATGCATTATTGTTCAATATTTCAATATTTTTTATGTGATTACATGTTTCTGGAAGAAAAAAAAACATTTATTTTACTTAATCCCCACATTTTTAGATTGAATATGAAGAATTTAATATGAGAAAAGACAGAAATCAGAGGCATGATCACAATCTAAGTAGTAAAATCCACATTAAAACATCCCATATTATTGTAGAATCTGATTAACAGGCCAAAAACTGAAAGATATTTAATCTTTTATCATTTATTACAAAGAAAAGCAGCAATTGAGGCTGGAATCAGAGAATATTTGGTGTTTTATGCAAAAAATAGTAAATTAAATCTCCTCAAATAGTGCAATATTCAACATTTTAACCAAATATGTCTGTGGAAACATAACTACATCTGTCTCTTGTGTGTAACCTGCAGGATGAGCTTTATAAACATGTGCATGTGCAGTTTATTTTCCTCACTGAATTCATGCGTGTGCAGCAGAAAAAACATGCTCAAATTCTGTTTTTAATCAATGCACAATCATCTGGAGCTGACGTGGGAGCAGTCGGAGGCTCTGTCCGGTGTTTCCAGGTGTTTGCAGGTGTTTGCAGGTGTTTGCAGACCTCTGTCTCCCTCTGCTGCTCCTCTAAAAACCTTCAAACCTCCTCAACACAAGAAATGGCCAGGCTGTAAATTACGCATGCGCAGTAGACGGCGCTTTAAAACAAGTCTTGAGGAGGGAACATGAAGACACTTGCAGGTGGACTCGCTTTATAGTCGAGGTGAGCGATAAAACACGTATATATGTGATAGTAGGAAAACGTGTTTGTGTTGTTTAAATGTGTATAGATGTGTTCGTTTGTGTCGTTTAGTTTCCGGTGTCGGATTTTTTTGTTATTTTATTATTATTTTTTTTTTAGCGGAGCTGAAACTAGCCGGCTAGCGTTAGCATGCTAAGCTAGCTGTTATTGTTTTTCATGATTTCGCGAGAACCAAAATGGAGGAGGAGGAGATGGCTGCTGCTTGTGTCCCCGGCTCAGCCACTCCCGACTCGGTGTGTGACACAGAGACTGGTCCTGGTTCGTTTAAATCCGGATAGTTTGGACTCGGAAATAAAGAGACTGTGTGTGTGTTTTTTTTCTGTACCGCAATGCTAATGTAGCTTAGCTTAAATTTCAAACCTGGTGGACGGTTTTTAGAAAAGAGATGGATCCTGATTCCTGCTGCTGCTGCTACGGTTTTTATCGGTTTGTTTACATATATTCACAGCTGGTGTATATTTTGTTAAATATATTATGATCTGAGTTTGTCAGCTAACGTTAACGACGCGCTTTAAGTGGTTTATTTTGCTTTGTTTTTGCAGGTTAGCAGCTCACATGGTTGAGTTGCATCGCCGAGGCGTTGCAGGATGAAAAGTGTGTGTTGTTCGCCATGACTCTGAGATCCACGTTGTTTCCAAAAACTGGATCCAGGAGCAACACCGTCGACATCATCGACTTTGATAAAACCCGCATCGGTGCCGCCACCACCGTGAGTCCGGTGAGTCTGAAGAGAGAGTCCCGGGACTTTGTCCTCGATGTCCAAGACGTGCAGGGGGGTCACATCCCGAGCAAACTAAAGGTCTTAGACCAGAATTACATGACAAGTAAAGTCGCCCTCGCTGCTACAGTTGCAGAAGTTCAAGGAGACAATAAAACAGTGGGGGTGTTGTCCCCGGTCAGACCAATGGGGGGTGAGGGAACCCCGGTGAAAGGTAAACCCCTCTCTGTCGACAACATGGATAACCCTCAGACGACTGTGAACAATAACCCGAAGGACGCTGACGACAGCGCCAAGGGGGTCGTCGTCCCCGGCGTCCTCGGCACCGCGTCCATCGAAGTCTCGTCTGAGGGAAAATGGAGGAACATCAGGAAGACGCCGGCGAACCCGCACACGCAGGCGAACTGCCTCCGACAGATCCTGCTCCTGCAGCTCGACCTCATCGAACAGCAGCAACAGCAGCTGCAGTCGAAGGACAAGGAGATCGATGAGCTCAAAGCAGACAAGGAGACGGTGGGTTAAACTTTTAATACTACTCCTTATGTACAACACAATCACCTGTGTTTGTATTTAAACTTATTATTTGTCATCTTTTTACAGCTGCTTGCACGAATCGAGCGCATGGAGCGGCGTCTACAACTCACGAGGAAGGATCCGCCGCGTGACAAACGGCTTTTCCAGCCGCTGGAGCCGTGGACGCCCGACAAAGAAGACATTTGGGACCTGGACGGAGACGATAATCAACCACCGAACCAGGCCACTCCTCTGCCCTTCAGTCGGGGTGGCAAAGGTCAAAAAAGGTAAAAGAAAAAACAAAGACACGCAGCATCTTGAGTAAGGATCGGTATCAAGAACCGGTGCTAAATTGATACCGGCTCAGTCTCAAGGTATCGTTAAGCTCCTAACAGAAGATGCTACTGTCAGTATTTTATGGCGTATTGGACACTTGTACCTGAAAGTCCCACTAGAGTAGAAGTAAAGATACTAGAGCAGAATAAAATGACTTTGGTAGAAGTTCAAGTCATCACTAGAATGATTCTCCAGTAAAAGTCTTAAAGTATCTAGTATTTACTGTACTTCAGTATGACAGTAATCTATGTGTAGAAAGTAAAAGTACAAGTACATGTTAATAAAACAGAAGAATATTATGAAGTTTATCCAGCACTTTAAAACATGGAGCTACAACAATCTTCATAGACAATGAATGAGTCTGAACTAAAGTTTCTGTTTGATCTTGATATTGTTGAAGTTTCTCCATCATCCACCTTTAAGATGGAGCCTCCATCAACCCTCAGACATGGTGTTGATGGTCTAAACAGTCACAGGTCGACGACTTAGAGTGAAAACACCACATTTACTCTGATTTCATCAACCTGAAGCACTGTTATATTTTGTCCTCAGAGCTCATGACGATAACCGCCGCCTCCTCAACTACAATCATATTCATTACTGACTAGAATTCAGTATAAACACATTTATTTTTTGATGATTGATCTTGTAGATAACATCAGTCCACTCTTCTCTACTCAGCATGACGAGGTGTTAAGTTAAGTTTCAGTTTTTAATTTTTTTTTTTCCACCTGTAGGAAATCTTGCTTCGGAGACACAAAAGTCCAGAAATCTCGGGGTAAAAGTGCTAAACTCAGCCCTCAGAAACCTGATCTTCAGCCCGGTTCTCCCAATAACAACAACAACAACCAACGCGAACTGCGCAGTAAGGAAACCCCCGAGAAGACGCCGGTCCCTCTGAGGCCGGCGCCTGAACGGGACGTTTTGCTCCCGTGTAAAGAAGAACCGGAGCTGAGCTGCCAGATGGAGGATCTGCCCTTCATGTCGACCACTGAGATGTATCTGTGTTGCTGGAACCAACCTCCTCTGTCCCCTCTACGTGAGACATCCCCTAAAAAGGAGGAAGAGGTGGCCAGTGAGTGGACTCCTCATGTAGTACATGATATGCTGATTGTTTGTAAGCCTCACCTATATCACACCTCTAATCACTTTATCCTCACGTTTCACTCAACACACGACTTATGACTAACGTTGTGTTTCTGTCTCTCCTCACCACCCGCCAGTTCCTTCCTGGAGAGAAAATCACATCGAACCTCTGGAGGAAGAAGAGGATCCGTTAAACTCTGCTGAGGTGAGTGTGAAAGGTTAATAATCTCACGTCATGTTAAGAAACGTTCAGGACATAAATAACGTGTGGGAATTTGTTTCTTTTCAGCCGCTGGACGACGGCGTGTTTCTGAAACGTCACGCGAAGCTCGAGTTGGACGAGAAGAGAAGGAAAAGGTACGAACGACTGATTTTTAGCTTCAAATACGTCTCTAAACCCTGAAGTAAAACTGAAATAACCAAAGTGTATAATAATATATTGGTTCTGTGACAGTTAAGGTGTTTTGAATCGAGAATCTCTCACAAGCAGCTGGATCGTTAATTTACATGAAAATACTACACTTATACAACAATAATATTCACCAACGTGTATGTCATTAAGAAATTACTCACTAACCAAGAACAGGGACAGATTTTTATTGGGTTTCAGGATGAGTCATCAGACATTAGAAACTGTTTTATAGGATTTTAATTTAAAAAAATACTACGAAAGTGATGATATAGATAAATGAACATAAACACAGGATTAAAACTATGATAATAAACTTGACCTTCAACTTTAAACAACATTAGTAGAAGAAGAAGTAGCAGCTTTGGTGACAAACACGTTTTATAGTTGAAATTGACTAATTCTAAGTGACTAAGTGAATTTAAAAACACTTATGTGTAAAAACTCATCAAAAACGATGCTGAATGTTTTGATTATTTGCGTCAAACAACTAAACACAGTTTATGCCTAAATACTGAATATATCAGGGTCGTTACCTCGTTATTCTTCCTGCCGTTGGTTAATTGTTTCATATGTTAACGTGTCGTGTTTCCAGGTGGGACATTCAGCGAATCAGAGAGCAGCGCATGTTTCAGCGTCTGCAGCAGCGAATGAACAGAAAGAAAGTTGTTCAGGAGACGGAGCCGGAGCTTTCCTCCTTCTACCCCGAGACTGAGGATGGTAAATATACTAAAACCATCAATAATAGTTATTTTTATTTTCTTCTAAGAACAGATTTTTAACTTCACCTTCTTCTTTCTTCCAGTTGAAACCATCGTGATCACCCCGTTCCTGCCTGTGGTTGCGTTCGGTCGACCGCTGCCTAAACTATCACAACAGTGAGTTTGATCTGCGTTTTTTTTTTTTTAAATCAACGTCACGTTTTTTTTTTTTCCTGTTCGATTAGTTCAGGAGACGACATGAGCCGTAAAATGATTAAAGACATCATTAAATTACTGCGGTGATTCTGCACCGCGGGCGACGTGAAGCATTTTCACAAACGGTTGTAAAATGATTGAAACGATGAGTCAGAAGGAGGAAAACGACACGACAGCAGCTGTGTATTAATGAGGTTTAGTTTGATTTAAACAGTTTATGTAAAAGTTCTTGAATTTTCAATCATTTGGTTGCTTTATTATTTAATCTGATCGTGTCTTCTTACTTCTTCTAGTTAATTTCACTTTCACTCTGACGTCTTCGGATGTTTTGTTTCTCAGTGAATCTGAAAACAACAAGTCAGATTATTATAAACTGCTGCAGATTCATGTCAGAACGTCTGCAACTCTTAAATATGTTATATATATATATTTTATAGTTTAAATATAGGTAATTTTCACAGTTTCAGACAATTTTCAAGCAAAATTTATGGAGAAAACAAAAACGTAGTTTCATATCAAACTAAATCAACAAAGAGGAATCGATATGAACCACAAATATTTGTAATTACACGACAGTTTTGATGCTTCTCGGCTGAATGTGACAATTAACCAAAGATTTGTCAATTCATCTGTAAATCTCTGGCTGTTTTGAAAATCTAATTGATTAATTTCTTTGGTAATTTATCAAGTAACAAAAGTCTTTTTGATGCAGCCAAAGATTTTCTATGTTTATTTATTCATTTATTTGTCAGATTCAGCTGAGAAGCATCAATAATCTCATGTCCTGGTCACGATGTTCTTTTAACTCATGTTCTCATTAAATCTCCATTAAAATCAGGATCATAAAGTTTTAATTGATTAGTTCATGTTTTTATTGTTTTTGAATTAAAGGAAAATCTATTTTTTTTCTTTCAGGAACTTCGAGCTGCCGTGGCTGGACGACCGCAGCCGATGTCGCATCGAGGTTCCCAAGAAACACACCCCTCACCGGACCTGTCGGAAGTGACCGCACGTCGGAGACACGACCTCCTCCTCGCCGCCGCCGCTGCCGCCACTACGCTACACGCCACATCAGAAAATCCCACATCTGTCTCGTCTCTGTGTGTGTGTGTGTGAAGGAGGAAGAGGAGGAAACTTGTTGCTTTCAGAACGAAGCGACGCGTCGCCACAGATCAGCTGTCGACGGCGTCCGTTCTGTCTCATTCACGCCTCCGAAAGGAAAACGAAGAGATTAGAGTCCCTGCCGCCCCTCGTTAGGTCACACATCAGTGTCCATCCTATATAAAAAAAATCACAAAAAAAAATCAAAAAAACAAACCAACAACTTAACTGCATGTTCTGTTCTGGGATTGAGACACGTTTAATCTGAGCTGTTTCATCAAAAACTGATTTTATTAAACAAACGTGAAAGTTTCTGTCAGTTTTTATGCATCAATCAGCTCACGGGGAAAAAAACAAAACAAAAACAAATCAGGGGACTTTAATCTTAATGAAATCCATTAATTATTAATAATTAATCGTTGGTTGCCATAAATTTAGACTGAAAACTAGAGCGTGAACACAGCTACAACTTTATTTCTTTCTGCTCTGCAGTTTGTCAAATAACTGATGTTATCGTGCTGTGTCGCCTAATATATCGTCGTGTCGCACACGAGTTCAATAAGATTATAGATCGGTGTTTAGTGTGATATCACTCGGCATGATTTCATATTAAAATAAACCAATTCTACGTAACGAGGTAAAAAAAAAAATATGAATAAAATATTGAAGAAAAGCAACCAAGTGAAGAATCAGAGCGGTGGTTTAAAAAAAACAAAAACCACTGATGATCTGTTCCCTGTTTTCTTTCTTCTTCTTCTTTTTTATTTTATTTTTTCTCTTATGTGAGTTGCATGGCCTCTATATGTCTAAAATAATTAAAAATAAAATAAAAATAATAAGATGATAGCATGGCTTGACCCCAGTATGGAGAATAATCTGCTCATTGGGCTGCGACAACTAAAATCTTGTTCTTGAAAGCATGTTTTAGTTTTATTTTGTTCTTTTTTTCTACTTCTGGCTGCTCTGTTCAGTGAGATTTGCCGCCTTCAGCCCGATTCCAACCTCAATCTTTAATTTCCGTGTTTCCTGATCTTTACGATAACGCTTCACAGCCAGTAAATATTAGGCGAGTTGTGTGTATGCATTGGTTTTCTGGCGGATCGATGCGGCCGATCGTCCACAGGAACCAGTTTTAGATGATAAATAAGCTTCTAGCTGTAGTTAAATAGCGATGTTCACCAGTATGCTCTCTCTGTCTCTAACACGCTGCCAGTTAATCTCTTCCTCTACGACTTTTAATCGCAGTCGCGTTGTTTGATTTCAACTCGATGCAACAGCTTTTTCCTGCACAGCTTCAACACTTCAACCTGCCGACGTCACGAGACGGCGGACGATGGAAAAAAAACAAAAAACAAAAAAAAAACAAAGTTCATTTGTTTTGTTTTTTTGTTTCGTTTGTTCAGTTCTGTACATAGCTTTCAGAAACAAATGTACATAAAACATGGCTGTTATTTTTTTATTATTTAATGTTGGAAGTGTTGAGTACATTCAATATTGTTCTATGATTGTATGTTGACAAATTGACAGTTTTGAAAGTTAAATTTTTTTGGAATAAAATTAACTTGTCTATGATCACGTGGATTCGTTCGACTTCAGTTTTTGAATGAGATGAAATAGTTTATAAAACATTTTACATTGAACATTAGAAGACTTGAATTTAAAAGTCTGAGAAATTACAATTTTACAGCTGTAATTAATTTAGAAATTCAGATTTTTACAAACAAAACAAAGATCTTATAAATGAAATGACAACTTTATCAACCAGTTGAGACAAAATAAATTTAATTTCTAAGTTAATTGATGAGTCAAGTGATAGAAAGTCAATTAGCAACAATTTTTGTTTATACTTGTTTAATGTTAATTTGTGTAATATTTAATGAAATGTTTATTTTTTATTAATTCAGAGTTTCAGTGTCACTTTTAGCTTAAAGAATCTTAAAAACCCTTAACAGTGGTTCAAGGTTCAGGGTTTTTATTTGTCATTTGTATAGAAATAGTTTTTCAGACAATAACAGAAAAGAGAAGAAAAATCTTGTGCAAAAGTGAATATATTAGTGATTAATTATTCTGATGTTTAGTAAATAATTAAAAGTCTGTTAATTGTCAGAAAAATAAAAACATCTAAATCCAAATCTATTTATTTCTACTTAAATAAATGAATGTTGAGGCAGTCTGGACGTGTGTACAACAGCGCCACCAGGTGGACTCTACTTATTTTACACTGAATAAAAATTAAAAGCAAAAATAATTTGAATCGATCAGGTTACTTATATTGTTACTGCTTTTATTTTGTAAATTGGAATTATTTGTGGGGAAAAAAAAACTATATGTTAAAAAACAACAACAAAAAAATAAATAAATATTTTATAAGAAATTACTGTTATATGCTCAGAAGTATCTGTTTCTTATAATAATAATAGTGTTTATTAATGATAATAAAATAATAATAAATTAAGAATATAATAGAACAGAACTAAACAGATTTTCTATGTTTTCAGTGGATTAGTCTTATAATTATTTATTTATTTAGTCAAAAAATGATCCAACACAAAGTGTTTTTTATAAACAGTCACATTTCATACCAGAAGTGGATATAATAGTTAATTGTGTTTACATCATCTGTTTTAGTCTATTTTATCAGCCTATTAATGTTGTATTTACCCAGATTTTACTCGCTTTTATTTTGTAGGAATGGAATCCTGGAGTCACGTGTTTTCATCACGTGGTTTCTGAAGCGGAAGTCGGTTGTCACGTGAACAGCATCGATGCAGGAAGTTTTAAGAGTTTAAAGCGGTTTTCTATCAACTCATGGCCGCGGAGGAGGAGGAGGACACGGGCCGAGGGGTCTGTCGGTCTCCGGTCTGTCTCTGTGTCCTCTGCGGGCTTCCCGCCGCCGGGAAGTCCAGTCTGGCCCGGTCGGTCCTCGGCGCCGCTGCGGAGCGAGGATGGAGAAGCACCGTGGTCCCGTACGACGACCTGATCCCGGAGCGGGCGTTTCAGACCAGAACGGTGGAGAACCACGTTAAAGATCCGGGGACGGCGACGACAACTGAGGTAGGTTGTTGTTTTATTTTATATTTTATTACCACTAGTTAGTTTAACCCTCTAAAGCCTGATACATCATGTAATAGCCAGAAATCTGTTATTATTTTTAAACTGAGATAGAAAATTTTATATATATATATATATATATACACAACAAAACATAAAATAAAATATGTAAAAAATTAATTAATTTCAAAAACATTATTTTTTAAATCTGAGATGTTTATTGAATTTTCAACAAATTTTTAATTTTATGTTTGCGATATTTAATTTATTGTTGTTTTTTTAGTTTATTTATTTTGTTTTTTAAAAGTATTTTATATAATTATTTATTATTTCATATTGTTTTAATAATTATATTTATTTTATTTGTTTATAATAATTATAATAAATTTTAATAATTTTTATTTGATCATGTTGATAAATTAGGTCTCTAATGTGGCTACAAAGGGTTAAAATTATTTTAACTTACTCTATATAAGTAATATTAAATTATAATCAATAAATACAAATATTGAAATAATATTAAAATTCTCATGTTGTGATTAAATGTCTTTAGGTTTGAGAATTTGTTTTGTTTTTATTTATTATTATTTTCTTCCAATTTACATAATTACTGAGGTGACAAATATTCTGTAAAATATTATTGTGATATTTTATTGTTTTCATTTTGGATCAATGCTGCTCTTGTGTCCTAACATTTGAAGGTGTTTTAAAGGTGTTTTGTCTTTTTTTGTCGTGTCTAGCACACTGAATGGAAATTACACAGACAGGCCGTGTTGCAGTGCGTTGAACAGTTTTTGAAGAAACCTGAGGTGTCGACACAGTTTCCGAGCGACTGTCGGATCAACGTCGCTGCGTGGGAACGATGTGTTCGTCCTCTGCTGCTGAAACCTGAATCTTTGGACCCGGCGCCTGTTCTCCTCCTGCTCGATGACAACTTCTACTATCCCAGCATGAGATATGAAGTTTACCAGCTCGCAAGAAAATGTAAACACTCAGTTTTGTGTTGAGCTGAATAAGCCACTAACTTTAAAGATTTTGGTCATTTCTTACAGTTACTTTTATCATTTGTTGCAGATTCACTGGGGTTTTGTCAGGTTTACCTACAATGTGATCTGGAGTCCTGTATCCAGAGAAACCAGATCAGGTCCGAACCGGTTCCCACTGACGTGATTTTGGACATGATGAAGCGCCTGGAGTCTCCAAATCCTCAGAAGAACTTGTGGGAGACAAAAAGCATTTTTCTTAACACTACAGACAATCTATCCACATGTGACATGTAAGACAACAGAATAAGCAGCTAATATAATTTTACTAGTGACGTCCAGAGTAACATGAACCCAGAGTCTATTTCACCATGAATATGAGTCAAACTCCCCTCTAGAGATATTTTATGTTGGTTGAAGTACAACCAAATAGTTAACAATGAAAGTAAATGGGGCAGTCAGCCAAACGTATCTAAACTTTCATTTTTTAACCACTAATAAAGCTCAAAATATCACTTCACTTCAGCAGTAACATGTTTTCATAACAACTGGTGGTGAAGGGTGATCCAGATCAGCAGATTTGTCATTTTTCCTGAACAACGTGAAGAGCGAGGAAAATGATGAATCTGCTGATGTGGAACAACCTTCATCACCAGTTGTTATAAAACCAGACGTTGGGTAAGTCTTGTAAAACAGTGTTTTAATAAACTCTGGGTTCACTTACTAAGTTATCAGTACTTCAGTTTATGTGTAGGGACCCTATTCATGCTACTGCTGAAGTGAAGTGATATTTTGAGCTTTATTAGTGGTTAAAAAATGACAATTTAGATACGTTTGGCTGACTGCCCCATTTACTTTCATTGTTAATTATTTGGTTGTGAAAACAAAAGACGGTCAAACTGGATATTACTTCAACCAATGTAACATATCTGTTGAGGAGTTTGACTCGTATTCATGGTGAAATAGACTCTGGTTCATGTTACTCTGGATGTCACTTTAATTTCATATCTCAATGAATGTTTCTTGTTTGTTTCTCCTTGTTTGTGGTTCGTCCTCAGACAGAAGGTGATGGAGCTGATCTCCTCTGCTCTCAACAACCCGCTGAGTCCAGTAGAAGACACCACAGAACAGAAGGTTTATCAAACATGTCTCTTTAAATTAAAAATAGATTAATTGAATATGCAGCTGCACAATTAGGGAATTTAATTGTTGTTGTGTCATAATGTGCAGGACGAAGACCGTCTGAAATGTGCCTCTAGTGTGGTTCACCAGGCCGACCAGGCCTGTCGCCGCCTCATCTCCGACGCCATGAAGACGGCCAGAGGTCGGTGAAGAGCTTTAATATCACATATAACACGTTACTCTGTTTGTCATATGCAGCCCTGAATAATGATAATTTTGTCATCCTTGTTCAGAAAAACGATTGTCCTCTGAACACATGAGGTCTGTGGCGACTCAGCTGAATGAATCCAAAGCAACTTTTCTGCAAAATCTGCGAAGACAGTTACTTCAGGAAACGTCGCTCAGTCGGGAGCAGGACGTTGATGTGGAGCGTGTGGTGAAAAGATCGGTGGATGTTTTTAACAACGAGAAAGAAGAAATAATGTTGAGAATCATAAATGACCGACGCTAAGTTTAATTTGTGAATGTGAGTATATATATTTTTTAAATAATTTAATTACATGTAAATAAATAATAACGACCACTTTATCCTTTCATCATTTTATTTAGAAATATTTTTCAAAGTCCAAATTTTCTTCACAATCCACATATGTTTAATCTACTGTCAGAAAACACACGATATACTGAAGATTAAAGCGAAAACAACCTTTAATCTTAAACTTCACAAGTAAACCAGATGATTTAAGTTTCTACATCAGTCTGAGATTCACACAAAGTCAAAAACTACTATTTCAAAAAAAAAAAAAAAAAAAGTACCGTTACTTCACATTATATCCGAGCCACAAGGTTTCCCCTGGATCTCTACAGTTTACACAAGAAATGGCTACAGAAGTTTCATTTTTGTACTAAAACGTTTTTATATCTATATACACATTATCACAAAACTACTCGACATTTTTTTAGTAGAAGTATTGGTAGAAAAAGTGACGGTACATGTTATGAACTGAAGTGATCAGACGTGATCCACAGTCTGTGATGAGGTAATAAATCGATTTCAGAACAGGAAGCAGGATTATAATCATAAACTTATCAGGCTTCTCAGTCTCTGAACATCCCACTTTTTTAAGAGTTTCTCGAGATAATTTAACTGAGATAGAAACTTTGGTGTTTAATTGACCTAACAAGTGATAACAAAAATATTAAGCTGGTTAGATTGTGAGTATTTTAAACCATCGACAATGAACAGAAGTAAGACGAGGAAAAGGGAAAAAAGGGGGATGACACTTCACAAAACCGGACCAGTTTACCAGACAAAGTACCAGTACACATTCATATTTAAATACTGCTAATTAGTATTTTTAATTAAACGTCTCATATGTAGCTGCCTATGTGATTGTGCTTTAAAGAGCTGAGTGACATTTGCTGCAAAATACACTAATAGTGCAAGATGTTCCCGTCGTTTTATTAAATCACAACTAATATGACAGTTGGGATCAATGTAGAAATGCAGTAAGGCAAAAAATACAGTGCAGTAAATAAAATAGAATAGATATAGAATAGATAGTAAGCTGTACATAACTAAAATATATTTAAAAAAAGTGTCACCATGTTTAAATGCTGTACAAGCAATTGAATGAAAACCCAACAGCCTACGTTTTGACTCAGAGGGAATAATCACTTTTTATGTTGGCCACGTGCAAAATGGCACGCAAAGTCATATTTGTCTATGCACATGTGTCCACAGATGTTGCACTGGAAAGGATGTTCGTAGCCGTGACAGCCCATGTGAATGGTGTAGAGGATGTTGTCAGAAAAGTGAATTTCACAGTGCTGGCATTTGTGCAACAGCTGTTGGTCCTGTATGGTCAGAGCGGGTGTGGGTGTGCTCGGGTGGCTGTTGTTGACGCTCGCAGCGAGAGCGTTCATGTTGCTCTCAAACCCAAGTCCAGGAACAGGACTACAACTCCCACGACCTGAGGTGGGAGAATCTCTTTTCGGTGCCGACATGTGTACTCCGTTAGACGTCATCGCCGTCTGTTCGCTGGACACCTGATGGATGAGGATGGGCTTCTCGTCTTTTAAGGACTCCGTGTCCGGGGACGCTGGAGTCTGAGACTCGGGGTGGAGGTCGGCCAACTGGCCGGCGAGCGTAGACAGCTGATCCAGAGGGTTGTTAAACGTCAAACCGTTAGCTCCCCTGTTACGACCGTCGCTCTCATCCACCTTCTTATACTCGCTGCTGTTTAAATGGTGGTGGATCTTATGAGACAAGTCATTCAGATAATCCGACTTTGGCATCACCACGGAGGGCGGGCTGAAGTTGATGAGCAGCCGCCTGCTGAAGCCCAACGAACCCGTCCTCTTCTGCAAAGCGCTCAGCATCCTCTTGTTGGTGAACGGAGAGCGAGCGACCCGCGTGGGCAGGAGTTTGTGGCGGCGGCGGCGGTGGTGCGACAGGTTGCTGCGGTCGCTGCAGCGGAAAGCGCAGAGGTCGCATTTATACGGCTTCTCTCCGGTGTGTGAGCGCATGTGAGCTTCTAAGTGACGCTCGTACGCTGACGCAAATGGACACAGCTGGCAGCGGTGAGGCTTCTCTCCTGGAAAATAATTATAGTTGATTAGAATCTTATTTTACGTGGGTTATACAATCAAGAGGTTTGGGGTTAGGATAGATTATACTTAACTGTCTTGTTAATCATATACAACACAAAATTAACTTTAGACTCCAAAAGTCAAAGAAAACAACTGATTATAATTTACTTTTAACAGGTATTTTCCAAATACTGTCATGTACATGTCACAAAATCAAACATCGAACATTTAAAGAGCCATAAAGTGAGGCTATTATTATTATTATCTAATAATAATTACTTTCTGGGGAAATTAATTCATAGTTTTGTCTATAAAGTGTATAGAGTAGTGGTCATTGTTGCCACCAGACAAAAAAACAGCATCTGATTCTTACATTTGAGAAGTTGGGATGAGATCGTTGCTGTTTTTACTTTTAGGACAATAACAGTTATTCATTCATTGTTTTCTCACAATGTGAGATTATGTGTGTTTATTTACTATATTACCAGAAATATCGGGCCAATCCTCCAAATCACTGAATTCATGTGTTCGTAATCACTTCCATGGCCTCAGATGTAGAAAATTAAGCCCCTAGACATCATGTCATCACTTCCTGTTCCTAACATGACTACACACCAGTTCACAAAGCAACATCCATAAAGACATGGATGAGTGAGATTTGTGTGGAGCAGGAAAAGGCAACCTATTCCACAAAAACTGAGTCTCCACATATGAGTCTCAGTCTCCACATATTAGTCATAAATAGTCATAAATGGATGTAAACTGTGTTGATGTCAGAAAACGGTGAAGACACTGACCTGTGTGGATGCGGATGTGCTCTATTAAACGCGCCATGCCTTTGTTGGCATAGCTGCAGTAGCTACACTTGTATTTTCCATCGCAGGTCCTCTCCAGACCGTCCATCTGTACATCTGACCCGTCCTCCATGGACAGACTCACCTCCACAGACGGAGGGTCCAAACCATTCTGTTCGCTCCTGGGTGCAACTAAAACAACAGACACAAACACACACGATAACTTCAACATCTTGCTTTGTTGTTGTTGTATATTATTGTGCATCCTGTTTTTGTTTTGTTTTCTTTTTCTCACCAGCTTGAAACGTTTCCATTGATTCTTTTTCTCCACAAACAGATCCAGAGATCATATTCACATGCTGAGTTTGTTGTGTCAAATATTCTTGAAATTCCTTCACAAAATCCACCGGCTCTGTCTTTATTTCTTCCATTTCTTTGTTGTTGTGCAATTACAGCTGAAAAATTATCCAAAAAAGCACGTGAAGCTTTTATTTTATGTTAAAACAACTCAGTTTTTTTTTTTTTTACATTTGACAGCTGAGCTAACGCGACTAGCAGCTTATAAAACGTTAGCAACACAGCTATTCTTTAAAAAAAATACCTAAACGCTGATTTTACACCGTATTTAATCTAAATCATATCTTACCTTTTTAGAGATTCAACAACATTATTGTCAAAACAGAGAAAATGCTATAAATTTGAGCTGTTGCGATGAATTTATCGCTTTCAATCGTTACCAGGTGAACGCCTCTGACCACTTCCGGTTTCCCTGAGACGTTTGAGTTCCGTGTGCGTCAGTTGCGTCGTGCGTCAGTTGCATTCATGTAAAATCGGAAAAAATCACATCACCTTTTTATGCTCATACGAACGAGGTTTAAAAACTTCAACAACTTATCATCTAATTTATCCTGATTATTTAAGTTAAAAAAACAAATAATATAATTATGTCAAATATCTTACATTTATTTTTTACGTAGCATTGTTTGTTATTATTAAACAACTACAGTCCTTGAATATCTGACTTGTATAAGAGGTAATTGAATGCGTCATGTAAACATTTCATAAGACAGCATGGCTGCTCCGTTGGTCCGGATTTTATCTAAGGTGAGACTGAACATTATGGTCGTGTTTATTTAAATTTGCATGATTATTTGCACTTACTTCAACACATTTTGAATTGTTCTTGTTTTATATCTTTAAATAACCTGTTTTACTCCTGCTTACGTGACGTAATGAGCTAGCAGGTGGCTAACATTAGCAAACAAACAATTTTGTTTTGTTTTGTGTCTAAACAGTCACTTTAGATACTCGTTTAAAAAAGAGAGATGCATGCAGTTTATTGACATTTGTTCCTTGTCCTATGTCTTTTTTTAGTCCTGCAGACAGATCCCTCGACCATGGGGGTCCTGTCAGACTGGATGGAGGACCATGTCCACCAGGTCTGCTCCAGATGCTTCAGACCAGACCGCTGGGATGAGCTCCTTTCCTCCTCTTCAGACCTATTCAGAGGAGGAGAGTATGATGAGAGAAGCAGGTGAGCAGGGTAATCTGGTAACATGCACATCCAGCTGAACACAGAAATGACTAAAACAGTAAAACACCAAATATCTGTCCTGTTTTCTAACAGTGAAGAAATATGCACAAGAACGAATTGCTCCATTTGTGTCGAAAATGGATGAAAATTCTGCGATGGACCAGGAAGTGATTGCATCTCTGTTTGAACAGGGTGTATGTAACCTGTCTTATTAGATTATATTAAATCATTGGCAGTTTTATTTATTTATATTCTTATCCTCTGACTTACAAACTGTTGTATTTTCACAGCTCATGGGCATTGAGATCGATCCAGAATATGGCGGCACTGGTTCTTCATTCTTCACTTCCATCCTGGTCATTGAGGAGCTGGCGAAGGTGGATCCATCTATCGCCGTTCTCTGTGACATCCAGAACACATTGATCAATACGTTGTTTTCCAATCTGGGAACGCCAGCGCAGAAAGAGCAGTACCTCAGCCGACTGTCAACGGACATGGTGAGTAGCTGTGGGATAAATCGGTTTATACTTTCCTTGTCATTAGATCAGCTCCTCCAGGATTTCAGGCCTTTTTTTGCCTGATTTTGCAGCAGCCTTTCTATAAAAATGCTATGAAAGTTGTGGTGTTTTCAGATGTTTTGTTGCAATAAAGTTGCAGGGGCAAGTCAAAGTTAAAAACTACTTTACTAAGTAATTAGAATGAAGGTATAAACCAGTGTGTTAGAGTGACGTGTCTGATCTGATCCGTCTGTTTCTCGGTGACAAAGTTGTTTCTCAACAGACGACTTCCTCTTGTTGCTCTACAACAATATAAAGTAGTTTTCCTCCTCTTTGGTGAGCTCTGCTCAGATACTGTTTCTCTTGGTCCTTAGCTGTGATGTTGAAGGTAAATGTGAGACTTTTTTTTGTCTCACATATTTCATGCATCTTCTAAAAGAAACAAGGAAGTGATTCACTGATGTATGGATCAACGTTTCACTGGGATTGGTTGAATTTGCGTTAATAGCTGAGTATGCAACATTGTAAAATCCTGGAGGGTCTTATAGATGAAGACAGATTGATTTACCTGTGATTGTGTCGTGTCCTACAGGTCGGCAGCTTCTGTCTCTCTGAAGCAGAGGCAGGAAGTGATGCCTTCGCTTTGAAGACTCGCGCTGAAAAACATAAGGACTATTACATCATCAACGGATCCAAGATGTGGATCAGTAACGCTGAACATGCAGGTGTTTTCCTGGTGATGGCCAACGTGGACCCGTCTGCTGTGAGTACCACCTGATCTTTAGCTTATGTTGCCTTCATTGTTTTGTCTGTAAAACAACAGAAACATGTGAAAGTATCTAATTTAATTAATTAGATTCCAGCATCTTTCTTACAGTCTTATTGTGTTGGATTATATTACATTGTGCTGCTTTTACCTTAATGGCGATGTTCAAACCCTGTTGACATTAAAAAGATATTTTTTACTACTTAACCAAAACTACAAAAGTAACGTCATATTTCCTGGTGGTTGACAGGGCTACAGAGGCATCACCTGCTTCATCGTGGACCGAGACACTGAAGGTCTTGAGATTTGCAAAAAGGAAAATAAACTCGGCCTTCGTGCGTCGTCCACCTGCCCACTGAACTTTGACAACGTCAAGGTAGCATCAAACACGTTGTACTGCATTGGACTAATGTGAAACAAACTTTGACTTTTCCTTTTTTTTTTTTTTTTTTTTTTTTTTTTAGGTACCGGGAAGAAGTTTAAATCATTAAAAAACAAACTAAATGAGCTGGGTAACTGATGTTATTTCTGTGTCAGATGCTCGGGTTGGCGCAGGGTTGTTTTGACCACACTATTCCTTACACCATGATGATGCAGAGTCTCAACAACTGGTCTGAGACCTGTAGCGGTGATTTTCACACTACAAGACTTGTCAGTGATTGACTCCCGATCACACCGTGGCGTCACCAACGCTGCTCTCTCGTCTGGTCACGTGAACTAGACAGGATGTAGCACGCTGCTTCTCACCGTGATTTACAGCCGTTTATTGTTGGCATGATGAGCACAACGGTGTAGTGTTTACAAAAGCTGCCTCCGACACACGTGACTAAACCGCTAAACCGACACTAAACCGCTAAACCATGTGTAAACATCACCATGGCAACGCGGTTTTTTTCAGTGGAGCTGAAATCAGCGGCAGACCTCCCGGTACCGGGTAACATCTGGATCAGGCGGGGAGTTTGTAGAAAGTGAAAATGAAAGAAAAAGCGTTAAAGCGTCAGACTTTTAAGCGTGGTTGTGAGTGAATCAGTGAGGCGGCAGCAGCATTTATCTCACATCCCTCCTCTGATTGGCTGTCGCTCTTTGTCAGTCTCTTCAGACTCCTCCAGTTTTCTAACATGACAGATCCAGTCCGGTCTCAGACCAGGTGCCCGGCATGCCTCTGATGGAGTCGTTAGGGCTGTTCACACATTATGATCATTAACTGATGATTCACCAACCATCAGAGGACCAAGTCCACCAGACACCACCACTACAGAGACTGTAAAATAGGTGAGTAAATATGAACCACTGAACAAACACCGGCTGATGTTTGTGAGGTTGTTGTTTAACTCTTTCTTTCCTCACCTCCATTTTGGCTCCTCAGGTCTCCAGCTGGACAGAGCTGCATAATAAACCTCCTTGTCTCCTGATAGTGATTCATGTTGTGTGTGTTGTGTGTGACCTTGTTTTCTGTTCTCATACTTTGTTTCCTTTTTCTTTGTGTGTTCAGGCACCATTTATGAAGGCACGACGAATATTCAGCTGTCCAGCATGGCCAAGTTCATCGATAAGGAGTACGACGTCTGAGAGGATCTGATTGATTATTGCACTTTGCTGTGTCACACTCCGTATGTGTTGTTTTCCTCAAAAATGACTCTAGTGGGCAGCGTTGCACAGTTTCAACAGTTCCCACCGGTGATGTTACTGATGTAGTTTTCATCTGCTACAATGTCTTTTTGTTTGTCTCAATGTTTCTTTCATCTTCTTCCTTTTTTCTTTCTGGGGTTTTTCCACATGTAGCTTTACCTGTCACTGTCTGTCTGGGCCTTATTTCTTTTCTTCTGTTTATTAAGATCTGGTGATGAATCACATCAGAATAACAACCATATGGTGCAATATGATCATTTATTGGGATTTTCCTTGAATGTTCAACACATTCAGAACATCTGCTACGGTTGAGATCAATAACCAGTAATGTCTTTTTCATTATAGGATTAATGTTTTCACATTTTTTTGTTGCGTTTATAAATGGAATCAATCAATAAAATAAGAGTAATTTTACCCCTAAAAACCTCTAAAATTATATAAATACATAAATATTTCCCTCCTTAGTTGGTTCTAGTTTTCACAGAATCAAATCATTAATTTAAATTTTTACAAATTGTTTTATTGATCATGGTTCCACTTATAAAAGCAACAAATTAGATGCTTTTATTACCTTTAAATTCTCCATAAATACTGTAGAGTTGTGAATTTCATATCAGGAAAATGAGAAAGAAATGTATCTATCTATAAAAAGTGATCTGTCAATACAGTGATAAACTCAATAAGTGTAACATTTAGTTTTTCTTTTGTTGCCATGACGTCATCGATCATCATGTTTCCTAAATGATGATTGAAGCGTCGTCTGTTTGTCTCTAGATTAAAATACCAGGTTGTGTCACTAGATGGTAGTATTCTCCAGAGTGACAACATCTCTCTGAGAGTTCAGTCAATTACCATGTCTCATAACAGCCTGTCACCTCTAACGATATTTTATATCAATTTAATTATCCTGGTGCTTCAGATGAAAAGAGCCTGCCTCACATAATTGCCTGGCTGATCATTTTTCAGGTGAGACTGATTACATTTCCGTGGCCTACGACGCAGTTTAAAATGAGATCCATTGTTTTACAGTAAACAGACGAGCTGTGTCCAAACATACAGACTATTATCTACAAATCTATGTATATGTTACTCGTAAGGAAACTATTTAACAACAGGAACGTCATTAATTACTAACAGTATCTAACATAACTTATTTATTAACTGGGATGGAAAGTCAGACTCAGACATAATTGTCGATGTCAAGTATCAATACGTTCAGATTCCAATAGTGATAACAATCAATAATGTATTTATACAAAATTAAGTCTTCTTTTATTACACTGACGGAGGAATGTTTAGGAGCCTTAAAAAAACAAAATTAAACTGATAAATTAAAGAAAAACAGACAAATAATGTAAATAATGTTTTAATGATCATCAAGACATAAAATATCCACCTTTATGTTTATTTTAAAGATTATATTACCCAGTTAATCTGCAGTAAAAAGCAGTTTTTGAGTTTATTTCCCACATGAAATTAGATTTTTGTGGAAAATCTTGTTATGAGTGTTTGTTTCTGAGAAAGACTTACATCATGTTTCACCACCATCGTAACTAAGAAGAATAAGATGGTAAATCTAATGTTTGTGATGTAATCAGATATAATCAGATATAAATGTCTATACTTGTAGTTAATGTTTGTGCTCTCATGTCACTGTGAAATGAACATGACAGATGTATAATTTCATATTTAATATAATAAGATCAGCTCCATCTTTAGCCCAGAATCTTAAATGACCAAACTGAAAAACAAGAAAAAGGGGGAAACACAAACGTGCATTTGCATCATTTATTGACTGCGCTCTCTGATCCACTCTGACTTGTTCTGTCTATTGAACGACCCCCCCTGTTTAATGAACATAATCTGGTGAAAACACAGCTATCTGCTTTTCACTTTGAATTGGTAAACGCAGCTCAACTGGCCTCTTCCTCCGCCCCCATCTTTAACACAGCTATGAGACCTCTAATTATGCAGGGATTCAAGTAGCTTTTCACAAAACACAGTGTTGTCCTTTAGAGCTGGAGAGCGCTCCACGAGCTAAAAGGACAGGCTGCATGTTTGTAGGTTGAGCAAATTCAATTTGTTTGATTACTTCACTGCATCTGCTTCAAGTTTGGTTTAAATTATTAACCTTAAATTCACCCTATGTTGTGTTTTTTATTACTTTTAACTTTATTTCTGGTCATATTTCATCTGCAATTACCCTGAACACATGTACAAAAATCTAAAACTGATCTGGAATGACACAAATAATTTTAGGATCCAGGATCTTAACTCTGCTGCTCATTTTGTGACTTTTATCATCTAATCTGCTCACACTCCAGCATATAAACATCTCGTTATAAACCCAAATATAATTCACTGCATCCAAGCACCAGGATCACTTCATTGTCAATATGTGACAGAAAGACTTGGTGTTTCATGCGTTGCACCACCTGCTGCCTCTGTGTGTCTCCAGGCTTTTGTACAAAGCTGATTTGAAAAGCCTTTATCACAATGGTAAGTATTCAATTTGATGTCCGCCTGTAGCGCTTCCTGTCTAATAAAATTACCCTGAAGTCAATGAGCTCCGGTCCAGGTGAAACGCACAGTGCATATTGCTTTCCTGTTGCACAAAGGTGGAACAGAGGACACTTGAAATACAACAGATGAATGGCAGGTTTGATCCTCAGCAGGTCGCGGTTTTCAGCTTCAGTACAAGAATAAGAACAGAGCGAATAAAAAAACTATCCTTTTAAAAAAGACATAAAAATATGTCGAAATCTCTTGATTTTTATTGTTATTTTATATATGTTTGATGCGTAAAATCCACGCGTAATTATTTGTGCCAAGGCCAAACTGTTCCGCCTCGAAGTGTGATAATCTCTGAACCATTTATTCAATTTACTGACCGGTGATTGCAGTTCTCTCGCGCACGCACTCACTCCCCAAAAAAACCTTGAGACATTTTCCTCTTTAATCTAATTGGATGATAAGTGTGTGTCCACTGTTGAGCCCGAAGGCAAAACGCTTGCGCGGCCTCTTTTTTTTTTCTCTTTTTCTTCCTTTGACTCTATTCTCGTCACAACCCCCCCGCGTTTCATCTCAAATCCCATTTGCTATTGTACCTGTCCAATAGCAGAGACCGAGCGCGTTTCAACTCGGATGGATTTTTTTTTATTTCATCATTACAATCCAGCGCAAGTTTTGACACAGTGATCTCTGCGCTCTCACTCTGATCATCCACAGGAACAGGACGCAGCTCCTGTGTTGTTTCTCTTCTCTCTCTTTTTCATCCTTCTATGATTTTTATCCTTCTCTCATAATCTCCAACCCGTCAACATCTTTTTGAAGTATTTTCCTCTCATCTTAATAAGTTTTTTTGATGGTGATCCACATCGGACTGTAAAACGGTGATGGCAGACTCTGATGCGCAAGAGACTCGCCAACCTGCAAAAGACTCTCCGTTCTCTATAAAGAACCTGCTGAACATCGAGGACAAACCAGCGAAGCCAAAAAGCTTCCTGGGTTCATCCAAAGGAGTGTTTGAAGGCAGTTTCTTCTCGCGGCTCGGTGACTTATCTTTCCCTCGGTTTGAGTTGCCAACGCAGAGAATTGGACTATCAGGGCAGTATTTGGAAAGAGCGTCTACATGGTGGTATCCATACACGCTTGGGGCTCATCTCAGAACCGGTGGTAAATATTATTAATACTTTACCTTTAAAAAATAGGAATTTAAGCATCGTTCATATCATTAATTCCTATAATAAGTTGTTTTATTATAAAGAATCATGTCCACAAACTCTTAGTATTTTAACTTAATGGAAAACACACGAATTACGGGCGATCACTGGTGGGAAAGATTCAATTTGAACATTTTAAAATATTTTTCTGCAGGTTCAGAGAAGGCCAACCTGAGGGAGGCATCACCGGCACCTGAGAGACGCTCCCCGGATCTTCACAAAAGTGACCAGGACGTCAAAGAGGAAAGCGCCGACGATGACATCGCGCTGGATGAAAGTGATGCGGAAGAGTCGCCAAAGAAAGAAACAGACCAAGAGAGAGACGACTGGAGAAAAAAGACGGATGAGCTAGACTCCGAGAAGAAGCCGTGTAGGAAGAAGAAGACGCGCACGGTGTTTTCCAGGAGTCAGGTCTTCCAGCTGGAGTCCACCTTCGACATCAAACGTTACCTGAGCAGCTCGGAGAGAGCGGGCCTCGCCGCGTCTCTGCACCTGACGGAGACGCAGGTTAAAATCTGGTTTCAGAACCGGAGGAATAAATGGAAAAGGCAACTGGCCGCGGAGCTGGAGGCGGCCAACCTGAGCCATGCGGCGGCGCAGAGGATTGTGCGTGTTCCGATACTTTACCACGAGAGCGGAGCCCCAGAAACGAGCGGGGGCACCGCCGCAAACTCACCGGCTTCTCCTGGGTCACTCCTGGGTTTCCCTCATCACATGTACTATTCTCACTCGGTCCCACTGCTGAGGCCTGTTTAACACTGACTGGGTCGATATGAGCTGTAAATATGTTTTTAAATGAGAGTGATCTTCACTGGGAAAAAAGAAAAAAAAAATACAATTTTGTATATTTTGTAGATTCAACGAACAAAATGTTACGGTCATTATTATTATTATTATTATTATTATTATTATTATTATTATTATTATTATTATTATTTGTAGACCATCATTGATCCTGCTGAGCAAGACACACTTCTCTTTACAGCCTCCAAACAGAAAATATTATTATTATTATTATCATTAATTATTATTATTATTATTATTTCTAAAGTGGGTGGAAATATTTTAATGTATTCTATTTGAACATGAACAGGGTTAACTGTCCATATGTATTTTACAGAGATTTGTGTCAGTGTTTGTAGTTTTAAAATGATAATAATAATAAAAAAGAAGTGGACTTTAATATTTTGATATTTTCCAATATTGTGCAATACTGTTGGCTTCATTAGGCTACACAGCCTCTGTCACCTACCGTTCACTTTTACAGAACAAAAAACAAAACAAAAAAAAAACAAAAAAGAATAAACAAACTTATCCTTTTCTCTTTGTAATAGTGAGGACAATCACGTGATCCTTAAAAAAAGAAAGAAAGAAAATCCCTAGAAACTGCAGGTGATAGGCAATTGTATTGATGACGCAATGTTTTGCCGGTTATTCTAAAGCCATGACAGAGCCAAAAATAGCCTCTGGTTTTTTGTGTGTTTTATTTTTTTTTCTCTCTGATATTGTTATTGAAATGCTGTACATTATATGGTCTTACACTCAGTAAAGATTTCAATCCAAAAAGAATTGAATGTATCATTAATTTAATAGTGATGTACCTATTTTGTGAGGATGGAGTGTGCTATTTTATATTTTAAATATCATATATCATAGACGGCGTTAGAGGTATTATATGGGGAAAAAATCATAGCTGAATTATTTTAATAGTTAATAACGAGGTACATTCATTTTAATCTGACATTTTAAAAATTTCAGACCTATAGATTATAGATTATTTACATTTTTACACAGGTACACATGGTGTTTTTCTAAATTATCTGAAAAGAAATAATCATGGTGAAGGTAACGAACTATAGCTTTAGATTTAGTCGTTCATATGTAAAATTAAAAGGCAAATACAAAGAGTTAAAGTGCATCTGTTGGTTTTGTATCAATTTAACCATATTTCATTATATATTATTATCAATGTTATTATCATTTTAGTATTTTTGTTGAATTCTAACTGTGATGGTCTGCTACATATCGACCTATAGGAGACTTATTATTATTATTATTATATTATTAAACTAAGACCTAATTGAGCTCCTTATATCACACACTCACACACAAAAAACACAATAAATTGAGGTTTTGAACATAAATATATATTATTCAACATTTCCGGTATTATGTGTATAGTCATTAGTGACATAAAACTAATATAAGTAGCTTAATTGATTTATTTTATGGTGAATTATTGTGTTTTTATCTTACCTTTTTCTATTCGTACTGACTCAGAGCGAACGATCCTGTATCACGTGATCTGTGCTGAGACAACGGAAATAGACGTCATGGTTCCAACAGCCAATCACATCACAGGCGGGAATTTGAACATTCGTTTCAGCCAATCAGCGTCCTCCGGAGCATTCAGCGCTTGCTAAGCAGGGAGCTAGCGTCACTTAGCCACATTTACCGTTCAGTCATTTCCACGTTATATATTTTTTCTATAATATTAGCGTCAAATCCGTGAGTAAATAATAAGACTTGTTGGATAAAAGAAACGGATTTCGTCTGAACGACATCAAACAGAAGCGGTAAGTGACATAAAACGGCTAAATTTACGACTTTATACTGTGAATTGTCCACACCGTTAGCTAACACCGGTAGCATTAGCTGTGGGATTGGTGTATTTGCTGGATGTTACAGTATAATTTGTCCTGTTTTATTAAATAAAACAAACGGGAGAGGAAACTTACAATGTAAAGTTATTATATCTCAAGCTCTCTCAACAGTAAACCTTGTTAAATAGCTGAAATACATCAGACTACGTAGTCGGTGGTCCTTGTTAGCTAAATCCAAAGCTAACGTCATTGGACTCGGCTAACAACAAGCATGAAAACCGTTGATTAGTTAGCTTTTAGGTTAGCTTCAGTCAATTTATTATAAATGGAAATTACAAATGTTTTTCAGAGAAGCACAAGAGCATTAAAACGCGTGTTTTATAACTCATTTGACAACAGTATTGAAATTATTGATTTTTTTTTTTCTATTCTGGAAATGGAAACTCCCACTTAGGTTGTTTCTAATAAGTCAGTTAAGGACAAATCTGCTTTTAAAATCACAATTACATGATATAAAGTTATGGGACATAGTTTTTTAATATTGTAACAAATATTGCAACAATGAAAAAAAAAAATTAAAGGTTGTTGTGATAGTGTCACTTCTGTGTGTGTTGCTTTAAAACAATGTTTTAATGGTTACGTTGTTTGTTGTTGTTTTTTTTGCAGATGACGGGCTCAAACGAGTACAAGCTGAACCAAGGACCAGAGGACAGCATCTCTGCAGTCAAGTTCAGCCCCAGCACAACTCAGTTCCTGCTGGTTTCTTCGTGGGACTGTACGGTTCGTCTCTATGATGTCGGAGGCAACACCATGCGGATGAAGTACCAGCACACAGCTCCAGTTCTTGACTGTGCCTTTTATGTAGGTCACAAAGTTTTATGTTGCATATTATCATGTCAAAGCATGAAAGTCTGACACACTGATAATATTCGTCTTTTATTTTCAGGACCCAACACATTCATGGAGCGGAGGTTTAGATGCACAATTAAAAACTCACGATTTGAACACAGACCAAGGTATGTTTCCTACCTGTTTAGGGCTAATAAACCTTCTTAGAGGCTGTATAATAAATCTGAAATTGGTCATTTATGTTCTTTTTTTTTCTAACGTTCTTCTTAAACAGATACAATAGTGGGAACACATGACGCCCCCATTCGTTGTGTGGAGTACTGCCCAGAGGTTAACGTCATGGTAACGGGGAGCTGGGACAGATCGGTTCGGCTGTGGGACCCGAGGACGCCCTGCAACGCTGGCACCTTCACTCAGCCTGAAAAGGTAGAGTCAAAGAGATGTGTTAGTCTTTCACCATCAGGACTTAAGTATTCTTGATATGCAAAGATTTTTTTTTCTGCAGTAGCATATAAATTACCTTCATTACAAATGTTTTGCTGCTTTTATTATAAACAGAAATGCTTTTGTTACACAATGTTCATTATTATCTTTGGTATTTGTTGTGTCTCTCAAAGCTTCTCTTTGGGTTTATTGTGAAAAAGTTGAATAGTACATTATAAACAAAATACTGAAACCTAGGGGAAAAGGTGTAATTTCACTGTGATTCTGTTACCTGTCTTTTTGTGTAAGTGAGACTTGAGGAATTAGATTTGTTATGTCTCTGTCGTGTCTCATACATTCTCCATGTGAAAGGTGTACACCCTGTCTGTGGCCGGTGATAGACTAATCGTCGGCACAGCTGGAAGACGAGTCCTGGTGTGGGATTTGAGGAACATGGGATACGTTCAGCAAAGAAGAGAGTCCAGTCTGAAGTATCAGACTCGCTGCATCAGAGCGTTTCCTAACAAACAGGTACAATTTGAATTACAATCAAGTAAAAGTTTACACACTTTCAATGAAAGATGCAGACAACATTTAAAACTTGACAAGTAATTTACTCCTGATCACGTATCACGTTACAGATACAGATTCCTGACTTAATGTGAAGGAGTTGGATGGTAACTGCATATTTTCTGTCTTGGCTTCAGGGCTACGTCTTGAGTTCAATCGAGGGACGTGTAGCTGTGGAGTACCTGGACCCGAGCCAGGAGGTTCAGAAGAAGAAGTACGCTTTCAAGTGCCACAGGCTGAAGGAGGATGGAATTGAGCATGTTTACCCCGTCAATGCAATCTCATTTCACAGTGTTCATAACACGTTTGCCACAGGTACGACTGGTTAGTTAGTACAATAACAAATGAAAAACATGTGGGTGGTTTGTTTTTTACTAAACTCATAAATTTACCAGTGACCTTTAGCATGGATCTGTCAAGGTTGCACATGGAACACACTTATTATTGATCCATATCTCAGCAGTAAAACAGCTTAAATCTTTTTGAGTTTGACCTTGAGCGTCTCCTTTCACCAGGTGGCTCAGACGGCTTCGTGAACATCTGGGATCCGTTCAACAAGAAGCGTCTGTGTCAGTTCCACCGATACCCGACCAGCATCGCCTCACTCGCTTTCAACAATGACGGGACCATGCTCGCCATCGCCTCCTCCTACATGCACGAGAAGGGCGACATCAGCCACCCAGAAGACGCCATCTTCATCCGCCAAGTCACAGATGCCGAGACCAAACCCAAGTGAGTTATCCCGCGGCGCTGCGGCGCTCGGCCGTTCAGCTACTCGCTGAATCCGTGAGCAGCTGCATTTACATGGAGCACGTCCAGCTGCAGCGTTACTGATCTATATCTCTGTCCGCCCACTTTTCAATATCCGACAGTTGAAAGATACAGAGGAGAACTTGAAAATCCTCCCACCATCTGTATCTGAGCTGTGGATGGTACACTCAGAAACCTGCCACACAGTGTGATGCAATTCACTACAAAAACCACATAATAAATGAAACCTTTATCAAACTACAAATCTAATTTATTTTGTTTAAAGTCATAGCCGCCAGGTCGCAATTCTTGTTTACAATATATTAATATTATGAACAGCTTTTGCTCAAAATGTCTTTAAAACAATGTAGTATCAAAATAATGTGGTTTAGATACACAATATACAATGTTTTTATAATAAATTACAACCTCATGCTCTCAGGTTATATACAGACTTCTATTTGAAAGATGAATCTGTGTTTGACCAGAAACTAAAATTATATCACTTTTAAAATGTGTGCACTGGAGCTGGATGCTATACTGGTTCATACAGAAACTTGGTGTTTTATTTTTGTTATGATCTGAATTATTATTATTATACCGTAACACCGGTTTAAATGACCTAAACAACTTTCAGAACGTGACGTAGCAGGAAACTGTTTCAAGGGGATGTTTATCACTGCTGCACCACTGAACACACGAGTAACAGGAGGTGTTGAGGTGAAAAGGACAGAAAGTTAACAAACTGAAGCTGTAGCACATGTTGAAGTTGAACATGATGACACAGAAGAAACTTTTGCTGAAAAAGCGCCGTTCTAAAGTTAAAGCAACACAAGTTGCTGCACCACCTTAGCCTCGGGTTGCTAACCGTTGCTAACCGCTAAGCTGACTCTAGCAGCCTGGCTCTATCTCTCCTGTCCTGTAGCCAACGATAGCACATCGCTACCACCAATGTCTGTCAAATACCGTGAAACCGGCATAATTTTTTAAAACACTGTGATATTATATTATACCATGACCATTTTGACTTGAATAAAAGTCACCTTATATTCAGGTCCAGAGACCCGGGGGTCTAAACCAACAGGTGGCGTCAAACGAGTCAGAGCTTCTTCTTCTTCTTCTTCTTCTTCTTCTCTCACACACCAGAGAACGTTGAAGTTAACAAACATCAGAGGAGACAGTGTTTCTAGACGTTGACCAGACTGTGCCGTCATAGTCTAATTTGCTCCAACATAATTTCAAAATTAGGCTGGTGATAATTGTCCTTCTCTAATGTTCGAGCACGTTAAACACTGCTCCTAGGTGGCGCCTGTACAGATGAGTGGTTATGTCGCAAGTTATTTAATCAACAAACAGCTGCTCTCCTCCAAGCCTCTCTGACTGTCTCTATCCGAATTAAACAAACAATAAATAATGATTTAAAAACAAACAAACTCCTCCATTTCTGCCTCTCTACACTGTCTCTATCATTGAATTAAAATCCTCAATAAATAATGATTTAAAAACAAACAAACTGGTGTTGGTGCTGTGATGCTGAGTCTCCTCGTTTCTCTCTTTCCTCTGAGCACTGGTGTTAAATCTTTTCTCTTGTCTTTTGGTTTACAGATCAACCTAAGTCCACCTCTACACACGAAGCCTTTATCACGTTTGGATTATCAGCTGGCATCCAGTGTACATAAACATATTGTTTCTTGGCTTTTTATTTCTCTCCCAGTCCAACTCTTTCTTTTCTTTTCTTGTAAGTAAAGTTTGTAAAACTCTTCTCTTCTCTTGTCCTTGTTAAATATTTCATTGTCTCAAGCTTGTTTGGATTAAAACTGATCCCTTTACACTTAAATGTATTTTGTAGTCACCGAACATGCATTTTTTTTTTGGGGTGTTAAAATTTTAACAAAACACTGAAGCTGTTCTTGGATCAGTCTTTTCACACTGATATGAGCTTTATAAATAAGTGTAATAAAAAAATTACAAAAGAAAAAAGAAGAGTAGCCTAGTTCATGTGTCACACTCGGTACCTGCTGGAGGAGAAACTTAAGGAGAAATGTGAGGAATGTGTCGGGGCACGAGAGGTTGTTCTTCTTGACGATGTGTTGAGGGGAAGTGATGATCACTCATCTTTGCCGAAGGCTCCACTTGCCCCCAGACAGTGACCTGTGTTGATAGACATCAGAGGTCTGTGGCCTAAAACAGATCTGGCGTTATTACTGGGGAACAAAAGAAAACGCTAAACTGAACGACCTGACTGGTAAACCTGAGAGGGTGGAGTTTGTACTCGTTTCTAGTTTATTAAAGAACTTTGGTGTAAAATGAACTTTGGGTTTGTTAATGAGTTGTTATGTTTGCTGAGGAACAAAACTACACTCGCCTGCTGCATTAGAACAGTTTAATTTTATCGTTTTTGTCAAAAAGACTCATCATGCTAGTGATTAGGACACCACGGTTGCTTGAAGACTTCGCTATTTTAAACCATTAAAACATCTCAAAGAAGCTCCACACTTCCTGGCTGGTATAACAAAGGTCCTGACATTTAAAATGAGGCGTGTGAACAGATCTTTTATTAAAAAGACTTTTTATTAAGCATGATGAGTCTGTGACAAAAATGATAAAAGTAAATGTTCATAATGCAACAGGCTGGTGTAGTTTTGCTCCTCAGCAAACGTAACAACTTGTTATCATGTTTTAACGTAACCAAAGTTTAAAGTTTACTCCCTTTAACACTTGTTGAGTTGTGCGGTAACTTGTTTATTGAGACATATACAGAAAGTTTATCAGAAAATATTTATTTTTATATATCTTATAAAAAGATGGTGTCAAATGCTTCAGAACTTATCACAGTGGTGACAGTCGTGTGACAGACCTTTTTAATGCTTTAATCCTTTTTAATTCTGTTTTATATGAATGGACACTGTCCTGCAAAAGCGGCATCCCATTTATTTTTTTCTTCCTCGGTTCAGATTTTCAATTGCAACTAATGTAATTTGTGGAGCCCTTCAGCCAAAGCAGCAGAGAAGATATAGATGTCAATTATTCTGTTTAAGAGCTCCAATTTTTTCTAATGGCTCTATCTGCTTCTGCGGTATCCTGGAAATGATTAGTTCAGTTTTGGTTAAATGATGTAACTAATTCCCATGATTGTTGATAATGAGTCTGTCTTTTGACGTTGGATTATGACTGCAGCTTAATATAAAATGGCATTCTTTTTTTGGGGGGTGAACGTAATTACAGCTCATGAAACAGACGGTGAATGGTCAGAGGAGGAGGTTTGTTGTTGGGGCCAATTATGTTTCCTGTCATCTTTGGCTTCTGCTAAATTGGAAAATTGAGTTGTTTAGAACATGTATTAAAACTGTTGGAAAGATGTTTTGTAGGAAAAGTAGTAATTTTAGCTGTCAAATTTTCAGGTGCAGTAAAGCAATTTGTATCTTTTTTTTTTCCTCATTCAGCGCCTTAAAGGATTTATTAAAAGAAATTGCAGTAGATGCATCTGTTGCATTATCTGTCAGCATCTTCTTCCAGCCCCGTCTCTCTAGGTTTAGTTATTTATTTATTATTTTTTTGTTCCTTCATCACAGACCCAGTTAACCACATCTTGTGGTTGTGTGGCCAGGCTCTGGTTTCCAACCACTGAAGTGTTGCAGACAGTTTGGCTCTACATGAAACCGTTACATGACAATTAAAATGGGTGATTGTGCTCCAACAGCCTGTCAGGTGCATTTAACCCGACCACAAAAGGCTCTTATGTTCACTCAAGAGGGCACGGATGACCTTCACCCAGACACCTTATCTCTCAAGACCGGTTTCTAATATTATATCTAGCTGATGATACCGTCCTTCACGAGCTGTGGAGAAATGGAGAAATCACATGATGCATCAGGAAAAATATTGACAGCGTTCTTGTTTTTTGTGGTTTGTCTTTTGTTTCACTGCCAGAGATGAAGATAGTGACACCGTGTAATGATGCAGTATCTTCCTTTTAACAGAGACAATTTATGATGTCAAGTAATATATATGAAGCTATTAAATAGCTAAATTATAAAAAAAAAATCTAATTCTAGGAAATGCTTCCAGGAAGTGGATGCTATTTTCTAACGAGGCATAACTAAGAAAAGTTAAATCAACTAGTAACTAATGGTTTAACTCATGGTTAATTAATATAGGTCAGAGGTCACCTGATGGTGGATCAAAATACTTGTAATAAAGATAAATTATATTTAGGAAACTAAAACCAAATAGTCAAAAGCTTGGAAAAGATCAGGCATCTAATATTGATACTAACTGATTTCTAGACCTTCTCCACCAGCACCTAATCGTCTCTACTCGGGTTATAGGGTTTTCCACTCGGTGCTAGTTCATGAATAGTGTTATTTAACCCTCCACTTTTTCCATGTGTGCATTTCCTTCTACTGTAGCTGAGAAATATCAACAAGATGTCATCCCTCTATTTGGGTAAAGCATCTCTGACATTTACTCTTGTTTTGTCGTCGGTTTCGTTCTCGTTTTTGCTTCCTTGGCGATGGTGACACATTGTCACCATTGCAGGTAAGTAAAGATAGACAGAAAAGTAGAGAGAAGAGCGAGGGAATGACGAGCAGAAACGATCGTCACAGCCAGGATTCAAACTGGTGAATGTGCCAAGATGGTTCGTCCTAAGCACTCTGTGTTTTTTGTTTTTCAGTTTTTTTATTTAACATATATCGAGCTCCCTGGTGGACCATCTCTGGCGTGTATCTCCCTCTATGAGTCTGTTTCAGTAGCTAACTTCTGGTCACGTTGCCACTGAATGTAAAAAAACAGGAAAGGTGGAGCTGTATTTATCTGGTGTAGTCTCAAGATGGTGACCTGCACTGAGCTCACCAGCTCCATGTTTATATATATATACACACACACACACATCATCTGTAAGGATGCACAACATCTGCAGAAAATATGACATTTAAAGGAAAGTGATATTTTGGGAGAAAAAACCTTTTAGTTTCTCAAATGTTCTAGTTTTATTTTTTAGTTTTTCTTCTTTGCATATGTTATTATTATTATGTTAAAATTTATTTCTGGTTTTTAGTATTAACTATTGATTAAATAAAGAATCTGCAGATTAATGGATTAAAGTCATCGTTAGCGGCGACGTTAAGTGTGACTGTCTTCTACCGACTAAACTGAGGGAAACCAGGTTAAGAGGTTTCTCACTTTTATTAAAAAAAGCTACAAAGTCTACACTTGTGAAATTTAATAACTTGTTAAAAAGCTCTTTTCAGCAGCTAAGTGCTCCAGTGGATCATCTACAATGATTTTCAAACATAAAAGTTTATGATGTTAATGATGTGTAAAAAAATATTTAAAGTGACTTATTCAACTTAAGTGTCAATAGTTAAATTGTAGATAAATGAAGATATAAAAGGTGTAAAATCAAGTATGTGATAAGCACCACACTACTGTACACTACAGTTTGTTACAAGGCCAGAATGAAGATCCTGGTCCTGTTGCCAGAACAAACCCAGCTGAGGAAGGAAACCTGAGCCTTGTACTTGGATGTGGCTGCTGCCTGCTGCCACAGCACCTCGCTCCAAGCTGCCCCTGCCCCGGGGACGCTTTTAAAGAGCTTTGGTGGGCAAGACAACATCTCCTCCAGAGCATTGTAGTTACATTAGAGCCTAATTAGACGGTAAAGCTCAAGGCCATGTAACCCACTGCTGGGTTTCACGCTCCCACCCATCCATCTCGTTACAGGCCGGGCGGCCGGGCAGCGCGGGGCCGACTGGTGACGGAGACTCTCACCTGGGAGCCGCGCTGTAGTAAATCAAAAATCTTTGGTTGTGACAAACAGGGTCACAGATTTTAGGCTTGAGGTTCCGGTTTGTCTCCTGGGCTTTTTCCTCACTGATTAATAATTTCATAATAAATCATGTGCCGTTGGTGTTTTAGAACCAGGTCTAAAACTATGAAGGCAGATGAAATTTGTTGTTGTTATTTGACACTTTGTATGAAAGAATGTGTGAGTTTGGTTTCGTTTTTTACCATAAAGAAGCAAAAACAATGGAAACGTTATCAGAGAAATATCTCAACAACTGTCGGATGAAATGCCATAAACAAACATTCATTGTTTTGACATAGTAAAACTATTCATTGTCCCCAGAGGTTGAATCCTACTGATTTTGGTAACCCCTAGACTTCAGCTTTAAGGTTTACTTTGTTGTTTTGAAGAATATCTTAACTTCTATTTTTAACTTCTACTTCTATTCTAGTTTTGTTATACTAATGTTCATTGTCCTCAGAGGAAGAATCCTACTAAACTTTGTTGATCCTCCAAACCATGAAATTCATTTAGTAGTTTGGATTTAAATATCTTGACGTCTGTTGGTTTAATTATTTTGAAATTTAGTAGACGTATTCGTTGTCCCCAGAGGATACGTCATACTGATTTTGGTAATCTCCAGACTTCAGCTTAGAATGAAAAGTTGCAACAATTATCAGATTACTGGAGTAAATTATCTGAATATCTCTCATCCATTGTCAAATATTGCAACAATTATTAGATGGATTTCCAAAAGATTTTGTTCTGATTCTGTTCTTCATTATCCCCAGAGGATATGTCCTACTGACTTTGGTAACCTCCAGACTAAGACTATGCCCGGACTAACCCCAGATAAAGTTTGCGTTGTGGTTTGGAGTGAAATATCTCAACATCTACTGGATTTTTGCCGTCAAATTTTGTACTGACATTCATCGTCCTCAGAGGAAGAATCCTACTAACTTTGTTGATCCTCTCAACCATGAGATTCATTTTGTAGTTTGGGGTAAAATATTTTAACTATTAGAGGACTGACCTTGTTTCAGATGAGCTTTACTCACTTCAAAGTGTCTGATGCTGTGGCAACAACACAAAGTGTGATTTCTGTTAGCGCTGATGTTAGCATACTAGCATGACTACACACCACTAGTTTGACTGTAAATGATATTTCTATATGTTCAACATCAAGTCAATTTAGACTATTAAAGTAAATTTATCCATTTCAGGCGTCACTAGATGTCACAGTAAACATTCGCCTCTAAAAGTAAAAGGAAAGAAAAGTGCAGCAGTCAAATGACTTTTCATGTTACCTGTCAAATTGATGAATGTATGTATGAGGAAAAGAGGACAAGGGGGCAGTCGGTGCATCTGGGGTCATGTTTGAAAGTGTATGGCCAGGGGGCACCAGAGCTGCAGAGACTAAAGGTGAACACACAGAAAAGTGAACTCATGTTTGTGTTGTTAGTTTCAGAGAATGAAACAGATTTGACTGAAACAAGTGAAAGTTTGAATCAGTGTTTTTAGATTTTGTCTGCAAACCTGAGAGATGATATTTTAAAGTTTGTTACCAACGAAGGGCATTTTTTTCTCATGCGTAGAGTGTCATATTGTACCACGACCGGGGTTGTCAGTTCCTTCAGGGGTGAAACCACAAGCACTTAAACATAACTGATCCTCGTCCTTTAGAGAAGCACCTGTCAGGCTCTGTGAGAACTGAGGACAAATCCTGAGGATCACACAACATTTTTCCACTTGAAAACATAAAACCTGGTTCATTGTATTGATGATTTGCGGTCAGCTTCAGAGTGACAGGCAGTTTTCTTTATACAGTCAGAAAAATACGACAAGGGCAGATCCCCAGGGAGACTTTTGGAAAACAGTAACTTGTTATCCCCATTTAAACTGAAATCAGATTGCAGGCCTTTTCAGGCCAGCCTCTTTGTACGCAGCCTGTGTCTATGAAACCCTCTGTGCTGTTTAATGGGTTCATGGCCACGGGGCAAGGGTTACAGTTTGTCCTTCCTGCAATTAGCATTCACGGTTAGCTTAGCAGAACTAATGCACCACATCTTTGAGGCTCAAGTTCCCTGTGCGCCTCTGAGTGACTGCGGGCGAGATTTAACTGACTCCTTGTATCCATTTCAACCTGCATTATTAGATGTTATTGGCAAAATCCCCTGAAGAATATCATTTCAAGCCAACTATTATCAGCCAATTAAGTGCTGGTGTCACTTGGAGGATGGAGGGTGGACCTGTGCACATCGTGTGCTGCTATATAGAATAACTACAGGTTATAATTAAGATTATTAGCATGAGTGTCTGAACTAGATTAGAAGTAGCTGTCATCACATATCAACATGTTTATGTTACGTTTCTGCAGCCTCTGTTTTGTCTTTCTTTTGCTTTCTTTGCCCTGTGACATTTAGGTCAAGACATCGTGATCTAAGGGCACTTTTTCAGTGCACAGGAACATTTTACACCAAAGCTATTGTGGAAGCGGTTGTGTGCCGTGGGGATCTCATGGGTCTTAAGTGACACCAAAGCTAAAACGATGCAGCTTGGAGCTGTTTTCTGCTATTAGCTTTCTCCAAGTTGTGTAATATTACATAGTTTATATACAAATCTGTGGAAGTTTATGTAGGTTGACTTCAGTATTGTGTGAGAACTATAACAAATATGTCAGCTGTAATGAGAACTGTGCCACAAAAAAGGTGCCAAATGCCCCATGACTTAATAATAAATACACAAGTAACAAATTGCTTTACAAAACCAAAGAAGTGCATAGATCTGAGCCAAAGAAAACACTACTTAATAAGTACATTTGCTGGGGAAAAATCTATGTTATTGAATATAAAATACATTTGTCATTTCCTAAGTGCATTCTGTCTGAGTGATCAGTAGCTACAGTGCATTATGGAGCCAAATCAATGCTACGAAAAAAGGAGGTGCTTTCATAAACAGTTTTTGATTATTGGACATTATTAACTTTTGTGAATTCAGTGAAGTGAAACGGTGCATTGTCCCATCGACTCAAATGCAGATTAAACAAACTAATGTGAATACAGAGTGAGATCAATGCATTCATCCTTGGTGATGTGTTTTGTTTTGTTTTTTTTGCGGTACCAGAGCGGTAACGCATTGAGAAGCCTGGCTTTGTAATTCATCATCGTCCACACATTATATTATTACTGATGGCTCGTGCCTCGGGCCAGTCCATTTATTTTTCAGATTTGTGACAGGCAGCAGGACGCTGGATGGAGGTTTATTCTACAGCAGCTCTCTCTCTTATTTATCTATTGATCATCATACCTCCCAATAATCTGGCGCCTGACACATTTGACAACATTATGTGGAACAGGTCAGAGGACAACGCTAATGAAACTGAATGATGGATGTTGTTATCCGCAGCATTAACCTTGCTAATAGTTGTCACACACAGGCAGCGCATTTTACTCACATGGTGCCCTGCAAAACCTCTGCACAGCCTGCTGGGATTGTCATAAAAAAAGAGCTTAGCATTCAATAAGGTGGTCCAGAGGCATGTGTGTAAAAAAAAAAATACAATAAAACATCACATAGTGTTGGAGCTCAACAAATAACAAGACAAAACATACTCGGGACAAAGTTGTATTAATATTTAATTTAAAATAAGTAATTTACACTTTTACATTTCAGTCAGGGTTTTTAAAACCATGATTACTTGAGGAGAGCTTCCTCTGGCAAAATCTAAACTGTGAAAATTGGCCTGTGAACGGAAAAAAAAAAGATCGTTTGGGGTTTGAAAAGAGCAGCAGGATTTCTTCAAGTAATAAAACAGTCACCACTTCAATCAGACAACAGACCAGTGGTTGTGTTTTAACTCCAATAAACAGCAAAATACAATTTAATCCTCCACAATATGAACAATTAAATCACACGGGAAGTTCACTATATTTTTAAAGGACATAGTAAAAAACAAAAATCACATTCTGTGTGAACACTGTGGGTGAAGTCACTAGAGAGAGAGAGAGAGTGTGTGTGTGTGTGTGTGTGTGTGTAACACCGGGGGTGAAGTGAGCTGTATGACTGCGAACGCTGGGCTTCATCCATCCCGCGTGGCTAATGTATCCCTCTCAAAAGCTGGGGACACAAGGGGAGAGAAGACTGCTTGTGTGAAGCACAAAAAGCTCCAGCGCAGCCATGTTCACAGCGGTAATTGGCAAAGGAAGCTTCGTTCCATTCACTCCTGTATGTCTTTTGTTGTCCTGTTTTTTTTTTTTTTTTTTTTAAACAAGTGAGGTGCCTGTAGTGTTCATTTATTTATTTTTTATGTGAATAGACAATTGAAAGATTCTTCTTTTATTTTGATGCACTCTCGACTGTGTCAACAACTGAAACATTAAGCTGTGTCCTGACGATACCACTGAGTACCTTACTTCATTTTTTAAAAAAACATCTACAAGTAGAAAAACATTTAATCCTGCAGCTTTCACACTCTTGTTGCTGCTTTGTAAAGAACAGACGTTAGTGGAAGAACATGTCTCCTTTCATCATTACATCTCAGTAGTTGTATAAAAGCTTACAAAATATAAGTTTGTAGTTATATTTCTGCCATAATTACACTTTCTCTTGTTGTAAAATGCTTTAAAAACACCCTAATAGGCACCTTTTACCCTCAGATACACCAGTTTTAAAGGTCTTGCTTTGATATATTTGCAGTATTTCGTGATATATTTTCCCTTCACAGCAGTTTGTAGAGTTTTAATTGGACAAATTGACTCTTTAAGCTGCAGTAGTGGTGTTTACAGGTGGAGAAGAGACGAGAAGCAAAGTGTCCTGAGTTGTCCAGAGAACACTTCCAGCACCTTCTGGTGTTCACGTTGTGCTTGTACAATCAGAGCCAAGAGTCATTACTAACATTTCCCCCACTTACAGTAAACACAGCTTTTCCTGTGAGGTTGGACTCTTAGCACAACATGTTCTCATCTCGAGGGTCCTTTTTACAGATGAAACATCAGAAAACATTACAGTTAAAGGATGTTGATCTCTGCCTCATCACAACTTTTCAGCCAGTTGAGTTGAAGCAGAACGATCACTAAATATTGTTGATGGTTAAGTTCATATAATAAAGGTCAAACTGTTTTATTGAGTTTGTTCAAATTTGGATGTCAAACTGTTTCTGTGTTGAAGTCAAGTCAAGTGAAAGAAAACAGTCTTCAGGTACTGACCAGAGCTGTGTAGTAACAAAGTACTATTACTTCACTACTGCACTTTCACTTCACTACTTCGTAGCTCCATGTTTTAAAGTGCTGGAGAAACTAATAATCGCTAATTAATAACATGTACTTTTTCTTTTACTTTCTACACTTAAATACATTTACCTATAGATTACTGTCATACTGAAGTACAGTAAATACTAGATACTTTAAGACTTTTACTGGAGAATCATTCTGAATTCAAATTTTACTACAGTTATTTTTTGGTCTAGTATCTGTACTTCTACTCTAGTGAGACTTTCAGATACTTTATTCAAACACTGATACTGACCCGTGTGAACATGTTTCCTATGTGAATGGCCGTGGCTCCTTCGTTTTTGTCATTCGAGAGCGATCTGTCCTTCGTGTCTGTTACAAAAGAAAAGGTCAAACCAACCACCTGACCCGACAACCCCGGGTCTGTCCCTGATGGCTGCAGGTCAGAGTTGGACACCTGGTCTTATTATAAGGTCAAGACTTTTAGTTCTTCATTTACTGGACGCTCCAGTTCACCTGGTCTTCTTATGTCTCATGTTTTACTTTTTAATTCTGTGGGATTCATGATGTACAATGTTTACTGCTGCATATTTTCAGATGATTGTATTTTACTATAGATTCACTCAGAAGTCGATATCCGGGAGGATTTCCATTTTAACAGAACCCTCATTGATTCGGTTTCTAGAGGAATTGCAGCCTGGATCAGTTTACCTTGTTACCTTGTCACACTATGTTCTGGTCTGATCTCCATGTCCATTTCCGCTCGGCCCCCTTTACCCCCACCCACCCCCCAGTCACCACCGCACCGCCCAACAGAGCTGGCTTTGTCCCTGTGGCCAGTCATCCATTCCTAATCTTCAGTCTTTTACTGTGCTGGAGACGTGCTGCATGCTTTCAAAGAGCAGAGTGAGCTGTTGATGCATGAGCCCCCCCAACGTCCCAAATGAAGCTCTGAAGAAACCTCGTGCCCCAACAGTGACAAACGTCTTAATATTATAGATCATTTGCACTGTGCAGTTAGGAGAGGCCACTTTAAACGAATAAAAATCATCATAGAAGTTAGTATTTAATCATTAAATCAGTTTATTGTAACACCAGAACGTACAAATATACATGAAGACATAAAAACACACCAATGAATAAAACCAACACGCTCAAATCAATCAACTGAAGAGTGTGTATAACAATCGTGCTTCTTGAGTTGGCTTGATGCTGAAAGTGCAACACATTTTATTTATTTTATTACACATATTATATAATAAAAATTAAGTAACACCTGCAAGAACCCACAACTTCTCAGTATTACTAATAATTTCATTCAATAATAATTTCCTTTTCTTCCTAAATCATCTGATATAATTTGTCAAGTGTTGTGGTGAAATTACTGAAGTTTAAATACGTAAATTCAAGCAATTTTGACCGACGTCTCAAAGCAACCAGAGTCTATAAAATGTGCGTCCTGTTTGTGCAGCTACCGACGATCTGTCCCTCAGGTAAAAACAGTAAACAGACATTTGAAAAAGTGAGGAGCTTGAGTACAGTGTAATGATGTTTCAGGTAGAGAGATGCCATGCGAAGAGATACCATCAACACAGAGAGCTCCCTCTATTGCATTAGCTAAAGGCACTGATATCTTGATGGAAATAACTTCATTTTGGCCACTACCAGGCCCAGTAAATACAATTGCTAGCTGTTAGCGCAGCCGTGTGAGCCGGGTAACTGATGGAAAGTGACTCGGGCACAGTTATGAATAGTGCTGGTGGCTGCGTCTGTTCGCTCTTGAATACGTTATCGTCTCCTCCGCGTGGTGGAGCATATTAATAAAGCACCTTACAGTTACAGCATCTAAACAGACCGTAAATCACTTCCCATTAAACCCACAGAGGCAGTAACATGCTGGGCCCTCATCGTACTAGAGGCCACCGCTTTTTAACTGCCACAATTAACACATTAAACACTTCAATCCTGAACCGATGTGACACAATCAGCTAATATAATGATTAATTAATGGCTAGCGTAAAGTGTAGGCTAGCCCTAGAAATTCAAAACAAGAGAATAATCAGGCTAATTGGCTGAAACCATCTTCATTAACATAACATTGTCACTGTGGATCGGAGAATCAGGGAAACTGTGTAAATGGAGCTTTTTTTTTCTTTTCTTTTCATCTCTTTTATTCTCTTTTTTTCAACAAGTGCTCACATTAAGACATTCAGGATTTCATTTGTTAGCACAATATAACAAAATACAAACACTGTGTAGTGAAAGGCACTCGGTAAAAACATGTTTTTCTTCTCCTATCTCCACATCACGTCATGGCTTATCCTCTCTGTTGTCAGATGCTGAGCGTGATGCTGTGAATTGTGTTCACTGGGATTTTGGCGTCCGCTTCCTCCCCGTTGATCCTAAAGATCACAAAGGTGTTGGATGGGATGGTGGTGGTGGCGCTGAGGGATTTACCCAACCAACCGTGACATCCACGCTTATACATTTTGACTGTTACCTGCAGAAGACAAGACAGAGAAGAATTTAGAGAGAATTTATTTAGAAACGTCTGGTCGCTCCTGGGGTCGTGACCCTGACTCAGACCTTCTGACCTGTGATTAGAGTCGAACAAACACTCGTGACTTTGACCTTTGACTGCTGCATATTCAAGCTGTTGCTTGGTCAGTGGACCAGCAGCTTTGGAGAAGCAGTATGTATGTGGCTTATTGAAATACAAGTCCATTTTTATTTTGTATTTGAGACCAAACAGGACTATAATTTTACTGGATATCTTCTAGTTTCTGTTGATTTTCAGGTTATCAATGGTAAATTCACAGTAGTAATTTGAACCCTGAGTCTATTTCAGCACAAATACGAGTCAAACATCCTCTCAACAGATATGTTACGTTGGTTGAAGTAATATCCAGTTTGACCGTCTTTTGTTTTCACAACCAAATAGTTAACAATGAAAGTAAATGGGGCAGTCAGCCAAACGTATCTAAATTGTCATTTTTTAACCACTAATAAAGCTCAAAATATCACTTCACTTCAGCAGTAGCATGAATAGGGTCCCTACACATAAACTGAAGTACTGTCATTTTTCTCGCTCTTCACAGACTCATCGGCCTGTTGTTCAGGAAAATGTTGAATCTGCTGATGTGGAACAACCTTCATCACCAGTTGTTATGAAAACAAGACGCTGGGTAAGTCTTGTAATAGTGTTTTTAATAAACTTACTAAGTTATCAGTACTTCAGTTTATGCGTAGGGTTGAAGTGGTTAAAAAATGACAATTTAGATACGTTTGGCTGACTGCCCCATTTACTTTTATTGTTAACTATTTAGTTGTGAAAACAAAAGGTCAAACTTGATATTACTTCAACCAACGTAAAATATCTCTTGAGGGGGAGTTTGACTCGTATTCATGGTGAAATAGACTCTGGTTCATTTTACTCTGGATGTCACTTTAAAATAAAACAGAAACAGTTAATATATGATACATATTTGTTACCCAAACGTCTATAAAACTGAGTCTCAACACCTTTTAACAAGCAAACTATTAAATATTTGCTTTAAAGCAATAACTACCACTAATTATTGTCCTGATTTAATTTATATTTACAAGTACAAACAAATTCCCACAACAACATCCTCAGATTGTTTCATGTCACTAACAGATTAGAAACATTGTCGTTTATTTGTTTTCTGGGATCGTTTGACGCTAAAACAAGTGTAAAATAATACTCAGATTCTCTTTAGGACTCAGTTAATTGTTCAATAAAATGTCCTTTTAAATATATTGACAGTCAAATTTTTCTTCACTATGTAAAAAAAAAACCTGTTCAACTCTGTTGGAAAAATGATAGAACATCAGACTGAAACAGAATAAATATGAAATTAACCCTGTTCTCTCTCTGAGCTTTTTTAATTCCCCTCCACATCTTGAATGGAGTCATACCTCTCTTGCTTTTATGTAGGTTGTAGGGCATAATACGTTTTAACAGTACATCAAAACTGCCTGTTATGTTTGAGCCTGACAATGGAAACCTTAACTAGATTTAGACATGCAGGTAACTGAACCACATCCATTTCAAAAAGAATGCCTCGCTGCATCTCTTCTTTGGCTGCATTTACAGGGGATAACAGAATATTACTGTGCCTTTTCACAGTTCCATTTTCTTTCACTTTAGCATTAGGCAATTTTTCAATTATTATTTTTTTCCATGTTCTTTCATCCCTGGCTCTCCATAATGCCTGGGCCTTTTAGTTAATGGTAGCGACAGTCAGAGCCCAGTATATCGGCCCTTGTCCATTTTGCAGGTCATTGTGGAAGCCCAATAGGCCTTTTATTACGCCGACATCAAAAGGCAGATAAGCATTAGAGGTGGGGAAAATACCCTGCACTAGATATGTTCCCTCTTTCCTTTGTCTGCTATTGAAAGTGATCATTTTAATAGTGAAGAGGTTGGTGAGCTTTGGGGCTGATGGGAAGTGCGACACCCCTGACAGCCTACGAATATGAGCAAGTCGATAACACAACACGAGCAGCACAGCACACCCTCAACACCTGCACACTCTTGCTGCTAACCTAATTATCTGCAACAAAGGCCGCTGCGATTTCAGACACACATCTTTCAACCATTTACTTACTTATTAGTGTGCATTAAAACAGGGAGAAATAAGAGGAAAAAAAAAAAGAAAAAAACTAAACAATTGTGTCTTATATTGCAGCCTTGGCCGAGAGCCACGCGGCTCGTTTTACAATAGCATCAGACACTTCACGGTGAGTGAGTGTCTATTAATTTAGGGATGCATGAAAAAATAGCTTTACGACAGCTGGTGGTAGAGAGGGGTATAAACTAACACAAAAAAACATCAGAGAGGAATTACTCTGACAAATCATAGCCAAACGTGAGAGCAGGTAATCAGCAATTAAATCATTTAATGGAACTAAAGTTAAGTACTTTCATCTTTGTGGTGCAGAGACAATACTCAGCTACAGTACTCTGGTTCATCATCATATTCAGACCTGAATAGAAGTAAAGAAAAATGAAAACAAAAAAATAACAGACACGCTGTCGATGTGGAAAAATAACCAATGAGCACTGAACTCAATCAAAGCTGCAAATCCTCTAATTAATCTTTTAATAAACATTAGATGTTACCAGATACCTGAAAATTGAGTAAAACTTTCCAAAAACTTTTGTTTTATTACCAAAGAAATTTGAAGAAGTGGTGACGACGGTTGTTGGTTTTTATTATGTTTTCAAACATAAAATGTGTGTTTTTATTACACATAAACATAATGTTCAACTGAAGTACTGATAACTTAGTAAGTGAACCCAGAGTTTATTAAAAACACTGTTTTACAAGACTTACCCAACGTCTGGTTTTATAACAACTGGTGATGAAGGTTGTTTCTCATCAGCAGATTCATCATTTTCTTCTTCTCTTCACAGACACATCAGCCTGTTGTTCAGGAAAACTCTGGGTTCACTTACTAAGTTATCAGTACTTCAGTTTATGTGTAGGGACCCTATTCATGCTACTGCTGAAGTGAAGTGATATTTTGAGCTTTATTAGTGGTTAAAAAATGACAGTTTAGATACGTTTGGCTGACTGCCCCATTTACTTTCATTGTTAACTATTTGGTTGTGAAAACAAAAGACGGTCAAACTGGATATTACTTCAACCAACGTAACATATCTCTTGGGGGGAGTTTGACTCGTATTCATGGTGAAATAGACTCTGGGTTCATGTTACTCTGGACGTCACTTTAAGTTAAATTCTTTAAAATAACCACCTTTTCTGGGGTGATGTATAAATATAGCAAAAACCACAGAGGGATATTTTCTGTTTGTATAATATTAACACATTTTGATAGAAAGTCAACACAGATACGAAATGAAAACACTACAACAGGTCTGATTTACACCAAACAGGAAGGATGCTGCCATCGTTGGCATAAAATCAAAGCGAGCAGCTCCTTGTGGTCTAGACGAGCGTCCTGCCAGGTGCCCGTCTATAGGGAGGATGTGTCAGGTACAGGAACTGTTACTACATGTTACCCTTTCAGCCACTTGAGGCAAGTGTCTGAGGGTAAAGATTGTGTATCTTATTTACACAAGAGTGTTAAGTTGCTACCGACATGAAAATGTTCAGTCTGCATCCGACATTTAAGGTTGTAAAGAAACTTCACAACCTTTAACAAACCAAGATGAATAGTTAGTAAGTCTCACTTTTACCAATTATTTGTCCACTTGTGTTGAAGCATCATTACTATTTCAAGCACAGACAGGCCTGAATGTGTGTCATGTGTGTGTATATAACACTTCATGGCGAAGACGAGGCCCTTGGGGCTAAGGTTGGGTGTCACACAAAGGGCTGAGAGCTCACCTAACGGTGTCTACCCCTGATCCACCTCTCACTTTCAGTGTCGGGGGAATCGTGTGAATGACATCACTCCTCACATTTCAACGAGACAAACTGCGTCTTCTTCTTTATTTACCGTCTGCTAACGATCATAAATCCTGCCTCTGGTTCACTCTTCACCTTTTACCCTGACGACTGACGCCTCATTTTTATTTAAAAAAAAAAAATCTCCTGCATGGATATTTCCAGCACAGATTTCCAACCTGTTTGATAGTTTAGTGTTATCACAATATAAATGTGATTGTTTTAGACAGGCCCAACGAACTGGAGTGAATTATGCAAGGAACTGTGTAATTGGGTAGGGACGTGTCACCACCTGCCTGTATTGCCATTCACAAAGTTCAGATTCTTCCCCTGATAAAAAAAAAAAAAAAAAAAATCCCAGTAGGGTATCAGTCAGCAGGGGCTGTTACCTGGAGCCATGGGTGCAGTGTTTCAGGTGAACTCTGAGTGAGCGTAACGCCACACCAGCTTCAGACGACGGGCTCTTTGTTCCACGCCGTGTCTCACCAGACACAGATGGGGAGGAACACTGAGTAACACACCTCTGGCGCAACGAGCGTCTTTGTCGACGAGCCAAATGCGATGGAATCAGACCAAAGTGTTTCTCTGTCATTTCAGGCTGGATGTAACAATTAGGTAAACACCGTGCGGTTTGGCTCACGAGACGAATATATTAACAACCTGCTGAGAGCGGTGTGAATCACTGGATTAATCAGTGATTTTTATTCAACTGTTGAACTCACTGGTTCGATTTATAGTTTGATGTTTTAGGGTCATTGTGGTCATTTTCACAAAAAGCCTTCATTATAACAGCCCGGCTATTTAACGAACGATTGAAATGAACGAATCACGTCGAAAATAAAATCATCACGAGGCTCGAAAGATCAGAAAACAGTCAGTTTTTTTTTCATTTAGACGAAAACCTCTCTCTCTCTCGACAGCAGGACGAGTGTCAGAGGGTTCAACAAGTTAAACAATTCCCACTGTTGTGTTTCACTCACAGCAGCGTCGCAGCATCTGTTGTAATATTAATATACTGACGGTAAATACAGAACAAGTCAGTAAACCTGCAGATTATGTTTGATTTAAACTTTAAATGATGCATCAGTGCAAGTTATTTTTTTTAATAAAACACAAACAGAAAAGTCAGGAATCCCCCCACATCTAACATTTCCATTTTTCCAGTCGTTATGAACATTTTTTGTTTGACTCGGTCCATTGACAGCTTGTTAAAACATCACTTAAAATACTTCTGCATCATAATTGGACTGCATTCTCCAGTTATGGCTCCATCCATCCATCCATTAAGATGCCTAAACTTTGGTTTGGTGACATTAGCGTCTACGTCCGTAACTACATTTGTCATAAAAAAAATGACTGGTTAAGTTCTGAATAGCTTCGTCTCTTGCTCCAAAAAACAACCTGCCTCAGTTAACAGGAAGCCATTAGACTCTCGCAAATAACCATTTACATCCATTCACCCAGCTCTGACTTTATTTCCATCCGCATAAGTGCATTTTCTGCGAGAGGTTAAAATATGAATCCCCCTCCTTTTTCTCCTCAATGGGTCTGGTTGTCTGGCTGACTTGAGAGGGCACAATCTATGACTGATTTAATTTGCTCTTTACGAACATCTCTAACAGCATTACCCCCAGAGCATACACTGACTGCCCCCATCTGACTCCATTAACTCCCAAATCGGGTTTAAAGACCATATTGATGCCGTCCGTTATTAAGGGTGATTATCAAAACAACAGACAATGGGCCAAAGTGTCTGTTAACTAGTTTATCCATAATTTCACATAACTGTAACAGATGGCAGGGCTGTCAATTATATACTATATCTGCTGCACACACAGCGGCCACACACTGTCTGGATATGCGGCATAATAGTCTTTACATTAAAAGAACGATAGTCTGCTCACAGGTGCTCGGAGGAAATGAACTGAACACAGAAAACAAACTATGATGATAAATGACAAAACACAGAAACGCATCAATGTAAAAAAAAAAAAAAAAAAGAAGAAGAAGAAGAAGAAGAAGAAGAAGAAGAAGTGAGAACTCACCAGTTACTGGTGTGTTTTTTCTAAATAATAATAACAAAAAAAAGACAAAAAAAAAAAAAAAAAATCTAAATGTTCATTCAGTCCACTCCACCACCTTTATTCTCCTCAATTAACAAGAATGGCTTTTGAAACTGTAATTAAGTGTCTCTGCTCCACTCGGCCTCTTCATTATTCATGAATCACTATTGATCATATCGCACAACTAATCCTGTGAGGGGGGATCACTGTAATATCCTGAATCCTCCCCAAAAAACAAATAACTTCAGCTTAAAGAGATAAAATTAGCATCTTGGCCAACGACCAAACACGAAAGTTTCCATTATATTATATTATTATTGATACTAAATCCAACATTTGACGCCAAACTGGATGATGTCAGATGGTCGTGATAGGAACGAAGCTCATACGCCGTCGAACAGAGATGGAAATAATTCAATATTATCGTTCAGAGACTTTGAATGTGGATCACATCATCACGACTGCGACTAATGGTTATTTTCATAATCAGATCTGCAGATTAGTCTCTGGTTTAAATGTTAAAACCATCAGACATTTCCAGTATTCATATTTGTGACGTATAATAATATAAAATTGTTTTTTTTTTATTAAAGTACAGACAGAAACTCAAACTCTTATTTTGCATTAAATATCTTTAAGTATCAAAGATACAATTATCTGCTATGTGTCTTTTACAACCACAGCTCATTCCACATTCAAAGAAATTATTTTGTAATGAATATTAATGGATTGGAGCTTTATTTTAAACATGTATTCAAATTTACTCAAACTCAATCTCCACCTGTGTTAAGTAGGAATGTGTAAAACACGAACTCTAGCGGTTGATGTTTAACTAAATTAACAAAAGAGCGCTTGAAGAGCCCTTTAAAATGACTGGTAACTGCATGGTGGGTGATGAATTTGGAGGAAACACATTGAGTCATCTTCAAATTGACAGATGCAGAATCTCTCCACGGGACTCTTCACTGTGGTTTAGTGCTCGAGTGAAAAAATAGATTTTACCAAGTTTAATCACACGCTATTACAAGTCAGCTTTTATCATTGCCTTCCACTGTGAAGTGCTGGTGTCTTCACTAGTTCATTACAGACACTTGTGATTCTGCAGCACTCTTCTCATGTGTAATTGCATGGTTAGCTTTCCTCTGTAGCTTCCTACACACACACTCTGCTACAAATTATTTCCAATTCCAGTTTCCTTTCAAGAGCGATGCTGCAATTACAGAAATCGGAACATCCCGGTAATTTCCCCACAATTTTCTACCTTTTTTTTTTTTTTTCTTCTTCTTCTTCTTTTGGTTGAAAAATGCTGTGCAACTAATAGATCTTCAGGGAACTTTTTTTTTTCTTTTTAAACTTTTCTTTAGTGGAGACATCATTTTTCTCTTCCTCTTCCTCCAAGTTTAAATTAATCTGAAAATATCGAGCTGTGTTGTTTATGTTTGTGTCAAAACAAAACAAATCTTTATATATATATATATATATATATATATATATATATATATATATATATATATATATATATATATATATATATATATATATATATATATATATATATATATATATATATACTGTGGAGTTTCTATATTTGCAAATGATGACTGACTAAATGATTTATAATTAACCGTAACGGATAAATATTCTTTTTGTTCACTCCACATAAAAAAGACCAAAAAGCCACATCATGGCTGCCAACATCATCTATTTAGACGGCAGAATTTACGGGCTTTGTACACGGCCAGCTCCCGGGCCTTTTGTCTGCCTCCATTCATTATCACCACAAAGCGGTTGATGTCTCCCCTCTCTGCCTTCTCTGTACTAAGCATGAAGCAGCAGCAGCAGCAGTCTTGTCCATTACAGGCCTGTGACGCGTGCAGCCTGGGAGATGGCCAAACAGAGAGGAATGTCAGCACCGAGTTAAATTAACAAGCTGCATCTGTGTGGAATCTGTGTCCAGTCAGAGAGACGAGATGTGATCTCTTATTATTATTATTATTATTATTATTATTATTATAATTATTATTATTATTCTGACTTCACCATCTGAGTTGTCGTCGGTGAATTTGCAATTTATTTTCTTTTTTTTTTTTTCAGCTTCGTTTCTTCGCTTCTATTAATCAGCTGATACGGTGGCGTAGTCAAGTTACGGACGAAAGAACTCAATTGTTGTTTCTCAGCTATGCAATTAGTAGAAACTCTATACGGTGACCGAGAGGTACGGGATTCATTTCTTGCTTCACCTGAATAAACTACATTACCAGAAACTGGTTACAAAGGCTTCAAGAGACAGTCAAATTTCAGAATAAGAGATGTCATAAAGAGATGAACAACATAAAGTAACCTGTGCTTTAAATGATGACATGAATAAATCTCTAGTTCTTTCTCTGTCTCGCCCTAACACACACACACACACACACACACACACACACACACATGCTGTAATTACCCCTCAATCCATACAAATTGAATGAAGCCAGAACCGTGGTCTAAGAATATAGACCATAATTAATAAATTACAGCCACTCTACTCAATCATTCTCCACTTTGGGGACATGTAGACATCCCATTCTCTGCAGAGTAATTGACTTGAGCCCACAGAAAAACACACACCTCACCTAGCACCTCTGCAGTGGCTTTTGTGGATACATCTGGTGCCACTTCTTACAACCAAACAGATGCCTGAGTGAAACTGTAGGTCATATCGCAGATCTTCCAGACTGTGTGTTTACAAGTAACAAATCAAAAGCATGCATTATTTCTGGCCTCTGAAAATACGCCTGAGGGAGCTATCGGGTTTCTTTGCCACCCACCGACCCCCCCCCCCCAACACACCGCCCCTCCGAGCTTCCCCTCGCAGCTGCTCTTTTTTTCTTCTTCTTCTATAGACGACACAGTCCTGAAGAAAAATCTTAACATGTTTTACTTAAGTTGATTTGATAAATCCTAAATCCGGGGGTCAGAATCAGTGTTTCCTGCTCGTTGATGCAGCTGATGAATAAATACACAGGTTTATTTATATCTGAACAAACAAAACAGAAAAAAAGTGATATTTACTTATTTAATATCTTACAAGTTACATGTCTTTGTGAAAGATGGAGGGGAACATGCCTCGAACACTGCTTCCATTTACAGATTTTTTTCTTTGAAAATAATATATTTCGTTGTCGTCGTGTGTGTCCCCTCGGGCAAGAAAAAGGGCCCGTTGAAGACTGTCTAATGATTGTTGGGTCATGTATCAAATGCACAGCAGCTGGAGGCGAGAGAGGAGAGTACATACAGTCTGGGTGTTTTAGGTTTTAAGGGGTGGTGGTGATGGTGGTGGTGGGGGTCGGACTAAAGCCTGAGTGGAGTCTGTAAGGAAAGCCCAAGCTGAGTGTTTGGGTGCTGAAAGTGGGGAGTGGGTGTGAATCTGTAATGGAGCAGGGGGGTCAGACTCACTGGACCTTAAGAGCTTTGACCTTTTGTCTGTCTGACATTTTATTTATTTTATTCAACATGTCAGAGATTTTCTTTCACCTCACATGGAAAGATAACGTTTCACTAATTAGACTGATCCATTCGTTCATCACTTTGCAATAAAACAAACAATAATAATAGTTTTTTTTTTTTTTTAAAGATGATGATTAAAACAAGCCTCATTCAGCTTTTATAAGACTCAACTTCTGATTATTTTACAGTTCAACACTCTAATATTCTCTATTCTAATTAAATGAATCTGTAATATATATATTATTAGTTGAATTTAGTTTAATAATCTTAAAAATGATCTATCCGTATAAAAGACTAAAGTAAAATACAATAATATCCTGGTGATTTTAAATTAAAATGGTCCTAATTGTTTTCAAATAACTGTAAATGGTCAAACTCTGCAGCTTTAATCAAACCTGTGTTTTTCCAGCTTTTTGATCATGAGCAGGATCAGACAGTCCTGACGTACTACTGCCACCTGCTGGTTGTCCTGGCTCATTTTGGGTTTTTTTTTACACTCTCATTCACAGACAAGTTTCTGGTCCTGGAGACTCATCAGAGCCAGAACCAGAACTGCCGACTGACCTGAGGAACGTGTCCCAGCAGGGCCCACAGTGAATCGGCCGACAGGGTCTTGACCCTGGAAAACTCGAGCGTGTCCGTCTCCTGTCGGTTGAGAGCGATGTACTGGCAGCTCTGGTAGTCTCCTCTGAGCTGCTCGCCACAGTGCAGCCGCACCAGATCCCATGTTCCCACCCTCCTGAGGACCTCTCGCACCGACTCCATCTGCCTGTACGACAGATGACCTGCGACAACAAAAACATCACAAGTTGAGCTGGTAACACTCCTGTCAACGCCCTGATTCATCTGATTATATTATATTATATTCTGTGATTAAGTTCTCAACGCTTCCACAGCTATCTACTGACAACAATCAGCAATCTCAGCACAGTTTGACCTCAACACATTTAATCCAGGTTAAAGAAGAAGAACCAACTGACCTGAGATCCAGGAGGGAGTCAGAGCGTCTGACATCCAGGCCACGTAGCCTTCCCTGAAAGATCTGAGGAAGTCGTCTATCTGACTGTGGGAGACCAGCTCCTTCTTCTTCCTCAGCTCCTCATCGAGCTCACAGTCTGGAGAGAGAAAGACGACCCTGGAGAAGAAAAGGTTTTGACGCACAGACACTCCACTCCTCTTCAAATGGCCACATAAGTTCACCGTCTTGGTCTGGAATAGAAGAAAAGACACGCATACATATGTTTGAGTGTCATTTTTTCTTTCTATACATTAATTCTGTTTTATTATGATCTCAGGGACACAAACACACACATCTGAGTCAGGATCCATTTTTAAGACGGTCAAACTGTTTCTGTTTTATGCAGATTAATGAAGTTAATAGATCCAATTCAAACAGAACTAGTACAATATTTCAATAATGCAGCGTGTGGTTGCCATCAGACTCTTCTGTCAAGATCTCAGTCTAAATTAAGCGTCTATAGAGATGGAAATGAACGACTCTGAACAAACCCAGGAACATAAGGTGACAGCTGTGTTTAGGCACCTGCCCGCTTTCATCCCCCACCCCAACCCCCCTCTATGAACATAATTATGGCCTTTCAAATGAAGAGCACCCACTTGGGAAGTTTAGGAAGCCCCGCTGTAGTGTTTGAAATTTCCATATAAATTGTTATGGTGACTCATAATCTCTTAACACAGCTGGAGATTGGGATAAAAACAATGTGCTGGATAATTGATTAGACCTTGGACATAAATGTGCCAGACAGTTTGACATTTCAGGTTTTCACAATGCTGTTTTGACATTTCAGCTAAATGTGTCTTTTTTTTTGTTTTACCATGATAGCTCTTAAGGGATCTTCCATCTGCTCAATACAGGTATTGGTAAAGTTTTGGTCCTTTTCTTTCATTTGAACGTGCCAGTTTTGGTTTCGAGCGGACACGGTTCCTCTCCAGGGTTTTACATCAACGCAGAAGATCCCGTGGCCTACGTTAAAAAAATAAAATAAAAAAAAAATAATAGAATTTAACAAGATATTCTGAAACATTTACTGGAAACAGTTCTCATTAGAGAAATCTAATCAACCTGGAAACATGGAAAACAAAACAAAATATATCTTCATATAACGATAACCAACATTGATCATAATATGAAGATAATTATATCATTACAATTACAAACCTGTGAGGATAACAATGTTGATGTCATCTTTGGTAGTTTGATACTGATCTGGGATACGAAGGTTACTGTAAACATCTTCTTTTCTCAGCCCGGTTTGTTTCCTACAAAAAGGAAATATAAAGAATGAATGCATGAACATGTTAAAGATATTAAGAAGTTATGATAGTGAGCATAATGTGACAAAAAACAGTACAAAAACAGCTTTAAATGAGCTCAAAACTCACCTGAAATGTTGTAAAAATTCAGGTAGTGTTTGAGTGTGTGGTTGAGTTTGGCCTTGGGCATTTGCTGAAGCTTTAGAGCTGAGGTGAAAGTGAGTAAACAGGTTTCCAAGTTGAATCATTCTAGTCTAAAAATGGAAAAAATAATAAAAAAATAAAAAAGATATGTTTGATTTTAGACAAAATATACAGTAAAAACAGTGTTTTACCTTCATAAATACACAAAGTTACATAATTACAGTGATGTTAACATGTTTGTATCGTATCATACATGTTCTGAACAAATCAAACACGTTAATGGTTCAAGTTCAAGAGTAAATTCAACATAAAAGATGTTTTTCATTAAAACATAAACGCGTCCTGACGTCACGTTTAACAGCTTTGTTGACAACACTCGAGAGGCTTGAACTTGAACTTCACGAGCCTGTGAAGAAGAACAAAGAGCAAATCACGAGGCAACAAACACGAGCTGTGAAAACAAAGCAGCACGTACTGTTGAGAGGTCTCGCGCTGGTTGAAGAGTCGCTGAAGAAAAAAAAAAGATTCACTTCGACATTTTCCCCGGCGTCAATGTCACAGCCTGGTCTTTGTTTTGTTTTTTTCTTTCTCTCTCTCTCTAAGTGCTGAGCAACGTAACTCTATCCAGGAAAACTGTTTCACAACCTCCTCCTCCTCTTCCTTTTCCAATGTTCCTGGAAGAAGTAAACAACAGACCACGTGCACCTCCTTGCAGCATCATATTTCGTCCCCTGAGATGTGACGTCAGAACACGTCACTGTGTGTTTACATGATGCGCCGTTCAGGGGGAAACGATTCCCGCTATTTCCATGTGATGTTCAGCTGATTCTCTGGACTCATAACAACCAGACACACGAGGATCAAAGTACTAACATCACTTCACTACTTCACTACTGTACTTCAGTATGTTCTGAGAGTATCTGTACTTTAGTTCAGACTCAAGACATCGTCTATGAAGATTGTTGTAGCTCCATGTTTTAAATTGCTGGATAAACTTCATAATATTATTCTGTTTTATTAACATGTACTTATATTATTATAGATTACTGTCATACTGAAGTACAGTAAATACTAGATACTTTAAGACTTTTACTGGAGAATCATTCTAGTGACGACTTGAACTTCTACTAAAGTTATTTTTTATTCTACTGTACCATCTGTACTTCTACTCTAGTATCTGTACTTCTACTAGATTTTACTTTCAATTACCTAAACACTGGTCCCCAGGTGTATTAGTACATACATATTATGATAGTTTAAAAATATCTGGTTAAACACTGTTATAATGCAAATAATTAGACTTAAACCTGCAGAGGAGTTTTGTTATTTGTTGGATTTATTTAAAAATTGTATCAATATTTAAACTGATATAGTGATGCACAACCTATAAAAACATTACTATTTATTTAATGTCTTTTAAAAGAAAAAAAAAGTCAAAATACTGCTGTAAAACTAGTAACTATATATGTAAATACAACAAGTAACAATAATACAACAGTTTCTTATTTTCAATTATATCAAGTATAAAGTGGGTTTTTTTACATAAAAATTACATAAAGTCGCTTCACAATCAAGACTTAAAAGAGAACTGTGCATCAACTTTAAGACTTTATTTTCACAGATAGAAACAAGAATGAAAATAACAACAATTCCCCCCCATACACATTTCTGTACATGTATAATAATGTCATTTCAAGTCAAATCTTGAGTGTTGCTCAGTCTTCTGTGACAGCTGATGTGTAGAGTTTAGATTAATTAGTCCAGATGTTACCAGGAAGAGATGAGCACATCAGAGACTTTCACAGGCTGGTTGGTGACCTGGATGTGTTATTGTCAATGACGACTGTGAAGGGGATCACTGTAACATCTGTAACATCTGCAACACCTGACTGTTTGCTAGTTAGTTCGCTAATTGTACCATTTAGCACAGCTGGCACAGGATGCTCCAGATGTTGCATTCGCAGTTTGGTGTGTCTGTTAAAAAATACAAAACCGTGTCACCATCAATTATAAACACACAAAGTATGATGGCCACAAAAAATAATATTAATATTAACTTATATTATCTTAATAATGTCATATTATTGATGCTAATTCCAATGCTAACACACAACATGCAGCAAAAATGGAGATAAATAGATCATAGCAAGTTTAAACAATTTGTCTCAACATGTTGTTCTGTTAACAGATAACAGTGTTGATGTGCGGTAATATCACTATTTTTGTGCTAATTGTCTTTTTTTTTTATCAACTTTGATCATTCAGGCTACAATTAGCATTAGTGTTAGCATTAGCATTAGGGTTCGCACCGTAAGCTAATGCTAGCTAACAGTTTTATCTTGCCCGTTGCCTTTGTATTGATTTTTACCTACATGATATATGTTTAATATTGACTTGTTGTTTGTCTGTTGATTTTGTTGATTGATCTTTATTTTACTTTATTTTTTTACAGGTACCATCCAGTGTTTAATGTGATTCATTGTCATCTTGAACAAGTTTGGGGAAATTGTCTTTTATACAGGGTCTTTGTTTTATTCATTTATTTGATGAAATGTTTTATTTTCACTATACTAACACTACAATGAAAATAGATTTTCCTCCTTATTCCAGATGAGTCCATATTATTGTAATTACAGCCTCCACAAAGTGGGTAAGTATCAACTTTTTGATATTTTAAGGCAATGTTCATGTTTGTTTTCCTGTTTTATTTGTGTGTTTTTCTCTTTGTGCTTTATTTGTTTACATTTTCTGTGCTTTAGTGTTTTGTTTTGTTGGGCAGCCTCCAGGCTGGGCCCTCACTGGGGACCTGGCTTCATGTGAATTAGCATTAGCATAGTTAGCTGATGTTGTGTGTAGAGATGTGTGAAATGAAGCTGAGCAGAAGCAAAACATTAACCATTAACATCTTCCTATTGTGGGTGTATTTAAGAAAAATATTGTTGAGTTGAGCATTGTTGTCGCTGACTTGTCTTGTAATTATATCTCTGTCATTCATTCAGGAGGAGTCTGATGATCCAGATGTTGCAGCAGTTTTCCTTTAAGTCGTCACTGTCAATGACATCCAGTTCACTAACCGGCCTGTGACAGTCTCTGATGTGAGGACATGGGCATGGAGGAGATGCTGTACTTGTTGCTGGGTTAGCTTACGACCAGGTAGCTACGACGATGGCTATCACTCTTGTCCTGTTTAAACATGGAGCTTGATTATTTTGTTGATGCTCTCTCAGCTTGTGAAGACACTCCCTCTGACCAATCAGTGGCCGGCGTCTGTTCACGTCACGTTTTAGTATCGACTCAGCTCCATTGGTTCCTCCACAGAGTAGGAACTAAAACAGTAGCTGGAACCAGGAACTAGCACCGAGTGGAAACACTAGAAACTGAGTAGAGTTGAGTAGATGCAAGTGGAAAAGGCTTAAATGAGTCACTGATAAATATAATACAAGTTAACGGGTCTGGAAAGCTGATATGTTATCGTATTGATATTCTTCAGTGTGACCTTAAAAGGGAAATCTGGAATAATTCATTAAGAGCAATAAATCTTGTTAACTTGAGTTTTAATTTTATGTATAATTTAATTAATTCTAAGGTACGTGATTAATTCTATAATGTCACTTTGCAAGAAGTAAAATTATTCATGATTACGGGTCTAACCTACAAGTTTAACATAGAGTTGTAAGCTGAAAGTAATAAGATTTTACATTTCATAGCCTATGGGACGACATTGATGAAATATATACTGTCTATTTTTTTCTTGAACTCCGTCTACAACAGATTTGTTTGCACATTCGACAGGATCTTCACATCCTGCATGAGCCTACACAGAGGATATTACAAAAGTGATGAAGAATATTTAATTCAGCAGTAAATACACATTGAAAATCTCAATGTGCTGATAAACAATATCCAGATAGCACAAAAATACTATGAAAGAGCTTAATATCAAGATCAGATAGCTAAATCAGTTCATATGGGCTCAATGGAAGCCAATAAACAGAGGCACTCTGCTCCTCCTGACCTTCACTTCTGGTTTAGATTGGGAAGATAAAACAGGCGCAACCTCAATAAAACCCATACAATGGAGTAAAATAAATAGATATTAAATTAAAGCAGAGGCAATACTGGCTGAACTGCTGCAGGAATTTGAGAACAAAAGCGTCTTTGTGCAGTTTAATATTGTCTACAATCACCACCTCATGATACATCTCCAATCATTTTCATCTCTTGCTTCAACGTATCAACACTTACAATCACCTTGTATTGGAACTTGCAAATGACTTTTATATGTGAGCAGCCGTGTTTATATATCAAATGTGCTTCATGCTTCCAGTTTGGCCTTAATATCAAATTCACAATCTGTCCATGGAGGAGGAGGAGGAGGAGTTCATTGTGTCAAACATCATCACTGGTCCATGAGCTTTACTCTGCTACATATTCTTGGTCTTTTAACCACCAAATTCTTAAAAGAGAATATGTAGCTGAGGAATCAGCAGATGGTTATTTTGGTGTCATTACACATAACAGCTGCTACAAGATGCATGTTGTTGTCTTCATCCTTTTTTGATGAAACTGAAATACATATCCTCTTCAGGACCGCTGCCTATTGTCAGCGTTAATGTCATTTTCACCTAATGCACCTGAAGAGCTCCATGGTGTGTGTGTATGTGTGTTTGAAGAGCTGCTGAGGGTTTTCAGGTCCCATCTAAAGTATAATTAGTCATCAGAGTTCATACTTGGTGTCTCAGCTCCGATTGTGTAGCAGGTTTAATGATTTTTACCAGAAAGAAACAAGTATAATCTGAAGAATAGTACTGATATGGAGGTTGTGTATTTGTCCGAATCTGAGATTTTTCTATTTTCAATCTTTCAAATCAAATACCTCATTTGGAGAAGTAATGGCTACATGACATCGCTGATGCTTTGCTCACTAATTTTTGCTCATTTCCTTTGAATTATTAATATGAGAGATTCCCCATATGCTCTCTGAGGACTCTGATCCATTCGTTTTAGGAGAGAATTAACATTTTAGAGTGAAGAGTATAAAGAGCTTAACTGCTCCAATCAAACAACGTGATTTAAATCCTGTCTAATCAAGATGTTTAATAATGGTTGCAACTTAATAACCTGAAGTAAAGCGTCTGGGTTTATGGGGTGTTTTTAGGGCTAATGTGCTAAATGCTAAATTACTAACAAAACAGACAACTTATAATGTCCCTGATATAATAAACCCAGTTAAACCTCAACCGTCAAAGTGTGAAAAGCAGTTTTTTGGTGTCGACCCTGAAAACCTCCTTTGTGACTGGTCTGCCTCAGTAATTAGTTATGCCATATGAAGAGGTAATTTGTATGCTAAAGTTTAATTGTTCAATTATCACTGGATGTGAGAGGAGGCCTTCGTGCCATTTCATCGTGTGTGAAAATAATGTTGAACTCCTTGTGCCACGTATTGTAATAGTCGGCAATTATAGAGAGAGCCCTTTCGCTAAGTTGATTGATGCGAGCTGGCCTCGCTGAAAAGCCTTTGCTACCTGCTTTGCTGCAGTCGCTGGCTGTGAAGAGCGGCTTCATTCAGCCTGCAGAGCTGCAGCCAAGCTCTCAGTTGTTGGAAAAGGACATCAACTAGCTGCTGACAGGCAACATAAACACCAGCTACAGAAGTACTGCTGAGGACAACATGTTAAGACAACATTACTGCAGAGCAAACAACACGGATCCTTGTTGTCTCCTTCAGGTATAAACAGGTGAAATACGTTTACTTGAACAATGATCAACGGCGTTTTTCATGCTGCTGCTGCCGTGGATACGGTTTCAAATAACATTTAATCGTCTGGTTGTCATGTTGTCTTTGCATGTTTGAATTTTTGTGTCACTTCTTAATGAAACGTTTGTATTTTTTCACTTAATTCAAGAAAAAGGCGATGTACAATAAATATTTTTGGTAAATTCTTAATTTTACACAACTTTTTATTGTTAAAAATAAAGCTTAGTGTTGCCATCTGCAGGTGGATATTTAACAAAACAGCCCATAGAGGACATAGAAATATAAAATACATGAAGGTCAAACAAAGCAACATAATACTTTTAAATGATTATTTTAACATTATGTAGAACCCTGAGTTGAATTTGATCAATATGTTCTGTTTTTATTCTCAAATCCCAGTGACACAATCAGTCACTGATGACCTGAGATGATGACCACTGATTACCGACCATTTCATGTTTTTCAGGGGCTCAGATGTGAATCCACGAGACAAAAGATTTGCCTGTCATATTCACCTCATTATATCTCTGAATCGAACCACATGTGTCCAGTTAGTAATTAGTTCCTATAGAATATGAGGTGACATCTTTTGATAGAGTAAAGATCTACAACGGATTAGTGATGTCATTTAATTTTTTTTTTTTTTTTTATAGATGTAGATATTGTCTGTTTTTAAGAGTTCAGTTTATTTGATGCAGACGCCACTTGAGCCTAATGAACACAATCCTGACAGGAGCTTTAAGATAATTCAGTTTGTGGTGTAACTAGTCAAATCTTTTCACATTCAAAGACAATAAACTGTCAATCTGCAAGTCAGGTGGAAGTGAAGCTGCTGTGTTTGTTCAGCAGCTCATTGTGATTTAACGGAACAAAAAAATAAATTAGAACAGAAAAGAATTAGTTGAAAATGTAACAAATTGCTAGAAACAACAATCATCACACGTTTAATCTTGTTGAAGATGAATTTAAAACCAACATCTTCGTGATTCGTGATTTTGTTTGTGACATTGTTTCTTTTTCATTTAGGTAATGAAACGAACATTCTCCTTCATGTGAACAACATGTGGCAGTGACAGACACAGTCTCTTTGATGAGTGATTTGTTAAACCACAGGTATAACAACAGGTATTTTCAGCTCTTTCCCTCCAAAACAGAAAAGGCCCCTTTCATGTTCCTGACCAACTTGGTGCTCACAATCTGAAACAAGGGTGCAATTGTGGTTGTCACCAAACAATGACATTTTTTCTTTCTTTCACTCTCTAAATTCCCCATATCGTCTCTACACAGATGAGCAATTTGTCTGTCATGAGGTCTGAGGGAATCGGGCCACTCCGGACCTATTTCACTGACAACACTGTTATTAGCTGTAAGCCGAGCCGGTGGCAAATGAATCCGCCCACTGTTCAGGAGGCCGGGGTCCTTTTCAGCGATTAATTTGATAAATATATTAATTATGAATCTGGATGACAGTACAATCAGATTGTCAGGCTTCCAGCCTCAGCCTTTGTGATAAGTCGGCTTTGAGATTGGGGCTGCTCGGGTTTCGGGAGCTGTCATCCCCAGGGCTCAGTCTCTTATCAGCGCCTGACCCATTCACTCGGTAATTTCCTGTGTGTTGTAATTAAATGGAGGCTTTCTGATTGCAAGTGACTCTCTTTAAGAGGTGCTTCTTGGGTTTCAGGTGAAAGGGATCATCAGCGGACTGGTTGTCTCCTCTGCCCTCTGCAGGACTCGTCAGGGACTGAATGTCCTATTTATTCAGCAGCACGTAGACATTTTACACAGCTGCTTTGGTATAAAAATCATTTTTAATAGTTTTTTATATATTATACATCTGTGTTATGCAACATGATATAACATCAATGATAGGAACTGTCTGAAATTATGTTTTTCTTGTTTTAAAACATTTTAAAACTTGACCTGAACGACTGTGTGTTTCATTTGCACACTGGGATCCTTTGGCTGCCGCTCAGAAGTTTAGGAAATCCTCCGCTGGCTGCTGACAGCGGATTATAGACATTTACTGGAGGTGCTGAGTCTCCCCGTCCGTCTCTGCTCAGATACTGTTACACAACTGGCAGACGAACATCCTGGACCTGGTGTGAGGCCTGTAGCTGCAGTCGACTGTCGGTATAGTCTCACAAAGAGCTGCGAGGTAGTTGGGAAAATAATGTTAGAGGTGCATCAGAGCTTAATATAGTATGTATTTAATAGAGTATATAAAGATGATGGAGGTATGACTCAGGTATTTCAGTGACCTCTATCATCAGTCCATCACATCCTTGTTAAAATGAGTGTGAAGACTCTGAGGGACAAGTCAAACTGACTTGCATTAACTGTGTTTGATGATTTCCTATTTTTTAATTCACTAGTAGTAAAAACCCTGATGCCCTCGAGTGAGATCCAGTGAAAAGCTTGAATTAGCTCAGCTGTGCGGCCTCTGAAGACACAAAAGGTTTCCCTGCTGCTTCACTTTCACTTCTCCTCTAAGTCCTATAATTAATATCAGGGTTCTTTTTTTCTATGTGGTTGAAATTGTGAGCGTCATTAATTCAGTGAGTGGAGCCGTTCTTGGATGGTTGTAGCTCCCAGAGCAGCACTGGGAAGAAAGAGGTGGGGCAGTGGCTTTTCAACATTAATGACCCCCTGTGTGCGCCTGCCATTAATCTCAACAAGGAGTGAAGTGGTTTGATCGCAGCTGTAGGGGCAGCATGACCGACTGAACCCCCCACACCTCGCTCCCCAAGAAAAGAGCAGATTAAATGGAGTTTCATCTTCAAGCTTTAATTTAAACCTTTGACACGGAAATCGTTTCTAACCTTTAGAGCGATAATCTTTGCTTTGTGCCAAATATTTATACAAAACCTGATTCAACATGTTGTTATTTCTTGTCGAATAATATTTCATCTTGTCAAACAGCGTCTTGGCCGACAGCCCGGTCTGTGTAGGTCACCTCTCACTTTGAAATGTCTCAAATAATTGATTTATCCATGAGAAGAAGAAGTAGTGAAAGCAATTTACAAATGACTAAAAAAAAAAAAAATGACAGGAAAGAGCAAAGACTTTGTTTTACCACAAGGTGGAGCCACTACTTCATCGCTCCTTCAGTTCAACAGAAGATTTGAGTTTGTTTGTGATACTGTAACGTTTCACTAGATGGCACAAGTGTGTGTTTTAATGTCTGAGCTGTCATTATGATGATGAACTTCTAAAATAATCTCTTTTATGATCCCACCACCTGAACAAACATCTTGGCCAACACTGACTAAGCTGTAAAGCAGGTTTTTGTATATTATAACACTTTAATGTTTAATGTAACAATAACAAGCTTCACCACAATCCCTCAGAGATTCAATAGAGTTTATCCTACAGGGAATTGATCAAGTTTCCTCATCATCATCTACCGCTGAGAGGAAGTCACCAGAATTAGGCAGTAATAGTTACATCACTGTGTTAGAGATGAAAGCCACAGAGGAGACACAGCAGGTTAATTGCAGTCTCTTCTAATCTCCATGCAAACACACACACACACACACAGAATAATAATAATAAAAAATTACACTCTCACTTTCATGTAATCATGCTGATATGAAATTAGTTTTTTTTAAAAATCTCCTGTCATCCCCTTGTTGGATTCCATTCACGCCGGCTACGTTTAACCAGAAATAAAAGAATAATTACGCATTAGCGTTTCTAATTAAGGTTTCTCTCAAAGGTGAATGGAACACTGATGAAATTTTTTTTTGGGGGTGGGGGGGGATTTATTAAATAACTGTGAAATCAAATTAAAGCAGCAAATTAATCCTCACAGTGAATTAGATCAGTGGATGGGAAAATTGACTTTTCAACAGGAAACCAGAGGGGATGAGAAGGTTGGTTTGGTAGAAAAAAAAAAAAACAAAAACGCAGACATGATGTAAGTTGCTGCGTTCGCGTGATTATAAAGGAGCAGCTTGTTTCACTGAAGGATGTCTACATGTCGAACATGTAGGTAGACGTGTAGCATCAAGAAAAACATCCAGAGGAACAAGAAACGCAATTTCATCATATTTCTTCTTATCTCATTGTGCTAAGACAAGTGCCCTTGGCTGCTCGGTGCACATGACTTTTTCCTCGATGCTCCTGTACTTTGATTTATCTTCTCGGGGACAAACTGTACAGTTACACTGATGCTCTTCTCTTCTCTTCTCTCTGAATTTTCCAGGCATCCTCCAGTAACGTGCAATATGAAGAAACCTGAAGTCTGTTTGCACCATATTTAGCTTTAGCATGTTTTAGCTCGATACAGTGGTGCATGTTAAGGAACAGTTCGACATTTTGGGAAGTTTATTTGACATTAAGGAGATTGATACTTAGTCTATTAAGTTATCTTAGCTTAGCTTAGCTAAAGGCTGGAAACCAGAGAAATTAGTTAGCTAGACTCTAATCTTTTTTGTCAAACAGTCATTAGTAATAATAATTAACTCTAAAATATTTTTGTTTGTGTGCATGTTAATTTGTGCTGTTCCACAGAGCCTGGCTAGCTGTTTCCTGTTGTTTTCCCCCTCTTGATGCTAAGCTAAACTTAGCTAACACACTTAAGTATAGAAGTATGCGACTTGAGACACATGGTGATAATTAGCATATTAGCTTAGCTCAGCATAAAGACTGGAAACAACAACGTTACCATAATTATTAAGCTTATTGAGCTAGCTGTTTCCTTTTGTTTTCTCCTCTTAATGCTAAGCTAAGCTAAGCCGACCACTTTCTAGCTATAGGGATATGTTGACCTCAGCTTTTTCCCAAAATGTCTCCCCAGTAGTGATGTGATATAAATTAAACTTTAATTTAAACAGAAGAAGAAGAAGAATAAAATGTCTGAGGATGATGTTCAGTGGAGCAATCCAAAATTTGATGTTATTTTTATGACTTGCCGTTACCGTCTGAAGTAGTTTTCAGTTGTAGTTCAACGGTTTCTAGCTTTAGGGGAGAAACAGTTAGTATTGAAAAATACTATCTCAATTTAATTGACATCAAAAATAATTTGCCCTCCAAGGCTCGATCCAATTGTCCTGTTACTATTCCAACTATCAGATATTTTATCTGATCTACACTTTGACAACTTGATGTCTATTGGGGAGTGTAAACTGACAAAACTTGATAGATTTTCTCTCATCACATGATCTATAGTGAGACATAAGAATAAGATGATCTGGGGATATGAGGGTTAATTTGTTGAGTCAATTAAAGGTCGAAGGTCAAAGATTTCCAGTCAGTTGCTGCAGGTTTTTCTCTCCTGATTTCACTGATATTTGTCAGATCTGGGTTTTTAATGTCCACATTAGCTTCAGGTTGTGCTGACCGACGCTGACCACTTGACCTCGGATAGTATGAGACACAGCAGCTCTAGAAGGAAACAAGATCACTGTCCTCTTCAAATTACTGCAGTATTATGTGATAAAATGATTTATGTGGCGTCATGAAGAAAGATGTGAAGTTACAGTCCAGAGAGAAGTCTCAGCACAAAATATAAACCCCTGTTGCATCTTCATCTGAGCATTAATGAGAAGAAAAAACTGCAGTTTGACACTTGCTGCTTCTGGAGAATTGCTAATATCGAGATCAATCCATTGCAAATTGTGTTTGCTTTTGCTGTTTGATGTAACAGTGGGTTCAAAGAAGAGCTGATAATGACACTGTGAACTCATCTGTGAAATAAAGAGATGAAAGACAGATAGCCTCATATTTGAGTCGCTATATGACCTAGACTGACACATTCAAGGGTGAATGTGCAGAAACATGTCTTTTTATTTTGTAACGTGGCATAAATCTCACTGGTGTCAAACTCAGTTTTTTTTTTTTTTTTTTTTCCCTTCGTTGACGTTAGCCAAAAATCCAGCTCATCCATGCTCTTTTCTGTAAGGTTCAACAGTTTTTATATAATTATGCTATAAATTTCACACCATCCTACTGCAAGTTGGACGGCAAATATTTGCAGAAAACTGTCCAGCTTGAGGATGATAATAATTGCAGCTCGATGTTTTATGATCCAAATATTAACAAAGAGGCTTGTTGTCAGTTCTTACTGTGAGCCACTATCACTGTGCTCGACTGAAATACTTTTTTTTTTTTTTTTTTGTACTTGTTGTTACTGTTGCTGCCCATTTGCAGCCATGAGCATGTTGTCACGCTGCCAAAAATGTTCCCTGGATCCATAATCAAAATGAGCTTATACTTTACAGTCTGAGGTTAGTATTAACAGTGTGCTGATTATAAATTGCTGATGGCGAGCTCGCCACTTGGTGCTGGGTTTCCTCGACATCATCACAGCTAATGTGAAAAGACAAGGGCCTCAGATTGTTCAAGGAGGGTTTGGACGTTGCACTGCCCAGCCGGGCATACAGATGGAGGACGTGGACGAAAGCCTCTTATCAGAGAGGATTTTCTATTTATATTCAGCATCCAGTGTTATATTATTACATTATTGGATTATAATTACTGAAGCAATTTTTAATGTTGTCACTTGTCAAAGTTTTTATAATTTATATGTGTTTAAAATGCTTCTGAATCATGACACATCAACACTGTGTTTCCAACACGTGGACATGATATAACTTCACAGAGCGTTTGAACATATTTTCAGTAACAGAGAATTAGAAGAAGCCACATTATGTCAGCATTAACAGGCTTGATCTTCAAAGCATAAACCTGTCATTACACATTCAAAAACATCCCCATATTGTTCAAACAAGCAGCTGAGGCACATAACATGATGTAATCACAGACAAAAAAGAGATCTGAACGAGGCTTTATTTTTAGCCTTTTGGTTTCCAACAGCTTCATAAAAACCTGCAGCTGCTGTCAGGATCCGAAGCGTTTACTAATTATACCATCGAGCTGAGTGATGAGAACAGGTAGCCTGAGATCTATGATGTGACGCCGACGCTGTTCGGGTTCATCACAAGCGCGTCAATGCTCATCGTCTTTAATTGATGAGTTTAAATTAAGCTGATTGTGACTTGAACAGTTATGGGTCTCATCAGAAGGCGAAGACAAACAACTGATACAGTTTTTCAGGTTTGATTAAGTTATTATATGGTCACATGGAAACAGCTCTAGAGCTTGAAATATTAAAACTGGATTTGAACTTGTATAAAATTAGATCTGAACTTTTATAAGTTCATATTAGAATTAGAACTTTGACTCAAAATGTATCAAAAGATCCTAATATGAGTTGACTTTGGTTGATTTAGCTTCATTTTCTATTTTTATTCGCTGACGACTACGTCTTATTTGTTCGATACTACCAAAGTTTTGAGTTTTTTTTTTTTTTTTTTGCTGGTTCTTGTCTCATCATGTTTGTTAATTAAAGGAGCAGTAATGAGATTTTTATGCCAATTAATCATAAAATTATCCTAATATGTTACCAGATATTCTCATTTTAAGGTTGAATTTGCAGCAGCGTAAACCATGTTGATGTTTTGATTTAGTGTTTCGTCCAGTTGCTCCACCCACTGCTGTCTCTCTGTCACCAAGTCAGTAGCATTTCATCAGTTACCACTGAGCTGCAGCTTCAAACATCGTGAAATACAAATGTCTAATGTTACTAAAACTAAAAGACCTCGCTATGACTCAACAACGTCTGGACAAAAGAAGAAACCATCTTTCAAACTCATAGGACATGATTTTGAGGTCAAAGAGCGTGCACCGTTTAGGAGCAATGTTTAATGTGCACTTCATTATCATTAGCATTAGTATTAGCATTAGCATTTCAGCTACGGAGTGCACCAGCCCAACTATGATGGTGCCACAGTCTCATCAATGTATGAGAAACACTAACAGGGTTTTAAATTTGAATAAGAAAAAATGAAATAAAAAACATAACGTAACAAACAAACATAACATTAGACACTAGATTGATCATATGTCATCATATGATCGATGATGTCTTTCATAATCCCCAGAGGATATATCACACTGGTTTTTCTCATCATCTGATTGTTGCATTAGACATGAAGTTGCTATTTGTGTTTCATAGATAAATGTCTTGACTGTTATTGAATACGTTGCGTAAAACTTTTTGTGGTCATTCATCTTCACCAGTGGATGTGTCGTGACACTGGCTTTTTCCTTCCACAGTGAAGCTAATTGCTTCACTGTCTCAAGCTGGTGGTAACTGGTGCCACCTCAGGGCCGTCTCCAGATTTCTGGCTCAACCAAAATGTTAGGCCACGCGGGGCCAGAGAGGAGCTGGAGGCAGCGTCAGTGTTAAGGCCCAACCCAATGCTGCAGCAGTTAGCATTAGCTAACTTCTTACAGCAGACCCATGTAGATTTAAAGAATTAAAAACAGCGTCAGAATTGATTGTTTACTTGCCGCTAGTTTGTTTTTGCTTGAACCTCCCATCATGTTAGGTTGTAAATGGGCAGTGTTGGTGACATTTTCACAAATGGGTGCTGGTCGAAGGGCGATCGAGGGAGGCTAGTGGCCCGACAATCTGAACACAAAAGTCTTGGGGCTAGACCTGGGACACTAGCACCTAGGTGGTGCCCAAATGACCCGGGCCTGGCCCGACAGCATGAAGTCGGCTATTCATGTACCCCTGAGGATGAATGTCACCATTTTAGCTTCCTCTGAATCTTCATCTGTTTGCTATAAATAAAGGAGAAGCAGGAAATCTTTCCTCTGATGTAAACTATAAATACAAACTCAACATTTTTTACAAGATATAAATATAAACTTTTCACAACTATTGTTCTATATGTCCAAGCTCCACAAGCTGCACCGAGATGTTCAATATCAGTTGTGTTTGCAGTCGTGATGATTAAGTCCTGCAAAGGAAGCTGGTTTCCCAGAATTATTGTTCGTGTCAACATCGTCCCATCTCCTCTCTTGCAGGTTGGCTCTGTTTGTATAAAAGCTTCTTGTCTGAGTGAGTGTCCCTCTTGTCTTCACCTGTGAGACCTTTTCTGAGCCACAAGACGGTGGCTGTCTTCTGAGTTACATAACAAGTAATTTTAGTAATTTTAGACATTTAAATATATTATATTTATACCAAATTCGTCAAACTTTTTCTCTTTTTTTTTGGCTTAGATCAACATGGAAATCCTGAATAACTAGTTGAGATGGAAAATTAAGTGACAAGTCTATAAAAAAAGGTGAGTCAAGAAAATGTAGAAGCTGAAATATACATCTAGGTTTAAAATTTCAGTCTGCCAATCCCAGAGAAGTCAAGTGTGGAATTAAAACTGGCAGCGAATTCAAATCCACACTGTCACAGAAAAAAAAAGAGGAGAGCTGCAGGCTCTCTCTCATCCTACCATCTCCCACAGTCAAGTCCTGCACATGTTAAATCTTCTGACAAGAGGTATTATCTTCAAAGTTTGGATCTGTGGACTTCAGATCTGGTCTCAAGCACAATCAAACTCAAAGAAGCTCCAAAATGTCTCAGTTTAAGCAACACAAAACCTGCCTGACTGTCAGTAGTGACAGTGTTCCTCCTCTTAGACTTCATGTCAAGAGCTGCAGTTTGTGATACCATGAAAACATCTAAAACCAACTGGTGGAGGGGAAAAGAAGATTTACTCTATTTTTTGTTTTGTTTGAACAAGATCATTGGATATTTTATGGACCAAATAATTTTCAATTTTATTGAACAAACTTAGTGACTTATTCTCATAGGTTGTGTGTGTGTGTGTGTGTGTGTGTGTGTATATATATATATATATATATATATATCTACAGCTCTTTCATGTTTCGTGATGACGCACGATGGCTTTTTACCTCGACAGACGTCATTAATGTTTATTTCATAAAAGAGGCCATTTCCTTAATATTTTGTGCTTTTATATGGATTCTGTATCTGCAATGATTAATCAGTGAGTTGCTCACTCAGACCACATCAGACAAAAAGAGGCACTGAGCTCTATTCATCCAAGGTGATATTACCTGTGTCCGTGTGTCCACCTCGAATCAGGCCTCATTTACATGGATCTGCATAGACATAATGCTCCTCAGATAAAGACTCTTTCAGGTGGAATGAAAGAGAAAATGTTTTGTGTTATCATTTTTAAACAAGCATCCATATTTATCAAAAAGCTTTTTCCATACACACCTGTCTAATGTGGCCTGATGCCTAATGAGGATGTTTTGACTGATTATAATTCTTTTTAGAATTTTTTTTTCCAACTAAAACAAACAAAATCAATCACAAATACACTCAGTCCTGTCAAAGTTGTATTTTTAGAACAGCTTATTGTTTGTGTGGACGGTGTTTAATTGGAACAAGAATAATTAAATCGATGCTTACAAAGAGCTGCACTTGTGTCTGAGATCAACTGGTGGCTCAGTGCTGATAAGGCCCCTGAGCTGACAGGAGAAAGCCACAGAAGCACTTGCATGACAGCTCTCGATTGTGCCTCTCTCCAAAAGGCTGATTATCCCCGTGACATGTGAGAATAGTATAACGCTGGAAATGCATCCATCATAGCCAAAGCCTCACGCTCAGGACTCGAGATGTGGTACCGCATTTTCAGACGTAATAACACCCCAGCTGCTGGTTGGGGTTGTGCGCCCTTTCCCCCTGCGGTCGCCATCTCTTTGCATCAACAGCAAAACATCAGCCTGGTGTTCTCTTTATTCGATGGCATTTTAATGAGCACCACATCTTCGACAAGTCGCCCCCACCTTTTTTCCCCCCATCTCTCTCCATCTCACCTTCTGCCACTGTGGAGACAGTGAGGTTGAACACTGTGGCCTTCATTGTATCACATCTCTACAGTCAAATACTATGTGCATGTGTGTTTCAGTAACAATAACTATTTCCACCCACACATTTTCACTCTGTCTACACACCCCCCCCTCGTCTTCCTCTTTGTCTTTCTCCTCCACCACAACCAACACCACCACCTCACCCTGCTCCAGCGTTCAGCGGCTCACGTGCTGCAGCAACACACTTCGATGACTCCCACGCTTCAGAGGAAAAAAATCTACTCACACACACACAAGTCCAGAGGGGCAGCAGAGTGTGGGGGCGTCATCCATCCGGCGTCCAGAGGGAACACATGAGGGAGGGGTAGGAGAGGGGAGGGGGGTGGGGTTGCTCCTTATCAATCTGATGAAACAGACCTAATTAGTAAAGATATCTGAGTAAAGCAGGAGAAGGTTGTGAGATGCTGCAGGAATGCAATGATGTTTTAAAACAGACTTGACCACGTGAACGTGAAATAATTTGATGTTTAATTAAATGAAGAAATAAATCACTTGATAAAAACATGATGTCAGGTCTGCACCCTGAATAGACAAGACAGCATCAATTAATTAGTGTGGAATTATTTATAAAGAAAGTTCCAGAATAAATGAAATCATTTAACACATTTTTTTTAAGTGTTAAATCTCTTTGAGTTGTGGATTATGTGGGAATTCTCTGGAGAATCAATGTCATTTATTAATTTCCTGTTAAGAATCTTAACTCTTCTTCATGTTTTTTGTCTTTGACTGCTTCTCAGAGGAGAGAGGAGAGAGATCAAGTAGCCCACACACTGTGCAGTGTGCGCGGAGGGGTGATGCCTCGAGAGCGCATCACAGGACGACAAAACCCCTCTGCAAGACGCAGTGCCAGAATAGAGCAGCTTTGGCACCGCGGCTTGTTTCCAGTAGTTTAAAGGAGAGAAAGGGTTGGACATCGACACTGCGAATCATCATCTAAACATCACATACTTCTTGTCATGACGGAATCCTCCTGATCATCTTTGCTGGCTCACGCGCAGAGAAAAATGTAGTGGAGGAAAAAAAGAGAGAGAGAGAGAGAGAGAGAGAGACGGGGAATCTCCACCGGTGGAGATCTGGGGATGCATGGACACGGTTATGGGTGATTAATGCCATTTTGCAGCGGCAAAATAACAATGGATATGTGCACAAAAAGTGTGGATAAGTGAGTTTCGGGGGAACCCACAGGATGGACACTGCGGTGGTAATTCTCTCTGTGTTGGTGGTTGTGATTATTATAGTGTCGTTGCTGTCCAACGTCCTGGTGCTGATCTGCTTTCTGTACAACCCAGAGATCCGCAAGCAGGTCCCCGGTCTGTTCAACCTCAACCTCACCTTCTGCAACTTGTTGCTGACCGTGTCCAGCATGCCGCTCACTTTGGTGGGACTTTTCAGTAAAACTTCGCCGGGAGGAGACGGTTTCTGTCAGATTGTTGGATTCCTGGAGACCTTCCTCTCCACCAACTCGATGCTGAGCATGGCAGCTCTGAGCATCGACAGGTGGATCGCGGTGGTGTTTCCCTTGAGGTATCACTCCAAAATGCGCCATAAAGACGCAGCGTTTGTGCTCGGTTACACGTGGGCGCACTCCATGTCCTTCTCCACCGTGGCCACCTGCCTCTCCTGGGTGGGATACCACGAGCTTTACGCGTCCTGCACCCTGCTCTACCCCAGGACGAACAATATGACCACCCCGCCCAACCCCAGGACGAACTATCCGGCCCAGTTTGTTATCTTCACCGTCTTTTTCCACTCCTTCACCTTTCTCCTGTCTTTTATCGTGTTATGTGTCACATACCTCAAAGTGCTTAAAGTGGCGAGGTTTCACTGTAAGAGGATCGATGTTATCACAATGCAAACTTTGGTGCTGCTGGTGGATATTCACCCCAGGTGAGCTCCTTTCACTCATCATCCCTGTCTGTCTTACTGCTCCTATTGAGGCTATTTTACTGTACAAGTTAACCCTCACTGGGAGAAATACGTGTGTTTGATCTAATTTTTATTTTTATTTTCACGTTTGGCTTTAAAACCTGAAATGACACAGAAACTCTGCAGCTGCAAAACAGGTTCAAACAGAAGAGTTAATGATGCTTTGCACTGACATTTGAATTGTGCTCTCACTATTCACAGGGGATGCAAAATCTGATTAAATTGAAATGTCATACAGAGTGATTGTTTTATTCTACCTCCATACAATATGGCCAAAAAGCCAATATGTACTCAGTGTGTGTGTGTGTGTAGGAGACTATAGATCACAGGCTTGTGCTCTAAGTCCCGTCTGTGACCTCAATTTCATCAACTGTTACTTAAAGCAGTGTGTCATGGTGACATCACAGCCTTGGTGCATTCAGGATCACGTCTTCAGGATCACGTGCACACATGCACGGCGTTGCAGATTGTAATTCTGGGTAGTAGAGAACCTCACTTTGTATTACAAGAGTGTCTTGGAGATAAATCAATTATTTTACCTCAGTCCAGCCTCTGCTGGCTCCATCTCTGTTTAACCCCCTGCACAGCAGAAGTGGAGTGAAGCACATCCACTCATCACTGTCTTTGATGAGATTATTGAAGACACCTTAAGGTCTTTACTGTGAGTGTGTCTCACTGATCATAAACCCATTTAACACCCTGTGTTTTTTCAGCGTCCGCCAGCGTTGCCTGGAAGAGCAGAAGAGGCGACGACAGCGAGCGACGAGGAAGATCAGCACCTTCATCGGCACCTTCATGTTCTGTTTCGCTCCCTATGTGATCACAAGGTGAGTGGAGGGAGATGTGGAGCAGAGAGAGAGGGAGGGAAGATGATGCTGGTATCCCCCAAAAAACCCTCCTCCCCCCTCCTCCTCCCCCTCTCCTGTCAGCTGCACCCTCCCTCCTTCACCTCCTCCTCTCTGCCTCGTCTGTGTTTCCTCTCCACACCGGCCAGAGCTGGAAGATGAGATTGGCTGACCTTGTGATAAGTAATATGCCTCTGCTCTGCTGTTGCTGCTGCATTAGCACTTTTCTCCTTCAAGTTCGTCGGGTGCATCTCAGTTAGTTACATCGAATCCCACTTACATCAATCACTGAACACAGAGAGGATGTAAAATGAGACCCATGGTGACCGAGACACTGAAGTGTGAGAGATTTATTTGTACTGGTTAAAAATCATTAAAAGGAAAATATCAAAACCTATAGTTAACAGGGAGGAGAAACATCTAAAGACAAAATCTGAAAAGAAAACTTTTCATGAAGAGTAACAGGGACAGTAGTTTTTTTTTATATATAAAATGTTGCTGATAAATAATTTAAATGTATTTGTGTTTTCATTTGATCAGAGGCAGAAATCTCAGAAAGAGTTCAGCTCATCTCATCCTCATTACATCAAGTGGACGTGGAAAAGAACAATTATCTTTGTCCTGAATCCATGTTTTAAATGTAAAACGTATAAATTATTAAATAGAAAACAAAAGAAGAGAAAAGTGAAACGTGGACGACAGTGAAACAGCTGCTGCATGTTTTCCTGTCTCTTTAAAGTTTAGCTTGTACATTGTTTCGTGAATCATTCATATATTATTTATTGTTTAAATAAAACTGTGAAGTGATGAAGATGGAGATTAGATGATTTTCTGGTGGAACAGAAAAACAATCCAGAAGTTTATCATCTCATGAACATCTTTGATAAACAGAAACATCAGGGATGAACGTGATGTTTTGAAGTAAAAGAAAAAAACTGTGAACTTTATTTATTTTAATCCCGTAAATGACAGTTTCATATATCACACTAAGAGCTGCTCTCGTCTGCGTCAGGGTCATCGTCAGCTGACTTAACCTCCTGTTCACTGTTTTTATCAGTGATAGCTACTGGCTCATGCAAGGCCACTAGTGCTAATGTGCTGACAGAGCTCAGTTGTAATCACACAGAGTGCAAAGTGTAAAGGTGCAGAGGATCAGCAAAAATTTGCTTTACACACCTTTTATGACAACACACTGTAAAACAGTCGAACACTTGACGGAAATTAGTTCGAAAGCGCCGAGTTGAAGTCTTTACGATCGTGACAGAGACAGACAACAGGCGAGACTGTGCAGCTCATTAAGTGACGCTTTAAATCAAATATATAGTATTTTAAACAGCCCCAGTTTCCTCCTGCTGGAAGAAGTGACTGTCCTCTGTCCTGTAGGGGATTTCTCTCTCTTTCTAATACTGTATGAAATAACAGGAAAGGAAAGTTAATTGGCTTGATTCCAGACACTCATTACAGCTTAGACAGGTCTGTTTTATTCTTCAAGTAGCTCTTTCTTTCCCTGACATGAAATGCTGCTGGCTGGAAATGAGAAATGAGGTGAAAAGTGGCCTCATAAATCCATACATAAGAGAGGAGGAGGAGGAGGAGGAGGAGGAGGAGGAGGAGGAGGGGACTCTTCATATAGAGTCACTTGACAGCAGCTGCCTGTATTTTTTATCTTGTGTATGTTTGCAAATAATAACTTAGTATAAAATACTCCTGAAGACCCCAAAAGATTATAAACAAACATGTGACGGGTAATAAATATATTTCTGTGTATGTTGATTTGTCTTTCCACTCTCACCACCTTTTCTTTACACCTGCCCACAGGATTGTGGAGTTATTTTCAGTGCCTATCAATCCTCACTGGGGAATCGTCTCTAAGTGCTTAGCTTACAGCAAAGCGGCGTGCGACCCTTTCGTTTACTCGCTGCTTCGACATCAGTACAAGAAGACGTGCACTGACATCATCAACAGGCTGCTGAAGCGTAGCTCCTTGGACACGTCGGGACGCGCAGCCGAGAACCAAGGCAACAGCATACCCACGGTAGAGTGACCTGAGATCAGACCGATGGGATACACTCCGACCACGGGTGTGTGTGTGTGTGTGTGTGTGTGTGTGTGGTGGTTGACCTGGCAACTGTCAGGGAAATATAAAGCTGATTTATCATCGATGGAGGGAAAAAAAAAAAAAAAAAGGACAAATATTGGTTGTTCTTGTCCACGTCTGCTTGAATTTGGTCTGACAAGCCAAAAAAAGAAAAAGACAAGGGCAAATCCCTGCACAGGAATACCACTGTGCTTGCATACTGAGTTCCCAGAACAGCAGATCAGTGCAGTGAACTTGCTGCGAGGACATTAAACAATGGCAGATTTCACATCCACCTGGAGAGACAGATGTGCTCGACCATGAGGAACGGCCAGTTCACGGCCTCATTATTTTAACTAGTGTAGCTTTCAGCTCGACATAGGACATATTGATTTATTTTATTTATTTATTTTTTGCAGTATATGTTTGTTCTGACATGACTGTATTATATATTCATATTATATTTAAAAAGAAGAAGAAGAAGAAGATGGAAATGGTTGTATGTGTGTTTTAGTGATGAGTTGACCCGTTCATACTTTATGTAGCAAAACTAAAAACTACAATAGTTTTAACCAAGACTTGTTGTATATTTCGATAATTTGTGAAAACAGCTACTATAACAGATGGTTTAGCTCAGGTTTTTTAAAGAATTGATGAGCTAAAAAAAGAAATAAAACTCCCATTTGAATTAATTTTATTTTTATGTCCAATAGAAGGAGGGAAATTTGTCGTACTTTTATTTTGAAGGACTTTCCAGAGCAGTTTTAATGGTAAAAATGGGCCTGCGCTGTCATGACTGACGTGTGCCCCTCAGGTTGTGTGGTGAAGTGGAGCGTGACCAACTGTACTTTGCCCGGGTTGTTATTCACAGAGAAGAGCAAATCCACGGAGACTTGCTTCACTTGCTTTCTTGCATATTTGGGCAAAAAGAAAGGAGAAGGAAAAGGGAAATGTACGTGACGGTTTTATTTTTTTCTTTATCATCAAAGTGATCACATGTAATCTGTAACGACGTGTAATGACCTCCTGTAATATTCAGTAGAAACGCAGTCATTCATGCACGAACGAAGCTGCTCTGGAAGCAGAAATAATCTTTAATTTGCTTTTATAAGTCTGAGGCAGAAATAATGAAATATAGTTACTGATCGTGTTATTTTAGTTTTAGAGTTTAAGACAAACGTCATGCTGCTTGTTGAGAAACATGTTTGAGCTGAATTAACTAAACTGAGTAATGTAGTGGCAAAACTTCAAAAAAAAAAAAAAAAAAAACTCACCTCAGTGACCTTTTTGGTCCATTAGATTATGATCCCAGCAGGTATGTGCTCTTCAAACATTAGCTGTTAGCTTCAGGTTAAAGTCATCATTATGAATGAGGAAGCTAAGCTACGCTAACTAGCTACTGCACATTTACTCAGTCGTTCTGGTTTTTAAGGAGCTGACTTTATAAAATCAGCTTAAATTGACAAACCGTTTAGGCTCAAAACTTAATTATCTTGCAGCATTTAAGATATGAAGGTTAATCTCTTAATATTGTTTTGCGTCCAGAAGATGACGTCGTATATTTAAACCTTTTAAGTTCACGTCTGTTTGAAACATAATTGTCTCTTTCTTTAATGTTTAATTATTCACAAATGACACAATAACAATCACTTGAATTTATGAAACATTTCAGACTGGAAACAGATTTTTAAAAAATTAAGATAATCTAAATTATTATTATTATTATTATTTATTTTGCTTCCAGAGCAGCTTTTCTTAACTAAATCTCCTTCTTTATATTTAAACATATTCACAGACATTTGCAGGCATCTGATGTAACGTATGTCCTTTTTTTTTCTGTATCAGAAGACAGGCAGCTCTGTATCAGAGGGTTTTTAGATGAGTTGACACACTGGTGCTTCAACGCCTTAGCTGAGAAAACACTGACTACAGAATCATCATATGTGAAAGTTTTATTTATTATCAGACATCTGATCTGAAAAATGGATTTTAGATGATTTGTGCAGATGGGCTTTTATATATATATATATATATATATATATATATATATATATATATATACAGTGTTAAAACACACACAGTGCCAAAACTCTTAACGATGCCCAGCGAGCCACATGTCAGCAGCTGCAGTTTATTCTCTAAAAACACGAGAGAAGGTAATTATTCATATTTGTTTTTAGTTTTTATTTTGTGTCCATGAGTTTAAGGATCAGTGATAGATCAGAGGGAACATGGTTGACATCTGATGCCTTAAATTCTGTAAAAAAATAAAAAATAAAAAGAGTTTAGAGTTTGTTTTTCATTCACAATGGTATTTGGATGTTTTGAATAATCTGAACAGAATAAATCATTGCCTTATTCACCTCCCATTTGTTCATTTAACCTCCAATCTGCCACTGTACTTTTTTGTGCCCTAATTCCAGCTATTTTTTTTTTCCACTGATGTAGAGTAGTTTTATTTTTCTTATAGATGATAAACTATAGGATTATTGATGGAAAAAAAACAAACAAAACAAAAAAACAAGGTAAACTTTAAAAATGATACGTACGTGTTGACAGATTTAGATAAATGACAAAGTGAAAAGTATTTTTGTGTCTTTTTTTGACAAAAACGTACTAATGTAATTTATGACAACACTGTATGTTTGTTTTTTTTGTTTTGTTTTTTTGGGGTGTTACTACAGAATGTGCTGCTCCAAATGCAAATGAAGTTTTTAACTGTTGTTGATAGTTGACAGTGAAGTGAGTGTAATATACCTCATTTTGTTTTGGTTTTATTATGTATCTTCTTATTTATTAAACTGAGGCTCAGTGCTTCTGCTGCTGCTACAGATGGATAAGATGATGATGATGTTTTCTTTCTGTTGACGATAATAAGAGAATAATTGGTTTTGACTGTGATTATAATTGTAACATTGGAGAAATTGAGTAGGAAGCAGATTGATTAAAGTAAATTATAGACTTTACCCAAGTAGTCTGGTGCTATTGTGGCAAAAAAAAAAAAACTTGTTTTAATTGTTTAAATTCTCTAAAAAGTGTCTCAGGCCTCGTTTACACGAAAACAACACTGAGATTTTTCCGTTGCGTCTTTAAAAAGTTTTGTTTACACGGCAGCGTCTTCAGAAATTTCCTTGTTCACATGAAGACGCAAAAGTCGGGAGAAAAACTCTGGAGTACATATGTCGAGCTTCTACAGTTGTATATAAAAACAAAGAAGACGTTTATAATGAAAATTATACTTTCGTGTTTTCATCGTCTTCGTGTAAACAGCCCGTCAGGCGCTGTCGTGGTCGTCGCAGCGTTCACACTTGACGACTTGTTGTTCCCATGATGTGGAGTCTCAACAACTGGTCTGAGACCTGTAGTGTTCACACTACAAGACTTGTCAGTGATTGACTCCCGATCACACTGTGACGTCACCAAACTCTACGTCTGGTCACGTGAACTAGACAGGATGTAGCCGCTGCTTCTAAACCGCTAAACCGGCGTGTAAACATCACCATGGCAACACGCTGGTTTTCACGGTGGAGCTGAAATCAGCGGCAGACCTCCCGGTACCGGGTAACATCTGGATCAGGACGCGGGAGTTTGTAGAAAGTGAAAATGAAAGAAAAAGCGTTAAAACGTCAGACTTTTAAACGTGGTTGTGAGTGAATCAGTGAGACGGCAGCAGCATTTATCTCACATCCCTCCTCTGATTGGCTGTCGCTCTTTGTCAGTCTCTTCAGACTCCTCCAGTTTTCTAACATGACAGATCCAGTCCCGGTCTCAGACCAGGTCCCGACGGCCTCTGATGGAGTCGTTAGGGCTGTTCACACATTATGATCATTAACTGATGATTCACCAACCATCAGAGGACCAAGTCCACCAGACACCACCTCTGGAGACCACTGGTGGAGTCGACTAGTGTGAACTAGACTTTATTTGTCAAGGGTTTCAGCCATTATTGTGATTAAGCCAAGAAGTTATAACTTATAAAAGCTGCTGTGAAATCAGGCAAAATTAGGCCTCAACAATCTGAAAAATGTCCTGTGAAATCCTAAAGTGACTGAATAAATTACAATGTAATGTCATTTCATAAAGTTATAATAAATAGTTATTTTCTCGTTGTAACGCAACTTTCTTCTCAGCTGACTGTAAGAGTTCACTTCAGGTCAATTACTTTAGAGATCACTACAAAACGTAGCACTCTACCACTTTATGTCATTACCAGTTGGTGTATAGAGTATGTGAAAGTCCCACTAGACTGAAGTACAGATACTAGAGTAGAATAAAAAATGATTTTGGTAGAAGTTCAGGTCAGTGACTAGACTGATTCTCCAGTAAAAGTCTTAAAGTATCTAGTATTTACTGTACTTCAGTATGACAGTAATCTATAAGTAAATGTAGTTAAGTGTAGAAAGTAAAAGTACAAGTACATGTTAATAAAACAGAAGATTATTATGAAGTTTATCCAGCACTTTAAAACATGGAGCTACAACAATCTTCATAGACGATGTCTTGAGTCTGAACTAAAGTTTCTGTTTGATCTTGATATTGTTGAAGTTTCTCCATCATCCACCTTTAAGATGGAGCCTCCATCAACCCTCAGACATGGTGTTGATGGTCTAAACAGTCACAGGTCGACTTGTGATTTTTGTAACAACATTGAACATCTTCATAAAATAAATTTACACACATTTGTCTTCTGCAGCATCAGATCTTCTGTGTTCGCCAACGGTCAAAATACAAACATGTTGTGAGAGAATAGAAACAATGTTATTGTTGTTGTGCTTTGGTTAAAATGATTAAATGTTAAAATAACCACGTCAGACATAATCACATCTTTAACGCACCTTAACAGATAAATCATTGTGGAGCAGGAAGGAAGGATAGCAGGAGGAGTTTGACAAGACCGATGTGTCCACAGCAATTCAAACCGTTTCCACCTGCAATCAGTTTGAGCCAGAGGGAAGCGATTTTTCAGTTCACACCACAGTGCAGGTGGTAATGAAACAACAACAGCGACTGACAGCCTCAGCTGTAAATGACTGAGACTCAGTACACTGATTCACACTCCGGGAAGCCGGTGATTATCTTCAGGTGGGTGGCACTGACCATAACACACGGCTTAATCATGGTTGACCTCAACCCACTCACTCAACTGACCCCCTAAGTGAGAAATAAACCACAGCTGAAAGTGAAAAGTGGACGCCTCGATGTGTAAAACACAAGTGTGTCTGACGTTTTTTTGTTTCTTGTCTTTGACTCACTTTGACCAAGAATCAACGAGAGTTAAAAAAAAAAAAAATGTAAGAACATGTGAATCCCTCGAGTAAAGATGTATTAGTTGTTTTCAAGTGATTTAGTACTGCGGTGCTGAGAAGATTAATTTTCTTTCTTAAAAGTGGTGACAACGTTTCTTTTGACAGATACTTGGAAACTCTCAAGAAAAACTATGAAAAGACCAGTGATAGTAAAGAATGAATCTGCTGCTGCAAATCACAAAAATATGACAAGAAGAGCGCAGGATTCGGCAAAGAGCCAAACTAGTCTTCTTGTTTGTGAATTTTACTTTGGTGTTTCATCCAAACTAAAAGAAATCTTTCTAAATAAATACATAAATAAATAAATAAACTTTGGGCTTTTGTGAAAAGTGTCAAGGAGAGATGAGCGTTATGATCTGCTTCATGCATCTATACACAAACCAAAACCAAAAAACAAAACATGTGGCGCTTATTTGTTCCACTTGTGCTCATGTGTCTGCTGTATGTCACCGTATGTGTTCTGTTACACATGGAAACATTAGAACATTGGAACATGTGATACACAAACACAATTGTCACTATGTTGTTCAGTCATTGGTGTCGCTGCCGTTCGACGTCATTATCGGTGTTTGTGTTTTCAAAATAACACGTTTTAATGACAGATCAGGGTCATGTAGTGTCACCATGTGTCTATTAAACCTCCCTACACACACACACACACACACACACACACACACACACACACACACACACACACCCCACCCACTCATAGCTGGATTCGATCTCTTCTCAGGACTGTGTGGGAGTATAAAGACGATGCTTGAGTCACATCTTTTTCCTGCAACTTGCACCTTCACCGTTTTTTTTTTTTTTTTTGTTCTGTTGCTGCTCTTATATATAATTTCTGGTAACTCTCTGACTAAGCGTATTGTGCAATAAAAACTTGATGACACACATACATACAGTGCATCAGCTGTGAATGATTGTGACCAATTTGTTAAAAGTCAATCCAATTATTTTTCCTCCAATTAAAATATGATGTAAAAAACCTCCCACCATCGCTTTTTTTTTTTTTACTGAACCCAGCTGTATGTGATGACTTCACCGTAGTGTGTGTGTGTGTGTGTGTGTGTCTGCTCTGTTTCTTGCTATTGAAGGCAGATTTTTGCATGGAGTTACTTTGCACAATAAAGGTTTATTCTGGTTTATTTCAGGCCGAGTCGTATTTGAAGCCACGCTAGCGGTTTTGGCTCTGGGTCCAGATCGGTATGTCAACAGCCCGTTGGATGGAGATCGCCATGAAATCTGGTAAACACATTTATCCTGTTTTATTTGAGTTTAATACTAATTAGCAAATGTTTGGTTGCTAATACAATAAACACAAATAGTCAACATAGTGAAATTATACCCAGAAAATTACAACTGTTAGCACACTGATGTTAGCATTTAGCTGCTATGGCTACAACTTAAAGTGATGGTCTGGAATAATTTAAACACAGAGTCTATTTCACCATGAATACGAGTCAAACTCCACCTCAACAGATATGTTACATTGGTTGAAGTAATATTGAGTTTGACCATCTTTTGTTTTCACAACCGAGCTTTATTGGTGGTTAAAAATTGACAATTTACAAACGTTTGGCTGACTGCCCCATTTACTTTCATTGTTAACTATTTGGTTGTGAAAACAAAAGACGGTCAAGCTGAATATTACTTCAACCAACGTAATCTAGATCTGGAGGGGTTGCTGGACTCGTATTCATGGTGAAATTGACCCTGGGTTCATGTTACTCTGGACGTCACTTTAATCTGCTCTAAAGAGCAACCATAGGGAACCATAATAACTCCTTATTGTACAGTGTCCAACTATAGTCATAAGAAACCATGATGCTGGTTTAAAATCCATCTAAGCTGAACATTTCTTGACTCTTTTACGGTCAAACGTATGGAAATAAAGAAGAAAATGTCCCATAATCAAGTCAAACTAAAATGAAATATTTCTATTTACAGAAAACTGTAAAATATGTCTAGATGTTGCAAATTAAACCATAAATGACTAAACTTTTCGACTACCCCTCCTTCTCTTTGCTGAGCTGGTTGTCGTCTTTGATGTCCACTGAGCCAACAGAGAATCTAATCTGTCTCTGAGGTTCTGCAGCAGCGATGGAGGGGGAAGTGGTGGTGGTGGTTGGGGAGAAGAGAGGTTAAGAGCTGGTTTACCGACGCTGCATGGCGACTCGCTCCTGTGATATCCAGACCGGCACTCTAACACTTCAAAGGCTGGACCGACTTCTGAAGAAGCGCTGGCCTTTCAACTGCTGGCAAGGTCAGCTGGTGCCTGTGTCTTCCCACACATCTGCACGGTCTCACAGCTGCAGGCCACAGCGGCTACACTGAACACCCTGCCTACTGTACAACACCCACCCCATCCCTCCACTCTTAAGCCCACCCAGGCCCAACCTCACCTTCACTCAGGGTTCATCTGTGGTCCAGATGGGAGAAGTTTGTGCCTCAATTTGTCTTACAAGTTCCTGTCATTACTGAACATCAGCGCTGTTCGCTCCAGCCTGCTAGATTGGTTAGTGGACTATAAATGTGAGTAATTAGAGGTGAATTTAATGTATTATGTTGCTTTTATAACGTCGCAGAGACAGTCTAACTCGCAAAACTTCTCATATTCAAGCACATCTCTTCTTTACACGACAGGAAAATAATAGATGTTAGCAGTAATATTAAAATGTCTTGTGTGGGCGAGAGACAGCGCTCGCAGGTGTTTGTGACCAACGCCAGTTTCATCTGTTACTTCTGTTCACTCGTTTTAAAAACACATCATGTCTTTTTTTTTTAATTTTAATACTCAGCTTACTTCAGGTCAACAAAGTTAAACACAGATATGTTAACAACCTTTTTTAGCCACGTTAGCATCACAGCCATTGATCCGGTTTTATTAACCCTTAGACATATTTCAACTATAGATACAATATATTATATTTATACAGATATTCATGGTGTTGGTGATTTCCTAACCATCTGTCTCTCTGGCGCCACCAGCAGGTTGACAGTTGTAATTACCTTCATTTTTTTTCCAAACATCCAGCAGAAGTTTGCATCCATAAAATATGGAAAATTGTGATACAATTTCGTTTTTTAGGGACGTACCAAATCCAGGATTCGGTTTCAGATTCAGCCGAATATTTGATGTTTTTGCAGGATTCAGTTTCTGTTATAGATATATTTTTTGGCCATTTTGCTTTTATTTGATAGCAGACAGAAGAGTGAGGGAATGACGCTCAGAAATCATCGGCACAGTCGGGATTCGAACATCAGGTCAATAAGAAAAAGTTTTTTATCGTTTTGGCTTTTTGTCCACACAACAACAGCATTGTCGGGCGCCTTGAGATGACCTGTTTTGACAATGTGTTTAACGTGTGAGTGGGAAAATCTCAAAACGTCGTCCTTCACGTGTAGACAGCGAAACGCACTTTTCAAAAACGATCACGTCACAGTCCAACGTGACAAGGAGAAGTAGTAGGAAGAACCTGCAGGTAACAACAACAACAACAACAACAACATCCACAGATGACGGAGCTGTTTGTGCTGCTAAGTTTATTATCACTATTGCAACAAAACCTCGTAATCCTGAATCAGCTAAACGACCAGCGGAGATGCATAAACAATTAATCATTTTATGGTATTTCTTGTAGTGTTTATGTTTGTACTGCTATGCCTATGTCTGTGTGTGTTTACAGCGCCACCTATAGGTGAGACATACATATTACACTGTTTTAACCATGTTTCCTGTTTCCATGTGGACACAGAAATTTCCAGAAACGATTCAGGTGCAGAGACAAAACTTTTTGAATCCACAAAAGAAAAATACTGCAAACATTGTCAAGTGGACGTAGCCTTAGTTAGTGTTAGTGACTGGATTAACAGTGAAAAGTTAGCAGTTTAATGTCGTCTCCTCAAAGTTAAAGTAAAAATGTACAATGTTGTTACTTGTTGTAAACATAAAATCCACACATGATGTTTATATTTCTGCTACTCCAAATGTAAAGTCAAAACCTTTGGGACCAAGCGACAGAAAGCATAGTGATATTAACAAGCTCCTGATATGTCTCCTACTCTCCAGAGCTCTGAGATGATGACAGGTATATGAGCCTCTGTTCAATAACCTTTGAAGGAGGAGGAAAGAGGTTGAGGTCTTCCTCTAATTGCATATTGGCCACAGACAGAGGAAGGTTGGTGTTGTTGTCAGAATAAGTCAGTGATCTGTAAAAGCCCCGGCAGAGCTCTGATAATTAGAGCCTTTCCACCTCGACACTCCCAGGATACGATCACGCTGCTGCAGAAATCAAATGAGATGATGCTTAAAATTAACCACAGTGATTACAACTAAGTTATGGGAACGTAATGGAGTTTATTTTCCATTAGGGACATTCAATCGAGCAGGAGTGAATAAAAAATCAGAGCTAATATTGAAATAAATACAAACAAAAAGCAAACTCATAGTAAATCATTCATTTCTGTAAATTCATTCACATGTGTTGGTCTCATCACTTATATCGTCATCATATATTGTTCAATTAACTAAAAACAAACCTTCCTATCGTATTGTTTAAGTGCCAGTCTAATTAGTTTGTCCTCTAAAATACTTTACGTCTACTGAGCGTAGTTTATAAATGGTTATACATGAATATAATGAATGTAACTGCCTAAAATTTCCATAACATATCCACATCACAAACCCCAACCCTGTAGGTTTCCTTATTAATCTGAAACAAATGACTGAATATATACAAACTGAAATGTTTTCTCTATTATTATGAAACACTTTCTGGGAAACTGCATGAAAATTATATATTTCAAAGAGAGAGAGAGAGAATAAAAGCCAAATGGTGTAATTATTTGGAAACTCTGCTTCCATGTACTTAAAGACTTTGAACTGCAGCAATCTGTTAAAAATGTGTTATAAAGAAATGTTTTAAATGTCAACACTCGACCACATTCAGATCTGATGAAGATCAAACTGTGCAAACATAGTTTTTTATTAATAATTTGCCAAAAGCAAACTTTGCAAAAAAAAAAAAAAAAAAAAAAAAAAAACAAACAGCAACAACAACAGCAACAAACTAGCAGTGACAAAAAAGATCACTGTGTCCACAAAATTTTACAAGTGCAGGTAATAAAGCTTTTGTAATGGTTTATATAAGTGTTATATAAGTTAATAAGTATGTACATAATGACAGTCACAGCAAGTCATCACAGTGGCAAAAATAAGATGCTAAGAACAAACAATATTCCTTATCTGTAGTTTGTATTTCAATTTTCTTTTTTATTTTATTTAAAAAAATAAGATTTAAATTGATTATATTCTGTTTTGTTCTCGTATCAGTCACAGGAATGATGATGGTGGATGTTTTAATATTTAATGTCTAGAGTGAAGAAGAAAATGTTGAAATGACAATGGTCAGCGAGCTTATGTCTGAGGATGAAACAGAACAAAACAAAACAAAACAAAGCATCCCGTTTTAATTAATCCACATCTCCAAACATTAATACGTCTGACAGCACTGCAGAGGAATCTGACAAAGATCCAAACCCAGGTCTGGACCTCACCGCGGTCTGATCAGAGCAGATGTTTGTTTTTAATTCTTCCTCCAGTTTCCTCAAACAGTCATTATGTTCCCAGACGTCGCTCTCTGGACCTGCGAGCTTGCAACTGCCTGACGGGCAATCTGATTGGCTGCTTGTGGAATTTTTCCATGATTTCTTTGATCCGTGACAAGTTGGTGCGACCGATGGTGAAGTCGCACCTGGTGGCGCCCATCTCGTAGCCCACCTCGCACTTCTTACTGGTGAGGCTGTAGCCGTCGGCCCTCGCTGTGACTCGGTACTCTCCGGGGTTCAACAGGCGCCAGTAGTCGCCATCAGCAGCTGGAAACACACACACACAAGTAAACACACCATGAATAAATAAATACACATAAAAACAAACATTTCCAGTGAAAGTAGGTGAAAGAAATCAGTCAATCTAAGCATCGATCCATCTGAATATTAATGAAACGTAGCGTCATGTTGACTAATCCAATTTACTCTATGACACTAATTCTATTTACAGAGAAGAGATTGAAGCAAAACATTTATAACACATTTTGTCAGATTGTGTTTGGTTACAAAACAAAATAAAATAAATTCATGTTCACTCTGCTCCTTAGTTCATAACAAGTCATTTACAATATAGACAACTATATAAACTCTAGGCTATATAGGTTTAATGACTTCTCAGTGACTGTTAAAGTGACGTCCAGAGTAACATGAACTCAGAGTCTATTTCACCATGAATACGAGTCAAACTCCCCCTCAAGAGATATTTTACGTTGGTTGAAGTAATATCCAGTTTGACCGTCTTTTGTTTTCACAACCAAATAGTTAACAATGAAAGTAAATGGGGCAGTCAGCCAAACGTATCTAAATTGTCATTTTTTAACCACTAATAAAGCTCAAAATATCACTTCACTTCAGCAGTAGCATGAATAGGGTCCCTACTCAACTCAACTCTACTCACTTGTACCTGGTACCTACTCTGTGGAGGAACCAATGGAGCTGAGTCGATACTAAAACGTGACGTGAACAGACGCCGGCCACTGATTGGTCAGAGGGAGCGTCTTCACAAGCTGAGAGAGCGTCAACAAAATAATCAAGCTCCATTTTTAAACAGGACAAGAGTGATAGCCATCGTTGTAGCTACCTGGTCGTAAGCTAACCCAGCAACAAGTACAGCATCTCCTCCATGTCCATTAATGTTTACTGATGTTTTTGTGTCATGACACAGTTTCAACCCCATTCATGTTGAGGAGGAAACCAAACTGTGATGGAAAACAATATCAGGTACCAAAAACGAATAGATTCGAGATGAGTAGCACCAGAACAGTGAAGTGGAAAAGATGTTTATTAAAAATATTGTTTTACAAGACTTACCCAACGTCTTGTTTTCATAACAACTGGTGATGAAGGATGTTCCACATCAGCAGATTGAACATTTTCCTTCCTCTTCAGGGACACATCGGCCTGTTGTTCAGTAAAATGATGAATCTGCTGATGTGGAACAACCTTCATCACCAGTTGTTATGAAAACAAGATGTTGGGTAAGTCTTGTAAAACAATATTTTTTATAAACTCTGGGTTCACTTACTAAGTTATCAGTACTTCAGTTTATGTGTAGGGACCCTATTCATGCTACTGCTGAAGTGAAGTGATATTTTGAGCTTTATTAGTGGTTAAAAAATGACAATTTAGATACGTTTGGCTGACTGCCCCATTTACTTTCATTATTAACTATTTGGTTGTGAAAACAAAAGACGGTCAAACTCGATATTAATTCAACCAACGTAAAATATCTGTTGAGGGGGAGTTTGATTTGTATTCATGGTGAAACAGACCCTGGGTTCATGTTACTCTGAATCATCAACCACCACAAGACGATGACATCTTCACCTTGATGTATCCAAAACCACATAATTACAAAAATAAACTGGTAGCGTTCATTTTCATATATATAAACTAAACCGACAGATTTGGTTTGTGGCTTTAAACGCGTTCCAACATCATCACTACAGCCATGTTTTATTTCATTTATTGTTATATTTTGACATGGCACAGTGTTGTGAATAAAACATCCACATGTACTTAACAATGTTTTGTCACCATCAAACTCCGTTGTTGTCACGTCATTTTTCTTTCTCTTTGAGTCAACGTGTCCGCTGCATTAATCCTCCTTCTTGCTTCGTTTGTATTTTTGACATGTTATTGGGGGAAATAAAACCTTTTTTTTTTCCGGCTTTGACTGTTTGGTCCATAACAACAAAACTATATAATGTTTTCCTGCTTCTCAATTGAACCAGCAGAGATGGAGACATCTGGATATTTTAGTACCGGATAGAGACAGAGAGACGAAGGAACATTTAGTACTAAAAAACTCAAATTCCAGCCTCTGAACATCATGTTATGTGCGGTGCTTCGTAGGGTCAGAGAGCAAGGCTATTTTTGTAAAAACTTCTAGTTAAGTTAATATCGCTGTACATTCAATATTTGCATATTTCAGCCACCTTTAATGAACATAATTTCCCACGAGTCCTGGATATTTCAGGGCTAAATGTCACAGCTCGAAGTGAAGAGCTGAACGCTGTACAATGTGTTAGAAAGTAGAGTTTTTATACAGAAATAATTGATGCATAGTTAATTAATTAATTATTTTCTTTCTCTATTCTCAGGGTAAAAACAAAACATTTCTCTATTAGTATGGAAATGTTTAATAACCACTAGTCATATCTTTTAAATGTATGTAATGGAATATATATATATTATATATATATATATATATATAATATATATAATGTAATGGAAAATGTATCCTCAGTTTCACCTATAAAGAGCCATGTAAACATGAAGTTTAAGCTGTAGTAAAACAAGCTTAACAGTTACACATTATTTATGCAACAGCAGCAAATATGTAAATTGTGTCCTAGAAAGAGTTTAAACAATCAGCGATGCAGAGGCAAAAAAAAAAAAAAAGCAGTATCACAAAGGCCTTAAAAAAATTCAGAGGCTTCTTTGTGTTCTACTTCAGAAAAAAGAAAAAGAAAAAGGAAGTGCTCTGTATTCCTATTTAGATTTTTTAAAAATAGCTCTGCTTTGTCATGTTGGATTTTCTCGGTCTGGGAGCGATGAGCGCTGCCTTCATCAGACCCAGGAACACGAGTGCACTTTGTGGTGTATTTTCAGCCCCTGACTCACTCATAAAAACGACAACACCCACCTGACACGTTTGAACGATCAGCGAGACAAATGAAATATGATCTACAGTCGATCCAAACGGCTACACGGGGACATCTGCGCTCACATTACTCACATTCAGATGGAGGAAGTGAATATAATCGTTTCCTGAAATGCATCATATAAAATGCTAATGAGCTAATGAATTCTTACCCTGGATAAACATCTTTAATTTATTGATGTACATCACTAGCTCCTAACACCTGAGACTCGTTAACGTCTTAATCAAACACAAAGCAGCTGAATCTGTACATTTTTCACAAGAAATAACCTTAAATCTCCTGACTGCAGCTGAGAATAACAGCATTTTCTGAGAGGAAGCGATGACTTATACTTAGTTCCAGGAATAATCTGTGCTAATGTCCTTTTGGACATTCGATTTCACGCTCTAAGTGCGAAACTGCTCTGGCTCTGAAGGCTGCATTTTTTAGGCACCAGCAGAGATTGCCTCGAGGACACGCAATCGATAGTCAAATTCGGAGCAAAAGGCCTCGACAGCTCTGGCTATGACTGTGAATTGAGTCAGACTCAAAACATAAATACATCAGCTTCCTTGTGTTTATTCTTTTTTATTCCCTCGTAAACTGGAAGACTAACTTACTGTAAGAGTGAGTCATTGTGTCACATGTAGCTGCTGCTTTAATACAAAATTTGAGCATCATCATTAAATTTTAGTGATAAAAAGAAAAGACACACAGACAAACTTACACTGAGCATATTTTTTGTAAAATTACACTAAAAGAACTGGGTGAAATGTTGTACCTGTACGAATATCGTGGCTGATTCCCTCCACGGAGACGACGGCGTTAGCGATGCCGCGACCTTGCAGGTCCCTCACTACACCTTTGATCCCACGATGCACCTGCACATAAAACAGCAGATCCACGCATCTGAGAGTGAATCCTGCCCAACATCTGCTGCATAATTTAATACAATCTATATTTCAACCGTGTGATGAGAGGATGTATAATGTATGATTTTATGATTTTATCATCAAGTTTAACGGATCATTTAAAAACATGGTGTAATATCTTTCCTCCTCATTCTGCATCAATATTTAAATAAAAACTGTCCCGTCGTGGGACGAGATCCTCTGAAGTGTCCAACACTTGACAAAATACAACGTAACTTCAAAGTGAAGCTGAGAATGAAGCCTGAATAATCCACTGCTCACTGCTCAGGTATCTAATGAAACAGTCAGCTAATCTTCATCAGCTAATTAACTATGGATTTTTTTTCTTTCTTTCCTTTTTTTAGTCTTTAGGTTTTCTGACAGGATGACCTTTGTGGGCCTGTGTCCTTTAAAGGATCCAGTGATTAAATTTGGTTTCCTGCAGTTTAAAACAGCTTTAGTATGTGATCAGCATGTAAGGGGTTGATGCAGCTCTGTTAAAGAATTACAGAAAACAAATCAGTAATCTTTAAATTGTTAAAGTGTTTCTGTGGTGTGAGTGTGTGTTTGCATGAGAACAGGTTTTCCTGCGTCTTTGTGTTACTTCGTCTCTGTACCTGCTCCATGAAAACGAGGAGAGACTCTCGATTGTTCTCCCACTCCTCAGGCAGTTCGCTCTCATGAGGGAATTTGTCACAACCCACAAACATCGACAACTCAAAGCAGTTGGTGTGCAAGTAGCTGAAATCATTCATACCTGCAGAGAAAGAGAAATAAATGATCAGGTCCAGTACTGGACTAGAATATGTGGAGACAATTAACCTGAAGCTTTTTAACTTTTGCCTGTTTTTTTCATTTGTTTTTCAGTGCCGACGTGATGCCGCAGGCTAAAAACCTGGGAGCTTCACTATGCAGATGTAGGTGCAAAATAAAGCTGAAGCTCAAAGGCTCAGAGATGAGAGAAGAGAAATCCTGTATGAAACAGCTCAGTGAGGAAACAGCACAGTGGCTGTGGACACTAACTGCCAGCTGCAGTGTGCCAGGACGCTCCGTTGATGGTGCCGTCCTCCTTGGCAAAGTCCTCTGTGTGGCAAACCCGTCGGTTGGCATCAGTCATCAGGCGGTGGGTGGATGCGTAGGAGAAGGCCAGCCAGCGGAAGACGTGGTCATCCGGGGTGGGGGTCTGCTCTCTGCTCACCCCCTGGGTGCGAGTTTTGTCGTACGGGAAGGTCACCACTAGCTCTCCTCCCTGGAGGTTACCGCCCAGCACAAAGGGCATCTTCTCCATCCAAGCTACCAGAGCCCTCGTCTCCACAGCAACCTAAAGCACGGGACACGGAGGTAGACGGGGAGGATAATGAAATTCATCCAATCATCTCAGTACTGTTGATTGCTAAATGAAACTCCCTCACGCTGAAAATAATTTCACTGCGACCTGCTCTCAAGAGGGAGCGATAAAGCCACCAGAAGGGCTGTTCACAAAAGTAATTTCACTAATACTTATTCCTCAAGATGAATCAATACAAACTTCAGATACAGTGGCTTGTATTTGCATGTTACAATCAAGGGAAACGATCAAACTGTCTGTACAATTAAAACGCCCCTGCTGTTTGTCTGTGCGCACCGGTCAGTGAGGCGAGTGTGGACAGTTTTCACAGCTTCCTGAACACACATGGGGATCCCGGCTGTGCAGCTGCAGCATCTATTTTAGAGGCTCAGTGTGTGTGTGTGTGTGTGTGTGTGTGACTCACTCTCTGTAACGTCAAAACACTCGTGAGGATGAGCTTTTAATAGATCGCTGGATGTATTTTTCGCTCACAGCCTCCTCATCGCAAATAGCAAAATAACACCCGCTTCTCCCAAAATAGATGGCGTTGATATGTCAACATGGTCGTTTTACCCTTTTCAAGAGGCGGACGTATCTGTCGAACAGAGACAATGAGACTCACTGAGGCGTTTTTATTCTGGTACCACTCTGGGATGGGAACGTGGTGGTTGACCACTTTGCGAGAGACCCACTTCTTGGCTTCGGCTTCCCACAATATAGAGTTGAGATCAGGGAAGTTGTGGTGAATGTCTATTCCATTGTTGCTCCATCGACCCAGAGACCAACCACTGAGCTCTGAACCCTGAGTAGAAGAAATAAAGAAACAGAAACTTAGAGAAAAGTTGTTGCTGTAGACGACTTGATGGAGATGTGTGTGGTCGTATCAGTGTAGGAAGAAGAAATCAACACTTGCATGTTGCATGTTTAGATCACTAACAAACAGTGTTGTATATTAACAAAGTAATAATACTTCACTACTGTACTTCAGTATGTTTTAGGTATCTGTAGTATCTGTACACCGGTTCACTCTAAGTCGACCTGTGACTGTTTAGACCATCAACACCATGTTTGAGGGTTGATGGAGGCTCCATCTTAAAGGTGGATGATGGAGAAACTTCAACAATATCAAGATCAAACAGAAACTTTAGTTCAGACTCGAGACATCGTCTATGAAGATTGTTGTAGCTCCATGTTTTAAAGTGCTGGAGAAACTTCATAATATTCTTCTGTTTTATTAACATGTACTTTTACTTTCTACACTTAACTACATTTACATTTAGAATCATTCTAGTGATGACTTGAACTTCTACCAAAGCAAAACCAAAACTTCTACTCTGTGTCTGTGCTTTTACTCTAATGAGACTTTCACATTCTTTATACAAACACGGCTAACAAGCCTCAGAAAGCCTCAAAATTAGCCGTTGGCTAATCAAGTCACCTTGTCTTTTAGTAAAATTGCTTATATGTATAGAAAACAGACACATTTCAAAACAATGTGTGTCTAAAAGAGGCTAAAAGGTGTTAAATTGTGTTATTAATCCTGAGTGGGATCAGCTCTATCAGTGACCCTTTTACATTAATAGCGTTATAATCATTTCATCATCTGGTATCATCCTGAACAGTCTTATCTGAGTGAACGTGTACGTGGAGTTTAGTGGTTTGGTCGTCACATCATTTGCTCCTGTGAAGCATTACTTCCACATCAGGCCACCAAATGACATGATGTCATTGTATCTGCAGAGGCCAAGCACTGTCAGACTCGCCTTTGTCCTCGTTTCTATTTGTGTTTCATTAATTCTGCCTTTCTTCCTTTAATCTGCCGGGCCTGCAGCTCATTTAAAACAGCATGTGCTACATGTGGCATTTTTGCAGCACAGCAGGCGTCTCTTGTCCTCGTAATCTTCGCTGCTATAACACATATATAATTCATCAGGACGCTGTTGATCTTATAGATATTCCACCAGATTCAAACTAATTTTTGTAGCGTGCATCTGCACAACATGTGCTCTTATCAGGAGGTCCTGCCAAACAGATAGGGAGCCATTTTCACCAGATATGAGGTCACTAATGGCCGTCTTGCAGACCTACCGCTTCAAAGGCTTTCTCATACCCATCGGGGTTGACAGATGGCAACAGATGAATCCTGGTCTCTTGCACCAGGTGACGTATCCGCTGGTTGCCAGACAGATACTCCAGACACATGAACTGCATCAGCAGGAGAAGCAGCTCTCGTCCCAGCACCTCGTTACCATGGGAACCCGCTGTGTAACGAAACTCTGGTTCACCTGGTCAACAGGTTCAGGCCGGTGGAGGGTTAAAGACAGAGGAGGATTAAATATGCAGTCACTGTGACTACATGTGCATAGAAAAAAACAGACAGTTTGAGGAACAACAGTGTGATGTCAATGATGTTGTTGTTGTTGTTCAACATTAAATTGAACAATCACGTCCTCCATCCTTGTTGCTTTAAAACTCACTGATGCTGTAAATAGACTCACCAACTTCATGCTCTCCTGGGTTGTCAGAAATCTCTATCGCGTACAGCTTCAGGCCACTGTGACTCTTTCCTATGTTATAGATCCTGGTGATGTTGGGGCACATCTCATTTACCACCTTCATAAGCTGTGAAAGATAAATGATGAAGCATCAGCAAAAAATAAAAAACTAAAAGAAATTGACCTAAAAGATCTGCCGAAGCTCTCACACCAGCCTCGGGCTTCAACACAGGGTAGAAAATAACAGTGCAGAGACATTTTCATGTATTTTTAAAACTTTACATCATATAAAAGGAAAATATAGTAAATATTAACTACATTTTTGCAGAGCTGGTGTCTAGTCACAGTTATTTTAAACACAAAAGTAATAGTGAGCTTATAATAAATTACATCTGGCTTCCTCGGTGGAGTTTCCACAGTTTGTAGGTAAAAAAATAAATAATTGAATCTTTATGAAGATGATGAGCTTTGATTTATTGTGATTGTTGTTTGTTTGTGAAATACTTGTTTGATGTCACATTTCAGAGGCTTTAAGTATTTTATTTTTTCAAAATGGTGGAGTTGCTTCTTTAAATTCTGGGTATTTTTGAAGTCCTGAAAATAGTACAAAACAATCTGTGTGTTATTGGAAATCTCAGAAACAATATCAGCAGCGAGTGTGACACAGACCGTATTTAATATCACTCTACAGCAGAGAGAGAGGAGTCTGTGTGAGAAGCAGTCAAGGTAATTATGAAGACAGTTTTCGTAGAGGAGCTGATTAAAATAGCAACAACTATCATTTACCCATATGGGCTCACAGAGCGGAGACACGGCAGAAAAAAAGGAGTGTGACAAAAAAAAAAAAAAGACTAACAAGCTGTTGAGCAGAGCGACTGCGTTAATGTCAGAAATCCGTGCTCACTCATTCTCGCAGCTGCTGCCAAAGACATTAACCAGTCGAGATTGATTAGAGTTTTTTCATCAAATCTGGGTTGAATGTTGATGATTTTAAACAACCGCAAGTACACAAACATCTGGTTTTGTTGTTCATGTAAACAACAGATTGCTCTTAGCTTCGCCCTTGACAAATATACCTGGATTGTAATTTGGCAAAAATGAAATGTCTTGAAAGTCTTTTAACATGAACCACAGTTAAATAACCAAAGTTTATTTGTGTTTTAATGTCTACTGTAACTATACGCTGTCTTTAGAGGTGTAACGATCCATCGATCCAAGCTCCACATCCTATTGCTCATAAACATTCAAACAATGCTAATGCTAGTAGCCTAGCGCCAGGCAGGTCACGGCAAGTAGCCAAGAAAAAGATGATGAGGATGTTTAGTCTCTTCTCAGGAATAAATCATTAGAGAAAAGATGAGTCAACAAACAAAACATAGTCAGAGATAAACGACCAACCCGTCTAGGCACCTGAAGAAGCAGCAGGACATTGACCCGTATTAACGTGTCAGATTCCTGTTCACCAGCTCTGACCAGTTATTTTCCACTAAAACTAAGCTACAACTGTAAAAGACTCTGAGTCTCACAGCTGATCAACAACACAACGTCTGGTTTGACTCTTTTTAGTAAAAACATTTAAAATCTGGAAGAGAGAAGAAATAAAATGGTCTCATCAGATTTTAGTAGTTTTATTGTGAGTTGATATGAACTGATTGTGTTAAACATTTCATATTTCGTATTAAGCCGAATCGCAAATCGTATCAACAAATATCATATCGGTTGTCCAAGGAATCAATGTAACATTGTATCATAATGAAACAGAAGAAATTAATTTTTCTTTCTTTATCAGTTTCCCCAGCGCTCTTATATTACAATCAGTAGCGATCTAAGAAAAGGAAAAGGACAGTCCTTAAGCAATATAAAAGATAACTTTCTCCTTCGTCTCACGGAGCATGTACTTTATTTAAAAAGGTACAATGGGCTATTTCCACTGTGAAGTCCTGACACAGCACAGTTTAAAACAAGAGGTAAGATACGGTACGAGGTACCTGCACAGTGAAAAGAAATGTCAAGGGTGAAAAGCCTTTAGAAGCTGAAGTTTTAAAAATAGTCCTTTCTTTCTTTGTCAAGAGCCTATTGAGGCTGGACACCATGTGTGAAGCACATTAGCCTCAGAATGAAAGAAAAGACAGGCTGTTTAATTCACTTTGATATTACTGGAGTAGCGTTTCAAACTGTCACAACAGCAATACGAAAAAAAAAAGAAAAACGGCTGTGCTAGATAAAGCAAGAATTAATTGGAGTGAGTCCCAATCGTGGGTCATAACAGCAGGTAAAGACACCAGTAGATGACACAACCGAGCCGCCGCATTAACGAAGATTAGGATTCACGGCTTCACAATCACTCAGTCTCAGTGAACACGCTGACAAACACAGCTGTCCTGTTATCTGTAAGCAGGCTACTGTTCATGACAACTATATGAATAAGTAATGACACAACCCAGGAGATGCTGTATGCATTTTTATGTGTTTGACAGATGCTTGGGTCATTTGTTGCTGTTGCATGTTATGTTCTTTAAAAAAAAAGAAAGAAAAAAGAAGGACATGTGATGGTGTCGAACTCACAATGACACAAGAAACTTCAGTATCTTTACTACTGTAAAAAAAAAAAAAAAAGGCAATTTAGATACGTTTGGCTGACTGTCCCATTTACTTTCATTGTTAACTATTTGGTTGTGAAAACAAAAGACGGTTAAACTCGATATTACTTTGACCAACGTAAAATATCTCTTGAGGGGGAGTTTGACTCGTATTCATGGTGAAATAGACTCTGGGTTCATTTTTTAACCACTAATAAAGCTCAAAATATCACTTCACTTCAGCAGTAGCATGAATAGGGTCCCTACACATAAACTGAAGTACTGATAACTTAGTAAGTGAACCCAGAGTTTATTAAAAACACTGTTTTACAAGACTTATCCAACGTCTGGTTTTATAACAACTGGTGATGAAGGATGTTCCACATCAGCAGATTCATTATTTTCCTGAACAACAGACCGATGAGTCCGTGAAGAACGAGGAAAATGACGCTACTTCAGTTTATGTGTAGGGACCCTATTCATGCTACTGCTGAAGTGAAGTGACATTTTGAGCTTTATTAGTGGTTAAAAAATGACAATTTAGATACGTTTGGCTGACTGCCCCATTTACTTTCATTGTTAACTATTTGGTTGTGAAAACAAAAGACGGTCAAACTGGATATTACTTCAACCAACGTAAAATATCTTTTCAGCGGATGTTCTCTGATCCATCACTTTAATACAAACTCAACTGTAGCTCCTTAAAAACACAGCACGAACAGGGAAGCACTGACTGTTTTACAAGACTTACCCAACGTCTTGTTTTCCTAACATCTGGTGATAAGGTCATAACAACAGACTCATCATTCTCAGTGTTGGTGTAACATATTATAAAAGTGATATAATTACAGTAATGTATCACTTTTTGCTCTAATGCATTAATATAAGTTATTACCTATATGTTTTCAGTAATATTATACTTGTTACATTTCTCAGTAACTTGCGTTACAACACATTTTTACATAAGAGTAAAACAGCTACTTCCTGTAGCAGTTCATCAGTGTTAAGGCTGAAGACAGCTTGAACAATTTTGACACATGTAAATTGGGATGTGTGAGTCCTAGAGGAGGACTCCGAGTGCCCCTTCACCTCCAGTGGTGACTGACTGGACCAGTGCCCCAGTCCTGGTTCCAATCCTGTGACCGGCACCAGTTTAAGAGACCGGGTTGACAGATACTCCCGGTTTGTCACTGAACAGTTCATCATCGTCAGCCATCGACGTGTCGCTCCCCATTGTGTTTTCTTTTTGTGATGTTTGAATTTTTCATATTGTTCCTCTCATTTGATTAGATTTATCTGATATCAGCTCTATTAGAGCTTCTTTCCTCATGTTACATTGGTTTTAGTTCATATCGCTCATGACCCTTTCTGTTCTCTATTGTTTGTTTGTTGATATTTGTTTAGAACCTCTGTTTAACCACAACAGCTGAAGAGAAAGACAAGAACATAACAGTCAAGTTTGACCTCTGTGGAAACTACATGATCATTTTAGAAGCAAAGTCCTGCTTCTACAGTTATTTTGATAAAAGTAACTCAGAAGTAAAGTAACATGTTACAGTTTAGAGACAGTATAATGTGTTATGTTTTGGAAGAAACTTGCCTAACACTGGAAATGAGAGTCTGTTCACTGTGACTCACCTGCCTCATCTCTTTGTAGCTGTGGTGCCTGAAGTCCAACTCATCTGTTGTAATGACTTCATTACGTCTGTGGTAATAATTATTCGGATCTGAAGGAAACAAGAAAACGTATCGATGGATTAGTAACATACCAGGTGTGTCTCTTATTTAAATCAGTATCTAACTCATTCAGATAACTTTGGTGTTTTATGCCAAGATTTTTGAGAGAAATCTGCCTTTGAAGGTTGTTGCCACGACTTCAACACAAAGGAAGTGAAATTTAATTTAATGTAATGTGCTCGCAGCAGTCAACAGTTACACATTAATAACTCAACAGCAACCTGTCTTCATAGAAACAGTGTCCCAGTTACTGAGGGTGATCTCAGCAGAGCTCGTCGTGCCAAGCTTTCACTGGGATTTTTATCAGAAGAAAATATTTCAGGGAAAACTGAGTCAAACCTCATAAGGTGAAAACTGCATGGCAAGATTCAAGTAGAAGTATTTAACCCATAAAACGCACCACACGTCTTTCTCTTAACGTTGGTTCTAGAGTAGTTTTTGTGATTAAACTAAAGTAAATCTGAACCATAGAAGCATAAAATCAACAGTGACATTACAACAGAATAACAGAGCACGGACCATTAAAATTCATTAAAAAGAGAAACTTCAGAAGAACATTTTTAAATGACAAAGTAATCCACCTGGAATGTGAACACACAGTTTCCTGCCAAATGACCTCGCTTTGCTTTGCTTTGCTGCAAAAGTTTCATCCAGAGTCTTTTCAGATGTTTTGCCAAAGACGCCTCCAATGTCATTATAGATGTTTCTGTCAAATAAAAATCATCCTGACATTTCTACTAGAGGTGGAACGATCCCTCGATATACATCAGTATATGGTTTATATTAAAATTTGAAAAGTCATCAAGGCTCTTTGAGTCAACTTGAGTCAACACTTAAACATAAGAAATGTGGCACTTTTGTGAACAATAGGATGTTTATTTTATTAGAAAGATTATTGCTTTTACTTTATATTCAGATACATCAAAGAGCAAAGAAATAAAATGGTAAAATCATTTGAGTAGATATGAGCTGATTGTTGATATCGTCTAATATCGATCTCAGACGCATGAATCAAAAATCAATCAAATCGTATCGTGACAGACTTTGTCATGTCGGCAAATATTGTAATTTGATGAAACTTGTGTATCTCAATTCAGATACTTCTGTTAGTTCACTTCCATGTAGTAAACTATGTTCACCATGTCCTTAGTGTGTGAATGTCAACAGGGTAGTTTTGTCTCAAATGGTTGTTCAATGACCAGAAACGAGGATCAACGTCTTCTTCTTCTTCTCCTTTTTAACGGTGAATCATCACTGGACAGAACGTTAATCATGGACTTGGACCGAGATCGTCTCCCACCAACATATCTGCCAATTTGTTTTCAATTCCAATCAATAATCAAAGTCTTACTAGTGCTGATGTTTGTTGTGTGGCTCCATGTTTCATGTGAGGTGGAGATTACGCCGCCGCTGCTACGTAGCCAAGATGGCGTCATTGAGGGTGAGAAGTGTCCATCGTTCCACACTCAACGTGACGGTGATGAGTGAAATCATCTGGGTATTAACACTTAGCTGTGTTTTACCAGACTGGTCAGTGTGAACTGGAACCATGTGAACTAAGACACACGGTGATACTTAGGTTATTAACGTAGCTCAGCATAAAGACTGAAAACAAGTGGAAATAGTTGGCTAGACTCTCTAAAACATTATTGTTTGTGTAATTTATGCTGTTACACAGAGCCAGTCTGGATGTTTCCTGACGTTTTCTCCTCTTAATGCTAAGCTAAGCTAAGCTAACCAGTTCCTAGCTATAGGGAGAGTGGTATCAATCTTCTTATGTTGGCCTCAGCATTTGTGATATGATATGATATAAATTAAACTTTTTGACCGTAATGAGTGCACCATCTGTGTCTGATTTGTTCATACAAACCCGTCACCTGGCATAGGACAGCCAAGGATCTCCACTCTCATACAGATGTTGCCACTGTTGAACCAGGAACGAGGGTTGATCCGGATGTATCGGGCGACCACCGGCTCTGGGAAGATATTCCGAACTGGGATTTCCTTTTCCCTGTTGGCACTGAAGATCTACTGAGGCAAACACATTCAGCCAGATGGTGAATAAACAATGAACACCTTTTTTCCCTTTTTAATGAAGTTTTATTTCATTTATTAGTTTGTTCCTATGCAGAGGATTAGTTTTAATAACCTCAACTCTAATCCTCAACAGCTGTGAATGAGTCAAGTTTTAGCCTGAAATGCTAACGGTCATCCATCGCCTCAGATGTAATAAGCAATAAAACAGTTTGTTAGTTTGGTTGTTTCACATTATCTGTAAATAAACACACATTCATTCACATGTTGAGTGTCATTAAATGAATACTGCTGAGAATTTAGTGGAAAATCACAGATGAAGTCAGTTTATTTCTGCACCTTTTGGCATTTTAAAAGACAAACACAGTCAGTTTGGCATTTGGCGCAAAAGGTAGACAAGTGGGTGAACAGTGAGCTTGTAAGAGACTAAATTACTGCAGGAGCATAATCTCCCACATTGATGACAATGTGAGCTCAGGGACGGTTGAGTTACACATGAAATTTAATTTGTGGGCACGTGAATCGCAGTAGGGAGCAAAAGATGTGATTTTTCTTCACAAATATCTTCTTAATCAGATCTGTATGTTTATTTATAAAAGGATTATTAATATCACTGTTATTTTTGTCACTGGGTTCTGCTGCGTTTTGTTTCCAGTTACTCGATTCAGACTGTGATGAGGTTCCCATCTGCTTCAGGAGCATCACTATTTACTATTCCCTCTCAGCTCATTAAGCTCGGAAATAAGCTGCGATCCAAAAACCCCTGTCTGTAACTGTTCTCCATCCATCCATCCATCCATCCATCCATCCATCCATCCATCCATCCATCCATCCATCCATCCATCCATCCATTCATCCATCCATCCATCCATCCATTCATCCATCCATCCATCCTCCTCATGACTCTAGTTTGCAATAACGTTCAAGCTCAAAAGCTTTACAGATTGATAAGAGTTGTCAACTTTTTCATATTTTGTATGTCAGCAGATATATTGGTTTTTAAATGTCATGACTGTTGCTCACCAAGTCTTTGGAGCCGTTCTTCAGCATTACCCAGGTGTGACTGTCATTGCTCACCATGACTTTGTATGAGGTCACCCAATCACTTCTGTCAAAAAAAAAAAAAAAAAGAAATATCCTGTCAGTCTAAATTCAACGCAAATTCACCACAGAGGAAGTTAAAATCTCACTGGAAAACTGGACACGAGGTCAAAGAATTTATATTGGAAGTGTCACTTGAGCCTTTTATTACTTAAAGTTTTTGGAAGCTGAGCGACAGTGAAGTTTGTCACGCAGATGATTTTCATTTTAACTGGGTCAACTTTAGATTTTGAGAGTACGGCGCCAGAATGAGTTTAGTTTAGAGGTGGGAGCAAGAGGGAAGAGAGCATCCAGCTTTATATACAGGTATGTATGTTGGAATAAACAGTAGGTATAGACATATACAGGATATAGTTACAGATGCAGTATAGAGGAGTATTATTATACCATAAAATGGAGAAACTAGAATCCACATCCCAACAACTATGTTGTAATCTTTATTTCTAATTTATTATGGTGATTTAAACCTCTAACCCCCTAATATTATTATATATTATATTATTATTATATTATTCCATTGTTATAGTTACTGCACCACTTTATTAAAGTGACGTCCAGAGTAACATGAACCCAGCATCTATTTCACCATGAATACGAGTCAAACTCCCCCTCAACAGATATTTTACGTTGGTTGAAGTAATATCCAGTTTAACTGTCTTTTGTTTTAACAACCAAATAGTTAACAATGAAAGTAAATGGGGCAGTCAGCCAAACGTATCTAAATCATAATTTTTTAACCACTAAAAAAGCTCAAAATATCACTTCACTTCAGCAGTAGCATGAATAGGGTCCCTACACATAAACTGAAGTACTGATAACTTAGTAAGTGAACCCAGAGTTTATTAAAAACACTGTTTTACAAGACTTATCCAACGTCTGGTTTTATAACAACTGGTGATGAAGGTTGTTCCACATCAGCAGATTCATCATTTTCCTGAACAACAGACCGATGAGTCCATGAAGAACGAGGAAAATGACGCTACTTCAGTTTATGTGTAGGGACCCTATTCATGCTACTGCTGAAGTGAAGTGACATTTTGAGCTTTATTAAAAACACAGCACAAACAGGGACAAGTTATTCCAAATTTATTGCATACAACTAGAATATTCCTATAAAATAAATAAAATAACAACAACTTTGCTCAAGATGAGGATTAAAAAAAAAAAAAACCCTGCTGATATTTGACTCAAATAAGTTATGTTATAAGAACCAAAGATGGATCCTTCACAACTTAATCTGTGACCTTTAACAAAATACTTTATTATGATTTTATATTTTATTTCCCTTCGTCCATTTGAATTGTTGAAGAAATCAGATACGTGGGCTCATAAGATGAAAGTTATTTATATGAGTAAAGCTGTGAATTCAAACTAGTATCAACATATTTCTACATTTAAAAATAATAAATTAAATGTTACAAAAATAGGTATATATGTTTGTATGTACATATGTTTTAGTCCAATTACGGCAGTGAATTTATGTTTTACATCCATCTACAATAGCTGACAGTGTTTTAGTCATTTTAATCTTTTCTTTCCAAATTTTCCAAGTATTCATGGCAACAATGTTGTAACCATAACAAAAATCACTGATGAATACGGTGAAAGGTTTTCTTAATGTGGTGAGATAAAAGGTAAATGGCCGTCTGGAAAATCATTTTCACAAACTTTCACAAACACCTCGGGACGGTTTGTTACAAGTGGCACATGTAGGACACAGAGAGGTGAAACATCCAAAACACTACAATATTTTCTTTTTTGTCCGTCTGCAAACTGAGTTCTCTGATGACTTAATGTCCCTTCGTGCCAGACACAGCTCTACCCAGTCTGCAGTACATAGGCTGGCAGTGACTCCTTTGCTTCTGGATAAAGACATCAGCGCTGAGCTGCTCCAGCCTGGTAAGAATTCCCAGTTCTGCTAATTAAAGTGCCGTTATAGACAGAAGCCCCTGAGCTGGCACCGCAGACAGCTACATGCCCTACAGAGCTAATTGCGGAGAAATTCTGTGTCAGGAATCAGTGTCTTCTGCGCCCTCAGATCATGCTAGCCTTGAAGGAAAATTACAAACGCAGCCTGATAAAGTATCTCCCTGTGCTGTCTAACTACACAGCAGTTTCCAGAAGTCTGTGCCACCCTTCCCAATTAAGAAGTACAAAGGCCAAAAGTTGTCAAATATTATTACAGAGCAAAGTCAGAGAGTCATCGTACGAAGAAAAGTGTGAACAGAAGCAGTTGTTTGGTTTTTCAAATGAGCGGCTTAAATATAAATAAAACTTTTCTTTTTCTCTTCATTTTATTACTTTGTTGTTGTCATTTCAGATTATGACAGCGTGTAGCCTTCATCTATCTATCTATCTATCTATCTATCTATCTATCTATCTATCTATCTATCTATCTATCTATCTATCTATCTATCTATCTATCTATCTATCTATCTATCTATCTATCTATCTATCTATCTATCTATCTGTCCGTTCATCCATTCTCTATCTAATTAGCAGTTAACCTTTTACCTTCTGCCAGCATCATGTCAACATCCATTCCTACAGTGTCAGAGCCTTTTATTATTAATATTATTAATGACTATTAATGACTAATATATATAACTGCAGGACTGAGAGGTGATTTAATGAGTCAATCGTCTTTAAAGGTCATTAAATCTCCAGCCAAATGGATTTAATACAACCTGGCAACATTTAGGTTTTTTTTTTTTTTTAATTATTGCATTATCACAGATATTTAAAGCAAAGGTAAATGATATTATCAATGAGAATAAATCTATTAATTCTAATTTATAACACATTTTTATATATATATATATATATAAAGGTCTTTATTTAAGCCTCCATTGTCCTTTGAGGCCTCGTCTGCAGGAGACGGTGGCGGCTGAATAATTCAAGGTGAAGTGATATGACAACAGGAACCTTTTCTCCATAACAAAACACACACACACTTAATCCTTCATGAGCTCAAGAGTTATTCTCTCAAGAACTAACTGGTAAAATATAACATGCAGAGGACGTAACGTGTGTTTTATCAACACTGACCTAATTTTAGTTTCCTCCACGTTCAACGTTTAGTTCCTGGCTCTGATACGATCCATATGTCCCACAGTGATAAACACGGAGGTTCAGGTTATAAAATAGTTATGGTTGTGTTAGTTTTATTAGTCTACTGACTGTTATAATCATTACAGCCACAGGCAGTCACTTAAAAATGAAACTATAGATTATATAGTCTACTGCTTCTTCATCTTATTATTTAGTTATTTACCTGCAGTAAAATACGATGTTACGTTATTTAAACTTATATGTCACATTTTTTTATATGTCAGCAACTTTGTGTTGGTTGGGATGTACACTGTGTATATGTATCATTATAAATACAATTATTGTACAGTTTTTTTTACTGTAGCTTAAGAAACAGTGCAAAAATAATAATTTCCACTGTAGCAGATGCGTAGGAGGTTTCTAAATTAAACTAAACGTTAAAGAAAATGTCTTTTAACAGGCTTCACAAGATATCGTTAGCAGCACAGAAGTGTGTGACTCACAGTAAACACTTTCTATAATTAAAGTCTTAAAATATGCACAATTTAAAATATAATCCCTCCTTGTTATGTCCCATTTTTTTAACCTTCGCTTGAGTGTGATGAACAAGCTTTCAATGCGGTAAAAAAAAAAAATCTATTTTCTCCAGAGTTATTTTTATAATGTAGTGACCTTTTAAGAGAGATGAAAGAATGAGGCTGCACTCCAATCAATAAATCCCTAATCCCACGGTGATGGGATCAGAAAAGACTTGTGAAAAGGGCAAACACCAGTGAAGGTTCAGCGCCATGTGGACCAGATTTAAAAAAGAAAAACCTTGTTTTGTTTATATTTGTGAAGTCAAATTTTCCAGTTAGGGTTTTTTTTTTAAAGGAAAAATCCAACAGTCATTCAAAGTTTTTGGAGCAATTATTTCTGCTCTTCTTACGTCCAGTTTTTATTTCCCGTAGTCGTTTTGAAATTCATGCCACGTCTAATTTGGCCATTTACGTGTTTTGGGTTTGGATGAACCGTGATGGAGAAATGGTTTGTCACGGATGGCAGGTTTGGTTTTCCAGTTGCTCCACATCACAGGTTTCGACTGAGTCAGTCATGGCCCTCAGAGGATGAATCCTACAAAACTATTACTATATAGCTTGTTGCTCTACAATAATAAATGTTACTTAAAGAGATTAATCAGAAGACAAGCTCAGAAAACTGACACAACCCCCAGCCTCCGTAATTTATCCTTTCAAGTTAGCTCGAATTAGAAAAATCCTCATCCTCGCTGTGTGACCATCTGCAACTCTCCATGTGTGTCTGCGGGGTTTCCTACTCACGACCAGAGGGAGCTCCTGCCTTGTGTGATGACCCCTGTGAACTTCGTCAGCCTCCTGGCATCCACCTCGAACCACTGCAGAGGGTCATCTCTCCCCGCGCACCAGGCTCCGTCATAGAGGTCGTCTTCGTAAAGGCCTGCCTGCGGGCCACAAACAGACGCGTGGCTTTATTCCAGATGCACATGCACACTCACAGCAGACGTGCACACGGTGACAGCCTCTGCTGTACTCAGATGTGTTACGTTCAAGCGTTGACAGTGGACGGGATAAAGAGAGATGCGATGTTTAGATTTGTTCCTCCGACAATTTAAAATCTGCTGTCGAGATCAGAATCGGCTAAAGAAGATGAATGTGTTGTCTACCGGGATGAAGACGGTACACGCTATACGTTTTTATAAAAACACGAACAGGCTACATTACTCAAACTAAACTAGAGGGAGTTGACAAGAGTAAAAAAAAAAAAAAAAACAGAAACAGAGAGAAAACGCTGTCAGAGTTTATTTCCAAAAAATCCAAGCATTCCTGAATTTTCTGCAACAGTTTCAGTGCGTGTTTTACTGATGTAACGTGAGGACACAAGATTTCTTAACGCCTGACTCGGTTTCAACAGCTGAAAATGTTAAACTAATTATGATGCATTTAAATGCTACTCCATCCATAAATCCTGCAGTTGGCTCAGATGTGCTAAGAGTCACACTCACCCTGAGCTGTAACTCAGGCCACATTGTTTGTCTTCTCCATCCAACATTTAAACATTGTGATGATTTGCTGAATAAAATCACTGCCTCTTTATTCGAAGCATCAAGTCTCTTTCAAGTCTCTTTACTTTCTCTCATGTTGCCTCGACTCAAAGGTGAGTTGAATGTATGTTTATGTAAATTAAGAGTTGTTTAGTTTGTGAACTTTAAATTAATCAGATTTCAACGCGTAAAAATTGCTCGTCACGTCGCCCAAACCCGAACATGTTGTCTCCGTGTCAGACAAGCCGGTTGGCTGATCCAACTTCCTGTCTGGACGTTGAATAGAAATGGAAAAGAAAACAACATGTTCACGTAGACATAGTTAAGAAAACATCGACATACGCTGCACCTTCATTAACATGCAGTTAGGAGAAGCATGTTCCAGCTTTTCAATCATCTCCAACCAGATTCTTTAAGAAAACATACACGTTTGGGTTTATTGTTAAACGATGGAGATTTTTAAAATAAAATAAAGTCTGTTTTGTGTCTTCTATAGACACAAATAGAGATTTTTAATGAAATATGGATTGATGTGGATCCAGATCCAGGTGCAGACGCGAGACCTTTCAAATCTGGCACAGGTGTCCCATAATTATATATACAGTTATATATGTATTTTTGCTGCAGGGCAACAGTTTTAAATTTCACTATATTTCCTTCACTTTCACTGCTTTCTAATCTTTCAGTTGTTTGTGGTTTTCCTCTCGGGATCATGATGCATCCTCGTGTCAAAAGGAAGTTTGAGTTCATCCTGATACTGTTGGTGTCTGGAATCTAAACAAACTGTAGCAGCTACAAAAGTGGAAACAAACCAAGTTAACTGGCCACAGTCCTGATTCAACAGGCTACATCTGCTTTTGATGCGTTTCTTCTGATTTACAGATAATTGAGCTCAAGGATGGACACTATCTCTGCCTCTCTGTGATTCCTGACATTCTCTCACATGCACCAAACAACAAATCCTTTGTTTGGTTGGTTTCCTGAAACATAATGCTATGCTGTCTTGAGTGAATTAAGAGCATGTGTGTGTGTGTTTCATTAATGGTGCAGTTCAGCCTGCAGAAGATGAGACTCGCTGCAGACTGTACGAAGACTAATACCCTCAAAGCACAGCTTGCACTAACAGGAAATACCTCCTCTCCCAGATGCCAGTCGTTTTTATTAGGTTTGGGGATGTGCCCTTAGTTTGATGGTAACACTTACTTTCTCTGTGGAGTTAGCTTTGGAGTATTAAAAATATGCTGTGAGATGGGGTTGAATGATAATGTAATCCACATTTAACTGAAGAAAAAGCCAGATATCACAACTGACATTTTTCCACGTGGCATAAAGAAACTGTCTCTGTGTTTTTAGAGAAACGATTGGACCGAACACGACATCGTTCTCGTCTTACCTGGATGTTGAGTCGACCTCTGTGTGCACCGAGGCCGTAACGTTTTGTAGTTGAAGCGTGAAGCTGGAAATCATCGATCTTCAGCGTCTCCAGTCCCATCGGAGGGCATTCTGGGTAATGAGAGTGACAAATAAGCATGTGATGGTAATTTAATGTGACATGTGTTGCATTGCTTTCAGTACAGTGAAGCTCCTGAGTCAGAGTCTGTACATGTGCTAATAACTTGACATGAAATAACGGACTCACCAGGAATGAGCAATTCAGAGTTTGCACAACAAAGTTAAATGTGTGAAACGAGACAGAAGCTGCTTTAATAACACGGTATGTTTGGAAAACCAGCTTCACTCTTATAATGTGAAATGGACGAATTAAAGCATAATGTGGTTGTTATGATAATGTCATTTTGAGCTTGAAGGTTACAGTTACTTAGACTTTACAACTTAATTTTCTCAAAACCTGTAAAATCTCCTTTGTACTGCTCAAATCAAGTCTAGTTTCACGGGTGATTAATGATTGCCTGATATGAACGCTTCATTTTTTTGTAATTAGGCAGTTCACACCTCTCACAGCTTCTTTAACTGCTCCCTGAATACATGATTAAATTACTGAAATGACTAAAGTAACCATTGTTATGTAAAAAGAGAAACAGGAGGGAAATTTCAGCAGCTGCAGCCACAAACCTGTCGAGGATATAAAAATATAAAACATGAGATGAAGGGAAACGTCAGCGATGTACAGTCATAGTCATTGTGTTTCAACTGTCGCTGGTTAAACGACTTGATGGTTGAATTAGTGAACGTACAAGAAATCAAAGCAGCAGAAGCAGAAACGTCCTGATGTTCGGTTTCTAGTAATAATGCTTGTTTTGTTTAAACGCCAGCGTCCATGACGACATCACTATGACCGCATCAGGGACTCGAGTCTCATCTTGTTTCCAAAATCACTCTCTCATTTTTCTGCATCTACAATCCAACATCCAGACTAATTACGCCACTTCTTCTGTTCAGCTGTGGCAGTTTTTATGGCGGTATCACACAAGGTGTCGAATTCAGGCACCCAAATAAAATGCAGGAGGGTAACTGTAGTGCAACGACTGCAGACTTGTTTCCTGCTGCTGCTGCTGCTGAGTGGTTTTCCCCGTGACCAGTAAACTGACTGTGAATGTGGAGTTAGCCGGGGACAAGTAAAGTGGAAACAGCCACTGTATGTGATGTGATGTGATGCCTGCGAGCTGTGGTTGAGACTGCAGCGTGTGACCTTGATGTCTCGCTGTAGGCACGTTGCACGGCTTCGTGTTTAGCGGTGCAGAAATGTTATAATGTAAACAATGTTCGTCTAGTCACGAGATGTGTTATTCAATTACAGTTATTGAGCCTTGTTTTGCTTGAAAAAATATTTCCCCAACAGCACAAGATCAATTTCAACTTATTTTCAATGCAGATCAAATTATCAACGCTCTTATTCTTTATTCAGTCCTGAAAAATGAGTTTATTTTAACCCTATTGATGCTATTTTGTACCTGACTGAAAGCATCAATGATACAATGAGTCCCATAGTTCATATCTCTGCTGGCTTTGCTGATAACTGCAATTAGTAGTCATCAATATGCGTAATAATCTTGTAATTAACTCCTGGAGAAGGCCAATTACCTAGTTACACCCACAGATGCCACAGCAGTGGTTTACAGGCGTGTAGCTCTATTCTAAGGCACCGCTGCTGCTTTTATTTTGGAAAAAATACACAGTGTTTTACAGCGAAAAGCTGCTCATCAACTTAAGAATGCTTTCATTTGCTGCTGGAGGGAGTTAGCAGGTCATTTGAATAAATGCCTGCCTTTAAGTGATTGCAGTGACTGAGATGTTGTTCACTAAAATGGAGCTCTTTGTGTGAGATTGGCTCATCTTTTTACACTACAGCGCCCAGTGAGAGCCAAATGGACAAATCAAGGTTGACGTGTGAAATCCCTCCTGCCCGATGGCGTTTTGGGTCAGATCAAGCTGTTTGCAGACTTCCCCTGGACCACGCCGATGGAATTTCAGAGCAAGAATTTCCGATTGGGCACCGGTCTGTTTGTACATGCAGCACACGCTTCACATGTCACTGTCATACAGCCAGGACAGCCTTCACACAAATGAACACTGAGAAGACAAAGGAATTCCTTCAGAACACTGATTGTAGATCTGGACGTTTGCTTTTTTTTTTTTTTTTTAACAGAAGTTTTGCTGTAAAAGTATTTGATCCATAAAGGAAACTGGCTTTGTGTTTTTATAACTGTTCCATCAGACTGATGACGGTGATGTGTCTGAGACACTGAAGATCGTCAATCACGTGCAGACAAAGAAGATCAGCTTCCAAAATCCACACATGCATGAAGCAATTTATGTTTGGTGCATAAAGTAAAATAAAAAAAAAAAGTAGCTCGGACTAAAAATTAAGTCCTGCTGTGAAACTGAGGCGTAAAACTTGATTAACAAGCAGAAGCAGTAAGTGTAGTTTTCACAGTAACTCTATACACCTATAAAGCACGTGTTGCTCTACTTCTGACCCCCTATATTTAAAACCCCTTTGGATTCAGAGACATACTGTAAGTCTGCAGGCTTTGTGAATGGAGCGATCTCAACACATCAGGGACGGCCCCGGCCCCTCGAAGCAGCTAAAAAAAAAAAAAATAAAAATAAAATAAAATAGATGGGTGTCTGCCATGTAGCAAAGCCCTAAATCATTATCACCATCTGCATGCAATCCTTTGTAAGAAGACCCACACAGGAACACAACATCTGGATTCAACAATAACTTGCATTAGAAATGACAAAACAGACAGTCAAGGCCTCATTTATTGCTATGTAGGCCACTGGCCACGACCAGAGGCCACCAGAGCCAAAACCAATTCTGGCATCAGAGATGAGTCAGACGAGCTATGTATCACAAATTCTTTCTTCACATCTTGTTGTTAAAGTATTGAAATACTTTAGGTGTTTTAATTTATTCATATTGTAATGTAATGTTTATGTTCTCTAAACTTTTAACCTTTTTAATCAGTATGTAGCATTTATTTTAAACACTGTACTAACGATATAAATAGAAAGTCATGTTCTGTTAAATTTTAAAGTAAAAAAAAAAAAAAAAGCTATTATTCAGCTTTTTCATCGTGTTTTATTGATTATAAGTTCAGGTTTTCATTTTCTTGTTGTTTCTTCTCTCAGTCTCGGTCGCCACACAGCTGCACAACACTCGTCTTCAACAGAACAATTTTTCAAAAACTCAACCTCAGCCTCTGCAGCTTGACTTTGTACGAGTGACAAACTTTGACGTGTCTGTGGAAACATCTTGTTTCTGTCACCTCACAGGGAAATAATGAAGGAGCCGTTGCAACAACAAGCTCTGAAAATCCCTGAAAATCGTGATGAATTCCCCATCGTTTTAAGTTTTTTTTTCTGTGGATGTAGCAAACGTCGAGGTTCTGTAACACGCACAGCAACAGCCGAGTAATTAAAGCGTTGATATCTTAAGCTACGTGATTCAGCTCCTGATGTAACCAAACTGTATGACTTTGACATTGTGGAGGCACTCGGTGCGTGTCCCGGATAAATCATCCGCTTCCAGGAGACACTAAAACAAATTCAGAAAACAGATTGGTGTTGAGTCACAATTTCAGCCATGAAAATCATGTTTTCATGGCTGAAAAGTCTTGAATGTAAGCTGTCCAGATCTCAACTGTGTGGGCTTCTTTGTGCCAGGCGTTGTCAGTGTGGAGTTCCCATTTTCCTACATGCGAGAATATCCAACTTTCTGCTCCCGTTTTCCTCCAGAGACTCATTAAAAATGGCAGCCTCTCTGTCTGTCGCTGCAGGTTTCTTACAATGGTTTCAACATAAACACAGAAATTTGGCCACCGAACTCAATATAACCTCCTAACACTATTAAATACAGTTTCCTGTCACGCCAGTAATGTCTGACATTGTGCAAATGAGAGTAATCTGCATAACATCACCGACTGTGGAAAGTCTAAAGTCAAAGTCCATGTGCTTTGCCCTAAATCTCGCTCTCAGTTGAATCTGTCATCCGACATGACAGGAAGGCTACTGGGGCATCTTGGCTTCAGTTTAGCAAATATACAGTCATCCATGGAAACCAAACACAATGTTTCATAGACAAAGAGGACAGCAGTGCCTCAGTGGCTCCACTTCACTTCTGAGAGCATCGTCTCCAGTTTGCCAGACGTTTTTTTTTCCTCTCAGGGAAAATATGCTTTCTGAAAACTCGTCCTCTTTCCAAAAATATTTATCATCTCTGAGAGAGTTTGTTTCTTTTTTCCCATCCTCAACAGCTCCTGTGAAAGCGGAGAAATGATCCTTGCACATCGGAGGGAAGATGAATTTTTATGAGATCATAAATTTCACATAACAAGAGAAAAGCGCGATGATTGGTTCTTCACTCACCCTCTTTTATTGAGTTGTATTGTCCTCCTTCAGCGATGCCGTTCGGGGTCTTCAGGACGCTCTTCTTGTTCTTCTCTGCCTTTTTGTTGGGTGTTTTCACTAAGAGGAGGAAAATTACATTAACAGAGGAAAAAAAACATGGATTTTATCTGTTTTTTAACTGTATGAAGCTGAATCATATTTAAAACTGCTGATTCACTATTATCAACACAGAGAGAGGAAAGAGATGTGTTGACACAGAAAATAAAGAAGCTTTTAGCTGGAGTCAGTCCTGCACATATGGATGGATTCAACGCCGCAAGAGACAATCTCTGGGCACACAATGTTAAAAAAAGAAAAAAGAAATAAATGTAACTCTCGTGCTACAGCACATATGTCCCATTCACAGATGGTGGAATCTAATTAGCATGTTTAAGATCTTAAACACACTGATACCGTCGGCCTCAAGGTCTAAAATAAATCATGATTACACCGTGTACAAAGAGCAGGAAGGGGACAGGGAGTTACATTCCTGGGAGGGAAGATAGAAGTGAGACGTGTGCTTTTGATTTGACCGAGTGTCAGGTCAGGATAGGTCCCACGTGATAACAATCCTTCTCACATCTGAAAGTCTTTATCCTCATCTCAGTGTGGGGACAGGTTAATCCCTCAACAATGCTCCGAGCTACGTATGAGGTCCTGCACGATGGAGATACGATTATTTAGACGATGCTCGCGGCGATGGATTGGTCAGAGTAAGTAAGTAAGTAACATTTATTTATATAGAACTTCTCACAAAGAAAACTCACAAAGTTCTTTACATGGTTAAAATAAATACATACATCCAATAAACTCAAAAACAAACAAATCACAGGGAACACTCTGGGAAAGCCTAGACAGGTAGGGTTTTAGAAGCTTCTTAAAGCGCTCAATGGATTCAGCAGCTCTCAGATTATGCGGTGAAGCGCTCCATTGTCTGTGTGCGGCAGACTCAAACGCTCTGTCACCTCTTGTTCTTAATCTTGTGTGTGGAAATACGAGCTGATCCAGATTGGCAGACCTGAGTGATCTTGGAGGAGCATATATAAGTAGTAGGTCAGATAAATACTGAGGTGCCTGACCACGCAAGGCTCTGTAGGTGAGAATAAAGATTTTGAACTGGATCCTGTAGCTGACAGGAAGCCAGTGTAGAGAGGCCAGGACGGGGGTGATGTGGCAGGTTTTTGGTTGATTTTGTTAACAGTCTGGCAGCGGCATCCTGCACCATTTGGAGGGAGTCGACTGAGGTTTTGTTAACACACAGAAAAAGTGAGTTACAGTAATCAATGTGAGATGACGAAGGTGCACAACAGATCTAAGTTTTGAAATGTTCCTGAGATGGAAAAAGCACATACAGGTCATCTCCTGAATGTGTTTATCAAAGTGCATAGTTTTGTCAAACGTAACTCCTAGATTTTTCAGGCTAGAGTAGATATTTTTGTCCCGAGATCCCGTACGGTTGGTCACCTCAGAAGCAGGAAATTGTTGACCATCTGGTTGTAAATTACAAGCAAGCAGTCATGTAACACATTCAGGGAACTGGTTGTGTCAGAGTTAAAAGAAAAATAAAACTGACTATCATCTGCATACATGTGATAGGAGATACCATTAAAACTGCTTATAATGATGCCAAGAGGAAGCATGTACAAAGTAAACAGGACAGGACCCAGAACTGAGCCCTGAGGCACCCACAAGTTACTGGGACAGACTCAGACATAAAAGGACCAGCTGCTACAGAGAAACATCTGTTGGTGAGGTAGGAGGCAAACCAGTCCAGGACACTACCTAAGATGCCAACGTAACTACGAAGCCTGTCTAACAGGATGAGGTGATCAACAGTATCGAAGGCAGCGCTAAGGTCAAGCAGCACTAAAACAATACATTTGTCATTATCAGAGGCCTTCATGATATCGTTAGACACTCTAAGAAGTGCTGCCTCCAACCAGATTGAAATTTGTCCATGACGTTATGCTTATTCAGGGCGGGGACTAGTTGGTTGGCGACAACTTCTAAAATCTTTGAAATTAAAGGCAACTTAGAAATGGGCCTGTAATTGCTAAGTAATGAAGGGTCCAGGTTGGTCTTTTTAAGGAGCAGCTGGACAACTGCATGTTTAAAATAGGAGTGAGCTGTTGATGATATAGAGCAGGGAAGGGCCGATGGGACTAAAAACGTTTTTTCAAAGTGAATGTAAGCAACACATCTGATGGGCTAGAGGAGATCTTCATACTGCTGACTAGCTTAGTTAGATCATGTATGGAGATCGGCAGGAAGTGCTGTTGTTTAGGGGCAGCAGGAGGAGGGACTGAAGAGGGAGTGGTACTTGTTCTGACACTAGAAAAAATGGGCACCGCCAGAGCCTGGGAACAGACAAGATTATTTATAGTGTCAAAAACAACTTTGGGATGTCGCTTATTTATAACAACAGCACAGGGCAGCTTTTAGGATTAACAACAACATTTGCTGTTTTAGACGCAGATGTCGTCGTGTAGAACACCTGTAGACGTCCAACAAGCTTCAGGTCCACCGCATCTACTTTAAAGACCTCCTAACAGAGTACAGCTCTTGTACAGGTCAAAGCTGCTCAGGTTTCTTATTTTGCAAATCTCATCTCTAATGATGGAGGCAAATTTCACAGCAGTCAGGTCATTTAACATACGTGAACGTATAACACGCTTCCTAAGAGTATGATCAGTGTTAGAAGACCCATTGAAAAGAATCAGTCACCGGCAGCTCCTCTGAGCCGGTCATGTCAAGGGTTAACCCGTGTGAGAAAACTAGGTCGCGTAATAAACACAATAAAAGGACATTTATTTATTTTATTTATATATTTGCTTCTATTAGATTAGAAAGAGTCTTGGGAAATAGACATGAGCTCACATGTGGACATGTTGAACTGATATAAAAACCATAAAATAACAATCCTGCATTATTTCCATTATCTCAGTCTAGTTTGAGTTTTGCAGCAGCTTTATTATATGAACTCATAAGGTGTTTGTTTCTTCGACGTGGCAGAAGAAGTTGTAAACATTAGCTTGACAAATTGTCACCTTTTAAAACTCTTGTGTTGAACTTGTCACTGAGCGATTACCTGTTTCCATCCCAGCAGACGCAGAACGACGTTAACATTCATTTGTCCAAAACGAGTGAAACTGTGAAACTAGAAAACAATGTGCTGAGGGGGAAACTACACGCAGAGGTGATCATTCACAGTGGGTTTGTTACTTTAAACAACCAATTTAAAATAACACTGAGTCACTTGAGCCACTGTTAATATAAAACATACTGATTCGTGCACTATTTATTCTAGCGTCAGTTAAAATGTTGTTTTGATTTAATTTTAATTGAAAGCCCTTTCTAGTGGCGTCATAACATCAATTTACTTTAATACGATGCAGATAAAACAAACAAGTGTGGTCAAAGTGAAACAGTGACTTCTCGTCTTCCTCCTGTGGTCTCACCTGCAGCAGGTAAATCCCTGCTGAGACACGTGAAGCTGGATGCCTGAAACATGAGGTCACTGCCAATACAGCTGCTCTAAATTATCTGCCACCAACCACCAGGAGCCCTCACGCCTGTTACCATCCTCCAATCACCTGGCAGGATTTTAAACATACCTACAAACCTGCTACTGCATGTGCTGAGAGAAAGAGAGAGAGAGTGTGTGTGTATTTGTATGTGGACTATATTAAAACAGTTTCTCGCTGCTTTTGGGAGAAAAAAACGTGGATCTCACATGTGTTCTGGCTCTGACATGTAACACGGTCCTGACCTCTGCCGTGCATGAGGTTGTTAATCCTGCTGTTGTGCAGAAGCCACACAGAAACTGCTCTGATCTATGCTTTCGCAGAAGTGGAGAGGGTGAAGAGGAGGAAGAGGAGGAGGACAACCTGAGGAGGTCATTGTTGTTGTTTTTTTCTCTCTCGCCCTCTTTCTGCACATCCATCATCATGTGAGTTGAATTCAGCTGCTCCTCTGAAGCCCCCAAAGCGACACCAAGCTTTAAATCCTGACGCCTCAATTTTTCCATTTGAATTAATCAAACTATGTCTGGGACAAAGTTAAAGTAATTAAACAGGAGCTTTCAGTCGCAATAATAAGCTGTAACTTATTTGTTATAATGATAATATATAAAGCATCAACTACTGGAAAAATAAACAACACTGAGTGTTGTTTTACTATTAAAATCTCCCAAGACATTCCTTATCTTTACATGTGATACTGTTGTGTTTATTGTGTTTATTTTATTGAAAACTTAGCTGAAATTGTGTCTTAAAAGGCTGAAATGATCTATACACTGTCATCTAGTGGCAACACTGACTCATGAATTTACTTTACTAAAAACTTTGAGCAGAACTTTAGTTTTCTTGTTTAAATGTTGCAGACACATAAACTTAACTGTAACTGTAAATGTGCTGTTGAAAAATTAACGTTGCTGATTTGTTGAACTGGCAACAAGAAGGAGGATTTTGTAGAGGATTTTTAGAGCAAAAACAAAGTTTTATGACTGATTTAAACTATGATTTCTAAAAAAAAATTAAAAATATATATATATGGCAATGCTTTTACCTGATTTTGCATCAGCTGTGGTTTTATCCGTCTGCCTGCTGCCGTCTGCCTTTCCCTTGGGCACTTTCTTGGCAGGGTTTTGGCCGGTGTGTTCATGCCTGTCAGGTATCGAGGCCACAGGCTTCTCCAGCATTTGGACCTGATTGTACTGTTCCCTTGTCAGCAACTCCTGCATGTAGTAATCCTCATCTTCACCGGTAGAGCCGTAGCTGAGGTCTGCAAGCCCCACGAGGAGTCCCAGCAGAGCTAGGGGGGTTAGGAGGCTGAGGCACTGTCTTGTCATGACCCGGGGGGATTATCTCCAGCTGAGAGTCCTGATGCCGTCTCCAGAGGAGCCTGCTGCTGCTGCCGGGCTGCGTCCCATCAACTGCTACCCTTCCTCTCCCTTCCCACTCCAACACGGAGAGTTCACAAAGTTCTCAGAGCGCTCCAAGTCACTGACGAAAGCAGCGGAGCCAGAGGGTCCATGGACGCCTCAGCCTGGGAAAAATGCAGTGAGGGAGGGAGAAACACAGAGAGCAGGAGATGAGGGAGAGGAGAGGGAAGAGGCAGGGAGACAGACAGTTCACTTCTCTCTTTAGATGCTGGCAGGTGACTCAAAGCAGAAACCTTTCCTTTTGTTCTCTTTTAGATTCAAACCAGCTCATACTGCAGCCACGCCGCAGTTATTTTAAAGCTGTGGGTCAAAGAGTGAAAGAGGATTGAAATCTCTCTCTCTCTCTCTGTGAGAAATATTCATTGACACATTGAGGATCTGCTTTCATCTCCACCTCCTCCCACTCTGTCTGGAGCAGGCGCTGATTTAACCAGAAGAAAGTTTCCTCTTTCCTGTGTATCCAAAGAAGAAGAAGAAGGAGCAGAGGCGAGCTTCCTGATCCATGTAGGAGTGATTTCAAAGTCCGAACCTGCACAAAAATATACATCCCAACCAAACGGTAGCAGTGATCTGCCCTTTTACAGTCTGAGCCGTAGGTCAGACTGAGTGTACAGCTGTAAGGAAAAGTGCACTTTTTGCGTTAAATGTCATCTAACACCACATGATATCCCTTTACTGGGAAAAGATAATTAACTTGTTGCTCCTCTCTTCAAGCTGCCTGTTTTTCCTGAGTCTGTTCTTGTTTCAGCCAGGACCTGTTTGTTCTCTGTGGTAATTTACGCATTAACAAGCAGGCTGAAATTTAACCGAACAAACTCTCCGTGGAGCATCCAGGCATGTTCCAACACAGGGATGGAGCGCTGCCCCGTGTGTCACATCTCATCACATCAGCTCTGCCTGCGCCTCATGAAGCTTTTTCTCTCCTTTATTCTCTTTCCCGCACACACAATCACGGCTAGAAGACAACAACAAAGCTCACAGCCAGGCGTCAAACTCCACATTAAAACCATATTTTATTTTTTAGCTAAAATGTTAAAATGAATTTAAAAAGTATGTGGTGTTATAACTATGCAGAGAAATGTCTCGCCTTGGGCTTTTAGGATATAGTCATAAGGAGAGGGGATTCCACAGAGCATTCGCACAACTAATAAGAGCAGCCTTTGACATTTTATCAACCTGAGGCGAGACAAACCAAAGCAAAGATAATAATCCCTAAAGAACCCTGGTGCTCTGCCTGGACGCAGCCCAATTTAAAGGCATTGGTTCATTACACATAACTCATGTGGATGGACATTTGTGTAAAGAAAATCAGACTTTACACCTGAGACTGAGAGGAGAGAGCATTTGAGTGTAGTGTAAAAAAAAAAAGGCTGCAGGCAAGACACAAAAGAGCAGGATCAGGAGTGGGTGGACAGCTCAAGACCGGAATACTCCATGCTCGGCTGGCACAATCTTTCAGCAGGCATTCGCTGTTCGCCCACTCCCCCCATCTAAACTGCACCCATCCTAAACAGTCTGGGATAGAAGAAGAAGAAGGAGGAGGGAGGAAACGGAAGGAGGGATGAGAGGAAGGCAGCCAAGAGCAGTGTATGATTTTACCACATGAAAAATCCTCCCTCGCTTCACACCTGTAACTCCCAGAGAGTCAGGTTTCTCTGGATGCATGGCTACACTGTGGCTGTGATGCCTCTGCAGACAGGTGCACAATGTGGGAGCAATTACTTTTTTTTTTTTTTTTTATATAAAACAACACGTAGATATACAGTAAACTTCCTGCTGCCTGTCCACCACTATTTAAAGACGGACCGTGTGAAACGGCTTTGGCTGCGTTAGCTGTTTGGTTGCAGCTTAAGAATTAATGAATCCTGTGGTGTATTTCATTTTTAGGAAGTGTTGTTTGACCAGGGTGTTTCTGGCTCATCTTCCCGTCGTCCAATTATGTTTGTCGGAATTTGCATAATCCAGCCAATACACAACTATTACCCCCTCTACTAAAAAAAAAAAAAAAAAAAAGTCATCCAAGCGTTAATCACTTCCTGTTCAGACAAGCGCCCGTGTATTTTAGGAGAAATTTTAAGACTTGGAAAATAAACTTTAAGACGTACAGGAAACTGAAGTTAAGCTTCTCGGAGCCGTAATGAAGCTTCATTCTCCTGTAGCGACATTATAACCTTTACAAGCACCGTTCCTGGTCGGAAAATAAGTAAGAATTTCAACTGAGCTTCCAGAAAATTTACTTTACACATCCATCCGCTTCTGTTACATCAATAATAAAGTTTGGGCTCATGGAAATATTAAAAAACCATTGTCAGGGAAGAGGATATTATCAACATTTATGTGGAATTTAGCAGCATCCAACTGAACTTTTGCCTCACCCTCTCCTTTTAAAGCATTTAACCATAATTTACAGTTGCCAGTTTTCTAATTGAGCAAATCGAGCTCAATTATATAATCCCGACCGAGTCTAACTTTCCCTGACTCTCCTCCACGTTCCCTGTCTCTCTGCACTGTCTCTATCATTTAAGACATAAATACTCAAAAAATAATATCTAAAAAATTGGTGGATCAAAATACTTGTTATAGTTAAAGTAAGTTATGTTTAGGAAACTAAAACCAAATAGTCAAAGCTTTGAAAAGATCAGCCAGGAATTTCTAGGAATTTTGTGCATCTAATATTGATGCTAACTGGTTTATAGACCTTTTCCACCAGCACCTACTCCACTTTACTCTGTTTATCGTGTTTTCCACTTGGTGCTGGTGAGTCGATACTAAAACGTGACGTGAACAGACGCCGGCCACTGATTGGTCAGAGGGAGTGTCTTCACAAGCTGAGAGAGCATCAACAAAATAATCAAGCTCCATTTTTAAACAGGACAAGAGTGATACCACATTCACCACATTCACGATGTCGAGGAGGAACAAAACTGTGGAAAATGACCAAACCAAGTCAAGTCGAGTCGAGTAGAGTCGAGCTAGAACGGTTTAGTGGAAAAGAGACATTAGTTGGCTGAACTTACCCAGAACCTAATCTTTACATATTTATTATAGAGTGTGACAATTTTAAAAACATTCATATTAAAAAGTATTGCCACTAAAGTATAAATAAATCCTCTCAAACTACTAATAGTGAAGAGATGAAGAGACGCCCTTAAACTGACTCATGCGAGTCAGTTTGTGCCTCTGCACACGTGGCATTCAGGGAAAGTATGTAAGATAGTTTAAAACTCACTTAGACACTGTCAGCACTTATTAAAGCGTGACATGATTTCCTTAAAGTTGCTGTCTTAACGTCTGCATTAAAATACCTTCACTGGCCTGATGCAGGAGGATCAAACAGCCGCTTATCAGGCTGTGGAGCAGAGCGGCTTCAGGCAGGCATGTTGTGACAATAGCTGTCTTTCTTGGTGAAGAACACCCAAGGTATGAGAGTGATGGCTCCTGCCTCAGTCCATAATCTCTGATAGAGGGGGAAAATCCCCGGCTGAATTCTCATTAATTGGACGTCAGCGCCAAGAGTGACAGGTTAAAGGCTCGGTGGTGAACACCTCCCTTCTGACGCTTTGGCATCTTGTAACTGTTGAAAACGGGAACTGGCTTAAGATGCAGCATTTGAAGGTGGAAAGAATAATGTATAACAGTGTAAGTAACACATAGCAAAAGCAGCTTTTCCCTGGAAACAACATGTAGTCTGTGATAATTGGGACAATCACCCACTGACTACAATCCGCTTTTTAGACACAACAAAAACTCGGCAACGAACCCAGAGTGGTTTGAAAAATGTGGTGTTCTTTGCTTTTGTGCATGAGAAGGGGGAAAATCTGATTAATGTGTGTAATCTCACACAGACAAAAAATGTATGCATGCAAACACAACACATCTTGTGATCATCCATCAACAATAAACCTTGTGGGCGTCAAACAGGCTCGTGGCCAATCTTTATCGTAATAAATTCTGACGTTAAAAGTTCATTGAGGACAAACAGGTTTGTTCTGATGCAACAAAAAAACAAACTGTGTTCTACTTTTATTTATTTACCCGTCCACTAGAATATGATATGACACATTTATGGATCCAAAACATGTCATATTATGACCTTGGATTTACTTCTTTAACGCATGTGAATTTCATTACTTGTGGAAAAATCTGCAAGCTAAATCTGTGTTTGTGTCACATACTCGAAGACAAAACCATGTGTCGTGCTTCTACACAAGGACGATGCTGCTGCTGATGCTGTTGTCAGTGTTTGAATTTAAAGTTGATGCAATGTAAATCTGAGTGACAGACAAGGAATAAATACAGTAGGGCCAGAGGCACCGTTCCCTTTAGATTTTATCTGGATGCTTGAGAGGCACGTCAAAGTCTTTATATAATAATCTAAAGAAGTGACTCTAGTCAACATGAAGTTCCAGCTTTTGTATGTGATTTTTTTTAGGGATTTTAAGGAACAAATTAAGTCACACATTCTTCCAAACTTGTAACTGTGAACATTTGTCTTTGCCGTACGATCAGAGAAGAAGGCAACAAGCTGGTGTTGGATCTTATTTCTCCCGTGTCCATGGAAACCGTGTGAAATGTGGCGATGGTCAATTTGCTCGAGCGGCACACATGCGGAGCCGTATGCTTTGAATCTTGAAGTTTGTGTCAGCTTATGTTTCTCGTTGGTGTCTTTCTTGGAACTCAGAAGTCTCAGCCTGTTTTCCAGTCGATTAAAACACGCTTGGTCTTTTTTTTTTTTTTTTTCTTATTGCTCAGATTATAGTCATCAGACCCACTGCTACATAACTTTGATTAAGGTAACAGACTGCATCACATAGCAGGTGTTGGTATTTATATGTTGGTGGTCTAAAGCTCAAGGATAATTTCAGCAGATGTTTTATGAATAAAAAACATCTGTTATTAACAGAAGTTACTTAACTTCTTTTTCTTTTATTTGTCTTAAAACCAGTTGAGATGATCCAGTTTCTGGGGATTTTTGTTTTCGTTGACATTTCATATCTGGGTCCTGTGAAGTGTAGCGCAGTGAGATGTTTGTCTTTCTTCTGCTCTTGTGATGACCATATACAGAGTCAAACCAGTGCTGAATTATGATCTCGAGAGGGAGAAGATGTTTGAGTCATACGAGGTGAGTGGTAGTTATGATTGCAGAGATATTCAAGCAGTCCAGCAGCCTGTGGTTATTATTTTAATGCTGCAGCTTGTGTAAAATGCTAATTTTGAAGAAGAATTTTATGCTTTGATTTATAGTAATGTAAGAGGAGCTGATTATGAAGCCAGCTGACCTTATTCCACTAATATATCACATATCAAAACCTCTAGTTTTTACATTAGATGGATATTTTCATTTATATGAAGCATTTCAGCAGCTTATAACTCTTTGCCTTTTTGTCAAACTTACTGTACCTGCTCAACACCAAATGGTTGACAGATCAAACTCCCTCAGGAGTCTGTGAAGACAAATCAAAGTGAATATTAGACTCAGGTCTATGAAGCCAGAAGCATAAAGACTCTAAATGAATGCAAATGGAAGAATAATTAAGATACAGTTCGCTAACAGCTTTTCCATGTCAACACGAGAAGTGATTTGTCAGTCTTACAGTTGCAGTTGCAGCTTGTTTTCTGCCTCCAAGAGGCCATGCAGGTTTTATGGATTACTGACGATTAAGCTAAAAATTTTGAAGCAAATGTTTTCACTGGTACGTGAGTAATAACTTGTAAAGATGCACAGTAAGCTGTTTATTCAGGCCAACAGAGACATCTGTGTTTTTTATGCTCGACACAACCTTTAGAGGCTTTCTGCTTTCTTTCTGGTTTTTTTTTTTTGCTCTTGCATTAGCTATGACAGTACAGTTATATCAGTGTTTTATGATCCCTGCAGAAGCTATTACATTTATCCAGTGATTCTTAACAATTTATCATTGTTTGTTTGGAAATGTTGTTGAAAATATCTCCCCTTTGGAAGTTGTAAGGTGATGAGCAGCCCCACACACTTCGACGTCAAGCTGCTCGATGACAATGTCAGTTTCACCACATGACGATCTGGATCCTGATGTGTTTCAGCTCAGCCGCCCTCAGTCTCCTCACTTAAAATGTTCCCTTCCTGAACACCTGTGTTTCTAATTCCTTGTCCACATCCACCGCGGCTGGGACAGGTTCCAGCTGGATGTGACCAAACAGAGCCCAGATGTTTATATCTAATAACAGTGACAGCTTTTAATCTAAATGGCAAGTATATCACGACGGAATAATGATCATTTGCATGTGAGCAGAATTAAATGTCATAAAAGTCGATGCAGCGTTTAGCTGTTGTGACTTTTACCTCTTTTGTTTTGTCACAGGGAAAAGAGAAATCATTATTTAGGATTCTGACACGATGATGACAAATTGAAAAGGTTATTTATGTCATCATCATGTCCTGTGCTCAGGAAAACAACAGTAAAGCAGAGGACCTGCCGATCTACAGGCGTCCTGAAGGACATCTGGCGGTTTTGCAGCTTTGAGGATTTTGTCCGCCCATACACAGATGTAACCACATTAGGATTCTGTACAATACTTGTTGTGAAATGCTTGGCTGGAGTCGGAGGTGAGAGCTAATGCAGAGCAACAACCCTGGATACACTGAACCTTGCCGAACAATGACACAACTGCAAAAGGCACAAGAGGCCTGAGAGGAAAGAGAAAGAGAGAGTGAAAGAAAACAAAGGAGGAACATCTGGTTTAAAACATCCTCCACTGCTGAGGCGTTGATAAAAATAGTTGAATCGATTCATTCAGACACATGGAGCGATGCCAAGTTCAACCACAACTATTAGGACAAATAATTTGGATGTACACATGCATATAAAAAGGTCTTGGCTTCCTTTAACTTTGGAGGTATGACCTGCCACAAAACTCAATTTAAAAGAGCCCAAGTAACAAAGTTTTACAAGAGTTTAGAAGAAACGATTTTAACGAAACCATCACCATAGCGTCTTAGCTTAGCTGAAGAGCCTGTGTGAAGAAATAAGCAGTGCAATCAGTAATCACTACTTTTGCCAGGGACCATTTCTATTTCTGCAACATGTGTCCAAAAGAGATAAAAACTGCATAGCGCTGTATATCACAAACAGATGTTTTGGGCCGAACGTTTAATATCTCACAAATGGTAGAAGAGAGAAGTGAATAGGACTTTCAATACAGTTCAATACTGTTTAATAATCTTTTTTTAGATTTTGATCGTTATCATTATTAATGGTAAGAGGAGTAATCGTTATAGAGCTAGCGATAAATCTCACCCAATCGAGACGGTGGTTTTTATAAAGCTCTGTTTGTTTCCTGCATTCCTCCCTTGCTCCATCACCAGTGGGCATAACTGGGCTCACACAGCCGCTTCAAATATAACTGGCAAACTATCAGAGCGTTCAATCAGCTTGATGGATTGCAAATGTTTGCTGTTTATTCAGATCTTTCTTTTCTGATATCTAAAGAAAAGTCTCCATTCATCATTGACAGCACAGAGACGAAGCTGCAATTCAGACAGAAGATTTTTCATTTCTTGTCAGCTCGTTTTTGAAACGGATCATGAGAAAGTTATGCACGGGAGATGTGGTAATCGTCACTGTGTTGGTGGTCTGGACATAGAGTATTTCACCCTGACTGTGATGGTCAGAGGTCTTAAACTTAAGATGTAATTTAAGAGGCCGCTAACAAACGTCTCTCTCTGTAAGAAGTCTCACACCACAATGGAATTTCATTAAAGTTTAATTTGACAGGGAGCTAAAGTGCGATGTGAGGGAGGAGCAGAGGAGTTAAGACATACTTGATAAAGAGGGAAGAGAAACGTGGAGGGAAAGACACTGGAGAGAGAGAGCTCCCACTGCTAAAGCCCTTTCTTCATAGCTTATCCAAACTGACAGAGGAGAAATAGACTGGGAGAGAAAGTTTCTCTTGATCACGTCCAACATCCTGTTGTGAATCCCATGACTGTGACCTGAAATGCCCTGTCTCTGACTTTACAGGTTCAGGGACTCCATCATTATGCTGCGGGCATCTAGAGGTCCCTCTCTGTTTCATACTCTCTCAAACTCTAGTAGTTTACAGCTTTTCCTATAATGTTCATACCACTGATGCTATTAGTGCAATGATGATTTCTGAAACTCCCTCTAACCATTTAATCGACCTAATAAGACTCCTGGTCTGAACAACTATTTGGGAACGTTTAAGTCTTGAAATAAGCAGTCTCAGCTTTTCTGACTTTTAAAAGAAAGTTGTTAAGGTCATTTCTTAGTTTATTTTCCATTAATCGACAATTCTTAAGTCTTTCAAAACTTTCCAATCTTCCCAGCGTGTTTGTGCCACTGAGACCTCAGACCCAGTCGTACATCGGGTCAGCAAAGGTACAAAATGCACTAGTGTTCAGCCAGTGCATCAGTTTGATATATTTATGTGGTTTAAATTGTTTTTTGATCACAAATGTTAATGTTAGTATGATATATATATACTCATTTGAATGTATTATTATTTATTTATTAAAAACATGATTATTATTATTATCATTGTTATTAATAATAATAATAATAATATGGAAATAATTTGTTAGAAGTTTTAATAAACATCTTATATTTAGAAATTTCTGGTTTTATTTAATGTGTTAGACTTTAAAAGGTTAAGTTACATGTGTATCTTTTTTATATTTAGGTCCTCAATGTGGTTAAAAAACAAACAAACAAACAAAACACATGTAGACTGTAAAACAATGCACCTTGAATACACAAACTAGTTGTTTCATGCTTCTAGTACAGTTGGTTAATAAATAAAATCAGTGAAAAGTTAGTAGGATGTTTCTATTTAATGGTCCAAACACGTGACATCCTCTTCTTGTTGTAACACAAATCAAACGCACCTTCCTCAGTGAGACGCTTTATATAAACCGGCGCTGTTCCGCTAATTACTTTGTTTGTCTCCAGCGAAGTTGCTGCAACTTTTTAGCTAATGCTACTAAAAAAAAAACTAGCATCTACATTCACATAGCGTGTTATAAACATGCTAGCATGCTAACAGCTTGATTATGTTACTTCCGGACAGATTTATGGAAGGATTAGTTGTTTTTTTGGCGCTCCTCGCTGCTGTTTCCTATGTTAGCAGTTAGCAGTTAGCCGTTAGCGGTTAGCCGTTAGCCGCTAGCTTGAACCAAACGGATTTTCTGAAGGATTAATTGTCGCTGGAATCGACTGCAACCGCGTCTTCTCTTCAACAAGGTAAACTTAAACCAAGTCAAGCTAAAAAAAAAAAAATATATCACTAGATATGTTGAATGTTTTGACTTTGTTAAGTTGGTGTTTAGCTATATTACTAAGCTAGGCTGCTAAGCTAATTAACTGCTAGCTGTTGCTGACTCAGTCAAACACTGCTGTTTATTTCCATTGTTAGAGTATTAATATTGAATGAATTACTACTTTTCTGTGGCTGATCTCGTTGTGGTTTTATTACTGTTTGGCACAAACATTTGTAATATTGTTTCTCTGTTGATTAATACAGAGGAACATTGATCTTTTGTGTTGTTGTTGTTGTACTGAATTGGGGTTTTGCTGCATATTTCCCTCTTGATTACTGCCTCATTTTTCTGGTTTCTGTTGGCTCACTGTAGCAAAGGATAATACACACTGAATATTGTCTGGCACAGTCTTTGTATATAATAATTCTCCTTAATATATGTGTTGTGGGAAAGTAAACATGACTTATTCATACATAAATAGTCATATTCACATTTGCAACATGCTTTGTCATTGAGTTGAACGTGTGTTTTACCTCAAACCTGGATTTGTGAGTTAGTCAGTATTTGTTTGCATGCTTTAGCGGGGTATGAGGGTATTGTCCGGATAGTATTCATTTTTTGCAATCAGTGCAGGAGGGTTGCAGCATTTATAAACATCCACCTCCGTCACAGCACCACCTGTAGACTCCAGGACTTAAGTTCCCCCGGGGTAATGTTTATGATCATTACTTTACAATCTCTGCTGTGCAGAGCTTAGTGTGTCTTTATGGAAGTGGGGATTGCCAAATATTAACTCTGTCTTACCATTTCATAAATCTCCACCACGTGAGCTGGTTGAATGAATTATTCCTTTGTCCAACAACAGACAACTTGGAGATATTGCCAACGTTTAAAAAAAAAAAAAAAAAAAAGAAAAGAAAAGAAATTCCCATGACAACAATTTGTATTTTTGGCGTCCTGAGGCCTAAATTCAACTTGAAGAGGAAATATGAAGTAGAAGGAGCTTTGGCTAAATGTGTTGTTGTCTCTGGAGTTTTCTCTGCAGCAGCATTAGTCCAGTTTCCTGTCAGTCACCGTATTCTGATACAGCACAGACGAGGATGAAAGAAGCTTTGATAATATTTTTAAATTCCGAGGAAATTGAAGTCGGTCGGAGGCTCTCGTAGAAACGGAACCACTTCTGTTCAGCCAGATGGACCGTCCAACTGCAAACAAAGTATGCAAATCATTTGCAGTCACTTTTATTTGCCTCCTAGTCAGATTATTTCGATTTCATTGAGGAGGATTTAGCTTCTGGCATCTTAAGACTGTACACTAAAAGGGCTTTAAAAAAAAAAAAAAAAAAAAAAAAAAAGTAGAAGAATGGGCCTCACTTTGTTAAATAAATCTGTGAGATTGCAGTTTTCCTCTGGAAATTGTTGCTCTTAATTTACAGCCAGAGATCGGCAGTATTAACCTGTTATTTTTTGAAATATCACTTTACTTTTCATACAATAGAAAATCTGTTAAATCAAACTCAGCTGCTCATTTATTAACAGACCTATAAACTATTCTCGTAATAAATCACAATGTTTTTTTTTTTTTTTACATTTGAGAAAAGCAAATGTTGACTGAAATTCTTCTACATGTTGCTCATTATTTAGTGAGTAACAATGTTATTTTCCAGATAAACTTACTTTTTACTTGTTTCTAATAGTTGCATATATCGATCTCTATTGAAAGAAAACATTTCAGTTTTTAACTTGACAACAAGTGGAGACACTTTTCACTTGTCTGTGTGAGAAAGGCTGAAAATAAAAAGCACGGTGACTTGAGCTGTCAAAATGAGAAGCATATTTTTTTTTATAAATATATTGAATCAGGGTACTATAGAAACAGGGTTATTCATCTGTTAAAAATATACTTTTTCAGCAACAACTCAACTCAGTTAATTTGATACATGTCTCAAAAAAAGGTGAATTTAACAGAGAAAAACTAACCCAACTACGTCAACAGGTGGTGTTTGTTTTATTATTTTCCACCTACTTGTTATATTTTTTTAATTTTTCATACTAAGAACTAAAAGATTAGATACTTTAAGTTGATGCTGCTCATTAGGTTATAGCTGAAATATATTGTATAGAATAATAAATACAAATAATAGAATAAAATCACTTGAAAACGAGTAAAGAACTAAACATGTACATGAAAGTACAAAACAAATAACATAGCTTAGCATAGCTAACGTTTAGCCTCGCTAGCATTTAGCATGGCTAATACTTAGCATAGCACTTGTCCAAAGTTTGTACTAAACACGTAAAACCTTCTTTGTTCCACTGTTTCATATTTTTGGTCAAAAAATGTGATTCCTTCTGTCGTTTTTGTTCTTTTCGGAGCTTGATGATCATTTAATTTTGCTGGTGACTTTGTCTTTTAGCATCGGTCGTGTTGCGCAGGACATCGTTGGTGCTGCTCCTGTTTTCCTCCTTCTGCTGTTTACCTGCGTTGCGTCACTGCATCATTACGTGTCACAAACGCCACCGCGAGACTCGTCACACGTGTGAGTTCAACCTGTCGAAATGGTTGGAAAAGTGTGAAATGTCAGAATAATACGAACCATCGTTTTTGTGTTTTTCTAATCGTTTGGGGCCGTGATCGAAATTGAAAACACACGTTTCTATTAGTTGCACATCCCTACTTTCAGTTGACATCATCATATCTATTATTTAATTAAAACGCTACCTTATCTTCCTCCTGTCTTCCTTGTCTTTCTTAACAAGTCAAAACTCTTCTTTCTTTTCCTTTTTCTCTCAGTTTTATTTGCGTTTTGCTTCTGAAACTAGACACACAACAGTCTGACTGATCCAGGCCGGGGATGTTTGGTCTGGCCGAGAGGATAGTTCAGGGCTTTTAGTTCATGTTTTTTCTTTGAATTCTTATGTTCATTGTCCATATTATGATAAGAGGAAATGAGGGGAACACATGCTGTTTTTTGTTTGTGAGAAGCTTCAATAAAAGTTATTTTGGATCTCATCTTTCTTTCTCTCTTTAGCCAAACAGCCTTGTCCCTTTTTATTGCACTATTTTCAGCTAAAAGCATCTGGAGTCTGAGAGACTTTAAGTCTCTGTGTCTGGTTTTGTTAACATGCAGTTTTTTCTGAAAGTGCAAAGTTTAACTTTATATATAAGAATAAAAGCTAAAGTGCAATAAGAAGCAGTCACATTCAGAGATTTAGAGATTTCAGGGGAAGTGTAATTACTCCAATGTGTATAATCTGTAAAATTAGTGTTAATTTAGTGTGTAAAAATGCAGGATGATATAGTATATAATGTTAATTTTACAGTAACTTTAACGGAAACTCTTTAGTACCTTTGACAGTAAAAGTTTTCCAGTGGTATTTGGGTCAGTTTGAGGAGAAAAAACCCAAAAAACTCAACTTCTGCTAGAAAAGACAGACGTGACTTTTGACAGATGATTTTTTTTTTCCTTTTGTAAAATTAGGGCAACTTTTTTCTCGTTTTTTTTTTTTTTTTTTTTAACAGCCGTTCACGTCATCGTCATGGATGTTGTTGAAACTTCAAGTTGCAGCTGTGTAGTTTATTTATTATTATTATTTTATTCTTTAGTATTTTCTGCCCTCTGGTGTAGAAATTTGGTAGGATCCAGCTTCGGTACATACTCTTATTTTCCTCGTGTCCTTATTTATTTTGAGGTGTTTGTGTTTGTTGTCCTTGTTGTCGTTTGTTGTCGTGTTGTCTTTTATCTCTGTTTGTAGCCGAGCTGCGTCTCTGTCTTTGAATTAATTTACCAGATTTAATCGCCTCAAATCCTGTCCCCAAACAGTTTTAATTCAGCTTGATGCAAATTGATAGTTTATCACAAACCTCCAACAGAAGGACAGTAAATTATTATTGTTATTATTATTTTTGTCGTCATTATTAAGACTCAATCAGAATAATTACATGGCTGCTTTTCACAAAACGGACTAATCAGCTGTTAGTTTTTACTAAATCTCCACTAAACACTTTTAATATCGTGATCCAGCCTTTTTTTTTTTGTCTTTTTTCACTCGTCTTTAGTATGTTACAGTTGTTGTCGGTTTTAGGCCCGTTTTTTTTAACCCTTTCACTTCATCCCTGGAAACAGTTGAGGGGTGAAAACATTCCTCTAGGAAACGAGACACCGGTACTTTACCGTCACACGTCGTCAGATGTCGTCGCTGGTTGCTACGTAAAGACAAGTCTCCATGACGACCGAATAACAGCAAACAAATATGGCGTCTACAGACTCGAGTTAGCGACTGATTAAAAACTACAAGACATCAGATGTTGTCAAATGGATGGAAAATGTTAGCAACTAGCGATCGCTAGCTAACGTTAACGAGTGTTATTGATTAGCGGTTAGCGATAAGTTAGCTTTGTAGGTTAAATCCATTGATTAGTTTATTAATTAAACTGCTAACTTTTTGGACAACCGCATCCTTGTCTTGGTGCATGCTGGGAAATTTCTCACACCTCCTTCGTTTGAAGCGCTGGTCCTGGAACAGCCTCGTTCGGAGGTCGTGACCCCTCAACCTTCATCTAGAAGAGAACCGAGACCGACGTCAACGTACAAAAGAGAAATGGGACTGACCCTCACTCATTTTAACTTTTATGATTGCAGCTGCATGTGTTTGCCACTAGAGGGGGGTGATGATTCACTGATCACACTCAGCTCGACTCATCTTTCATCATAACTGAATCTGACTGTAATTAAATCACAGCGTTGGTCTCTTATCTGCTTGGACATAGATACAAAAAAAAAAAAAAGTTTTATTTCACATCTTTTTTTTTTCATCTTTTAATTAATCAAACGAAACTTTTTTAAAAAAAAAAAAAAAAAAAAAAGAACACAGGACTCTTTGTATCTTTGAATTCACTATTTAATTTTATACACCTGGTCACAAAAAAAAAAAAAAATACAATCAAGACTTGCCAACATCTTTCTCTCTCTTTCATATCTACACACACACACACACACACACACACACACTTAAAATCACCTCTCTCTCTCTCTCTCTCTCTCTTGTGCTATTTTCTATCTTTGATTCATCTCTGTCTTATAACTTAAAAAATAATTTAAATAAAAAAAAAACTTGATTTTCTTTTTTCTTTCATGGGCACTTGAGAGAGATGAAACTCAAATGAAAAGGGGGCTGGCTGACACATCAGTGGTTCGTTTTTGCTTTTTTTTTTTTTTTTTTTGTTTTGTTTTGTTGTTTTTTCTTCTTTTTCTTATTGAAGTAAAATGGATGTGGGATGTGTTCAGAGTTATGAGTTATTCTCCCAGAGGAAGGAGTTATTTCGTAGCACTTTGGCCAGTTTCTCGTTGAACGGTGAATAAAAATCCCGTAGGATGTCTTTAGTGATGGGCAGCATGGGACCCAGGTTTTTGTCCGCTGGCCTCCTGGTGTTGGATGCTGGACTTCTTGTGATCTCCGACTCTATTTCTTTTGTCAGCGGCCCTGTCAAAACACAGACAGACATATGTTTTACATATCTTCTCTTTCTTGGTTTAGCTCTTTAAAGACATGAATCTGAGCTTTGGGACAGTTAAAGTTAAGCTGTGGGATGAACCTGTCAGACAGGACTAAAGCGGACCTCCAGGCTGCAGGAAAAAAACTGTTTGAGTCTTGCCTGTACGCACTGACCTGTTACTAACAGCAATCTACTGTACACCCCAAGGAAATGGTCCTTTGGCACTGAAAGTTTGGAACATGTCAGAAAGTTGTGAAAAGTATCTGAAAGAAATTTAATTGTCTTTTCTTTTCTTTTCTAAGATAAGAAATTTAAGTTGTCGATTTTACTTTTCTTTTCTAAGATAAGACAAACCGCATGGAAAGAGCATTTAGTAAAAGTAGTAAAACTGGTCAAAATCTGCTCCGATTTTACATTTACATCATGTGACCAGAGGTTAAAGTGGTGATTTATCAGGTGGAGGAACAATAACAACCAGTGGACCCGAGCTACGCTGCTGTTACTACACACTATATGAATCTTATAGCACATGTGTATGAAAAAATACCAGTTCACTTCACATCAGCGCAATTAAATCTTTGCTCTGATGAATCGGTTACGTTACGGTTCATTTCAACTCCTGCTCGTCACGTATTTGTCTTGAAAAACGTCATCGCTCTGTGACGTGTTGAGTGTTTTCTGACTTATTTATGTTTTTATTAGTGCTGGGACACATTGATTATGATTAATTAATTACAGAAAAAACAACGTACGTTTCTCATTGCACGAGTTCCCGGTATAGCTGCTCATAATACTGAAGCACAGGCAAGAAACACGAGAAACAACAATGGAAACTCCACACTCGATAAGATAACAGGCTTCAGTACTGTGCAGGATTAAGTGCTGTGTTTTAATTTTATAAACAAAAACAAATTTGTTTAACCTCTTCTTCCCCAGAGTGAGTCACATCCGATTTCACGGCCGAGCTGCATAAACATCGGCATGTTTAGTATCCTCAGAAACGTCAGAATCTCAGCTAAAAGCCGACATAAACCACTTGGTTACAATAACCAAACACAGCTAAAGCTACAAACAATTAAAAGAGCAAGTAAACAAACTCCACAAAAAGACGTCAACACAAACCGTGAGCCCCCCGCCCTCCTCTCCTCACGGTGCTTTGTAAACAAACAAGCGACATCTCTGCTGAGAGCGGAGGTCTCGTAAATCCTAAAACAACCAGTTTCATCAAGATCCGACTGAAATTGACTGAACCAGCAGCGACTGAATGATCAATGATGTTCAAACGATCGATAAACACGATCATTTGTTTACAAGAACGTAAATCCACAGCGATAACACCACTTTTCCTAAACAACTACACCTCCCAGGGTGCTTTGTTAGTAGTTTCTGCTCAAAAAACGTCTTTTCCTTCCCTGGTAACAGAGATGTGATTGGACGGAGACTTGTGTCCTCTACTCGGCTTGTAACTGGTGATTGGTTGAACTTATGTAAACGCAGCGACGTTAAAGTGATTCTGCTGGTTCAGACGATTAAAATAAGACGTCGATCGTGTAAACACCTTCAGGGGAGAAGCAGTTAAAACGTAGAAAGTTTACAAAAAAGTCGTGAAAAAGCTGAATTATATCCAACTTGAATTTAAGTTTGTGCCTTGTGAACAATGCAATCATAATATTCCTTATTCACATTGCACTTTATGTTAATAGGATTTTGTTGTTTAAGCTCATTTATGTGTCTATTCATTGATTCAGTCATGAACCAAAATCCATTTAAATTGAAAAATGTTGCTTCTCGTATCAAATATTGATATATGATTAATTAAGATTAATTGATTTTAAAGACTCTAACTAATTTGATTTTTTTTTTTTTTTGTAATTGAGTCCCACCACTAGTTTTAATCTTTAATTTGAGTTTCACTGTAGCACTCAGTGACTGTCTACTACCCAGGGCGGTTTGTTCATAGCGGCAATTTGTGCGACGCGCCACCAAACTGGGAGTCGGATGGATTTTATTCTATCTACCGCTGCTACAGTAGTTATACATGTAGATAATTTGATCTGCCTCTGGATATCATTGTCCCATAAGGCTAAAGTTGTGCTTCAAATCCCGCCCATTTTGTGCGTTTTCAGCCAAAAACTCTCCGATTGAATGTAACATCGATTTTTCTTTTCTCAAAAAACAGGCTCTCAACTCATCCTCTATGGGATGTTATGTGAGCGCTCTAGCTCAACAACGCTACCTCCCCGTTAAACATAAATTAATTAGATGATACAAAATGATAATTAATCAAAATTTATTACTAATACAGTGATGTGCCTTGTATGTTTTCTGTCGGCATTTATTGAAAATTAGTTGTATTTGATTAATTTATTTCTGTGTAAACTTCCTGGTCACAGGGCGCCGCACTAATGGATGCAACCAGGTGACCTGAGGCTGCTCTCATTGGCTCCATCCACTAAACCATAAACCACTTCAACAACCACCAAACACAGCTAAAGCTACAAAGCTACACCTGTCAATCAAAACACACCCGCCGGGTCCAAGTGCACAAGCATGAACGTCACAGCGTCGACCGGGCGACAAGAGACGCATCCAACCAGGCACAACTTTGGAGAAAATGAGTGAAATTTTGTTTCGTTTGTTTTTACCAAAATATCCTTTCATACAGATACAGTTAGAGAAAAACCAGGAGAGAGGAGCTTGATCCAGACCAGCCTGATTTAAACATCCGGCAGGAAACCGAGGATGGAGTTAAACCCAGTTTCACCTGTTCGTGTTATGAAAAATGTAGTTGGTTGGATGAGATGTTAGTAAATAGTTAGTAGTATCAGTAGATGTAAGTAATGACTTTTAATGATTTCACTTTACAACAACAGGGGTAAGAGACACCTCCCTCCCCCGAAAGAAGGGCGCCCCCCAAAAACTTTTATCACCAGCCGCCACTGGTACTACCCATAATGCTTTGCGTGTTGATTATGTGGTCTGCCGTGCTCTGTTGTATTGATCATGAAGGAATGAGTGCAGTCAAGCTGATCCGATGCTGTTGAGGACGTGTTGGTCACTCACCCAGGTTAAGGAAATCGAAGACTTTGTGCATTGTGTATTTCCTATTGGAGGCGTGGTCTTCTAGTCTCAGGACCAGAATCTGTTCCCTGCTGAAGACGGTCAGCCAGTCCATTAAATACACAATGTACAGGCCAACTTGCAATCTGACCTGAGGACACAAGGAAAAAAAAAAAAAAAAAGAATCAATAGAGATGATCAAGCTCTGTCAAAAGAAAATAGACCATGTTGTTTCATGCATGGCTTAACTGGGACTGATGGAAGAAGGGAATGCCAACAATTTTTTCTCTTTAATCTTCTTCATGCTGTCAGCTGGTGAACAGTGTGGACATGTTAGAAACCTGCGTCTCCACCTACTAGTTGACTTTATACACTTTGATTTTTTTATTGGTGTGTGTGTCTGCATCCGGCCTAATTGTTGCTGTCGAAATGGATTTTTTAGATCCCGTGTGACAAATATCTTGTTACTGGCAAAGGATTTTTTTTTTTTTTTTTTTTTTTTGCCTCTTTAGCAAAATCGAAAAGGTCTTTCAGAATAAATAAAAGCCGAGCCAAGTAACTCCTCTTTTGTTTAATCAATTTGTTTTAACAGTTGAAGGTCAGGCGGTGTTTCTCCTTTCCTCTCCGGTCTCTTAATCTGGACTCTAAAAACATTTATGGAGGAGCCGCATGCTGCAGGAGCGACCACAGTAAGGACAAATGTAATGCTTTTCACGCGGCCTAATAACTTAGAGGCGATATTAGTGGATGGACAATTAGGCCAGTGGCAGAGTAAGCACACTCCACAGGGACCTGAAGCTTGTCAGTGGCAGTTGGAGCAGCCAGGACCTCTGAATACAAGGCGTCCTGGAGGAGGAGGGGGGGGGCAAAAGAGGAAGGTCCAGACTCCACCTCCCTTCCCTCTCTGCCCGTCTGCCCCAGGGCACTGTGGGCAAAGGTTGGCCAGGGGCCCAACACTGGGGCCCTGCACTGGCTGACACTAATTCTCGGTCTGTTTTGTGAGAAAGAAAGAAGCTGGTGAACGAGGTTTTCTGCTACAAAAGAGAGGCTGTGGATGCTGCACTCCTCAGTGATTCAACAGCGTTGCCAATTCTTTTTTATTAAGTCGGTTCTTCAAGCTTACGCATGTGCTAATGAAGTGTGGGTTTCACTCAATCTGTCTCTTTCGCTCCCTTTTCTATTTCTCTTCTTCCCACCAGCTACAAAACACTGGTCGGCTGATTGGTCGTTTCTTTTGAAAGCAGCAGGGAGGGTGCACTCACTGGCATCGCGTTGTTGACTGTAGTGTTGTACACACAAGATCGCATTGTGTACTCGGTAAGGCATCCTTCGAATAACTGCAGCGACTCTGACACCTTCTCGTGGAAATCCTCCGCAGACTTATTGGCAATACCAAAGTAAAGGTAGTCGGAGTAAAGCCTGCAAGACAACAGAGACTCCGTAAACAACAGGAGACATGTCACCTTTTGTTGGACGTACAGACGGTAAAGATTATGATTTATATAAAAAAACAGTGAGTTTAAATCTATTTTCAACCAAATTTTGCATGTTGACAGATCACAGGATGCTTTAGTACAAAGTGAAAAGGAATAAATAGGAAAAAAACACAAATGAGCTGCTGATTATGCATCAGTCTCTTGAAGTAACAAAAAAAAAGATATATATATTTTCATCATTATTTTTACCCTGAAAATAAAGAAAACTCAGATCTTTTAGGTTTGTTACCTCCATGTCACATGTCTTTAACAGACAAAGGCAATTATAGGAAGCATGTTCAGTTGTTCTCTTAAGTAAAAATCAACATCAACAGCGTAAAGTAACAGGACGCCTCAGAGCTCTTCACGTGTCTCATAAAGACGTTGTTATGAAACCTGTGTGACAACCAGACTGAGGAGAAAATGACAACACGCCGTCTTTGACCACAGGTCTTTTGTTGCCTATAAACAGGAAAAGTATCTGCTTGTATCTCAGTATAAACAAGTCATGAAGGAGCCACAAAGATGGCGGCGTGTATGTTGCAGGTGGTAGTGAAACGGTTTTACTCCCACCTTTCCACCGGGTCCCTGAGCATAACGATGAAGCGGGCGTCGGGCTGCAGGGCGTGAACAAAGTCCTGGATGAGGAAGGGAGGCTCTCCCTCTGTGTTGTTGTCATAGAAATACACCCAGGCGTTGTTATCCCACATGGTGGACGCGCTGGCTTCTCCTGCGAAAAATACACCCACAGCAATTCAAATAAAAACATGGACCCAGACCATCATACACATACAATTATGCAACCGCACTTGTTCAGACCCATTTATAGTTTTTTTTTTATTTGTTTTGCATTTAGCATTTGATGTGTGTAGTTAAATATTTTCAAGGCTCGTTGCTTCCAGTTTTTTTTTTAGTTTAGTTTTCAAAGGAACAGAAAGTAAAATGATACCAAGTGACTAATTGTTTAAATCATCAGGATTTGCAGCTTCTCTCTGTTTTAATATGATCAGAAATCGACATTTTTAATGTTAATTAAAAACACGTGGGGCACAAACTGCTAAAAAAGCTTTTTTTTTTTTTTTTAAAGATCCAATATTGACTTAGAGTTTGGATCGATTGTCTCCCGTTTGATCCTGAAAACCTAAAAAGTTTCTTCAGTTCAGAGAAACGTGCAGCGATAAATATATGAAAGTTTTAATTCAACTTTTCTCCATAATTGCCTTCGAGTTGAGGGTGTAACTGTTACACACCTTGTGTTCCCAACACACATGCAACAAGTCAATAAAAAAAGAGATTTTAAGGAAGTGCACAAAGCAAAAAAAATATAAAAAAGCAAAAGTGAGAGATAATTACATTTCCAACTGTGAGCAAAATTGCACGATGACTGAAATCCACACAGCGAGCGAACTGGTGCTCATAACCAGTCAGAAGATGTCATTTCTCAAGCATCTTTTAGAAGAGAAATTTTATCGGGCTGTGCTGAGAAATGATATCCAGGATTCATTAGTCTGTCTGTGCCTTCATTATCCCGTTATCTGTGAAGTGACGCTGTAATGTATTTGGAGGGAACACAACACGGGGTCTTATCTGTTTCCGCTTCTGGGAGAAAGGGATGATAGCCAGGACGCTTTTTTTTTTTTTTTTTTTTTTTTGTAATTACAACAGTGAGAATGAAACGGGATCGTTGCTAATGCTGTTATGCCTAAAATGTTACACACTGCAATCAAGTCTATTTAAAGGTCTCCATGTCCATTAAAAGGGCTTATTTTTGCTCCACGGGGAGAGGTTGTAATAGGGCAAAACAAATGGAGGAGCCAGACCGGCGTGCCTCTGGTGTTTCACAGTGGCTCGGTCTTGGCCAACGGTTGAAGAGAGTCAGAGTCAGAAGCCCCAGATCTCCTGGCCACAGGCCTGCACCTAGCTGGGCTCTCCCAGGGCATGGTGTGAATACTGAGAGGGACTTTGGCACACTCCCCTCCCCTCCTCGTACAAGGATTATTTATTTAAAGAGGAAAACAAAGCAGGGCGGCATGCTATGCTGCGCTCAATGCACCAACTCAGTCCAGTGTGAAAAGGCTATTGTTGAGAACTTAAATCAGTTTTTCTTCACAGCTGAGTAGTTCTTTGAGATCGCGTTTGGACGACAGGGAAAAGACAGACAGATGGAAGCGGAGAGGCTGGAAGCAGGATATGCAGATAGAGGAAGGAGGTTTGTAAGACTTCTCCTCCCCGCTGCGGATATTATTGCTGCCCTGACACAAAAAACAAACCAAAAAAAAAGAAAAAAAAACAATGATTCTTTTCTACAGCTTCTTCAGTGAAGAGGCTAAGTGAATCAGAAGGAAGTCCAGTATTATTAAGCTATTAGACCTTTCTCATAGGGCAAAAAAAAAAAAAAAAAAAAAAAAAAAAATCACCATCAGTCTGAGGAATGAGAGCAGCCTTGTTTTTCAGCCTCACTACCTGCTGCTTTAATAGCAGCTTTGTAATATTGGAAGTGAGATTACAAGTGAAGTTTGAGGCAAGTGTCGGGGCACGGCGAGCCAAACGCTGTTGGCTGCAGCCTGATGAGGCCACAGACGAATGTCAGTCCCACATTTCCACACACTGATCACAGCGCTGACACATGACCTGGGTAAATAATATGATTCAGCAGAGGGAGGAGGTGGAAAACAAAAAAAGGAAACAGATCTTTGGTTTGATGTGACGCAAATCTACATTAAACAGGAAATGTGCATGTGGGGAAAACAAAACTGCAGGGAAATCTGATCACAGTCTCTGGTTTATATGCAATGATTCATATCTTGTTTGCTGAGCTTCCTGCTAAGAGGCTCATTTAGATAAAAGACCAGAGGTGTTTCTGGGGAAACCACATCATAATGTGCAACTTAAAAGGTTTGAGAAGCTACTTTTGATATTTGGTGTCTCAGTTACACCTCAAGTCAGACTCTATACTTTAAATAGGATTAAAATGGGCTCATGAATATATTTAGGGTTGGATGAAGGTCAGTTTCAACGGTGGTTAATCTATAAAATATTAACAAGAAGCTGGCTGAATCTGTCTTTATTCCAAAGTCTACAAACTACTGGAACAGAGATGTCTCAATCACCTTGTATACTGGGTTACTGCCAATATTTACCAAACTGTTGAATAAACATAGGTCACAGCTGTAACCTATTAAATCTGACGCACACTATTTTTCACAAGCTATTTAAAAGATTCTTCCTCGAAACCATTATGTTTATTGGCTTCAATGATTGATATGATTTTAATATAAAAAAGGCACAGAAACAGTTCAATCAGCTGTTAGTTTAAGCAATAAAATCAGCTCTGATTCAGATCGACATCATCGCCCTTGAAAGTCTCTACATTTAAGCACGTTATTAAAAACTAACTAAATGAAACGTCACCAGCAGTTAAACAGAAGAACAACTGCTCCTCCTGTGTTCAATTAAAATCATGTGAATCCTGTTGAATTTCTCCTGCACATTTAAAAACTTGTGAAGTGACTTGAAAGTTGAAAATTTAAACTATATAAATAAATTCCCACAGCGTTTTTTTTTTTTTTTTTTTTAAAATAATTTAGCACGTTAAAGATATCTGGACCAGAAAATTGCATATTTAAAGTGATGGTCCAGAATAACATGAACCCGGAGTTTGACCGTCTTCTGTTTTCACAACCAAAAAGTTAACAATGAAAGTAAATGGGGCAGTCAGCCAAACGTATCTAAACTGTCATTTTTTAACCACTAATATAAAATCCCTACACATAAACTGAAGTACTGATAACTTAGTAAGTGAACCCAGAGTTTATTAAAAACACTGTTTTACAAGACTTACCCAACGTCTGGTTTTATAACAACTGGTGATGAAGGATGTTTCAGATCAGCAGATTCATCATTTTTCCTGAACAACAGGCTGAACGAGAAAAATGTTGAATCTGCTGATCTGAAATACCCTTCATCACCAGTTGTTATGAAAAAAATGACAGTTTAGATATGTTTGGCTGACTGCCCCATTTACTTTCATTGTTAACTATTTGGTTGTGAGAACAAAAGACGATCAAACTGGATATTACTTCAACCAACGTAACATATCTGTTAGGGGAGTTTGACTCGTATTTATGGTGAAATAGACTCTGGTTCATGTTACTTTAAAGCTTTTATGCTTAAAAGAACAAGTGAATTGATTTATCCTTCACCAGATTATAGATAATTATGTTAATTATTAAAGATTACCAGATTTTCTTACCTATAATGATGTTAGGTTGGCTGGGGCCTCCGCTGGCGTTTGTTGTCAGGTTGCCCTGGATTTGGTACGCAGCCTGATCGAACAGGTCCAGGTAGTCCTCCACTGGGTATCGATCATGGAAGCCCTCGCTGAGACGGATGATCCCTAGCGAGAGGAGAAGGCAGGGATGGTAAATAGACTTTGCGAGACACAATTACTGTATATCTCTAGCTCGTATTTAATTTTGTGGGCGAGTTATCACATCTTTTATTTTGTAGAAAGAAAAGTCAGACTAATGTTTTTCTTTACGAGGCTACAAATACCCAGATAAGACATAGTTTGTGTGGGAGTCGGCGGCGCTGAGCTGGGTGTGTATCCTTTAAAACATGTCGTCATTCCTGCTGCTCTTTCTCCTTCATGAGCTCCTCTGATCACACTGAAGGAGGCGGTTAAGGTTTCTGTGTTGTCCTGACTGCAGGGTGACCTAATAAAATCCATGTCCGGATCCAATCCAGATTCAACAGGGGAATACTTTCTCTACTCAGTTTGTCAAATGTCAAATGCTTTAAATGTAAGACCAACAAATGTGTTTTCCATCTGAGCTGCTGTGGTCTACAGTATAATTACGATTCACAAGGTAATCATGGAGATTCAGTATAGGACTTAGGAGTATCCGTGCAGCCTGAGGATAATGAGGTAACTCGGGCGTCTCTTTCTCTCACTGATGTTTTGATGGTGTCGCAGTAAAGCACCTTTTTCTTGTTAGCGGGAAAACATGATTATAAAACTCTAGTAAGCTCTCCAAACAGGCGGCTTGCATCATTATTCATCCAGAACGGACACACTCTTATGAGGTCTGATGGTGATGCCGTGTCTTACTCTAGGGCTTTTTTTTTTTTTTTTTGATATAAATGAAGCATTTTGAAACACAATTTTCAAATAATCTTGTGTTTTCTTGATGGGTAGTACACAAGACAGAAGCATTAAGATTCAAAGTGTTCCTCTAGGAGAGTTATGTAGCATGGATAGCATCAAATCACCTTTTCACAGCATCGGCTGACTGAAACCCTCGAGGGGAAATGAAATAAATAAATACGAAAACTAGACCATTTGGATTCAAGCGTGTTCTCAAAAGACGTCTAAGTGCTGAATACCAGCTCTTCGCCGGAGAAGTTCAACACTGCAGGAGAAGGAGAGAAGGGAAATAAATAGATAAATAAATAAAGTGTCAGTAGAGAGAAAGGGATGAAAGCATGTGGACAATGACTGAGGGGGGACCTATGTCCTTGGGATAGAAAGCTACGTTTTGCTGCTACGCAACATCACAAAGCTGCTGAAAACACAAACATGAGGCAGACAAATTAAGCTCAGACTGAATACAGCACATTAAAGTACGCGTTGCATGCAGACTGATCAATCCACCAATTAGGTTTTGTGAGTCTCAGAGGGATTTGTGGCGTCGTCACCAACTGGAGGAACTTCAAAAGGATCACGTCGGCTGAAACGGTTAAGCCGTCTTTTGATATCTGTAGTGAGAATTTGGATGAAAATTTTCAAGAAATGTGGCCAATATGGTATATTATAACCACCCCCCACCACCACCACCAACCTCCTCCTCCTCCTCTTTGCACCAAAAAAGCGGCTGTGAAATTATTAAAATCATTAAGTAATTTTTAGAGCGACAGCTGCAGGCGAAAAGCAAACGTAGATATCAGTCACTGCTGAGCAGAAGAATAACTCCTCATCCGCACGGAGACAAAATCACAAATCACCATGAAAATTGAGTCCTCATTCTGCGCTGATGTGATACTGCAGCTGCTGGTCTTAAAGGAGAATTATGAGATTATCTGCAGCTCTATATGTACATATCTTTCAACTCACTATAAACTTATTATCTAATCTGCTTTCGATTTTTATTACGAGCTGAATCAACTTAGCATGGAGCCCTGAGTCGAGAGGCAGATCATAGCAGTTTAACTACACCTCTTTTTCTTCTTCTTTCTTTTTTTTTTATTATCTTCCCATACTTCTTCACCGACACACACACACACACACACATTCGCAGACTCACACTCCTGCTGACTTGCTCTTGAAGATTTTTTTTATTATTCATGAGCGTTAACGGTTGCTTCCGTTATGATGGAAAACAAAAAAACATAGCATGTTGGTACTGGAGGGAGAGAAACACCAGACACAACCAGAAATTAAACCTACTTAAAACTTATCAACTATGTTTGACTTTTTAAAAACTAAAATCAGAGCAACTAAATTAAACATCATACTTCTCTTGGGTAAACGAGCGATGAATTTGTGTAATGCATAGGGTTTTTTTTTTTTTTTTCCTGGTTCATTCTGGGTGAATAAAGATTCACACATGTTTTTTAATCACATCTGTGGTTTTTGTGGTGCCTCTTTTAACAGAAACACACATTTAAACGACATCGGAGCAGATGTCTGCTACGAGGCGACTCTCACCTCTCAACGGTTTTTAGTCTTTATCTCTGCGTTTTGGTAAATGACATATTACCACCTGTTCATAAAATGAAGATGAAATGAAAAAGGATAAGCCCGAATTTGTGTTAGTAGGTTGTGTGTGTGTGTGTGTTTGAATCCTAATTTTGGATAAAGTACCGTTGAATTGATGATAGATAAAAGTCCATAAAAGTATTTGCTGGTCTGATTAAATAAATTATTGCTCTGTTGCTCTTTGAGATGAGCGTATAAAAACCATGATGTGTTAAGAGGGAGAGAGAAATGGCTGTAAAAACAAAAAAAAAAAAAAAAAGCAAGAACCAGGAGCTGACGCAAGCAAGAATTAGATTTGTTGAGATGAGGTGTAAAGAATTTGCAAACTGTGCTGCAGGAAATACGACATCAGTGTTTGTCAAGCAAAGACAGGAAACTCTTCGCCCACATGTGTGTGTTCAGAGCATGTGAAGCGAGTTGAAACGTGTGCTCTCTCCAAAGGCTTTCAACCACACAAACTGTGTCACAGGTGATGGCAAAGTACAGTTTAGTGTTGGTGCTTCTGCTTATAGTCCCTAGTTGAGCATCTAATGAGCTCCGCCACCGCATGAGCTCAACCATCGATGCGTCAAGGTGGGAAAACTGCACCGGCAAGTCGTTTTAAAAAGCACACAGGAGAGAGGAGGAGGAGAGGAAAAAAAAAAAAAAAGACGACGACTAACATTCAAAAATGTTGAATGGAGAAAGCAATAAATGGTAGTTGTGCAAATTTAGGACTAACACCTCTTTCGCTAAAGTTTATTCTCATGCGCGGCACAAGATCAAGGTCTTGAATATTCATTTCTCTGCTAATTGCATTGGGAGATTGAACTGCATGCATCAGAGATACTCAATTCATCTCACATTCAGCTAGGTTTCACATTAAAAAAAAAACAATTAGGTTTTTTTTTTTTTTTTTTGTTGGTATATTTGATGTAGAAAAATCTGCTTCACGGTGTGAAGTTGTTGGTCGATACCCTGAGGACTTTCCATCAAATTAAATACTAAAATGTATCAAAATGATTAAATTCAGTCACGGCAACCTACGCATTTTTTATTTATTTAGTTTTTTAACATAATGATGACAGCAAAAATACTGCAGATAAATTTAATTATCCTCCAAACACTGAGAGGAGACCTCTTCAAACATCACAGCACTTCTCTGACGCTCCCTGTGGTACGACTCTGCCACAATGATATACTGTAAACGCTCACATCTCACACTCTTAATGTTCTCAGGCTTTCATTATTGTGTACCAGCCTGGATGTCCCATAACCGCAGCAAATTACAGTTCTCTGTACTCACCAAACCTCTTGCGGGTCCACCAGTGTGGCTCCTTGAAAGTGGTGAACTTGACATCCGGATGCAGCCTCAGTCTATCGTACAGGTCCGTCGTGCCACACTTTGGTTGGCCAATGATATAGAAATAAGGAAGGCACCGTATGCGACAGAGTTTCCCGTCGTGGTGAAACAAGTGCTCTCGGAAAGTGTTCTTCAGGTTCTGAAACACTGTTCGGAAGCGCCTCGAATAGCGCGCGTATAAGTTTGTCCTGTATGGATCTGATGTGATATTCCCAGAATATTCCTCGTACCAGCAGGGGTTCTTGACACCAGGAAGGAATTTGCGTGGGATAACAGAAAACATCTGTTAAAAAAAAAACAAAACAAAACAAAACAACAAAAGCGTTAAAAGCTGCTGAGTCAATTTACTTAATTTTACTACATTCGAGACAAAATCTCCTGAGATCATAACATCTCTGTCATCTCATAGATGCATTAAAGGATGATGTTTGGTAAGAAATTGTTTGTAATAATTTTAGCTTTATTTGTGTCTGGGCCACTGTGTTGGCAGGTGTAGGCAAACACCATCTGTATGGGATCGAAGTAGACGTTCATGACAAGTTTGTGCAGCGGGAATCGGTCCCTAGAGGAGCAGACTCGTACGTAAATTAGACAAATTGACACGACTGAGCACACAGATACATGCACACGCTGTTGTGTCAGACAGACTTTACAAATGAACTTTGATTGCTACGTCGCCTCTGAACTCTTTAAGAAAAATTCTACTTTTTATTATTTTGAACAAGTTTAACATTTTTAATATTTCATACATCTGGTCTGTACCGCAGCCGTGCTTCTTTTCTCCATGTTTTTACCTTCAGTCTCAAACAAATGATCAGTTGAGTCCACTATTGAACCGTTGCCCTGATGCACTGTCCTTGAAAGAGCTGCCAGTCCTTCATTTTTCACCCAGTGCGCATTAACACACCCTCAGTACTTAAACCTTATGGTGTAATTGTTTTATTTCCAATCCAACCCTGACAGACTTAAAGGAAAAGTCGAGGGAAAAAAAAAAGAAAAAAAGACAAATGTGTCTTAATACTTTGTGATAGCAGTGTAAATGAACAGAGCCGATCCAACTTGTGCGAGTAAAACTGATTCGTCCTTAAAGTGATGGTCCGGATGATTTATGAGTTTCACCATAAATATGAGTCAAACTCCCCACAACAGATATTTTACGTTGGTTGAAATAATATCCAGTTTGACCATCTTCTGTTTTCACAACCAAATAGTTAACAATGAAAGTAAATGGGGCAGTCAGCCAAACGTATCTAAATTGTCATTTTTTAACCACTAATAAAGCTCAAAATATCACTTCCCTTCAGCAGTATACTGATAACTTAGTAAGTGAGGGTTTATTGAAAATACTGTTTTACAAGACTTACCCAACGTCTGGTTTTGGTGATGAAGGTTGTTCCACATCAGCAGATTCATCATTTTCCTGAACAACAGGTCAATGTGTCCGTGACGAATGAGAAAAGTGATGAATCTGCTGATCTGGAACACTCTTCACCACCAGTTGTTATGAAAACAAGACATTGGGTAAAGTGTTTGTGGTTCTCCGTCACCTCGACGTTGTTGTGTAACCTTCGAAGTTCTGCGTCGCTCTGACACAATTCACCATTAAAACATCAGGGGCTGTCGAGTTTTAGTTCCTCGTTTTCAGACTGATCTCTTGTGAAATCATGTGAAGCTCGTTAGGTTGAGTGTTTTTTACTTTTGACGACACAACATGTTTGTTGACGCAGCACAAAGACTGGCAGTGACACTGAGGATTTTAGCTTCAGGTGGAAGTCAACAGGCTGTAGCTGTGAGCTACAAACTGGCTTCCAGCACCGTGTCTTGTTTATTATCAGAGGTGAGCAAAGCGTGAAGTACAGTGGACCAGTCACAGCCCTTTCCCTCTGCGTGGCCTTGATTCGTGGAGGTGCACATCGTTTGACTGACTGCCCCACTTACTTTCATTGTTAACGGTTTAGCTGTGAAAACAAAGGTCGGTCAAACTCGATATTACTTCTTACTTGAAGAAATGAGGCGACACCTTCCCAGCTCACGTTTAAACTCACATTTTTTTGGTGATCAAACACAAACGAAGGCCCCTGTTCTCCGATGACCTGCTCGCTGCCAGTGAGACACATCTACTTTAAGGACAATTAATGCCAGATCTTTCCACAGATGTCGTATTGATCGTCCCTTCGGTCACACTCACGCTATTCATTAGCTCGTTCAATAAGAAATTAGTTGTGTTGTAAATAGCCTTGGCACACGTCGTTATCATTAGGATTAACAATTAATTGAGCCAGACTTTGAGGGGGAGACGGACATGTGTGAAATTCACAGGGTCAGTGTGTGGGATGACTTTGAGTTTCTTTTAAATTCCTCCAGGAAAATAATAATAATAAAAATTAAGTAGAGACATAGAGTATGTGCAGTTATCTGGTGTGACACAGAACAGGTTTATCTCTTCATAAATTAAATTAGAAACTGCAGCCGGCGGGGAATCGTTCCAGTGTAGCGACGTTAAACTCTTGTGTAGACATCATGTGGGGACGGATGCTGATTTAAATCACCTTTTCACTAAGAATTTAATTACACTGCAAGACTTATCTGTGTCTGTCAGTTAACACAGAGATCAGTATCATGCTGGGTTGGTTTATTTTATGATTACAACACTGATAACATTTACACTAAATGGTAACATAAATGGTATATTCATTACGGTCTAATTATGAAACTATATTTTGTGATTTATTTAAATTTATCTGTATAATAAGATTAAATGATGGTTAAAATCATTAAATGTTTTGGCGACTCACATGTGGTTCGCTGTTAACCAGCGCCTTAACCTCTGGGATCTGTCGACTGCTGCGAAACTCCACTTTAGACGTGATGGACTTGACGACCAGTTTGATGTGTGCGTAGTCTTTAACCGACGAGAGGTTGAAGGCGAAAGGTCCCGGGCTGACCAGGCTGCTGAAGTGGTAAGGGGACGGGGTGAGGAGGAGGCCTTTCTTGTCTCCTGTCAGAATATACGAAGCCATGATGAGGAACGTGACGGCCAGGCCGAACAGGAAACTGTAGAGTCGGATCTTGCGGAAACATCCCCGGGTGCTCCAGCGCCTGGGTAATTCCCGCTTCACTTCCAGGACTGCGAACAGGTTCATGGGCGTCTCGTCCACCTGCAGGAGCAACGGCCTCTTGCGGTATTCGTCCACCGCCGAGCCCAGGAGGCTGTATTTGTAGTCCATCTGTGTCATCGTGTGTCGCAGCTCAGACACAGAGAAGAAGTGATGTGGAGAAGGAGCCGGCCGCACGAGAGGTTTTGACAAAGGGCCGACAATTGATGTCCATGATGGCTTGTGAAGAACCGCCCAGCTCATCCACTCACACCCTCCTGCTTTAATAAAAAAGACAGAAGAAGAAAAACGAGAGAGATGATCAATCTGTGTGCGACTTGGCTCCAAAACCTCAGAAATATGTTACATAAATTCCTAGAATAACCTATTTCTCCATGTTGTAACGTAAGACCGACACATCAGCTTCTGTGTGACGTGACATTTCGTTATTTACCATGAATTTACTCGCTCTAAGAAACGGAAATGAAGTAAAATGTCACTGATGCAATAGTACTGTTATAAACAACCTGCTAGTCGCATCCGGTTCACACCATGAGGTGTTTTCAGTATCTGAAATTCTTTCTATTTAAATTTAGTATTTACATCATTACATCTTAGTTTCTAGTCATAAGATAATGCTGATTTGTGGTTAAATAATTGTTGCAGCTTGCAAAATGACCTTCATTTATAAGAAACAAGTCGTTGCTCAATTTGAAAATGCCACAATTTTACAAGAAGTTGACATAGATTTTATTTCTAAAGTGACAAATGACTGAGTCAGAAATCACATTATGCAAAGGTAATTTCACTTCTCCTCACACTTCCTGTCGAGTCAAACGACACAGCAACAAACTTCCTCCAACCTCACAGTTCATCTTCCTGCTCCGTGATTCGCAGTCACAATATGGAGGCAGCGATAAGGACGAGCGACGCATTCAGCCTAGTAACTACAAGGCAGCATGTCTGACTCTCCTGGGGAGAGACACGAATATAAGAGATATACCCAGTTTGGACCCAAGAAGGGATTATATTATCAGAAAATGGTATTCCTCACTGTGAAGTCACATTGATCCACAGTTGCCCACAGATAAAAGGCAGGCCAGTGTCTAAAGGGAGAAAGAATTGGAGGATCTTTAATGATAATTCTCCTGTAGCGGCAATGTCTAGTTTTATCCTTCAGGCTGCTTTTTGTGTCTGGAGCTAAGCCAACATGGTGGCAGTGAATACAATACAGCATAATGACAAAAAGCCAACAGAGCTGAGGGTTTAGGTTGTATTCAAAGGATGAGTTGGATGCTTTGAAATATGACTGAAGCTCCTGGTAATGTTTCAAACATCACGCACTTAAAACGGCCACGGACGCAGTCATGAGGTTGACGCATGTTGTACCTGCAACCAGCTCAGGATCTCATATATCATCAGATAAGAGCTCGATGGAAGTGAGTCATCGCTCCTCCTCGCAGCTGCTGATATTGTCTGGCCTCCCTCCTCCTCCTCCACCGCCACCATCCCCTATAGCACGCACCCTTTGCATGACTCTTTGGAGCAGAGCTGATAAGAGGACGGCTGGAGAGCACCAGCCTCCCCAGCTCAAGCAATGTCATTTACCCCCAGCTGGGCCCCCGGCATCACACCACACCGCAGCAACCATCTCTCCCGGACACAGGTGGAAGAAAAAACAACAACAACAACAACAACAACAACGAGCCCCATGCTGAAAAGACCGATTTCTAACCCTCCAGAAGTTTGTCTGACTGCAACTGGAGTGAAGAATAGAGCAGCAAACAATAAAGTCTGAAGAGACCACAGCCAGAAAAATATATGTTCTAACTTTTTAACTTTTAACCAAAACAATGAACTTTGAATCTTTGGGATTTTATCACTTTCCAGAGTGAAAGTAATGGATTTTAAATTACAATAACCACCTCAATTAAAGTTTGCCCACACATCACAGATGGTGTATCAGTGCATCAAGTTCACCAGAACAAACGAGTACTAAAAAACTCTCACGACAAATTCTCAAATTTTCCGAAGCGATAAAAGCTTCAGAAAGACTAAAGAGGTTTTACATTTAACGCAAACGTAATTACTGCAGGTCAGATGTCGTTCCATCATAGAGATGGAAACTGGACTGTGTAATCAAAGCGCTAAAAGTAGAATGACATTTCCAGGATTGTACATCGGTACCGTTGCTGTTGTGCTATTGATGAGAACATCTGCTCATCTGAGGTCATCGCGCCATTAGCACTTATTGAGTGTCTGTGTCCTTCATCAAGGCTGAAGTCAATTGGATGCAAGAGCTCAAGGCTATTTAAGATGGAGGGAAGGATGATGAGTCAAGGGGGGTCAAAGGGTCAAAGATGAAGAGAGAGAGGTTAAAAAAAAAAAAGGGGATGAAAGAAAGATGGAGGAAAACAGGAAAAAGACTCGTGTCACTGACGAGACGATATCGTTCTCAAGGGAACTCGCATCTAAATCAGTCAGTCGGCTAACTGAAGCAGGGGACGACTGGCAGGTTGACAGACCTGCTCTATTCATAAAGCAAATGTGCTGCTCCTGTCCATCAAACGTGATGAAATAGCTTAGCTTGAACAGAAACACGACTGCAGGGCAGTGGACAAAGAGGACACAAGGTTGCATCATCCAGCGTTTCAGCTGACAAACCTTCAAATCTTTAATACAAAGAAATGTGAAGACGTTCTCCTCATCTCATGTCCTTCAGATACCGATAGTACACAAATGGAAAATATACCTAGTGTCCTCCATGTGAGATTTGATAAATGTCTGTATAGTCAATTTATTTTTATGAATATTCTTTAAATTTCTTAACATTATGTTTATGTTTGTTGTCGTTCTAGCTCCACTCAGTTCAAATCTACTCAGTTTCTAGTGTTTCCACTCGGTGCTAGTTCCTGGTTCCAGCTACTTTAGTTCCTACTCTGTGGAGGAACCAATGGATTTGAGTCGATACTAAAACGTGACGTGAACAGACGCCGGCCACTGATTGGTCAGAGGGAGTGTCTTCACAAGCTGAGAGAGCGTCAACAAAATAATCAAGCTCCATGTTTAAACAGGACAAGAGTGATAGCCATCGTCGTAGCTACCTGGTCGTAAGCTAACCCAGCAACAAGTACAGCATCTCCTCCATGTCCATTAATGTTTACTGAGGTTTTTGTGTCGTGATGTTGCAGCAGTTTAAGGAACCACGTCTCTTTTCCACTAAACCGTTGTGTCTCTACTTGACTTGACTCTACTCAGTTTGGTACAAGACACATTGTTTTCCATCAGTTTGGTTCCTCCTGAATGAATGAATGTGGTGACTGGAGTTGAAACTGACACAAAAACATCAGTAAACATTAATGGAGGAGATGCTGTACTTGTTGCTGGGTTAGCTTATGACCAGGTAGCTATGACGATGGCTATCACTCTTGGCCGAGCAGGGACTAAAAACAAAACAAAAAAAAAAAAGTAGCTGGTACCAGGAACTGGCACCAAATGAAAAACACTATAAACAGACTAGATACGAGTAGATGTTAGTAGAAAAGACGAACAGGAAAATCTGATCAGCAGCACAAACAAATAATTAACTGTAACAGACGTTATCTCTCCTCATATAGAACGTGTCTAGACTGGAGTCTTCACGATATTATTTAGAGACGGATCCAACGAGAACTGGTTACGAGAAGACAGCGTCTGCTCTGTCACTCAGATAGATGAGTGAGATGGGCAATCGAGCAGATTTGTTTAAAGTCTGTTTAAAGTCTGTCCATCTCTGCTCTCACGCTGGCGGCTAATTGCTGTTCTCCAGTGTACCTTCTTTTCTTCGCTTAATAATTCTTTTCTTTGTGTTTACTGCTGCCACTGCAGGATGATTGATTATTTGTGTGAAAAGCTGCACAGTAATTGGACAGATTATCTTTTATTTTCTTGTAACCAGTTAAAACCCCATTGTTGTTAACCACTATTAAGCTTTAACTGTTGTAAATCTCATTCTCATGCTGAGAGTGTAAAATCCTTTGCTTTCCTTGGCATCGACTGCAAAGACAAGACTGTCCAAATGGTGACACAGACAGACAGAGGCTTCGCTCGCTGTTATTTTTTTCCTATATACCGTCCATGAACTGTGGTTATATTCTCTAACAAAATAGTCTCACACAATAGGAATGACAAAAAACACTCCACAGCCCTTTAATCATTCATCCCTCAAAACGACAGCGGTGAATAATCATTATACCTGGCCTGGAGAAGAAGTCGCTGCAGTGGAGAGCACGACGTCCTACTTTCTCAGCTCTCTGCTATTTCAAATGGAGTAAATTAATTGCATGACCTGCTGATGGGGCCTCTGAAATACCTCTTTTTGTTTTGGTTCAAAGCTAAAGAGACGTCTCTTTCTTTTTCTCTCGGGCTGCAGAGAACTTACTGCTCTATATCACAGAAAACAGTTGAAATATCTCGGGTTTCCTCACAGTCCTCCTTGTGTTGTCTCCGTCTTCGACTGCTGGAGATTAAAAGGCCTTTTCTTTTCCTATTGGGCATTACACTAACCCATTTAGACTGGGAAGTCAAAAGTTTCCTGTTTGTTTTCTCTAAAAATAGTCCAGGAAACTCTTGAAGACACAATGCGCTTGTCCTCAAGAGAACCAAATATCACAGCATCTTTTATTATTCAGCTGCCGCCTGCGTTTCCTGACAGTTTAAACGTCTCGTATGGGATCTGTAGGTGCAACAGGCAGAATAGAGGTTGTTGTTGGAGACACGGGGACACGGTGCAACGCTGTATCAGTCGATAAGCTCGAACGGGTCTGATTCATATTATCCACGAAGAGACGATGAAAAATGGTTGAATCCTCGAAGATGAATTAATCAGCGGATATCCAATATATAATCCTGAGTTTAATCAGAGACATATAGATAAGTGTATTCATACTGGAGTATACAGCTGCTGATAAGGTTGTGTAATGTGGACAATGTAAACAAGTGATAATTCCTGATTCATTGTGCAGGTGTGTGTAGTAAATATAACATTGTAGCTTCACTACACAACCAGAAATGTGGGCTGTGTTATCTGTGACGGTAGTAAACAAGAAGAGGAAGGTGAACAGCATAAACAACAATCTGCTGCTAGCCTGCTATCACAACCACAGACTGTCTCTGTGTGTGTGTGCAAAGCAAACTAGGTATTTTTTATTTTTTTGCTTTTGTTCAAGGAGTGAGAGAATATAAAACATGAGCACAAAATGACAGAGTGGACTGAAAACCCTGTGATGAAGAGACTTGGGAGACCTTGAGAACAGAACGGTACAGTCTGTCCACAGAGTCCTCGTGTGTGAGCAGCTGCCCAGGAGTGCTCTCGACCTGCTCTCACCAACTGATTCCAACTATCTACTGTCATCCTGTTTGTCATTCGGCAACAAGCCTGCACACGTAGCATTATCAAGATCCTCCAAAGGCAAATGAATAAAGAAAGAAAGAAAAATTAGGAACAGAGCAAACGGAAAGTGACAGTTCAGACTAAGCAGAATGTCAGCGCCGTTTGCAGACTCAGGCACTTTTCTCCCATTATGGCTTTTCCTACACAAATGAGCTGACTGTAAAAGCCAATTCTTGCTGAAGTAAACACACATTTACTGTATATTCACTTCTGAGAAACCATCTGCTCATCCTCATCGCCGTGACCTCCTTAACGTTTCCAACAGCAGAGAAAAGGGGAACTGTAGGTAAAGTGTCCAGCAACAACACAGGAAGTCCTGTCAGGACGAACGCGTGACTGAACGGCGTTAGGAGGAAGAACAGAGGTCATCGCTGTGTCAGCTGAGGGAAACGTTTTCAACAGACAAGTCATCATAGTGAAAGTTAAGCGTGGGGCAGCTGTAGAGGGTGAGACGCAACGTTGTGATTGGTTGAGAGGAGGCTGGTGATGAATAGATGTTGACGCCGTCTCCTCCAGGATCAAGGCTATTTTAGGCTTCGTCTACACAAAAACATTTTCAGGTCGATCCGCAAAAGTATTTTTTATCGTTTCAGGACACCGACAACGTCGTTCTCGTGTGGACGAAAAGCTGAAACGACCTTTTTAACAACGGGTTTCAGTAGTAGTAGAGTAGAAATCTCAAAACGTCTCATGTTGTCATGTTGACGGCAAAACATAGTAGGAAGAACCAGCAGGTAACATCAACAACTATCACAGCACAGTGAGTGACACAGTTGTGCTGCTGAGTTCATTAGCATTAGTTTACCAGTAGAGTCGGATAATTAAAAATAAAAATAAACTTATGTGTGGCACATTCACCGTTTTAACCCAGTTTCCTGTTTCCATGTGGACTTGGATGTTTCCTGAAACGATACAGTAAATGTTGTCTTATTGACGTAGCCTGAAGTTGGGATGTGGCGCTGACGCAGTGATTGGTTGAACAGTGGCTGGTGATAAACAGATGTTGATGTGTTGACGCCGTCTCCTTCAGGACCAAGGCTTTTTTTTTAATTTGCTCTTTTTGTAAATTGGAGACTTGTTGACGTTGTTTTTTATCTAGTTTGGTTTCAACCTTTCGTCTACGCGACACCGGCGTAGTCGGTGCCCTGAAATGATCTTTTAACGGGTTTCAGGTTGGACGACCAGCGCAGGCACATAAACAATCAATAAATGACAATAAGTATAAACTTCTCCCTCTTGTGTTTATGTTCGTACTCGCCAACAAAGGACCAGTGTGTCCTGCGGCGCCACCTATAGGTGTGGCATACGTATTATACAGTTTTAACCCTGTTTCCATTTGGACACTGACATTTCCTGAAACGGTACAAACGTGTGTGGTCGCGAAACTTTTTAAAAAAATACAGCAAACGTTGTCGTGTGGACGTAGCTTCTGTCACATTTTTTCGTATGTTTGGATACGACAGGAAATGCTGTTTTTTATCTGCAGCACTCAGACTAGAAACACAACCAAACACAACAAACCAATCTCCCACTGTTCTAATAAAGAAGTCACTCACGTATAATTACAACAGCGACCTGATTTTACGCCCCACACGCCTCGAGTAGTTTCCAAAACACAGCGGCAGAAACTTATCGAAGGGATTCAGTTTACCTTATTGACGAGCGCTCGTCACCCGCAGCTTTTTTTATCTGACGCTTCGCTGTGGATGGTCCTCGTCCTTCTGTTTACTGATGAAAATGACCTGCTCTTGATGCATCGCAGAAAATAAGCCACTCCATGTTTTACCAGTTGAATTGATTTAATGTGAAGCCGTGGCAGAAAGTAATATTCAGTTTGCATTAGAAATAAACAGTAAACAGGGAGGTTATCAGAGCATTTGATTACATGTAAATCCCTTGTGTGTGTGTGTGTGTGTGTGTGTGTGTGTGTGTGTGTGTGTGTGTGTGTGTGTGTGTGTCTATTACTGAGCAAGAAAATAGTATCCAAAATTGGGTTGTATTTTTTTTGAAAATCTTGATTGTAACCAGATTTTCATGCCCATAAAATGATTTCTGCTCTAAGAAAAATATGATTATTGCAGTTTACAGTAAACAAGGTCTTATTGTAACGAGGAATAGAAGATAAATTGAGGAACTGTAAAGCTGATCGTACACTTTATGTCCTCACAGATGGTTTAACTCCATCGTGTTTAAAACCGCTTAAAAACCATCCAGGTTTTGGTTTAATTGACTCATTAAAATCTCATTGTAATCATGGTAAAAAATGTAAGTTATGAGCCTTAATTATGTAGTATCTGTTTAAATAAATGATACTGATTAGAAAAAGCATCAATGGTGGGAGTAAATGAAGTGAGAACTGAAGAAATCTACTGAAGCGTGAAGTTGATCTTAATAATAAAAGCCTGAGAGTAAAAGAGAAACATCTGGAAATAGGTTTGAGCTACATCTCGACGATAGACCACAAAGCCAAGTGATAATAGAGCAAACAGCAGCCATATGACCTGTCAAACATGCCACTTCCTCCTCTATCACCTCCCATGGGGAGGTGGGGAGGTGGGGGGGGGCTCCAGCTCAATCCAATAATGTAAATCACAACCATCCAAGACGAGCAAAGAAAGAGAGGATCAGCATTCACTGTGGGTGAGAGTGGATTCAAGGATCATATTATCCATCCATCACACTCCCCGCAGATCACACACACAGGTGACCAGAAGACCATCTAATCTCCAGGAAGTCAGGCAGCATCAGACCTCCCAGGAGACCAGAGAGACCAGGACCCGACCGTGACCTGACCGAGGAGCCGCCAGGTCAAATTATCAACACAGTCCTCGGACAATCTCGCTGCAGAGCAGGGCAGCGAGAAAAACCATGGCCTCTGCCTTGGATTGGTAACTGCTGCTCAGCTGGGAGCTCAGACGGACTCCCAGTTCAGCACTTTTCTTCCGTCTTATCTTTTATTCATTATTTTAATTTCATTGGCAGCCTCCCACAGCCTCGACGCCTTCTGAGGCGGATAAGTGCTTATGATGGTGTCATTAAAAAGCACAGAAAAACAACGGCTGCCATTTAAATTATTGATTACAGAAATGGATATATTGTGAGAACCATAAAGTCTTCTGGTCTCTGCGGCCAATGAGAACAATAATGTTAGATTGGGGAAGTGAAAATTAAAATTCAGTGATATGCAAAAAGATGAAAGGTCATCTGTCTCCTGGTGGACGAGAGCCCACTTTATATCGAATTATAAAACAACGGCGGTTTCAATTAAAGAGCTGCATCTTTAACACAATGAACAATCAGGGACTTATGTGAATGAAACAGCGATTTTCATTTGAGGTGCATATCATATGCAAAACAGTGCTGTGTTCGCACATCAGCTCACTGTGAATAATTTATCAGAATTAACTAAATATGATGTGTCTGTAAATTATTATCTAACGTTGGAACATTTTTCCAAAGACGTCCTGAAGATGTGTGTGTTTCCGTGTTTTTCCAGCTGTTGCTGTTCGTATTTTTTTGGCATCTTTGTGGCAGCGGTCAGACGCTGCCGTTGTGTTGATGTTGATTCCCATTTCTTTGTTGTGTTGTGACATTAATCTATGGAAGTGACATAAGTTTTGAATATAGCTTGAAAATAAAATAAACATGTACCAGGAAACAAGAGTTTTAGAGCGTTGACTGACACAAAAAAACTGCAAAGTGGATGAGAAGTCGTGAAATAACACTTTGATACATGGACGCCCCAGTGCTGTGTAGGAGGATTTGGATGTGTCTGAGATTTGTGAAAGATGTGCCAATCGGTTTGTCATCCCCTCGAGGTCCATCTCAGGCTCGAAATCGCCACTAACGTGGGCGGCGTGTGCAGCTTGTAACATTTATATCAAGCACCATTAGCAACTCAGCAACATATCTATTTTTCTGGACATAAAAAAACAACAAAGGTTCACACAAAAATACAGGAACTAGAACGAGGAAGCGTTCAACTTTTTTTTTTACTGCTCATGTAGGGAAACGATGCACCAGAGGATCAGTTCTCGACAGGCAACACTCAGAAGAAAAGAGTAGGGACTGTATTCAACACATTTTCCTGGATGATAAATCGCCCCAGAAATGATTAGGATAAATGATAATATTGTCATTTTTTGAGACTGTTTTCAACTAAAATAATGATAATAGCGTAATAATGCAAGAAAACCCTGTCAAAGATCAATAAACTTAACATTGGAACTGGAAGATATTTTAAATATCCAAAATAAATAAACAAAACAACCAAAAACAAAAAATAAAATGAATTCTCAGTGTCTGTTAACAAACAATGCACTTGAATAAAAGTCAAACACAACCAAAAGAAGAAACTAGAAAGTAAAACTGCATCGGATGATTACGCTTTAGGTGCAGATGCATGTTTGTTGTATTGTCACGTTTAAGTCGCTTCTGTTTTACAACAAATGTGACAAACCGGCTCCCACAGGTTAAGTGGTTCTCCACGGTCATTAGGTTTGAAAATGCTGCTGCTGCACCTGCGATACGAGACCATGTGGCCTGATTCAGACTCGTCTGTGTCTGTAGATTTACGACACAGAGTCCTCTGTGTCGCTGACGTGCACCTCCACATTTTTTAACTAAATATCGAAACGACCGGGGGCTCTGATTGGAATTACCTCGTTTTTTGGAATCTCGTTTTACCGGTTGTATTCCTTCTCTACAACAACAACAACAACAACATCACGTGTCTCCTCTTTAGTTCTTGTCTCAAATGTTCAATAAAACAATCTGTTGTTCGATGTCAATGTCTCAGTCTCTGTGAAGGAACGAGGCCAGCCGGTAAATAAACAATCAGCTACAGTCGGGAAACATATCGCCCCCTACTGTTCTGGAGGTGAACTGCTTTAAAACACCCACCAACGACTGAAAGAGTTTGCGGCTGCGTCGATAAGACCGTGTGGCCACGTAGTTTATGTTTTTTCAGCTGTGTCCTACACGGGGAACCTTTCCAAGTTGTCAGCTGGTGGTTGTCGCAAAGCAGTTCACCTCCAGAACAGTAGGAGGCGAAACGTTTCTTTACGTTGCGATTATCAACGATCGCTGATTGTTTATTTACCAGCCGGCTTTGTTCCTCCACATACAACGAACAACAGAGACCGAGAGAAGACGTTTGTTGGAATTAGAAATGATCGACACTGAACAATAAATCGTTTTATTGCAAATGAGACAAGAACTAAAGAGGAAACGTGTGATGATGTTGTCTCTTGCTTGAAAACAGAAACAGAAAACCTACCGACTGCAGTTCGCTACCTTTTGCTCCATTTTCAAAGAAAACTCGCTGTTAAATTCTCTTAAAACAGCAGCTACAGTTGAATCGAACGATTTCCTCCACAGCCGCCATGTTGGCTGTAAACAAATGTGTTTGAGGTCGCTTAACTAGTGCGTCATCGCGTTTTCATTGGTTCCTGAGTTTTCAAGATCGTGAAGAGCAGAGAACAGGCAGGTTGACCAGACTGACTTGAACCCGAAATTCAATGTAGCGTCGCAGCGCCGCCCTTCTCTGTTTTCAATAATATCCTCGTTCACATCAGATGGTTTCCCAAAACGTTTTCCGCTGTCAACAACAATTATGAGCTAAACCTATAGGTGGCAGTGTAACAAGAAGCATAAAACAATGTTAGCCAATCAGAATCCATGTACAAATGTTGCTCGACATGTTGGTGATGCATTTAGGAAAACTCTTGTTTTCCTCTGTCATGGAAATGGACTTTTCCCAAATCTCTAAAAAAACTTTGGAGATAATATTGTTTTCAGTGATTTAAACCTCAGTTTTCATGTAAATTAAAGACAAAAACCCAAGGATTTATCATCATTTCTCCAACGACACACGACTATTTCAGACACACTGAAATAACTTCCGATGCTAGAAGTTTTTCCCTTTCACCTAATCTGACCTCTTCCTGCAGACGACCCGCCGTCTTCATTTGTTCAACACCAACACCTGCTCCCGTTCGACCCTCTTCACTCTTGTTTCCGAAACCCGACGGGTTGGCTCTCTGTGTGTGCACCACCAAGTTCAATCTACTGTTAATCTTCTTTTTTGACAAGTAGCAGACAGACCTGGGGGAAAAAACCAGTTGGTAATTAATCCAATGGGAATGTTAAATGTTTCCAGTGGAATGCCTTTGAGACCGCGGAGCAGCATGGCTCTGATCCAAAACGGCTCACAGAAATTTTAAGGGGAAAACCATAACACTAGTTTAAAAAAAAAAAAAAAAAAAAAGCGGAAAAAATGTTGTGGTCAGAACTTGTAAGACTATATGTACATTTAAAACAATACTAAAGTCTGCAGGGTAATTTTCCATCCACACATTGTAGCTTATTTGATGCCCCTCGACGTTTGTAGAAAACATCTGTAAACACTGTTCAAGTCAAGTTGGTGAACCACCACTAAAATCTGATTTTATGGCACATCTGTATGACATAGAAATACAGTCCATCTAGTTTCAGTAAACACTCAGCGAGACTATCATGAGAACCAATAAAGAAAAGAAATTCAAAACACAGATTTCATGTTTCACATTCAAAGAGTTTACAGTAAACATGACTGATCTGGAGAAAAACAAAACTATAAGGATTTTATTGAACAGTATTTGGAGAATAAATCACCGTTTGATGAAAATCTTCTATCCTTTAGGCAATTGTTCCCAAACATTTTTGGCTTGTGACTACAGCTGAAACAATTAGTGAGTTGGACAGAATAATAATAATAATCTGCTGTTTTTTAATAAATGATTAATCTTTTTTTTTTTAGCCTTGCTAACAGTGTGGCTCCAAAAGGATGGTACCATCGCCTGCTGCTTTGGTTCAGACTGAAGAGTCACTGAATTAGTGTGAAATCAGTGTTGATATAAAGAGAAAGTCTCACTAGAGTAGAAGTACAGATACTCGACTAAACTTACTCCAGTAAAAGTCTTAAAGTATCTAGTATTTACTGTACTTCAGTATGACAGTAATCTATAAGTAAATGTAGTTAAATGTAAAAAGTAGAAAGTACAATAGAAGAATATTATGAAGTTTATCCAGCACTTTAAAACATGGAGCTACAACAATCTTCATAGACGATGTCTTGAGTCTGAACTAAAGTTTCTGTTTGATCTTGATATTGTTGAAGTTTCTCCATCATCCACCTTTAAGATGGAGCCTCCATCAACCCTCAGACATGGTGTTGATGGTCTAAACAGTCACAGGTCGACTTAGAGTGAAAACACCACATTTACTGAGTCACTCAACACTGAAAATGGATCAGAGTTAAAGTGTCATTAAGTTAGAAAATGTAGTGAGTGGGTTTGAACCCAGAGTCTATTTCACCATGAATACGAGTCAAATTCCCCTTCAAGAGATATTTTATGTTGGTTGAAGTAATATCCAGTTTGACAACTTAGTAAGTGAACCCAGAGTTTATTAAAAACACTGTTTTACAAGACTTACCCAACGTCTGGTTTTATAACAACTGGTGATGAAGGTTGTTTCAGATCAGCAGATTCATCATTTTCCTGAGCAACCGGCTGATGTGTCCATGAGGGAAGAGGAAAATGATGAATCTGCTGATCTGGACCAAGTGCAGTAGTGAAGTATCAGTACTTCTGTGGCCCAGATAGTCGTGGTCTCCAGAGGATGAATCCTGCTGACATTAGTGTTTGACGTTTGTGGTTTTGGTTAAAAAAATATCCAACATTCATTACACGTTTAGGATGAATTATGATAATAATTGATGATCTATTGTCTTTTTTTTTTCTCTCTGGTGCCTTTGTTGGTTCCAAAGGCAGCAGATTAACCCTTAAAGAGAAGTCTTATGTCTCCCCCTTTAAAATGCTGTAAACCATGTTCTCATACACACAGACTCCAACTCCTCTAACTCATGTTTTTCAGCAAACAGCTTTGAAATTTCACTCAATCATGACTGATTACTCAGTGGCTGCAACTAAGAGGGATTTAATTAAATCATAACTTAATCGTTTTACATCTATCACACTTAAGCACTAATAAGTAAACACTTTTTTAGCTTGTTAGCAGCCGACTCTGTGATTATATAAAATGATATGTTACATGTCTTGGGGTTAATGTGAAGGTTGTGCAGTGAATTTGATGATGTCTGGAGGTGATGTTAGTCTTTCATTTATCACTGCAGAATGAAACAGGCACTGGGGATGTGTCATCATGCTTGTAATTCATTGTTGGTATGAGACATGTTTTTTTTTTTTTGTGCCCAGCAGACAGAGGAGGATGCTAATGGTCCCCTGGACTCTTCTAAGCTGAAGTGCCTGAGGACTGGACGGCCAGTAAAAGTACGGAAACTAAAGAGGAGCTCATTTGTCAAATCAAATGAGGCTTGAGAGAAACTTTCTTTCCATTCGAGCTATTCCTTCTACTTTTTCTCGACTTTAATCAAATAAACTTGTTTACTTATCAGACTGTGACTAAAGCTGGAGGAAAACTTGAGCAGCCACCAAAAAAACAAACTTAGAGTCTAACTCAAATCCTGTAGTGATGGAGGATTCCCAGAGTAACTCGGCACAGTCAGAAAAATGTTCTTTGCTCTTGCAGATACAACTTTGGATTCTGTTTGCACCCAACGCAGCACAAACTGCACTCACGGAGCTGAGAGAGAGAAAGCAAAGCCAAATTATTAAAAAAGTCGCACTTTTCCATCTGTGACTTCTGTATGTGTGATGTTGAGGAGAAACACCGAAGGCTGTGACGTTTTCACAACACTTTCTTTTCTTAATGTTCTCCAGCAGACATGTAGGAATCCTGCGCAGAAGCGTTTCACACCTAGTTAACAGTCGCAGCTTTATCTCTAACTGCGCTGAGCCTCTTGCCAGATAGGGATATGCGCACGGATTCAGAGTTGGCCTCTGACTGCCAAGAAAACATGTGAATTAACAAAACGTAGGCTATTACCGAGCGAGCTGGCTTACTGGCCCGATGCACACAGTTTTAGGGAGGCTACTTGAGCTCATCCCAGCGGATCCATAATATTAACTTGGAGCTTGTGGATTTTCAACTTATGCGATGCTGTGCCTTATCTTCTTCCTACTACATTATACATGTGACTCCACAATAATGAAGGCTTGGACAAACTCCAGACAGGCAGGAAGGTTAATTCAGCAAATTAAAGGTGAGAATAAGGAGGTCTCCTTTTAATATGGAGGATTAATTGCACCGTGTCGTTATTTTCAAGGTCGCAAATGTTTTACCTCCCTCACATGGAGATCATTTACACTGTAATTTAAGTGTCGGGTTTAACATACATCACAATAATACATCTGTCCTCTTTAGTGTGCTCTAAAAGTAGTGTATAGGATGAAAAACAGATTAATCACAATTCAACCTGCTTGGCCACATACTGATAAATGAAAGAGGAGGTCTGGAGAAGAGGTGTTCTACCAACAATAACACATTCATCTTTGTGTGTGAAATAAAAAAAAAAAATTCTCCCCTTTTCCAAAAAAAAAAAAAAAGGTTCAAACTGGCAAAGAGACGCTGCCTTCGTAAATATAAAACTCAAGCTCCAAATGAACTTGGCCGGGATGAACCTAGAAATGATAGTAGCAGCAGCAGCAGCAGCAGCAGCAGCAGCAGCGATGGAAAATAACATTTGTCCAAATTACTAGAGACCCAGGCCAGGTTGGAGTGTGTCTCTTCACTGTTAAAGAGGCTGGAAAATGTAAACACCCGTTGCAGGTGCTGTGTGACGCCTCTGCTGGACATTGGTAAACGGAAGTCAATGTTGACGTTTGAACTTGGACGGACGTGAAGCTAAGGTGGCAACTAGGTGCAAATTTTTTTTTTTTTTTTTAATGAAATGAAACGAAATGAATTGAAATGAAATGAAATGAAATGAGCTCCACTGCTGCTGCTGTTTAAACATAAATCAAACCTCTTTGTGATGAGACAGAAAAACGGTCAGATGATTGAAATTATCGAGAACAATCTCAGCCGTTTGTAGGTCAGTAAAAAGAAATGCCTTTAAGGTAATAAAAGAGTTTCCCAGTTGCTCATTTAAAAAAAAAAAAAAAAAAAAAAAAAAAAAAAAAAGTGCAGCTGCAGGTAAATTGGAAAATGAACACATCTCTCTCTCTGTATATTGTTGAGGTCCCCACAGGTCTGAGCCGAAGCCCATTAGAGTGACATCTGGAAGACAGATACTGGCGTCACACACACACACAACCACTAATATTGGGTTTTTCTGCTAAGCCATAACTAAGGGATTCCATGGCATCACATGAAAGCATCCATGACCCAGTGGTGGAGTAAATATAGATTTTAAAAGTCATGTGTGTAGAAACAGAATCATGAATATTTTCCAGTAATACACAATAACCAAGTACTTATTCCTGCTTTTTCTGTAGAACCAGTCCCCCCCTTTTTTTGTCTGCAAGGTTATCTAGACTTTATAAATTAAAAAAAAATCAGTATGAGTAGTTTAATTATTTCTTTTGATTTGTTTCCTCCACACCGTTCTCCTGAATGTAATGTAATATCTTAAGGACGCCTCGAGGGATTTTCCTGCAAATTTTGCACAAACATTCACTCGAGAATGAACCGATTAGATTAAACTCAACCATCAAATGTGAGTTTTTTTCTTTTTCTTTCAGCATTAAAAACAGAACCCGCACAAAATGAAGACACTTTGTTTATATTTAGGCTAATTGGCTTCATTAAAAGCAAAGTGAATTAACTTAAACTCTCATCGTCTTGTGTTGTGTTGTAGCCTTCGGGTTTATAATCAACTGAAAATGTAAAAAAAAAAAAAAAAAAGTGTTGAGGTCGATTTGATTGACACCAACGATAACATCCTCTGAAAGCGTCGATCCTAAAATGTTAATATTATGTTTGCGGGTTAAAGATTTTACTGAAGTACGACTGAAAAATATGAATGTTGATGCGCTGGAGGAGAAAAAAAAAAAAACCTTAATTGCATTTCACCTCACGCTGCAAGTCTTTACCTCACGTCTCTCCCTCTGCAGCCCTCTGGGCAGGATCAAATCAGCTTTAATATATGAAAAAATATAAATGGAAGCCAGATACAACAAGGCTTAGTTATATATTAAATAATAATATATAACAATAAGGAAAGTGTGTTTTATTAAATAGAACATTTACATAATTGTAACAATAAAAATTTCCATACATGAGTAACATTATCCCTCACTCCAACGCAGCGTCATTAATCAACCCGGTAGCTGCATAAGGCGGCTGTTCTCGTTCACCAGACTCCATCTATACGGCACAACTGGGTACAGATGGTGAGGGAAATAAAAGCCAGTTTAGTTTCCCATGCGTCATTAATACAAGCAATGACCCCCAACTTGGCAGCGGCGCACGGCGACGCCGGAGCGCCAGATTTACCTTCTTACTCAGCACCTCAAAGCGCATTAACACACAGGATCTTGTGTTGTGTTTCACATTATATCTTTCACTTATTGCTTCATATGCAGACAGAAAATGTTATTTTCCTCCCTCGTGTGAGAAGTATTTATTTATTTAATTAACTCAGCGTGTAGCAGTTTATTTTTACATTTCATAATTACACATGACGGATGGAAGCGACACCATGGGAAGTTTCCAGTATATTTCCAGAAAAACGTGTGATTTGAATGTATATGTCGTCATAGCTGCTGCATATTTATCAAGAGATTTATTAATGTCTGTGACTCCTCCCCTTTTGTTTACTAGAGCCAATGATGTTAGAGAGGAAAACCATGCAAGTCATTCACGAGATAAAGCAGATTAATGTCTGTCAGCATGTTAGCTTAATCACTAGAAGCTCATCAATCACAATGACAAATGACCTCAGACTGCTGCTTCAGACAGGCAGCATCTTCTGGAGTAGCTGCTCCTCCACAGCCACATAAATCCCACCCGGTGATCCACTGCTCTCATCACGAATACATAACATAACTTCATTGGAGGATCAATCCATCACTGGGCTCCTGCATGCACCATTATTTTCAAAGTCTTACTCCTACACTGGAGCGCAGCTGGAAAGCAGCCGGTCTCTGTCTTCTCGTTCAGATCGTTCAGTTTTTAAAAAACTGGAGTCGTCTGCTGTCGTTTAAGACGTCTGCTCACAAAAACAGCAAAACGCCTCAGCAACAAAGGGTTACTGATGACAGGCGCGAAGCCGCAGACGCCGTCTTTGAGAGCTGACGTGTTTTTGACGGGGAGCTGAATAGCCCGTGACTTAACTTTTTAAACAGAAGCTTGGAACAAAACAGCATCTGACAGGCTGGTTTGTTTACGTTGATATGATGCAGGCGCTCGCTTTGCACACTGATGGTAAATATATGCATCAATTATAGTTGGATCAGGATGAGCCGTCTTAAGTCTGTTAACCCTAAAAAAAATATTTACTTTGCTGTGAGTTATTTTTTCTTTCCACCAGATAATTAATTTTTGTCCAAAAACATTATATAAAATGAAAAAAAAAAGGATTTTCTGTTGATAATTTGACCAAAAACTACATTAAAGAGTCACTCAGCGGCAGCAAGTGTAGTTCATAAAAAGTATGTTTGTTTTAACAGCAACATGTTGTGGGGAGACGACAGGAAAGGCCAGTTCTCTGAGTTTAGCCACAAACATCTTGAGGCACAAAAGAAAACCTCATCATTCTCGAGTAGAGAGTGAGTTGACCTTGTTATGTCTTGATGTCGTCTGTGTCCACATAGGTTTAAGGTCCATATGGACAGAGTGTGTGTGTGTGTGTGTGTGTGTGTGTATTGTGCCCCAGAGGAGCCTTGTGGAGCTGCACTGTGCCCCCCTCCCCATCCCCAATGTACATTTGACACTGAGCTTCCTGCAGCAGCGACTAAAATAAAAGACCCCTGAAAGAGAGGTCAAATGCTTCATTTGAGAAACACAGAGTAGTGCTTGAGGCTTTCGGGCTGAAAAAGAAGATATATCCCAAAGAATGAGAGGGGAGGTGTTGGGAGTTATCAGAGCAGGGACAGACTGTGAGTCACTGGGAAAAACTAAGGAACTTCGAGGGGGTGTGTGCATGTGTGTGTGAGTGTGTGTCCAAAGAACCGGTCTGAGGTTGTTTTTGGAGATGAGACACTGAGGTTACGTGACAGTCTGTTGTCCTGTCTGGTGCAAAATGTCCCAGACGAGTTTGTGTTTTGACAAAAGACAAATTAAGCAAATGTGGAGCAAAAGGAAGTTGGCAGGAAGTCAGGTCATGCAGTGCAGTGTTTATCATTGCTTTAGATTTCTTGTTAATTTATTTTTTTTTTTTTTTGACGAAACAACACGACTGAGCCGCGGCCTCGACGTAAACAACCGCAAATCAACGTGTTTCTTAAAAGATTTATAGACGTCGATTAAGACGACGTTCTCCTTCTGGAAATTAAAACTGGGACTAAAACAGAAGCAGCAGTGTTAAATCTCTGATGTTAAACGCTGGATAGCAGGAGCAATTCACATGAAAGTCTTGGTGTGAACCGCTCGACATGTTACCAGGTGACACAAAGACATTCCTGTTGCATCATGGGAACAAGGTGATCAAAATCATAGCAGCTGAATCCCAAACGCCCTCCCCTCGCCTGAAAATTAAAACAAAACAAAAAGAAAAAAGCTCCAATCTAGTCTGTGGTTCTACATTTGCCCAAACATGAGGATACGTTTTATCACTGTCAGCGTCTAATGACCTTAAATCCATGGATCTGAAAAGGGCAACAGTTTCTTGTGCGAGTTTGCTGCCAAATTCGGCCCAATGTTCATGATGAAGTGGCCTTAAAAAGGGCATTTAAACAGAATAGCCTTCCCCTGAGAAATATCCAACAAGCATTTCAATAACAAAGACATTCTCTCTTTGTTGCTTTTGCAATAATGAAGCATCTGCAGCTGGTCTCTTACTGAAAGAAGCATTATCAGTTGCATCAAAACTGAAAAGAAGAAAAAAGGAAAAAATTCATGCTGAAAGCTTCCACTTCCTGCTTTGGTTACATCTATTTGTAATCAAAGTCTGCTTGAAAAACTAACAACCTTCTTCTCAGAAGTGGGAGAAGTTATGACATAAATATTATTCATTCATAGAAAAGAGCTTTTCTTTTTCTTTTATGTTTCGCAAAGAAGCTTCAGCTTCACATGCAGATTTGACACAATGTGTCAGCGTGATTCATTGTTTATTTACTTTAACTTCCTTTAAATTAATACTTCATCAAGCCACTACAAAGACACCGAGTTAACACTGCATCTAAATCAAGAACAATCAGCTAGAAATATAGTAGCTCAACTTATCTCACACAGAGTAATTCATCAAAGAGCTTTGAAAAAAAAAAAAAAATCTGCAGCAGGAGAATAAATAAAATGAGCTCCAACACACAACGGCGCCCTTTTGCAAAGGAGGGAGGGAGGATTGGAGGGGGGGCATGTACGGTACACCCAGCCATGGCATTTAAATCATCCTAATCATCCATCCTACTCAACTGCATAATAATATATCACAACGAGAAGAGAATCCCCACCACATTCACGACACCTACGTCTCGGCTTCCCACACACTTTGGTGTCAACTTGCAAGCAAATGGTTGGACGCTCGTAGGCCTGAATGTCTCAGCATATAAACATTATAACATTATATGAAGCTGCTGTCACCTAATGGACACAGCGATGTCTTCAGATTGTTTGTTTTGTTCGTCAAACCTTCACGTACGAGGAGCTGAAAGCAGAGATGAAATAGTCTTTATCAAACTAACCAACTGTTCTTGGCAAATTCTCACCACTTCTTGACGTCCTTCAGTTTTCTGTCTGTCTTTAGAAAAAAAACCTTAAAGCTACAATGCAAACAACAGCAACATGAGCTGCATTGAAACCTTGAGCACAAGTTAATTACAAAAAAAGGCTTGTTTTACTTATTCAGGTAGAAAGTGAAGAAAAGGACGTGATAGATGTTTTTCTCCCTGGAGGTCGATGTCTCAACCACTCACATGAATCCACATTAAACAGATGTTTGTGTTAGTTTAGTTTCACTTCTCTTTATTACATGAACTGGTTTGAATGGGAGCTGAGGTGTGATTGTGCAACCAGGAAGAATTACATCCACAACTGATAAAAAAAAAAAAAAAAGAAAGAAAGAAAAAAAAGAAAAGACACTTGTTTCCATTAAGCCAACACTGTCCTCCAGCAGTCTGTGGACTATTTGGTGTCTCAGGTATAAAACAAAGAGGCTGAGGCTCGTGGAGGTTTCCTCTGCTCCTATTGGTCAGCAGGAAACCCTTTTGTTTTGGCTCTCACGGGTTGAAGAGGCTCTAACAGCGCATCTCATGAATGGGAAGCCAAATATTTCTGCACAGTCACAAAGAAAACGCAGGGGAAAAAAATATATCTCAGCGATGTTTTTAAACTGATAGCGACGCGATTATAGATGATAGATGATCGATAATAATCGATGTTATTATGACTGTTTAGTGTTAACTCTCCACCATCACCAGCACCAGCACCAGCTTCTTTCTCCCGCTTAAACCCTCCAAGTCAACTCTTACTTAGATTAGAATACATAGTGAGCCATTCATTCTCTACGGGCAGCGGGAGCCTCTCCGCTGAATGGAGCCCGTTATATTGGCGATGTCTCCGCTTTTATACAGGACACACACACACACACACACACACACACACACACAGTCAAATCACCCAAAAAACTTTTCCATTCCTCGCGTCTGTAACTCGCTCGTGCAACTTCACTGGCACGAGGCGACGTCATCAACATCAAACAGAGATTAGAATTCTAGAATTTATGTATATTTAAAGAAAAAGAAGAAAAAAAGAAACATCAAGGGAATAAATACAAACGCGCACGTGGAGAAATGATACGAGACTGTGTCTAATCACAGATGAATAATAAAAACCTACCATGAGTTTCTTCTTCTTCCTATAATAATAATAATTCTTCTTCTTCTTCTTCTTCTTCTTCTTGGAGCCGGCTGCGCTCACGCGACCTCCCGGATCAAACAACTTCTCATCGCCGGTAGCTCAGCTCGTCGTGGTTATGTTTCCATCCCGGACACCGGTCACGGGATCGATGATGATGATGATGATGATGATGGTTGCATTTGTAAATCCGTGTATAATTGTTGTTGTTGTTGTTGTTATTGTTGTTGTTGTTGTTGTTGGTTCCTCTCCGCTCACACGTGAACAACTTGCTCAGACTCTTTCTCTCTGCGCTTGTCACAGCTTCTGCTTCTCAACACGAGCTCCGATATGAAGGAAGGGTGGGAGTCAGAGTCAGCCTCTCTCTCCTCTCTCTCTCTCTCTCTCTCTCTGCTGGTGGGGTGGTTAAAGGGTGAGGTGGGGGAGGAGGAGGGAGTAACTGAGGGAGGGAGCAGAGGGTCTCTTTACTATGAAGACTGAGCCTTAAAATCTCAGCAGGGAGATCAATACCTTCTATATAATGTATTAACACATTTAAAGGGTGAGTTCACTCAAATAAGAGACAAAAAAAAAAAACAAAACAAACATCAACCTTGATGTGATGATCAGTGATGAATTGAATTTCATTTCATTTCTGTTTTGGAGATTTAGTTTTAAAAGGATTAAATAATATCTTTTTCTTTTTTTGTCTTTTCTTTTCTACAGATTTATGTCCTCGGTAGAAACCATTAAACTAAACCCAGGAATGACAGAGGAGGATGAGGAGGAGGTGGGAAGGTAAGAAAATATTAAGCAGATGATTATATATATATATATATATATATATATATATATATATATATATATATATATATATATATATTATTTCATGAGGTTTATCCAGGAGACACAGACAAACCAGAGAGGTTGGAAAGAATCATGAGACAGACGAGTGCATTCTTTTTGGTTTCAGTTTTTTCTTCCTTTTTTTTTTTTTATAGGGTTCGTTGACCATAAGAAAAACATAGCATAATGCCAACTTGTATTTTTTTCCCCCTTTTTTTTTATATCATAGACAGAAAACTTGGAAAATCAATCACAACTATCTTGCATGACTACGTACCTACTAGGCTGAATTAACCTTTTAGATTTAAATTAGTTAATACTGATCTCATCTCACTGCTCCTGCACTAAAAAGAAATATAGATCTCTGCAGGAGCTAGGAGGAGGAAGTAAATAAATACAGGAACACCATAAAGCTTCTGCGGCTCAGGTCTCTGTTGGGCCATCATTAGATTATTGTGGTTCTCTTGTTTTATTCAGAGCAGATATAAAGGGGTTTGGTAGGAGGTGGGAGGGAGGGACGGTGGGGGAGGGGACAGACGCCACCAAGACAGCTGCTGCTCTCTGACTGGTTATTCAAGCCATTTAAGCCAAGAAGGATTTATAGGAGGCCACATTATGTTCCTCTGAGTTGTTGGTATCTGTATATATATATATATATATATATATATATACTGGAGCTCAATGTTTTAGAGATTTTAGACAATAATAAGGAGTTTGCCTCAAAGACAAATAAATAGAAGAGAAAGTACAGAGATTAACTGGAGAAGATAAAGGTCAATAATCTCACATTCATTTTAGAAAGTGCTGTAGGTGTTTTAGCAGCAGATAGATTTCATCCACCGACTCGTACTCCTCTTTTCACCAGCGTCGACTCAACTCGGCTCTATTCAACTGGTGTTGGTGCTAGTTCCTGGTACCAGCTACTTTTTTTAGGTACCAAGGAACCAATGGATCTGAGTCGATACTAAAACGTGACGTGAACAGACGCCGGCCACTGATTGGTCAGAGGGAGTGTCTTCACAAGTTTAGAGAGCGTCAACAAAATAATCAAGCTCCATTTTTAAACAGGACAAGAGTGATAGCCATCGTTGTAGCTACCTGGTCGTAAGCTAACCCAGCAACAAGAGTGTCGAGACACAACAGTTTAGTGGAGAAGAAACATGTGGTTCCTCCTCCACGTGAATGTGGTGAGTGGAGTCAAACTGCTGCGACGTCACGACACAAAAACATCAGTGTGTCGCAGCAGTTTCGGTTACGAGTCTGGAACCAAACCATGTAGAGTCAAGTCGAGTCAAGTTAAACAGCACTGGAGCGGTTTAGTGGAAAAGAGATGTTAACTTGATGCTTGATGAAGTGAAGATGCGGGAGATGATTCATAGCGACACATCCAGACGACTCGACAGCTTCATGAATCAAAGAGCGACTGAATCGACTGTGGTGAAACCACAACTCTGAGAGGACTGTTGGAAAATATCACGTTATGTTTCATATCATGTTCCAGAGAAGACGAAACTACGGGTCTGTGACATTATCATCATCGTCGTCATCATCATTATGCTTTCAATGTTATGAAACATGATAGTTTCTAAACCCTGCAACACTTTATCTTCTCTACCTTCATTGCAAGAAACAAGAAACAACAAGCCACAAAAATGTACCTGTAAATCCTAATCTTTTCGATCAGCATGACTGTTTGCTTCTGATCAGCACTGATGATGATGATGATGATGATGATGGTGATGGTGATGATGGAGTGACTGCATAGCGGCTGGTTGTCACGTCAGGAAGTCATCCAGGGTTTATGAGTTATCTTGCCTGCAGCGTGCCCTCGTATCAGTCAGACATGCCTCCCAGCAACAGCCCATCTCAGCCTCCATCTCTGTTAAAGCCCAGTGGAAATCACTGGAGAAACACACTGGAGAAAGTCGTAGGTCGTAGAAAGTCTTGTTTGTTTTAACCGAGCGTGTTCAGAAAATTGCGTACGTGAGTTTATTTTGCGTGTTTTATCACAAATTACAAGGGCAGCGGGAGGTGATATGAGAGTTCATGTTGAGGTTTGAGTGTGTACTTATTCCCGAGAACTAAATTACTACATTATTTGAACAACAACAACCTGAATTAATTCACTTTGGCTGAAGCTTCAATTGTTTGTTTCGCCACACACATTCCAGTATTTCTTTCTCTCTTTTTTTCTCTTTAAAATGACTCCAGCAAAAGATCAAAGTGCTACTAACGTTTAGTCGGGTTCATATCACTGTTATCGCTGCACTTAACTTGTGGCCTGCGCATTGGATTCATAAGGTAACAGTTTTCCATTAAAGCCACAGAAATAGTTTGAAGTTTGGTTTCACGTGTCCTTGAAACTAAAGTTAAAATGATTCAGATTGAAAGCTCATCTGGGGATTTGTGACATTTTACTTTCCATCTCACCTGGACTTTAAAAGAAGAAACTATCCATTCCAATTTAAATAACGAGAAATAAAATCTGCAAAGAGTCTGAGAGCAGAGCGACACCCCCCCCGGCCCCCACGTCACCACCACCACCAGAGAGTATTTTTATGAACAGTGCACCACTGTCAGCTCTTTGTAGTTTTTTCCCTCTTAATAGGAAGTGTTTGCAGGACAGTCAAATGAGATTAGAAGTAATAGCTTTTACACATGCCTGTTAGGAGAGAGAGAGGGTGGTGGTGTAGGAAAAGATGTCTGATAAAATCATGTTGTGGGGGAATTTCTAATTTCTAAGGCTAGAATAAACGCTGACCTCATGCTGAAATGATTCACTGTTTCCACTTAAATGAGATGAACGGGATGAAATGTCTTTATTTTGTCCTCGGTGCTTTTAGTGTATTTGTTGCTAAGACTTTTTAGGTTTGAACTCCCAGGAGCTCAGGCAGCTGCTGTCGTGCGGTTCTTTCCAAGCATGGGGCATTACTCATCTCTCTTTTCATACCATGTTGTGTGTGTCAAGGCTGAACAGTGATTATAGTCTAACCCCCTTTTCTAAAGATATTTTATACAATCCACTCAGCACCGGTATAAGAACTGAACAAAGTCCAGGGAATGTAGTTTCACAAATTAAGAAGCAGTTTCTTTCACATTTCAACTAAAAAAAAAAAAAAAAACTGCCACTTCTCTCTTGGAAAATCAATACGAACACAATTTATCTTGAAAAGTAGATACAGACGGAGGCAAAATGTGGAGAATAATGACACAAAATATCTTTATTATTAGTCTAAAGTTATATACCCAGAGAAACAGTAGCTCCAGTATAATCAGATATACTGTTTCTGTGACTTGTCCCTTGATTGTTCAAAGCATCTTAACTACATGAAAGAAGAGCTTGACCTTCTGCCTTCAGCCTTGAAAACAGCGTACGATGGATCTTAATGTTCAGTCTAACTGGCATTTAAAGGATAAGGCTGGCATTATCTTATATCTCTTCTTCTTACTATCAATAAATCTCAAAGGGAAAAAAAAATCGATGCAGTTGTCTGTCTCAGTACTTTTTGACTCCTCCATCCTGCGTCTGTCCGATACTCCGGTAATTCCCTCCTGAAGATGAATCAGCATATTGAATTTTTACTTCCACTCTCACAGCTCAGCAACTGTAACACAATTAACACATTGTATAGTTATGTTGAGGCCGTCTCAACACTTAAAAGGAAAAAGAGAAACAGTGTCTCGTTTCAGGACTTAGAAAGACAAAAGACCTGAAGAACAACACAAGACTTGGCTCAACAACTTTTTTTATTTTTGGCTCATGGAAGAGCCAGAAAAAGCAAATAGGTTTAATCTTTTGAGCTGAACACATTTTCATTTTCAGCCACGTGTCGTGTTTTTGAGCATCGTTAAAACGAATCAAACCTCTGCAGCTCGTACGTCATCTTGGTTTGAGGGTTTGTTAACTTCTTTCAGCAGCGGTTAAGTTGTATTATTGATAATTTAGGGACCAAGGAAGATGATTTGCACGGAATAGAAATAATATCTTTGGTTCTGCTGCATCAGTTTCGATCCCTTCTTTATGACGTTGTCCAAAATGAGTCCAACTATAATAGAAGGAAGAAAAATGCTAAATCGTTGAAGTTAGTCTGTCATCAGCTTCGTCCTTTGAGTGGTTTTAAGTTCTCTCAACCCTGAAAGGTTAACTTTAAATGAAAATCCCCAGAGCCAGCTTTTAGAAGTTTTCATCTAAGAAGAAATAAAAAAAAAATCTCAGATCTCGTGGAAGAGAAGTGGAATTACAGAGAGTAACGCTCGTCTTAGGGTTCACATGACTAAAAGCCGATGTGTATTTAGTCCACATCAAAAAAAAAAAAAAAAAAAAGGGAAACATTATTGCATGTATTAATCTACTATAATCTGCTTTGAGAGGTTGGACTCAACAATCAGAGGACCTGACTCCTCAGAGAACAGTGCAACCTCAGCAACTTCAGCAAACGGAGACTTTCGATCGAAGCTGCCACACTCCATCGTCTTCGTCATACCTCTCTGTGCTTTGGAGGCCGTTCTTTTTCACATCAGCGGATGAATGGAAAAATTGAATATTTCTGTTGCAATACTCAATAGATTCAATAAACCACATCACGTGTCGACCAAGCTGAGCTGCGAGAGAGTCACTGGAGGAGAAAACAGACGAGCTTTCTCCTTGAAATACACGTTTGATTTATGAAGGTCTGCTTGTGTTTGTAGCTGCTTCTTTTGGAAAAGTTTTATTACTGGTTTTTTTTTTTATATATCTTGAAAAGGTCCCATCTCTGGAGAGAGACAACCAAGCCAAATCCTGCAGTGTTGGAAAGGATGCCATACATCAGTTTACCGGGTGGAGTCAATACACACTCTCTAGCAACAACACACACACACACACACACACAGTTTTTAGAAATACACAAATACACACTTAACATAATATAACATAACATGAATATATTGTCTCTATATTGGGAGACAACTTGACCCTACTCTGTTTAAAGTGTTTTCCACTTGGTCCTAGTTCCTGGTTCCAGCTAATGTTTTTAGGTACCAACGAACCAATGGAGCTGAGTCGATACTAAAACGTGACGTGAACAGACGCCGGCCACTGATTGGTCAGAGGGAGTGTCTTCACAAGTTGAGAGAGCGTCAACAAAATAATCAAGCTCCATTTTTAAACAGGACAAGAGTGATAGCCATCGTCGTAGCTACCTGGTCGTAAGCTAACCCAGCAACAAGTACAGCATCTCCTCCATGTCCATTAATGTTTACTGATGTTTTAGTGTCGTGACGTCTCAGCAGTTTGACTCCACTCACCACATTCACATGGAGGAGGAACTGCTACCAGACTGAGTAGAGTCCAGTAGAGTCCAGTAGAGTCCAGTAGAGTAGAGAAACAACAGTTTAGTGGAGAAGAGACATGTGGTTCCTGAAACTGTTGTTGACGCTTTGTCAACTCTTGTGAAGACACTTTTCGTCATGTTTTAGTATCGACTCTGATCGACTGGTACCTCAACAGATTAGGAACTGGTACCTGAAAAGTATCAGGTACCAGAAACTCGCACCAACGGAGCAGAGTCGAGTCGAGTAGAGTTGAGTAGATGCTGGTGGAAAAAGGTCTGTAATAAATGTATGCAAACAGAAAGAAAACACACAGACAATTAGAAGAGGAATGGATTTATTGATTGACAGCAGATTAGTTCACTTGTCTGCAGCTGGTTTCTACTGTGTCCTAAATAATAGAAACTAAAAATAACTGTTAGTAGACGATGTCGATGAATAAATCTCTCTAAGCTATTGGACATTTTGATAATATAGTTTGTGTACAATTAAACTAAACAAACAGATAAATATTAGAAAAATCACACAAGAAAAATCCTGTGTCCTGAGGCACAGGATCATTTTTTTCTCTTCTTCAGTGTCTCATACTCACCCACACACAAGAAAAGCTTCCCAAAAAACAACCATCGGGCCAGAAAAATATCTCCACCCTGAATGTGTTTCTTCACTTTCAAGGGAAATGATGAAAAGAGTTTGGTGCCCTTCACATATCACAGAGAAGTGGATGCTGGTTCGTTCCTGTCTCCATACACCCTGATGTATTTAACAGGCTTCAGGAGATGTGTGAATGTAAGCTGTGTAATTGTCAGCGTCTTAACCCTCAGCTCAGGCTCTATTCAAGACTTTAATTGCGCGTTTTTGTGATAAAAGAAAAAGACCCATTACAGTTTCGGAGGCTCAGCTAACGCAGATAGTCCACATCAGAGCTGTGCAGTGATGAGGCGACGTTGACCCGATGTATAACTTACATTTTCCTGCCGTTCAACACTTCGATAGGGTTTTGAAAAGGCTCAGGCTGCGTTCACAAAGCTCCTTGGCTGTTTCCATGGTGACAAATGCATTTATTTTCTGCTAACGTCACACAGTTTCAAATATATATATATATATATATATATATATATATATTTCTATATATATATTATTGTCATATCCTGTAATAATCTACAACGTGAATCTTTCTAATAGAAGAATAATGTTATTGCTGATATAAATTCTCCGGGTTATTGTTCAGCCCGCGACGCATCTCAGAAAATATGCTTTCACAGGAAGTATGTACATCTCTGCATAATTGGAAAGAAATGTTGTTTTAGTGGACAAGAAATTCTTCTTCCTCAAGAAAATTATATATATATATATATATATATACGTGGCAGGTGCCAGGAAACAAACCTCATTCGTTTTTTGTGGAAGTGAAGATTTTAATGAGCCGACAAAGGAATTCAAATAGCAACCGACACAAACACAATCTGAGAGAGAGAGAGAGGGAGAGAGATGGCTGGAGGTAAATGGAAGAACACATCATTAATGAGATTTTTAAATGACTCTGTCATGTAAATAAACTGTAGGATTTAAGAGGGTTGTGATGGAATAATTATTACAGCATAATGAAAACCTGTCAGTCAAACCTACAGGTCTGTTATTTTGGTTTTAAACCTTTTTAAGTCTTTTACTGGTTTGACAGGCAACAACAACAACCTCATGCCACCGGTGCAGCCGCCGTAGATGCAGCTTGAGGAGTATATTTTTATATTTTTGTGATGTTAATGTTTGAAGTGAAGGAGGTGAGAGAGGTGGGGGGGTAGACCACATCACGGCTTTTGAAGTGATGCCGAGTTGTGAATTCAGCTTCACGTTGCTGCGTGCCAGAATGTGGAGGCACACGTTATTTTTCGTTCGGCTCACTTCAAATGTTGTGCTCAGTGATTCGGGTTGTGGATGATGAGGGGAAATCACACATCCTCTTTTTTATATGAATCTGTTTGATACCGTATCCTCAACCTTTACATACCCTCTAACCTGCTGGTGGAGCTCATGCTGGGAGGACCTGAACAATTTGTTGCACATTTTGTTGTTCGAGGTGAATGATAAATGTCAGCTGTGCGTCTTGTTTCCACCCGATCAATATCTGTCTCCATCACTATGTAAATCAGTGTGATTAAAGCTGATTTCACAGCCACAAGACCTTCTCTCTGTTCCAGTCACAGATCAAACGAACATAATTGCTTATACATAAAAAATTAGCACATTTTCATTGGATAATTTACAACAGCGTGATGATTCACGTAGAGTTGGGTCCAGCTTAGCGGCTAATTGGAGCATTAATTAGATTTTTTTTTTTTAACTCTGATTATAAGAGATAACGTCATAGAATATGAAGACAACCTCCATTATTGTGTCTACATGAGATAGACTGAGATATTTTATCTTTAAAGGAGCAGTGTGTTAGATTTTTATGGCAATTAATCCTAAAATGATCCTAATATGGATCAATAGTAACAGCCAGTTATTTCACATTTTAACATTTAATTTACAGCTTGTAAATCATGTTCATGTGCAGCGACAAAGGCCTCGCTATGACAACCAAACACTACTTGTGTTTGAGGTCGGACAACGTGCACCATTTAGGAGCTGAGCTTGATATTCGTTCTGGTCCATTAGCATTAGCATTAGCATTATAGTTACCAAGTGCCGTAATGTACAGATGACAAATTATCACCGGCTCAATTTTGAAATTGTGACGGAGCAAATCACCCAGTCTAGTGTCTAACGATGCTGATGTTATCACCACAACTCATCGTTTTTTTGTGAAACACAAGCAGTGTTTCCCAAACGCTGACGAGACTGTGGCGCCCGTTGTGGTCTAATTTGTGGCGGTAATGATTGTCATTACAGCACTTGGTAGCTGTAATGCTAATGCTAATGCTAATGGAGCACATGTTAATCACCGCTCCTGAACGTCACAGGCTCATCAACCTCAAACTCACGTCCTGTGTGTTTGAACGATGGTTTCTTCTCTTGTCCAGACGTTGTTAAGAGTTGTAGTGAGGCCGTTTAGTTTTAGTAACGTCAGACATTTTTAATCCACGATGTTTGTAGCTGCAGCTCAGTGGTAACTGATGAAATGCTACTGACTTGGTGACACGGAGACAGTGAGACAGTGGGAAACATCAACATGATTTACGTTGCTGCAAGTATTCAGTATTCAGTATTTAAATGAACGTGATTCCTGAATCTCTGGTGATATATTAGGATCATTTTATGATTCATCGGCATAAAAATCTGACGTACTGCTCCTTTAAATAATCTGTTCAAAAATAACTTCCTATAGAGTTTCAGTTAATTTATCGGTTCGACGTTCCAGCTCTTCAACATTTAACTTAAACCTAAACACACTTCTTCATCTAAAGTCAGTGTTTGAATCAAACATGCCAAAACAAATGAAATGTGAGTTGGATCGGCAGGTTGACAGACAGTAATGCTTTTCATGGAGACGAGACTGTAATCTTAGATCTTAAGCAGAATGGAAGAAAGAGTCCTGAGGTTTAAGAATTTAAGAAAAATACGGCCAATCATATTCAGACGGGAGCCAAAATCAACCTCTGTGCAACAGATTAGTCGATCAAATTACAGAAGAGACACTCATCCTGCTGGATTTAAGTCATGACGGTTGTCAAACGCTGATCTGTCAAATTAAAGGGACCCACAGAACTCAGTGTGTAATTCAACGTTAAGGTTGAATCGCTGAACGATAAGAACGTGCGTCATGTGTTTGTGTTCAGATGGAAAAAGGAGGATATTGTCTAAGTTGTCTGGTTTGGAGCGGGAACACAGGTGAGTAAATCTGCACCGAGAGCAGCGGCCGAGTCAAAATGGCTGCGAGTCTGATGGTGGAGGAGATTAATTGAATGGCGTGTATCCAGGTCGCCGTGCGCCCGGCTGTGTGGCTGCTTGTCCCGGTTCCCAAGCTGCAATCTGTCAGTCACAGGCAGCAAAGACAGCTGCTCCGTCCAGGTGCCAGCCTGTGTTCCTGTGCCAAAGGGGGTGACTTCACATCCTCCATTAACACTGAGCCCCATTCATTCACAACACAGAGAGAATATATCGAGCTGGAGGGGATGGGAGGGTCAGGAAAGAGTTAAGAAAAAAAAAGAGAGGGGGGAGGAAATGGAAAGTAGAGACAGAGTATTCATCACTAAAATTTGGAAGAAAAACATATTGTGCTGAGTTTCACCTGTGAAATGGAAAACACTGGTCAAACTGGGAGTTATTTTGACCAAACTGAAGAGAGTTCAAGTTTGGGTGCGATTAATAATTATGATCATTTTCATTAATTGTTCATCTGTTGACAGTTTTTTTTTGCGCTAATTAGCCAGGTTTTTAATTGAACCGAAAACAAACAAACAAACAAACAAACAATTTAAGAATAGTCGTCTCCCATTTATATAAAAGTGAAAAAGTCGTGTCTAACCCTCGTTCATCATGTCTGTTTGGTTCCCATTTGTTTGGGTCAAAATGATGAATTAAAGTCTAAGACAATGACCTCTCAGACAGATGTGTCTCCCCTGGGGATGATGATTAAAAACAGCTCAAATTAGAAACCACCGCAGGGAGGAGGAGGAGGAGGAGGAGGAGGAGGAGGAGGAGGAGGAGGAGGAGGAGGAGGAGGAGGAGGAGGCTCCTCATCATCAAAAACGACTTTTCTCCTTCTATTGTGACATGTTGGTTTATTTCAAGTCGAAGAGAGAAGATTCATGAATACTCAGATCTGGCTTTAACCTTCAAATCAATGCTCCCAGTCTCCCACAAACACCCACCCCACACACACACACACACACACACACACACACACACACACACACACACACATCTCGTCTCTCTTGGGAATTATTGTGATAGCTTGCTGTTTCACACTCATTCAGGTGTTGTAGCAGCGGCGCTCGCAGCAGCAGCAGCACAGTCTGCTGACTGACACAGACACGGGCTCACGTCCAAGGTCATTATTCCTCTGCAAGCTGCTGTTTCCAAAACACGAGTTTTTCTTGCAAAAAAAATTTTTTTGACATCAACTTTTCTATCGCAGAATTGCAGTTTGATATTTAATAGTCTAATTAATTTAAATATTAAAATAAAACAGAATCTCTTTGCAGCAGCAGCAGCTGAAAAGACTCAGATGTGTTCAGATTAAACATTGTCATCGTGTTGTATTTGTACAAACAGCCAACTGACTGATCACAGATATGAAAAGTGGTTTCAGCTTTAATAACCTTATTTTCCCAAACCGTTAAGCTGTTGATGTGATGCTATAATCCAAGTCTTCACCATGTTTTTTGTGTCACAATATACGGTCACACCCATGTTGTTTTTCCCTTTCTCCTCAATTGCTCCGCTCTTGCTTCAACTCTGTCATCTATCGGACTCCCGTGCGTGCAGGCGAAGCCAATCGGATCCCCGACGCTCGTTTTTCTTTTCTTTTCTTTTTTTTTTTTTCATAGCCTTGAGCTTGAAAAGCCTTTTCAACCAATTAGCTCAGACGACAGCGGTCTCCAACATGAGCCCGTAGGAGGGCATGTAAAAAAGATTTACAGCTTTAAGAGCCAACATTCGCCCTCAAGTCTTATCTCATCCCTCCCTCGTCCCCCCCAGGGGCTTTGGCCACCAAACGGCGTAGCCAAAGGCTTTATTGGTGGATAATGACCAGTCTGAGCCACTTTCATGAGGAAACAGTGGGAAGAAGCCTGCTGTGTCCGGCGGTGAAAAACTGGAGCATAAAGTTCAAAGTGGGCTCAGTCTCCCCTTCAACTGCCTTCACATTTTCCATGTAAGAATGACTCAGTTTATATATAAACGCACATTAAATCCCGTTTGTCAGCGACTCGGTGGTTTCAAGTGGGGTGACCGCTCCAGCGTTGATATTACTTGAATTAAATTGGATGAATTGCACGCTCTTAACTTGAAACCACATCTGTAACTTCCCCCGCCTCGGAGCTCTTACTCTCTTTGTTTTCTGCTGCGTATCATGAAGCGCCGTGTGCTCAGCAACTGATGTGTCTGAGATTGTCTTTATCCTGATGCATATAGGCTCAGCTGGGGAATAATTCACTTCTGTTTACAAGTTAGAAACATTGGCTGCACCGTGTCGCAGAGCTGCAATTTACAGAAGAAATGGTTCAAAATAACAAGACGTCAGGGCCTTTAAAACTTTATAGTGTTTTAATTCAGTGTGTGGGAATTCAGAGCGGTCAGGGTCTGTGGTCTGTTATCATCATTGTGATCATTTTCATTTATGATTTGTTTTTAAGCAGAATGAAATAAAAAGAGCTAAAGCGTTTGTTGATTTAAAGATTAAGGCTCAGTGTTAGAGGTGGAGATCTTTATCAAATGAAATGAGACGCTACTTAGCTACGTGTAGCGGCGACATCGTCGTGGTAACTTATGCTACGATGCTACGTGGAGCGGCTAACGTTACTGTAGTGTTCATATTTGTGTTTGCGACAGTGAAGTTTCTCTACACTCATATTTAATTATCTCTTGTTCCCATCTGAACTGACACAAAGAAAACAGAAGCTGTGTTTGTTTCTTTACATTAGTGTTGGGCCGAGCGTTTCACACCTGGGGCTTCAGCGGTGTCATGTTAATAAGGACGACGGCCGACACCAGGACGAGAGCCTGGACCTCTGGGTTCAAAGCACATTTACTCACTAGCTGAGCTATAACGGGAACAATGTACATTCATGTAATGTACTGATTTTATTGTCGGCACAACTCGAAGTATCACAAGATACGTGCAGTTCTTTTCTTGAAAAGTTCATCTCGAAAATGGCTTTGCAAGTACATCTGTGAACACATCAATTTAATCTTTAGCCATTGTGGGTTGAAAAAACAAAAACAAATGTTAATCAAATTATTAAATCTTCTTGTTTTTTCACACCACGCAGTTTAGTTTATTAATAATAACACGATGCAGCAGTCGCAGAGAAGTTGATTGGTGAAGTCTGTCCCACCCCCGTCACGTCACTGACCGGGTCTTATGGCCAGTTTACACTGTATGATTTTGGACTGTGTTTGGTCGTGGCTCTAAAACGGTCTTAACGGTCTTACGTCGCGCTCTGAGACAGGTTCAAGGCCGTTGTCAGCGCCTTGCGACCAAAGATAACCTGCGATAAATTTCTAGTGGTGTCAGGACGAATATCTCTCAGTGTGACAGCTGCTACGACCTACGTCTACTAATCAGCCAATAGAAATGCAGCAGGAAATGGTGCAATGGATACACTGTGACACAGACGCTGAACTCAAACAAATGAACGGTTGCTATGGTAACTATGGTGGCGCGGATGGACGACGTACGCTGATGATGTTGCATATCGTCGTACGTCGTAACCTGTGATTCAGTAACTGGTCATGGTACAATCTGCACAAGTCAAACTTGATGTCGTACCCAAGTTTATTAGATCCACGTCACACCGTGTGTCATGAAATGGTTTTATAAGACTGATAAAATCACACAGTGAATAGAGACGACGTTCTGAAAAGAAAAATGGCAACTTATTTGTGAAAATTTACATTTGTGCTGTTTCACAAAGTATCCTGGGTAATTTCATCTCACACTTTCATAGTCTTTGTCTGACCTGCCTCTGATTTAACTGGTGATTTTAACGGTTTATAACACAACTTCTCCTTGATCTTAAAACGATTGGGACACCCTGATTCTTTTAAAAGTATCTGCAGAAAAAAAAGTAAAAAACTTAAAGTTCCAGTGTTTCTGATTCTTTCTTTTTGTTTGTTTCTCTTGACCGTTGACAGAACAAGCTTTGACACTTCAAACAGACTGAACTATGGAAAGTGATGGTCCAAATAAAAGGCCTCTCTCTTGTTTATTAACGTTAAACCATTAACGCTGCAACTGCATGTAATTACACGCGGTACAATGGCTACATCACAGCTCCTCCTTTGATGGAGGACATCAGAGCGTGGGATCAATCCACAGCGTTCGCAGTCGCTCGTCATGGCGTGTTAATGAAAACGGCGTTTGAGCTGCATACAAACCTGCGAGAGAGGGGTGGGGGGTAAATGGAGGAACTGTCTTGCTTGTCAGTACAATTCCATTTTCTGTAGGAAGATGTGGATTTGAACTTTCTCTATGCTCATGTTTCTTTAATGTGGAAACTATGAAGGCCACATTCCACTGGAAACTGCTTTCTGGTCAGCGCTGATGCCCTCTTAGGTCGCCAAGTTTTTTTTTTTTTTTTGGAGTAGTTAGTACATAGTGTCTCAGAACATCTACGCCGAGTTTCCTGCTCTTTCAGCCTAGAAAAGGTCAGTGTTGTTGTGCAGCTGCAGTGGGAACTTTACGTTCATGTGTTTCTAAAAAACAAGGTTGTTGGACGCGACAAAAGGAAGCAGTTAGAGGAGGAGGTGTCGACAGGAAAACATCTGCGTACTGTTTGAAAAAGAGGGACACTTTTAGCCTCACATCATCGTGTTTTTGAGGAAAACGTGCGAAAAGACGCTGGCGCTCGATCAACGTCGTTCATCAGTTCAGTCAGTTTCACTTTAAATACTTAAATGAGCAAACACTTTAAGTAGCATCAGGTTTGTTTATCAAGCAACAGTGGCCACATGACTTATATATATATATTAATCTTCTACAGTAATCTGATCAAGTAAACGTCGAAGGGAAAAGATAAAATGACTAAGGAGATATCTCACAGGATCAAAGAGGCATCTGAAATCCCTAAAAAGCCCCAGGTAAGGATCTGCATAGAGCTGATAAAGAGCCAGATTCTGTTTTACTTGCTGCTCATGAATATTCATGAGGATACATCCTTAATTGCGGATTATCCCTTGTGTTTGTATATTCCATTTATAGCTAAATCTCACATGGGATGGCTGATCTCGGACCCTTAAAACGCCATCATCTATCAGCCTCTCACTCCTAACCTGAAATCTTTAATCCAGCTACTTTCTTTGATTAATGTTGTGGCTTAAATTAACTCGTAGCATTGTTGTTTTTCTTCTCTTGAAGCAGCAGCAGCAGCTTTATTCACATTCTTTAGACGCTGCTGCCGTCGCTCACCTTTAATGAACTGTTCAAGATGCCGGTGAGACTCTCACACTTTCATCGGAGTAGTTGAATCTCGAAACGATAACCTGATGAGAAATGTATTTATTGCATCTTTACAGCGTTCATGCTCCAGTCATATTAAACAAATGTCAATTTGTATTCAGTAGGTAAATGTGAAAGACAGAACCACTGCAGAAAGATCTGTTGGTGCCTCTATTCATCTGTTTTAATACACATTTGGAAGAAAGTTTTTTCAGTAATGGTAGAAAAGAAAAAAAAAAAAAAAAAATTCAATAAAGGCTTATGGAAATATTTTTTTTTTTTCAAATACCTGCCTGTGCTTCTTCTTTTGTAGACGAAGCTTTCATATCTCACTGCCACTCACTGTCAACAGGCCATATTTCCAACTGAAAGCCTCAGAAAAAAAAGAAGAAAAAAAAAAAAAAAAAAAAAAGCAGAAGCTTCAGCTGCTGTGAGTCTTTGTCACTTCTGTGGTTCAAGCTCAGATGGAGTCTGAGAACATGACGATCAGAAAACATGACATGATGGTGACGTGTGTCGTCATGTTTCTCTTTAACACTCTTGTAAAACTTTTTAGGAACTTTATCGTTGGAAATCCAGTTAGTGGTGAAACATGAAGCGTGTTTCAGCTCTTTCCTGGGTCTTAACATGTGTCTGGATTCTCATACTTCCATATTTATAGTGTGACAAGTATGACAAAATGCAGCGTACTGTTAATACCCAGATGGTTTCACTCATCACGGTCAAACAGTTGAATGTGGAACGATGGACACGTCTCATCCTCGATGACGTCATCTTGGCTACGTAGCAGCGGCGGCGTAATCTCCACCTCACATGAAACATGGAGCCACACAAGCAAACATCAGCACTAGTAAGACTTTGATTATTGATTAGAATTGAAAACAAATTGGCAGATATGTTGGTGGGAGACGATCACGGTCCAAATCCATGATTAATGTTCTGTCCAATGATGATTCACCCTTAAAAAGAAGAAGAAGATGTTGAGATTCTCATTTCTGGTCAGTGAACAACCATTTGAGACAAAACTACCCTGTTAAAATTTACACACTATAGCAGTAACTACATAGTGAACATATACTGGATTGACCCAAATATATGATGTCTCTTTTTCAGGATCTAATTTTGTAAGAATGAGTGAAGTTTTTATCATTATTTGTTTGGAATATTAGTCTTTAATGATGTTTGTAGCAGCAGTTGTAACAGCTGCAGGGCATGTACTGAATATGCTAATGTGGTGGCCATAACCACTTAGCTATCCAGGTGCCCCCCTAGGAGCGGCGTTTAACATGCACATTAGCATTAGCATTAGCATTACAGCCACTAAGTGCTGTAATGCACGGAAGACTATTATCACCAGCCCAATTTTGTAGCTCAATGTCTGAGAAACACCGTCCTCCAGACGAGTCTCTGTCGTGGTCTTGTGTCTCCAGGTCACTGGTTTTCTTCTGACTCATTTGGGGAGAAAATGTTTGACGCCACCTGGTTTGGTTTAGACCTGAGTCCTGGACCCCGAATATAAGATGACGACGTCTTTTTCAGACTATTTTCTAGAGAAAAATATCATCTTTTATTCTGATCAATATGGTACTAACTGACGTACCTGAATGGAGACAAACTATTGGTCTGTCGATGACAACGTCCTGCAGACGAAGGCCGGTGCTATTATTGGACGTGCGCTCAGACTCACAGACCTGCAGCTTCACACATGACTGTGTTTTTCAACCCGGAAGGTTCAGTTCAGTTCAGATCGCAGCGTCCTCACGAGAAGCAGCACAGATCTTTACAACCGATGCCTCCTCCTCCTCCGGCAGCAAAACCTTCAGAAATTAAATTGATATTTTTCCAAACAAGCCTCGAAGCAACTCATCGGCCTTCTAACCTCAAAACTATTCAATACGGACCTGCTCCACCTTCTGAACACCTGAGCTGTTTGATTGAAACTTTGCCCTGTGGAGACAACAACCAATCACTTTTTGAGATGATTGGATGACATCACTGGTTTTGACCTCACTGACATTTTCTCCTTTTGTTAATTCTACCAAATAAAAATGTGATTACACCAGTTTCTATACTCCCAGTGATTCAGTTTAATCTTATAGCGTTAAATAACTTTTACTAAATTTGCAATATAAATGTGTGACCAGATATTTTTCCTTCATCCAAACATTTACATCACCATTCAGTGGCTGCTTGTAATTTAACGGATTCATTACTGTTTGATGTTTTTCTGAAATGGATACAGAACGATTTATTGCACAAAATGGAATGCAGTTATCCTGCAGCTTTAGTGTTCAGCTGCAAGAATAATAATAATAAAAAAAAAAAAAAAAAAATTACAGGCTACCAATCCTGAATTTAAATGGTGCAGTTTGCTCGCCTTTGCATATTTCCTCTTTTTTTCTCCTCCTGGTGTTATGGAGGGGAAATGTGAGAGGCTGCATCAGCTCAGTGCCAATGAGACTATTAACAGCACAGAGGATCTCAAAGGTCAGAGTGTCGCTACGAAGTTGACACCAGGTCGTCTATTTATTGCAGGAGCTCGCCTCAAAAACCTGCAGTCACTGGAAATTGTGACGTGAGATATTTGATCTTTATGACACATTTTTCTACAATGACAACTTTCACTGTTTTCAAGTAGGAAATAGTTATTAGAAGTTTTAAATCACAAGTTTAATCACGATATGATATTATTATATCAACAATTCTTTGGGCGACAATATGCAATCAGCTCATATCGAGTCGCAACAAAACTACTAAAATCTGATGAGACCATTTTATTTCTTCTCTCTTCCAGATTTTAAATGTTTCTACTAAAAAGAATCAAACCAGACGTTGTGTTGTTGATCAGCTGTGAGACTCAGAGTCTTTTACAGTTGTAGCTCAGTTTTAGTGGAAAATAACTGGTCAAAGCTGGTGAACAAGAATCTGACACGTTAACACGGGTCAATGTCCTGCTGCTGCTTCTTCAGGTGCCTAGACGGGTTGGTCATTTATCTCCTGCTGTGTTTTGTCTGTTGACTCTTTGTCTTTTCTCTGATGATTTATTCCTGAAGAGACTAAACGTCCTCATCATCTTATTTCTTGGCTACTTGTCGTGACCTGCCTGGCGCTGGGCTACTAGCATTAGCATTGTTTGAGTGTTTAGGAAGGAGCAGCAGGAGGTGAAGCTTGGATGGAAACAGTAACACAGACGAAATAAGACGACATAGATCCACGTTTCCAGTTTACATCAATAATATTGGATTGTTAATTATTGAATCAATGTTTCGATTTAGATCCATGGATCGTTAAAAACCTGGAAATGCTGGAAAAATCAAGGTGCCTTTCTGACCTAACAACAGTTGGCTAAAAGCTATTGGACTGGTTTATTCTCTACATTTATTCATATTCATGATGTTTCCTGTGACAGTCGTGACTGTGTCCTCCATCTCTCCTTGCCATCCTTCACAGAGAGAGAGCGAGAGAGAGAGAGAGTCACCTCAACCGTCGCTGCTGCTGCTGCTTCTCCAGACGTGTGCGCTTGTTGCATACACCTGGGACACCCGCCGATGTGCTGCTCAACAATGTGCAAACATGAAAAGGCACATCAGAGTAATTGGTGCTCTCCCAGCACCGCGTTGCTCAGCATAATCAGCATCTCTGTGCTTCACGGGAGCAGCAATACGAAGGGAGGGAAGAGGAGGAGAAGGAGGAGGAGGAGGAGGAGGAGGAGGAGGGAGGCAATCAGGGCGCTGGCTTCACCGTCAACAGCGCTCTTAACAAGCCAGCAATGCTCTTGGAACTGGTTCCAGCTGGCTACATATTAGGCGCTGTCTGAAAAATCCCCTAACACCATCACACGCGAGGGTCACAGAGCTCGGACCGTGGTGAAGCTCTGAACCTGCTGCGTCGTTTCCGAAACGAACAAAAAAAAAAAAACAGATTCCACCTTTTTTTTTTTTTTTTTTTTGTTTGTTTTTTTTGCTCCCAGTATCTGCACACGCCTGAATCTCCTTCTCAGCGTCATTCCCGCAGGTTGAAAAACATAATTTTTCTGCATGTAGCTAAAGGTCGTTGCTGAATATTTGAAGCAGGTGTTTCGCAGATCGAGGTCCACTTTAACGCAACAGCCACCACGCTTAGATTGAGAGAGACTTTCTATTTAGACGTGGATCAGTGGAGTGGAGCAGCTTGTCAGGAAAAATTGTCGCCACGTGGATGAATTGATTACATTTTTTCTGTCTCAACGAGTAGAAACCCTGGCTGTGATATGTGTCCATAATATCAACAAAGACGTGGTATAATCCAAACAGACGCTGTGGAGTTGAGTCTGAATATAGAGCCGATACACTCTTATGTTTACAATAGTGGTGGATTTCTGTTACTGGCTCTTATCAACAGTTTACCTGCTGATGCCACATCATTATCTGAGCTTCTAGCAATCTTCTGATTCCTTCTACACTTAAACAGTAATTGTCTTTGCGGTCTGATGTGGGATGTTTCGCTCCACCATCTTTTGTGTATGAGGAGGGGGCTTTGTTTGCACAACAGCACACGCAATGCTTCATTAGATGGATTACTCCATGACCAGCTGTAAACATATACTTAGGATCACCCATGAAAGCCAGAAAAGTGGAGACAATTGCTCTTTGTGTTTCAAAGTTTTAAAACAAAAAGAAGAAGAAGCTCCAGGTTTTTTCTTGTCAAGTTATTGCAAATGCAGGCGTTGAAATTTCAACAGAAAAGTATATTTGGAGGTTGGAGGTGCAGCCCATGGTGCCTCATGATGTTATAATTCTCTTTGAGTCTTTGATTGTGCAAGCTGTCTCATTTAAAATGTAGAGAGATGGTTGACATCTATCTGAGCTGAGCTGTGGAGGTGTGTGTGTGTGTGTGTGTGTGTGTGTGTGTGTGTGTGTGTGTGTGTGTGTGTGTGTGTGTGTGTGTGTGCTTCAGACTGGAGACTGTAGTTTTGATGTTCCTCTGCATGTGTCTCTGAACCTCAAGCTGAATGAAGGTTGAAGCTTTGATGCTCAGGACTGTCAGTTATTGTATCCTGTATGTATGTATGTAGTCGACCTGGCGTCAGGTGTCTTTTATTTTTTTATTTAATCTTCCCTCTGGACAAAGTTGAGAGTTGAGCCTGCAGAGGTGCATTAAAAGTCCATAGTGTTTTGACTCAAGTTGAGCTCGTAGCCGCAGGCTAAAGAACTCTTGTATCCGCCAGAAAAGCAGGAAAAAAAAAACCTTCAGGGAGTTGATGCTTCAATGAGAAGTTAAGTTTCTGGACGTCTTTTCAGCTGCCACAGACAAATAGATAAACAATCACGTCCATGTTCATGTGCCAGGATTCAGCCACGGTACAATTACAGCTATGTCTGTCAAGTTTTGATATCCTCAAGTCTGATGGACCCCTGTGGGGCAGCATTATAGAAGTGTCTCCCTCTACACTATTTTAAGCACTTTCCAACAGCCCGTAAACACGGCTAAATATAGGCTTGTCTGTTACTATGGACTTGGCAGGAGCTTCGAACAGTCAGAGCACTGTGCAACAAGGCCGCAGGAATTTCTGATGTTGTAATATGAAAACCCGGGGCCCCTCATGGATGTAAACTCTGGCTAGCCCTGTCACCAAGGTGCAGGCGAGCTGAGTGGAAAAGCAAACTTCTCACAGATTTCACGAGCCCAGAGGAAAATTGCAGATAGAATCGTGGCACCTTCATGAAGCTCGACGGTCAGGAACGTACCCGCGGGCTACAGTCAAAACGTTCATACTTCACCGTGTTATTACAGCTCTGTCGTCTGATTATGTTTATTATCCCAGAGTCGGTTCAAAATCACACAAAAATCTTAAGATGGTTTCTGAAATGCACCATCCAGTCGGAGGATAGAGGCGGATAAAATAAACCAGGTGCAGATTTTATATTTAATAGAACGAAACTGGCAAATGCAAGTACAAGGTCAGATTTTAAAGCCCCTGAAAACTTGTTTTTCATCATCTTACGCTTTTTTTTTTACCCCAGAACATTAAATATTCATGACTAAATAATCAACAACCTTAGGTGTTATTTATCAGGAGTTTACGACTCAAAGTGTTGCTCTGCTCCACTTCAAACCCACGAAGAAAATAAACATAAAAACATGGATATGGAAATCTCTTATTTAGGCTGATTTAGGGAAACAAATATTCAACAATAATATACGAAGCTCAGACAGTGAAGTCACCAAATCTCTCCATATCTGAGTCAAGTCTCCAGACTCCTCTGTGACCATGAATCTGCGTGTATAGCAGAATACCTGCAGAGCAGAAATGAACAGTTCATAAAGTCTTCCATTGTGCATTATCACCTAGCGCCTGCTTGAGTTTCTAAAACGTCCACGGAGAGACACATCCCCGTTCCTCTGCTCATGTTTTATTCATCCTCTGGATTTGCGAGGCCTGATTGTGTGTCCTGGACTTTTTCCTCCTCCTTCCTCCCTCCCTTTTCTTTTTTTCCCTCCTCACATTGTTTGTTGTTTCTCACTTGAACAGCATAATGCATTACAATGTTTGCCATCAAACATGTACCGTGGTGCTGACAGTTGTGCAGAAGCTCATTAGGAAAGGCGTTCAACCCTGGTGGGCTACTTCCAGCAAAAAGCAAGTGCGGCACCTTAACGACCTGAAGTCAATAAAGAAGTCTGAGCCAGATGCTTTTGTGCTGTGTGAGCGTGTGTGTGTATATATATGTGTGTGTTAATGTGTGTGTGTGTGTTGGTTTTGCAACTTGTGGAAATTAACTGGAATTGGTCTTTACGTCCATGAGTGTCAGTCCCACCGCTCTGAAGGTGAGGGCCGTATTTAAATTTTCCGTTTCATTTGTGAGCTGCAGTGACTTGATAATTCTCAGTTTGCCTGCTGATGGCTCCTCTCTTCACAGTCCTTCCTTCATTATTGACACAGGAAGCTTGTTTGCCTACCACCTCACCACCCATGATGACTCATACCGAGCTCAACTCTCTTCTATTCATCACTTCACACCAACCATCCTCCCCGGCTCCACTTTCTCATTTCTCCTGACCTACTTTAGCCCAAATAGTAAGAACTTGGACAGTTGCGCATTTTCTGTTGTTTTTACCTTTTTATTCCAATAAATTAGATTAGAAATAAAATAATGACACCAGCTGTGGAATTAAGATCATTATCAAAACCCAACTGATATTGAAATTTGATTGATTAAACCATTTGTGGCTGTAACTGTATCATATTCGTCACATGAGTTTTTGAGACGTTTTATCTTAACATGAACAACATGTAGCAAATAAAATAAGGATAAATAAATAATAAAATTATATAAAATAATAATATATAGTATAAATAATAATAATAATAAATGTTATTAGGTTAAAAAATATAATTTTCTGGATTTTATTTGATGTCAGACTTCAATGGGTTAATTAAATATCTAATAATCATCTGATGATTATGATTTTTTGTGAATAAACATATAATCAAAGATTTCTTGACATTTCTTATTAGATAATGTAGAGATCATTATCAGATGTTTATGGTTTAAATCTGAGTTTGCACATTTTGATACAAACACCGTTAAAAACCTGTCAGATCTAGAATAATCTATTTCTATAGATAATAATCTGACAGATGTGTAGGATTGTTTGTCCTTGGAGGCGACGGTCGTCGACTTTTTTCTTCATAGTGCCTTGATTTTTTTTTTTTTTTTCAGGTTTCAGGTTAATAATAGAACTATAATTATTACACAGTTCGCCCACTGTGGATGTAATAACCTTGAGTAGTTGACAGTTGACATTTTACTCCCATTTTTAATATTTCCATTAAAAAAACATGCCAGAGTCCAGAGTCAACACAAAGAGAAAACCACAAGTGTCCATGTAGTTAGTTAGTGACTGTAACTGAAGCACCAGAGACCAATGATTTGACTCTAACTAGTGGTTGAAGTAACGAATTACATCTATTCAAATTACTGTAATTAAGTACAGTTTTAAAGTACTTATACTTTTTTCCTCTCAGCAGGTAAACAAGGTTAAAGTTACTGGATGTGGTGGCAGCTGCAACCAAATGTGTCCCACAAACAACTGCTGACAAACTTGTTGTCGATTTTATTGAGAATTTTAAAATATTTACATTTAACAGAGAAGATACTTTGTATTTGTTTTGAACACAATTAATCAATTAATCCACAAATGTTTTCCAGCATTTGAGCAACTGTCTGAGAATAAATTATACATCATTTTATAAAGCAACTTGATACTTTTAGAAGAATACTTTATATGTTTTACTTGAGTATATTTTTACACCGGTACTTTTACTTGTAGATGAGTAATATTTCGTCTACTAAAGTACAGATTTTCAGGTCTCTTTCCACCACTGACTGTAGCTGAGGGGCTGTAATTGTTCTCTACAGAAATGTGAGGATTAAGATAAAAGCGAGTACCTCAGGTTTCCATCATACAGACTCACACACACACACACACACACACACACACACAGACAGTAGTGATTGCCAGTAGCTGCAGGTGAGACTGACTGAGGCAAATCATCACCCCTGTCTCATCTCATCAGGCTGCTCAGACACTGTCTCTGTGACAGCTTCATCAACCACACAATGAGGACACACAGACACAGTCTGGAAGCAAAGAGGTGAAACCTTCATCAAACTGTTGGAGGAAGGAAGGAAAATGAATGACTCAGCATGAAGCAGCCGGGGGATGATGAGGAAGACATATATATCTCGCAGATCATCAACCGACTCTCTCGAGGTGCAAATTATATGAATTGACACTTTGTGAGAAAAATTTTTAAAAATAAATACTAATATGTTGATCGAGTCCTCGAGTGCTGAGTTAACCCACAAAGAGCTTCAGTTTTTCAAACACAAAGAAGACTGTTGGAGGTCAGCGGCTCGGTGCAGGCAGACAGGGTTCACTTCACGGCTGATGATGATTGCCTTTATAAATAATGTCAGTGTTTTGGGTCGAACTAAATGAAGTATTCATGTCTTGAGGCGTCTGGAAAGCAACACAGATTCCTTTAGCACGGCGGAGCAGTAAAGTTGGAGTCTTTTAGTAGAAGCCTTACATGACGCAGCTGTATCAGTCGATTATTAGTTCTGTTTAAGAAATGAAACCTCCTCAGTCAGACTCTCTCGCCTGCAGCTTCTTTTAAACTGGTGTTAAACAGTGACAAAGCAGATTCACAAAGACAACAGCTCCTGTATAAATCTGATCTTGTGTCTGTTCTCTAGGTTTTTTTGTTTTGTTATGAAACAAACAGACACTCAGGATGAATAAAGATGCAAAAAAAAAAAAAAAAATCAATATGCAGCATATTGCAAAGGAATTTGATTTCACTAACTCAATTAAATGTACTGTATACAACTCATTGATCTCACCCACCTTCATTATCCTTTCATTTTGGCTCTTGCTTTCTCTTATGCACACATCCCATACAAACACAAACACACACACTCTCAGCCCTCGCTCCTCGTGGATAGCTGCTTCTAAAAGTTTTTTTTTTTAAAGTAAAATCGGAAACCGCTGCAGCTTTTTTCCTCAGCCGTCGTCCTGGCTTTGTTCAATAAAAAATGCCCTCTCCACTTTAATGGTTGCCATATTCCACAGCTGGCTGCTTCTGCATTTATGTGAAGTATTTTATGCATCCTTTTTTTTCATTAGCACATCAAGTGCATCTGAAAGCACCAGCGCCGATTCCTCGTTTATACTTCTACATGTTATTCCAGTTTTTTTTTTTTTTTTCGTTCTCTCTCTTGTTAGCAAAGCTCATCAAAGAATCGTGACCATGTGTGAAGTAAATAAATCCACATTCAGGACACGATCAACATGTACGTGGTTTGAATGCGTCAGAGTTGCTTTTGAACGTATTGGGGTAAAAACCAAATGACGAAACGAACATCAGCAGATGTGATAGTGACCCACTAGTATTAAACTGTACAAGAGTTAGCTTTAACAAATTTGGAGGAAAATTCAAGTTGAACCCAGAGTCTATTTCATCATAAATACGAGTCAAACTCCCCCTCAAGAGATATGTTACGTTGGTTGAAGTAATGTCGAGTTTGACCGTCTTTTGTTTTCACAACCAAATTGTTAACAATGAAAGTAAATAGGGCAGTCAGCCAAACATATCGAAATTGTCATGTTTTAACCACTAATAAAGCTCAAAATATCACTTCACTTCAGCAGTAGCATGAATAGGGTCCCTACACATAAACCTGCGATTGCACAGATTCGGCACAGATGTGTCCGTAAAGAGTGAAGAAAATGATGAATCTGCTGATCTGGAACAACCTTTATCACCAAAACCAAGTTGGGTAAGTCTTGTAAAACAGTGTTTTAATAAACTCTGGGTTCACTTACTAAGTTATCAGTACTTCAGTTTATGTGTAGGGACCCTATTCATGCTGCTGCTGAAGTGAAGTGATATTTTGAGCTTTATTAGTGGTTAAAAAATGATGATTTAGATACGTTTGGCTGACTGCCCCATTTACTTTCATTGTTAACTATTTGGTTGTGAAAACAAAAGACAGTCAAACTGGATATTACTTCAACCAACGTAACATATCTGTTGAGGGGAGTTTGACTCATATTCATGGTGAAATAGACTCTGGGTTCATGTTACTCTGGACGTCACTTTAAGTCAAGTCTTAAGCCATTCGAGATGTGTTCAAGTTTCATCTAAAGTCATTCATGAAGATCTAGATCAAAGTTTTGAGTAATAACAGACAAGTCAAGACGAGACAAACATGTAATCTTTCAAAACGAGTCCAGTCAAGTCTTATAAGCTTTGAGAGGTCAGAGTCAAGTCAAAGTTTAGTCTCATTTTAATCAGGTCAAGTCTCTGATAGTCAGAGAGGACGCTTTAAATCGAAGTTAAACCATTAATGTTCATAAATCAAATCAAAACCAAATGAGGTCCAACTTGTTTTTGTCTTCACTTCTTATTTTTTTGTGACTTAATTAGGACTCAGATCCAACTAACATGTTGATAATAGAGAAATTACATGACTTGTTTACACTCAGAGTCACGCCATCAACTCCTACAGTACAGTTTCATACCCTTCACATAAAGATTATATTAGTTACTGTTTCTGTGGGATGATCTGATTGTTTACAGATGTCTCAGTCTCTGGGGGATTAGAGCAGGACATCAGGTTGTAGCGCTTCATGAGGCACCTTGAGAGAAATCATCACTGTGGAAAGTCAGATTTTAAAAGACAAAGCGACAGTAGGGTGCAACGAGGAGAAGGAAGGAAGCAGTGGAAGATTATAAGAAAAAAAAAAAGACTAAAAAACAAGAAAGGCATGATTGTGACAAGCTTTGGCAGTCTTTTGGAACCAGCAGCAGCACGGCTCCTGCTCTCAGAACACAGTAGTGGCATTGTCCATCTTTCACATCCTAACAAAGACCCGAGTTCCTCCGCGGTCCACCCCCAACCCCCACCCTCACCAGGGATGGATGTTGCACTAATGCTGCCCACACAAGCTCAGCGGCTTTCTTTTCCTTCTCGCTCCAAGGACTTTGACAAACTCTTTGTACTTCTGAAAATTGTATTTCTTTTTTGTTAGCAGCGTCAGTCCAGCAGGACTTCACGTCTTCTCGTCTTCTTAGCAGCTTACAGAAACAATGAAAACACTGACATTTACTTTGATACGACTCTCAATATTTACAAGGGCAGATGTGAAGACGGCTCATCTGCTGCTTTACACAGTGAATGACAAGAACCGCGGTCGTTGTTGTGTGTTCGTGTCTGAAGCTCATCATAGCTGACAATAATGCTCACTCAGCCGTTGACCCCCATCCGCTCTCTATTATTCAGCTTCTCTCTCACAAACACAACAACAACAACACCAAAAAAACATGCAGAGGTGAGGTGTTGGAAAACCTCCGTAAATGTATCCCATTTATGTCCTGTCACCACCAGAAATCCCGGCCTAACACGGTGAAAGCTGGACTTTCTATGGTGTGATAGTGTGTTTACCCCCTCCTCTATCTCTGACTTTACAACCCTTGTCTCTTCTATTAAATCGATACAAAAGAGAGAGAGAGAGAGAAGGAAAAAAAAAAAGAAAACTGGAGAGTCTGTGTGGTAGAAGAAATGTAGTTTAAATTCCAGAGATTACATTTAACTGGGGAAATGTCAAGGTGGATAACGTTACCTGTTATCTACGTGCTGGAGCTCAGCCTCAGACTTGGCAACCGATGAATTCACTATTAATGGAGGAACAAGAAGAGAAGGAGGAGGAAAAGGATCTCCACTGTAAGGACATTTTAGTCCTGTATTTTTCTCTTTTTTTTTTCAGCTCTTGGCATGTGTTCACGCTCGGTACAGCAGCAGATTGAAACTGAGCTTTGTTGGACACAATAATCAGATTGTTCTTTAAATCCAAGTGATATATTCACAATAAAACAATAAATCACAATTAAATTGTTCCACCATGTTTTTTTTTTTTTTTGTTTGTTTTTTTTAAATCGCTCTGTCGAATTTCTGAAGACTGCCATGAGATTTTGAATATAGTAATTAACTTTTTTTTTTCCTTGTTGTTGTTGTTGTTAGTGAAGCTGCAAGTTTATGAGGAGAGGTGTTCGCAGCTGCTGGGGAGAAAAAAAAGTAAGCCTTTACAAAACAGATTTTGTGGGAATTAGTCCCTAAATCCTAATTAGCATTCTTTCAGCATGGCACTGAAAAAAAAAGACGAAAAAACTCAGGACTTTGTTTTTTTTATTAAAGAATTAAAAGTATTGAAATCAACATATTTCCACCATAATATAATATAACATGTTTTATCTTTAGCTTTTAAACTAACAAAATTTGATATGCATATTGGATTTTATTTTATGCTTCTGATTTGATTTATTTTAAAACATTTAAAGGGAAGAACATTACTTGTAAAAAAGAAATCGTGAAACCCTCGCCTGGATAGTTTCTGGCAGCAGATTTATATGCAAATTCAAGTGAAATCCATTTGGGACGACAACAAGATTTTTGTGGAAGGTGTTACGGTCACAGATATCCTTTTGGTTTTACTTTATTTTCTACCTCAGACGCTGAACTATAACTAACTATAATTGTGTGGTTTTTCATTGTCAACAATACAGCTTCAATAAAAACAATTCAAATAAACGTTATGGTCTTTTTACAGGATGATTTACTCTTATAAACACAAAAGAAACAAACATGATTCTTCTTTCTATCCTGCTGCTTTATTAGAATAGAATATATTTTATTTGTCCCACAAGGTGAAATTTATCTGTTTTACAGCATAAAAAAATCATGAGAATAAATTAACAGAAAATAAATGAATAGTTTGTAGTCCAGAGATGAGGATGAAGGTTTGTGGGTCGATGTTTTCAGCTGGGACGTGACAGAGTTCACAGTAGCTGCAGCATCGGTCGTTGTCACGGTGATTTGCGGGAACTCATCTGGATGTTGTACGAACAAACGCTGACAGCAAACAGCTCAATGTCGTGTGAGCAGCGCTGCTCAGTAACACTGACGTGCCCGGTGTTACGCCGCCTGTCGTTAAAAAACATCGGGATCCCAGTGTCCTTCCTCTTGTCGGCCTCGTTACCTCCCTGTCTGGCTCAGTGAGACACATGATGCTGCTCTGTAGCTGGTCAGAGCTGTGACTTCTTCATCTTAAGGCCCATTTATGCTCCCTTTACGTACGTAAGTAGGTACTTATGTTCCCAATGTCGGACCTTTCATACTCCCCATGCATAAATTATGTTGCTATGGTTGTTAACAACACATCCACTAGAGGGCAGCACCGAGTGTAGTGGTGAAAGAAATCACAGCGTTCATTCTAAGAAAACTATAAAAAGACAAGGGCTGCATCCAAATCCTTAGTACACACTGCTACTACTGAGTGCCTACTACTAGACTGTTGCAGTAGTAGCTACTACATATCAACCAGCCAGTAGTAGCATAATTCAGACGTACTACAACGCCGCCATCTTGCCTGTTTTGTGACCCGGATGTTTACATCAGTGTCATGATTTTGAGGCTTGAAGCGGAGGGTTAGCTACCACAGCTAGTTAGCATCACAGTCATAGCGGCAACTTTTTACTCGCATTGGGTAGTAGTAAGCCATCCAGGAACCTTTCGCAGGTGATGGCTCCATCCGTCTCCACATGTGTATCCTGTGTAGAATATGAATTGACTTTTATGAGGAGAGATTGTACGTTCCCCATAGTTACAGATGGTTTGTACCGTCTATCCCTCTCACGGCGCTTAACTCCTAACTCCTGCTCTGCATCCATGTTATCTCCATCTCTGTGTATCTTTGAACAGCACAGTGTCATCAGCTGATCACTGGAGAAACAGTCGGTCAACGGCTCAACGGCTGTCTGGTTGTTATGGTCAAAAACAAAAACAGGCTAAAATGAAGAAAAATCAAAGAAGAAAGAAAGAAAGAAGAAAATCAAAACACGAGAAAAAAAAAGGTTTTAGCTAAAATGTTTAAAAGTTTCGGCAAAAAGATGAAAAATGAAACGCTGCTGTCAAACTGGCGCCCGCTCACATGTCGCCATGGTAACTTATCAGCTGCCAGTGAATCGTGCCACAGTGTTAACGGACAGATGAAATTAAAGCAGTGTGAAGGGGATGTAGCTCAGTGGTAGAGCGCATGCTTTGCATGTATGAGGTCCTGGGATCAATCCCCAGCATCTCCACTTCTTACTCAATTTCCCACCGTGATCAATCATCAGATTCTGATCAGAAGAGCTGCAGACTTTGATTGACTGATGTGATTTTCATCGTATATTTCTACGTCGCCATGTAGCAGCTTGAACACTGGAGAAATTGTTTCAAATTTGGCAAAAATATTCACTTGGACTCATGAATGAACTGATTGAAATTTGGTCACCAAAGGTCAAAAGTCAAAGTTTTCTGTAACACGTTTTTAATGTGACATCTTAAAGACCTTCTGCAGTAAATGTCTTCATATTTCTGCAGCCTTAAAGATGAACTTATTAGATTTATATAGATTATATTAGATTTTGATCAACTGTCTCCATCTTTGGTTAAAGGAAACATAACAAACGATCTCCTTAAAGTAGATACTATCTATTTCTTTCTATCACCTGAACGTAACATTCATTTTACCTCCACAGCAAATGATAGTTACATTAATTTACCATTTGATAAATCCAGATTCATAAATCTGAAACAAGGATAATATTCTTGGCACAATTCATCAGCAGCTAAATAATCTTTTGAAAAGCTGAAGACACTGTTTTATTAATCAGTTCCTCCAGGATTTCAGGCCTTTTTGCAGCAGCTTTTCCTAAAAAAAAAAAAAAAAAAAGTGCAATGAAAGTTGTGATGTTTTTATCCGTTTTTTCATTTTTTGTAATAAAAGAGAGTATAAAGAGTATAAACCGGTGTGTTAGAGTGATGTGTCTGGTCTGATCCGTGTTGTTTCTCTGGGACAAAGTTGTTTCTCAACAGACGACTTCCTCTTGTTGCTCCTCAACAATATAAAATAGTTTTCCTCCTCTTTCTTTGGTGAACTCTGCCCAGATACTGTTTCTCTTGGTCCTTAGCAGCGATATTGAAAGTAAATATGAGACTTTTATTTCTGGTTGTGCAGAATCATCCGACCTCCTCTTCATCCAAATTTGTACTAGAAACTAGAAACATCTGTGGTAAAACCGGCCAATCTCAGCGAGGCTGCGATACGTCGTAATAGGAGCTCCAGTCCACTTAGATACACCTCCTTAAATTTGCATGTTTGCATATAAACATTTCCATGGTTTATGCATCAGACTAAAATATGTGTGCATAACAAATCCTGTCAAAATGCTCTTCTGAAGCTGGGAATATAGAAACAGTCTGCTAGCATCTAGACAGGATGCAGGCAGGGCGGTTTGTTCATAGCGGAAATTTGTGCGACGCGCCGCCAAACTGGGAGACGGATGGATTTTATTCTTCCACTACAACAGTAGTTATAAGTGTAGATCATTTGATCTGCCTGAATGTCACTGTCCAATCAGTTGTGCTTTAAATCCCACAAAAACGTGAGCGCTCTAGCTCCAACCCCATCAACAACGCTACCTCCCCGTTAAACATAAATGAATTAGATAATACAAAATGATAATTAACAAAAACAATTACTACTACAGTGATTTGCCTTGTATGTTTTCTGTTGATATTTATTGATAATTAGTTGTATTTCATTAATTTATTTCTGTGTAAACTTCCTAATGGACTAATGGATACAAGCAGGTGACCTGAGGCTGCTCTCTCATTGGCTCCATCCAACTCCTATTTATCAATTGTGATTGATTCTTGACACCTGTCAATCAAAACACATCCACACACATGTCACAGCGTCGACCGTGTGACAAGAGACAGACGGATGCAACCAGACACAACTGGAGAGAAAATTAGAGAAATTTCGTTTTGTTTGTTTTTACCAAAAATGCGATGTTAGTAAATAGTTAGTAGATATATATTAGTAATGACTTTTAATGATTTTAATCATTCTCCTGATGGAGCCGTTGTTTGTTGATTCTGAATTCTTTCCTGGTTGTGGTACACAGGGTTTTTTAGCTTCGGGGTAAACTGACTAATCAGCACGCAGCTCGTTTCAATATTCATGACCTTCTCAGGAAGGGGGAGTCGTTTTATTGCAGGACTTCATCATGAGGTTGTATCAGCCCCTCTAGCACTGCTCCTGGGTCATTCTCAGCTCCAACAAATTACATATGCTACATAGAGACTCAAAGAACAGTTTGCAATAGTCGAAAACAGGTGTTCTAGGACTCCTTTAATAATTGTGATTGTAACATCATGAAATCCTGGATGGTCCTATACAACACTCCCATCAGAGCCGCTGACTTTGCTACAGGCTGCATTTGCACCAGCCGCGCATAAAGTGTTTGAGTCCAGCTCTGAAAATCGACTCGTATCAAACCGTCACCCACTGGGTGAGAACGCCTGTCTGAGCCCGGGCTGCCGTCTGTGATTGGCTGTTCACTGCTGGAAACGCTGTATCGAGATAAGCTAATGATTCCCCTTCAAAAAAAAAAAAAAAAAAAAAGAAAAAAGAAAAAAGGGTACAAACAGAGCGGAGATGGGAGGGTGATACAAAGCTATGTCAGCAGTTGGCAGTGGTCACAATCACTGATTGCAGCATCTGTCATGGTGAAGGGGAGAGACAGCTGTTCCAGGTACAGCAATCCAAATGCCAAGCCTGATTTTATCATAGTCTGTCAGATTACAGCAGGGCTCCACACCAGCAGCCCACCTGCTTTCTCCAAACCCACTGTCAGGAACCAGATTTAAAACCCAAACTGCACCAGTTTTTATTTGAAATCTCCGTCCTTCGTTTAATGCCAACCTGTGCTCCAGTTTTGAGTCTGGCTTCTCTGCAAATCAGATCAAATTTGCATTTGCAAACAAGCTATCCAAACGAGTATTCCCCCAACTACACGTTGACCATCAGTTACCTCAAAACAGTAAAAGCTACAAAGTCAATCTAAGTTTGTCGGAGAGCGGCAGCACATTTCATTCCACCCTCTGTCACATAAAATTCTCCATCTGACACCGTGCAATGAGAGAGGGAGAGAGGGAGGGAGAGCGAGCTCCAGCTTCTGTCACCAAACCACACCAGGGGCATACTAATATCAGCTCAGTCCAGCTGCTCTCCACGCTCCGATGGATCAGCTTGATTATGAAACATTACAGAGCCTCCCTGTCTGCTGAGACAAACCACTGAACTTTGTGTCAGAAAGGTGACCGGCCACAACGCGGGGACGTGACCGGCCACCGTGCAGCACCGAAAGATTCTATCTCTTCGGTTTCTGATTGCATATTACTCTGCCAAGGTCCGAAAGTTGGCTTAAAGTGCCTTTAGAGTGCCGTTTCACTTTTGTTTATTTGGGCAGATTTTACTGCCTGGACATAGACGAATATTAGCTTTAGCTGGGATGTGTGCAGACCAGTGCAGCTGTGTAGTGTTGAAGAGGATATATAGTCCTTTCTCGTTCTTTTTCTTATTTCCCTTCAGATTACGGCTGGTGGATGGTGGCGTGGGCGGCGTGGGGGGGGAAGGATGGGACTGGTTGAACCATTGCAGTCGTATACTGCTGGACTTTATCAGTTCAATCCTTCAGTCGATGTCTTTTCTGACAGTTGCACATTTCAAAAACTACGCTTTTACAACAAGAGGGAGTCATGATGGAAAGAGTCCAAAGAGGAAAAATGACAACGAGTACAAGTTGTAATGTCTGTAAAATGGTAGTTTCAAGCGCGGGTGGAAACATCAGCATTATGCAATATAACGTGGGTTTAAATTACAGGAATATCATGTATTTGACTCTTTGGGAAGTTGAGTAAAACTGCTGCAGGATGGTATTTTTACTGATTGTGTTCACTTCCATCTTTACCTCCATTTAATATAAACTTTCAAATGACATAAGGTCGTAAGGTCACCATGTAAAAGTCACATGCTTTGTTGACCCAACCAGAGTCGTCGAGCTCCTTCGACAATCAATTTTTAATATAGAAGCTATTGATTCATGGAGTGTTTGAACAAACAGTCAGTCCTGTAATTCTTGTGGTTTGTGGAGGTGATATTTGTCAACATCTGCTTCAGGAATACTACTGAAAAACAAACAGGCACAGATCCGTCCTTGTACTGTTGAATTTTATGTTTTTAAAGTGACATTTTCATTGAGACTTACATAAGGCCAACGCACACGGAAAGAACCAATCCGAGTCAATACCTCGGCGTGACATCACCTCCCGCTGAATAACTAAGACCCTAGTGTATGTTTTCCTTTCTGGTCAGCAGGTCAAAGTGTTGCCAGGCGCAAAAAAACCTTTTTCATGACTTTCATTACAAGCGAACCAGGCAGCTCGATCATAAATACACAGAATTTATGGATTTCATAAAGTGGTGTGAGAAAATGTCAAGGGTGTGCTTGTTTTGGTGTTTCGCTGGTAAGCAAGCAGGCATTGTGAGGAGCCTCGCTGAAAATGAAGGATTATTGCAGTGTCAACACTTTTAAAGGAAGATGGATGTATACTTTGAAATTAGAGCAAAGTAGACCTAATCACCCCATTAAAGTGCAGTTAACAAAAAGGTCAGTGATTTCGAGCTAGACATGGTGTAACCAGCTCCAGTGGGGGGGAACATTAAGGATGTCTGAGACGGAAGGGGGTGGGGTTTTAACAGTTTTTAAATGTCTACAAATAATTATCTTTAATAACATTTCATCTAAACATTTTTAATAAAATGAAGTTACATTTTTTTACAAGACACATTTACAAGACACTGAATTCCACCACAGAGGATCGTTTGTGATGAAAATTGAGGTTTTTTTTGTTTCTTTTTTTTTGTTTTCTTTTTTTATTAACCTAGAAGAGTCAGCATACTGCATCGTGGGTAATCCCTCCCCAGGCTGCTGCAAAGACAGGAGGATATTGTGTTGTTGTTATTGTCCTGTAGCATCACTAGGTTGTAGGTTGCTGGTGCTGTCGGTGCTGATAGGCCCCCCAGGCCTTAAGAGCAGGTGGATCGGTAAAGAGGCAAACACAGAGAGAGAGAGAGAGAGAGAGAGAGCTTTAAATTTTCCCCAATGGATGAAGTCTGTGTGCTGCTAATATACCGTGAGGTCTGAAAGTGCAGCATCAGCAGGATTGTGTAGGACACCTAAGGATCAAAGCTGTGCAGGACGTCTTTGAATTTTCTGCAGGTGGAAATAGAAAGTTAAAAAAAAAAAAAAAAAAAACAAGTCAAGAAGATGAAGAAGCTTTAATGACAGAATTTTTCAAGCGAATGTATGATTATATTTGTCAGCGTCTCCGTCTTCTCTCTGCTACGGCAGCGAAGGATTGAATTTGTCAATATAGGAATAAGAGACATAAAGAGTCAGTCCCACACATTCACACACCGACACTTCAACGATGTCACGCGTTTCGTCGTGTTTTGACAAACTGAGGAGGAAACTCGGTTGTCGTTTGTCTGTCAGTCGCTCTTGTAATCATTTTTGAGCGTGTGTGTGCATGTGATATTTCCTGTCTGCCTCGTGTCAAGAGGGATTTCTTTAGAAAAAAAGAAGAAGAAGTCATATAGCTTTTAATTAAAACATCACTCTTTTGTTGTGCTCCTGTCTGCAGCAGATGTCACTTCTCATTTTATGGCTCACGCATCCGTAAAACCTAAAAAAAACGGATTACATCTAATTTGATATATATATATATATATATATATATATATATATGTAATTCTCTAATTCTCTAATTCTAATAGGAAATCGTCATGGTGCATTGAAGGAAAAAAGACATATAGTGTCGAGTAGATCCCGACAGAAATCCACTGGGAGTCCTGTGGTTGTGGAAATAAATGAAAACCAGCCTCAGCTTACTGTCTGTGACCAGAACAGCTCACAACAGTTCACAGTCATTAATTCCACCGCAGTGAAATGACTGGCTTTATAAAATGAAATTTGACATCCTCACATCATTAGTAATTAATTAGCTCAGACATCGAACAGGAACAACAGTGCTGATTCATTTCACCTCAGCCTGACGATGACGACGATGATGATGAGAGAACACACTCGTCCTTGTGTCAAGGATGAATTTTGGTATTTATTTTTTAACAGTGTTGGCATTAACTACGCTGGCGCTGTGTGTGCATTATCGCACTACTTTAATGTACCTACGAAGGCGTCCATCATGAGAGACGTTGACACACACACACAAAAAAAACTGCTGAAGTAAAAAAGTGACATTTCGTGTTTGCCAAGCTTCAACGTCCACAGAGAAGTAATGCTGCATCAGATGGAGGCAGCCACACCGATGCTTAGCGCCATGATTTATCCTTTATGACACTGAGAGCTTCTGTGGCAGCGTGCCCAACCCAAGTGTGATACTTTTAAGTTGCCAGTCTTCCTGAGCCTCCTAACGCATTTTTCTTTTGATCCACCACCTTGAACCTGAGCTACAAACAACCTGGTACATCCCGTCCTGTTGTAGATAGAACATGCACTTAATTTATTACAGGACCGATTTATCCTTCACCTCCTCCCACCTCTCTCCTCCTCCTCCTCCTCCTCTTCCTCTCCTCCCACTCAGGTGTCACGTAAACAGTGTCTGAATCCTCCCCCAGGACGAGCAGTGACCGCTCCATGTTTTTAAGCCTGAGACTTGAATTCCTGTGGGCACCATGGTCCCATTTCCCTTGGTCATTTTTTTTCTCCCTTTGCTCCAGCAGTGGAAGCTGAGACCTACATCCCTCCTCCTCCTCCTCCTTCCTGCTGCCTCCTCCTCTTCCCTAGCCTCAGCCATGAACTCTGTAAACACTGAGGCTTTGTCTGCAGCTGTTGTGGTGAATCTTGTAGCGTAAAGCCAACTCCTTACGGAGCATCAGTTTGTGTATTACTTCAACCTCGAGTTAGCTCACTACCACTTTGGTTGACTTGAGGAGAAAAGGAGGGCGACTAAAAAGCAAAGCCATGGTGACTGTTACTGTCTGCGGCTTATCCATCCTCCAAATACCCTGAAGGCGTATTTTATGGCCACAAGTGGTGGCATGTGCTCATTTTACTGTGGTCTCAGTGTCGCGGCTGCCACATGTGAGCGTTATACCTCCTACTCATACTGATGCTGCTCCCGAAATCGGTGGAAATTTTATCTCCACTCCAGTCATTTTAAGAAATAAATTGCACCACCTGGGACTGATATAAACAATACGATTAGTTTAGATTAATTACAAGTTGGATTTACTTTTGTTTTTACTTTATTGGACCACTTGAGGGCAGAAGAATCCTTCACAACCTCAGACAATAGTTATATTTGAATTAAAAAATAAAACCTATATAGTTTGTTATTGTACTTCTTTGTCAGACCGGCACAATAACAATGAAAACAAGTAGAAGATGGAAAAGACACATGGCTGAAAACGAGGAGCATTTTTTTTTTGCTGACTCTCGCGTTTATAACAACACTTCCAGATTTTTCTCCTAAACTCTGTAACAGACTCTTTTTCAGAACCTGCAGTGACTTAAATATTTAGAGTCACGATGAACCACAGACGAGCTCAGACTTTCTCTTTGTTTTCCACAGAAAATCACTTCTTTGCTTTGTCATTTTTCGCTTTGTTCATCACAAAAACTCTGTCATCTGTAAGTCAAGTCACAATTTTTAATTAGAGTTTGCAAATTGGTGCAGCATGTTAACGTTAGCGCCGAGCTGAATGCTGACTTCAGCATGCTAACGTTTATCCAAGCTTCATAGTATGTGTTTTATAGTAATAAAGTACTAATACTTCATTACTGTGCTTCAGTATGTTTTGTGAGTATCTGTACTTCTACTCTAGTGAGACTTTCACATACTCTGGGTTATAGTGTATATGGGTATAGTGGTCATATTTGCTAATAAGGAGCAAATAAAACTAGTGAACAAATTAAAACTTGGACTTCATGTTGTCACTAAATGAAACATTTGAAATGTTTAAGTTTGTACCAAATTGATCCAATAGACGTTGAGATATTTTAAGTAATAAACCAACCAGTGATCCCTCGAGCTACGCAGCTATTGTGGCTAAAAATGTCACGGTTCAGTTGACATTTCACACACCGTTAGTTGTATGCACATCATTCATTTTCTTTCTCTTTCTATATATATATATACATATATATATTCTTTTTTTTTTTAAATGCTGATAGTGCTGCAAACTTTTGTAATTGAAAGTCATTTGAGTGAATCAGACTGAGCTCCCAGTGCCTCAGGTTTTGGTTTTAAGCTTCTTCTGCTGTGAACCTTTCTTCATTCATTACACTGAAGCAAAGCTCAACCAGTGGTAATCCACTGACTCATTATTGTGATTTCCAGTATAAAACGCCGTCAGGCTGCTTCTCCCCCTCCGCTGTGGCTAATGCAGTTAAACAAATTTATAATCGAGTTTAGTTTCTAATGAAAAGTGAAGAGAAGTTCGTCCGGACACGTGAAGAAGAGATCAATGACTCATCGTATTGTTGCGTTTTTACTTTTATTACCACCGGGACCAAAGATACAAACAGAAACATAATGCGTCAGATACTTTTCACCGTGATTTAGACCAAACTCTCCAACGCAGTCGCTGCAGTGAAAACTCACATCTCACATTTGTTCCTTATGTAAATTAAAAGCCTATGAGACTTTGTACGGGAGGATGTAAATTACATTAAATTTAAAAGTGGGTGGAATTAAAGAAGCTTCAAACTGCTGAAATCTCTCTTGACACATTAAAAGTCAGTTTTACTCTAATTCTTATGATTTATAACTGGATGATTCATTTCCCGTAGAATGTGGTTTGTGCATTCATTTAAATTTATAGTATCTGTTGGTCACGTGACGTTCTTTCTTTTTTTTTTACGTGGCACCTGTGCTGCGTTGTTTTCATCAGGAAACTCGTATTTCACGCCGAGGTTGTTAAGATCTCTGTGTGTTGTTTGACTTCTACAGCTGTGGCCGCGTCGTATTTGCGTTTTTAAAAGATTCATAAGGACTTTAAATGTGTCTACAACCCCAGAAATAAATCTGGTGCGAGTGTGACAACTTAGAAAAGATCGGCTTCTGTGGAGTCACACCGAGTCACACTTGCCAGGCGTGAGTCTGTGTCCGATCCGTTGGGAGGAAAACGTCCTTCTGAAGACCTTGATGCACCTGATCAATATATACACATATATATTCCTTGAACTGACAGAAACATGTGGAGCGGGAGGAGAAAAATGGTCAGTGCAAATTACTCCTTGAGGATTATGTGTCAGTTGCCCTTTTAGATGCACATGTATTTTATCAGCGCACTCAGATGTCATAAACTTAATGCAAAAGGCCCGTTAATATGAGCACTGGCAGGGGAGTCCAACGTTTTTCTCTGATTTATCTGTGGTGGTACAGGAAAAAATTTATAGCTTATCCTACTCCAGCACTGCATCAGTCATAATTCTCAAGCTGGCACCTTATTCTCCACACACTTAATGGATATAGAGCTTTATAATTCATCTTCCTCTTAACTGCAACTTTACCTGAATTAAATTTCAGACCCAGTACTTTGATTACATCCTCGCTAAGTACCACAATCTGATTTTTGTATTATGTAAGGAATGAATACAAATGGGCCAGCTGACAGAGAGACAAAGGGGTGTGAAGAGAGAGGGGACAAGGAGAGGAGATAACAAATTAAAAAACTCAGACTGAGAGAGGAACAAAGAGCTGAAAGAGTTGAACGGGAGCAGCTATCCAGGCTGGATGAGTCCCTCTTGACCTTGTTGGTCTGTGGAGGAACACACACACACACATACACACACACACACACACACACACGAGTCTTTGAAGCCAGCCTCACACCACGTGCTCGGATAGACTCGGGGCTGTTGGCAGCGACCGTGTGGCAGGGAAAAATGAAGCTTTACCGAAGCGTCTTTCGGTTCAGCTGATACTGTCAAAACCTCGCTGGAGCTTGGACCTCGCTGTTCCCAGATCCTCACAGAGCCTGTGGCCTGTCACTTTCCTGCCAAAACTGGAGCTCATTTGTGGAATACGGTGCGCCGTCCTATCATGGCTGAGTGGGATGCAGGTCTTCGCTGAGAGTAGGATCAAAGCCGAGGCAGGACACAAGCACATTGCTCTGTGTCACCCAGTGATAACCCTCATTTCTCCTGCCAGCCTGAATTCCACTCATATTTCACAAGCAAACACTGGGCCCCGCTCATCTCTCTGCCTCGCTTCATACTAAATAATGACCTGTCCTACATCGTATACTATGTGCACTTTCACCCTGAACTACCAGCTCTGTGTTGACAACATGAATGTTCAAAGAAAATGATCCTCAGGCAGCGAGAAGGTTGGAGAAGGTTAGAACCAATGGTGGAAAGTGAACATGTTAACATGTGGTTGTTTGTTATACATTCACCTTCTCTGAAGCTGAATTATCTTTCATTGAGTGAAATGTCTGACTCTTAAATGCTTCACTATGTTCACCAGCAGGTAGTGTGGTGAAACATGACGCCACAACAGATAAAGACTGTAAAACAATCTGCTGAAACTGAGTGTGTCTCTTTAAAGGTGGAGAATTTAGCACCATCTAGCAGTAACAAAGTACATTTACTTCAGTTCTTTCTGGAAACTTTTAACTTTCATTTCACTACATTTGAAAGATAAATACTGTACTTTTTAGTTCACTACATTTCTATCAAGATTCTTGTTACTTGTTACTTTAAATTCTGAAAGTGGATGTTTGTTTTTTCCTCTTTTCTTAACCAGTAACCAGTAGAGTTTCATCACACCTTTAGACTGTAACTATAAAACCACAAATGATTAATCTTTTTCTGAGCTATTCCACTCTCTTCATGATTAACATGCACATACATGTGACACAACATTACCATGATGTTTTGTTACAGTTTATTTAAAAAAAAAAGAACTAATAACCGTTTTTCTTTGTCAGTTTGTTTCATTCTGTAACATTCTATCAATTCTTTATTCTACAGGTTCTATCAGCTGCTCAGAGACATTAGAAGTGTTGTGGTAATAAAATGAACTTTTAATACTTTAAGGGATCTGGACTTTAACTTAGGTTATGAAGCTGGAGACTTGGAGACCCAGATAGCAAAATCATTACTGGCCAAATTTGACCCAATTTTCACAAAGTTTCAGAAGGATCTACGGCCTCTACACGGCCTAAATTAGGGGTGTGAAAGAAAAAAACAAAAAAAACAAAAGGACACCATAACTGCCCCAAAAAGAGGCCCACAGAAAGCATAACCATGACTATGACCATGACTAAATGAATCAAAAACTGACAAACGTCTGTCAGACTACAGCCGCAATCTTTGATATCTAGGAATCCATCTCTGATTAATTGGCTCCTTTATTTATATATGACTCTTTCAGAGGCAACAACATCATGATTTATATTCTACTGAAAACATAATTAACTGACAATAGATGTCCCCCGATCCTCAAACTGGGCCCATGAAAAACACCATAAAAAGTGTGAACACTAAACTAATTAGAGTAGATTTTATTGATACTTGACATGATGCATTGTGTAACTATCATTTTTCTGAACATTTTTTTTTTTTTTTTTTTAAACAAGCTGTGTTAAAAAAACTGTGCGACTGTGGTTTGTTAATTGCTGCTGTCTAATGAGGACTTGTCAGACCCTGTTGTGAGACCCAGTTTGAGTTTGTTCTGCCACAACGATTCGATGAAGGTTTTGCCAGACGTCCTTTTCACATCAAAATTTTCTGTTCAGCTCACACACGGTGACTGTCTGGTGACCTCTTCCCTACCAGCTCAGAGTCGCTGGCGGTGCCTAATGTTGAAGAATCAGCTCGACGAGTCGTAACCAAAACGACTTCACACAAAATTGTTGCACCAGAAACTCGAACCACTGACGCCAGTGGCTATGGGAGGGGCTACCGCGGAAGCGACACCGAGACGTTTTGCTTAAACTTTCGACTGCAAATTGTATTGACTTTAAAATTATATTTATTCTAAATCTGCACCAACACAACTCGTAAACAAAGTAGCAACATCTTTAGGCTACAACGTTTTCGAATGGAGCCACTTCTTCACCAGGTTGGCGCCAACGATGGCGCCGCCATGAAGTCGTTTGGTGTCGCCTTTTTTTTTTTTCTACACGTCGTCCAAGTATAAAGCCATTTGTTTCCTTCTTTCTCTCAACAGTCAAATGTTACATTTACTCACATGCATATATTGATGTTGACATTTTAAGCAACTCGCACTGTGTTTCAGACTTTTTTATATCGTTGTTGTTGTTGTTGTTGCCGTAGAAATAGAAATGATACACAGACAGAGTCTGTGGTTGTTGCCTTTTGGGTTTGACAAGTGTCAAACATGTCCAAATTTCTGTCAGAGTCCCAGTGTAACTACCAGTCTGAAGGACTGAGGTGAGACAGACTCAGAGATAAATCATTGAGGTTGTGGTTTGTAATATGTAATAATATATAATTCACATAACTTTAAACCGAGATTTAAGTTTTAAAATGTATCTTTAGGATCTGATTCCTCACATTTCTGTCTTTACTAAGTGTTTGTTTGCGCTACTTCATTTAATGACCCTAAATTCCTCCTTTAAAATTCAGTGTGAGCACAGCACCACCTAGTGTTACGTCTGTAATCATGGTGTAATAACAGACTTGAGTGACACAGACACGACATGAAGCGTTTGACGATGTGGCACCGAGGACGATCTGCCCGGTTCACCTCGTGGAAAACGAGTGACGTCAAAGCAGAACAGACGCGTTCGACTCCTTCAGATCTAAAGTGACCTGTTTTGCATTTCAATCAGTAGCCACATCCTTCTTATGTTTCAAGTAAAACTGCAAGGTTGCTGGTTACGTTTCAGCTGCAGATATGAATCAACAGTTACTGTTGAATGACTGAACATTTCCTGAAACACATGTATTTGCAAAGTTTAGACAAACGGTGAGACAAGACTTGAGACTGCAATAATTTATTTGGAGAACAATGGGTTATGTAACAACGTAAAGGTTGTTAAAGATAAAGCCTTTGTTTTTTTTGTTGGAATTATAGTTTTACAAAAAAAAAAAAAATCACCAGAACAATGTACAGAAACTGTAAATACTCCAACGTAAACCAGCAGCAGAGTCCTCTCAACATTCATCATTCACTTACAGCATCAACCTTCGTAGGAATAAAAATAAACCAAATTACACAACGAGAAAAGAGAAAAGCTTCGGTCATCGATTCAAAATGTAGTATATTGTAATGTTTGTATTGGAGTTTTAGTGCAATTAAAATTTTAATTGAAATCTTTCCAGACTTGGAATATGAAAACTTTATATATATATATATATATATATATATGTAACAACGTTTGTTGAAAATGTTTGTGAGATTAGACTCAAACATAACGTAACGGACAGTTGATGATTCATGTAATAAGGTTTATGTTGCCAAAAATGTAAGTAAACCAACTAGATCTGTAACCAGCTGTGACTGTTATGACAGTTATCTGTAGTAGATTGGATCCTGTGGACATTTGTTTAACAGTAACTTAAATTTGATTGTGATAAAGTCTTTGAATCTAAAAACAACAACATTCAGTGGTAAAAGAACGTTTTATAGACTAGAACGCTTCTTATTTACAATCAGTCATTACCTGAATTAACCATCCGTTTCAATGAATTCAGTGTAAAAACAAATTGGAGACATTTAAAATAATAAACCCACTGATATTTTCCACACGATGTGTCTCAGTATTTCCTGATTCCTTAACTTCCAAAGTCTAATGTAACATTTTCCTTAACAGCAGTTTTTTTTTTCTGTGCAAAACAAATGTGTATCATCTCAGATACAGATACGCTCCGTACACAGTCTTTGAATACTGTATTTCTACAGTAACGTCCTTCAACAAGCCCCTATCTTTGAGAATAAAACACATAAAAACTGTTGCGACTAATAAAATAAAATAAAAGCTTCAGATCTTCAGCTAACGTGGATTATTATTGATTGATGTTTGTGTATATTACTTCACTGAATGGTTTGAACTGTAGTTGTTTTAGAAGGACATGATGGTTCTCTGGATGATGTCGACACATTCGTGCAGCTCGTGCTCTTTAATGACGAGGGGCGGAGCCAAACGGATGATGTCGCCGTGCGTCGGTTTGGCGAGCAGCCCGTTGTCCCGAAGACGTAAACAAACCTTCCAGGCGTCGTAGTCTGGTGGTAGAAACCACAAGTGTAAACGAGAGAAAAGAGAAAAAAAAAAATCAACTTAATTTAACATCTAACATCAAGATAAAATCCTAGTTTGTTTCAGTTGATAATTTAATAAAAAAACAAACCAAATCTGCTTCTAAATGAGACTTAATGCTCTGATTCCCAGTTCACAGACACATAATTAAATGTCTGAAATGACTCAAACTAGAGCTGCGCAATTAATCAAAACTTGTCTTTTGATTTCGATAACGTCCCCAAACGATTACAAAAACAAAGTAACTGAAACAAAACGATTAGAAGTATTTTCCTCTTTAATTTTGACAGGTTGAACAAACTTTGGACAAGTGTTATGCTAAGTGCTAGCGCTGCTAATCACTGGTAATGTTAAGTGCTAGCGATGCTAAATGCTAGCGCCGCTAAACACAAGCAATACAAAGCATTAGCAATGCTAAACGTTAGCTGCTAAACGTTAGCGATGCTGAGCGTTATTTTGTTTTGTAATTTGATGTATATGTTCATATTTTATTTTCACGTAACTTGTTAACAAGAGACTGGAGGTGACGACATCAGTGATTTTATTTATTTGTATTTATTATTTTATACATTCACTGTTTTTTTGTTTGTTTTTCAGTAAGTAATCATTTGAAATAATTGTGATTTTTGTTTTTTCCATAATGGAGCAGCTCTAATTAAAAAAATAAAATAAAATAAAACTTGACTCAGTTCATCTACAGGCTACAAACCTAAAGAATAAATTATTTTATCACCACCAGAGCAGCTGTTTTAGATGGTTTTACTTCTCTTTACCTTTGGTCTCTTTGATGACGACGGCGTTGAGGAGACCTTTTCCTCTCACTGTTGTCACGATGTCTTTAGGCAGCTTTTTCAGTTCGGTCCGGAGCAGCTCACCCATCCTCTGAGCGTTCTCCGCCAGCTTCTCCTCCTCCAACACCTGCAGATTAATACATATAGATAAATAAGTCAAAAATAAGAAATAATAATAAATTGTTTAACCACTTAAAGCCTCACACATCAAATCAAAACCAGAAGATTCTAATGATATTTATTAAACCTTCTAACAAATTTCGTTACTATGTGATTCCGTTACAAACCCACTAAACTAAGGGTTAAGATAAATGAGATAAAGTGAGTTTTAACACTGACCTGAAGAGCAGCGATGGCCACCTGACAGGCCACAGGGTTCCCTCCATACGTGGATCCGTGTTCTCCAGGTTTGATGGTCAACATGATCTCGTCATCGCATAGAACAGCAGACACCTGAGACACGGATCGGTTAACGTAAAAAGGTTAAGTTACATCACTAGTCTACACTCACAATCCAACAAGAACTAAACTCCAAAGTCCACAGAGTTCAAATAAATCTATAAAAAACAAAACAAAATGTGCTTACGGGGTAAACGCCTCCAGACAGAGCTTTGCCCAGAATCACGATATCTGGACGAACTTCCTCGTGATCGACAGCGAGACGTCGGCCGGTACGAGCCAGACCTGTCTGCACCTCATCAGCGATCCATAACACCTGGATCAAACACAGAGGACTTCAGTCTTCATCGTAACACGTGTCACTGCAGCACTTTTAAGTCTTCACACACTCTAGATTGCAGCTCTTACACACCCTTAAACCAGGAAATAGTTTAATGATGATTTTAAACTGTGCTGGTTTTTGCAAAATGCGCATTAGTTGTAAAGAAACGTCCGTCGTCTCCAACCTCCAAACGCTCTCAAACATCTAACAAACCACCATCTCTCTTTATTTGCTGTTCTCAGTCTTTAGCGTTTGATGTCAACAGTGCATCACTGCACAAATAAAACAGCGTGGAGCTCACTTGAGGCATAATCTTTTAAATTGGTCAGTTAGAGGAGATGATGCTAAATGTACTTTTGTGTTTTTGGTACTAAAAGAAACAAACTAGTGAAGCTCAAAACCTCAAATGTGTGTTTTTATTCAAGGAAACTAAAGATTAGTAACATTTTTTTGGAGAAATGTTACAATATTTATTGTTATATTCTCCATACTTACGTTGTATTTAGTGCAAAGTTCTCTAACTCTGGTCAGGTAGCCCTGGTCGGGCACCACCACCCCCGCTTCGCCCTGAATGGGCTCCACCATGAAAGCTGCAACATTTGGGTCTTGGAAGGCTTTCTGAAGAAGAAAACAGAGAGAGACGGAAAAAAAAACAGTAGTCAGACATTTTTATCCACATCCAAGATAAACCTGTCAAATATATACTTCAGTCAATCATTAGATTCTTTTGTTTACACAGAAAGAAAGAAAGAAATCAGCTGCTGACAGGATAAGACTATCAGTGTTAGTTGATACGTCTTAGTGCTGACGTGTTGAATCAGCTGGTTTTTAGAGATTATTGTGAAATGAACAAAATCGTTTTGAACTTTGTAGCTTGATAAAGTTCCATCAAAGACGTGGTAATGTGCAAAACTTTTACTTCATCTTTTAAAGGTCCCATATTATGAAAAAAGAAAATCACTTTTGATGCTTTTCGAATGTCTTTTTGGGTCCATACTGCCTCTACACACTGTGAGTGTGATAAAACACCTCAGTTGTTTAAACAGCAAATTCACCAGCGTTAGAAACCGTGTGATTAAACAGTCTGTTTACATTTCTCCCCGTTATGTTCAACACAGACGGAGATATCTGAATAACACCCTCCAACGTAACGCAATATCCCCGTTAAATACGTGGCGGCATGTGGACGGAGATTTCGGACCAAATTATTAACGTAATGACGGACGAAAGGCTCCGTCCGTCTCCGTGTGTGTATTCTACGTAGAGCGTGTAAATGGGCCTTAACAGGTAGAATTGAGCATCTTTGGCATTCCGGAACCATCAGTTCCGGAACCATCAGTTCCGGAACCATCAGTTCCAGAATGAGGCGTGACCAGTAGCAGCTCATTTACATGTAGGAATTCTAATGTGTAACACCAGAGGCTGGAAAATACCTAATCTGGGAGGTATTTTCAACAAACTATTTCAGAGACATGTTCAGTGGAGCTGAACCAAAAAAAAAAATCAATTCCCAAAGCACAAACCGCCCTGACAGCTGATGTGTTTTTTGTTTGTTCTCCAGATTTTGTCTTTGCCAAGAAAAGAAAACCACTGAGCACAATGCAATTTAGCAATTTAGCAGCAGACTCTGAGGTTTTGCACGTTGGACTCGTCAGTCAAACACGATACTGAAGAACGTGAGTATGATGAAACATTTACTGACTTTAACTTAGTATGTGTAACCAAATGAGATCAAATTTAAGAGCATTTAAATACGTTGTGATAAAAAGGAGCAGTGACTAAAACGTGAACACGACAGGCTCGTACCTCCAGTGAAGGAATGTCGTTGTACGGGATGAGTTCAAAACCGGGCATGAAGGGACCGAAACCTTCGTAGCTGCTGGGATCAGTGGAGCTGGAGATGGCGGCCATGGTGCGACCCCAGAAGTTTCCATCTGGTCACGAGTCAACGAGACAGAAAGTTTAATGAATTGTTCTTAGTTTGAATCTGGAATCAACACAGAAAATTTAAAACCTGTGATTTGTTATTTGAGTGACTAGAGATAAGTGGATTGTTTTGTGTTTATGTCCATGTTAAAGCTAAGAATGCTGGGTAATCTTAGGTCATTGTAACACTGTCGTAGTTTGGTTAAATCAGCATCAAATTCAAGTAAAAAAACTCTTCTTTTCTCTTTATTGTTGAGCTCTTTTAAAGTTTTTAAATTTGTATCTCTCTTTACATTCGTTTATTAACTGTAGAGATGTCATATTATATAAATATCATATTTCATGCTCCATTTTAGTCTGAATTTTTTTATAATTTTTCGTTTTCTATTCTGGACTTTTATTTCAAACTTAACTGTAAACTTTAACATTTCCAAATCTTAAACATTATTTTGTGTTTTTATGTAAAACTGGTGGATGGTGTTAAACTTTTTGAGTTTTTAAAAGAAAGAAAACTGTAGTTATTCTGTTTGTTGCATTGTCTCACTGTGCGCTACAGAACTGATTTCAAGATTCTGCTTCTGGTTTATAAATAATAACAGCCTTTAAATATCTGAACGGTCTTGTTCCACCTCTCCTCTCTAACCTGCCTGAGGCAACAAAGACAGCTGATCTCGGTTGTCTGGAAAACGAGGCTGAAGCTCAGAGAGGATCTGGCTTTTCTTGTCACGACTCCCAGACTGGCTCCTCTTCCTGTTAAAAACACTTGTTTTCTTTGGCTTTTACCACAGTGTGAACTGTTGTTACTAAAGTTGATATAAAGCATGTTGGATTAGAGCAAAACTACTTCATTTCAGGAAAAGGATTAAATGTTTTTTTTTTAATGTTTTTTGATTAAATGTTTTTAAACAACATTAACAACATACAAGAGGTTTTTTGGTAAAACGCCTTGAAGGAAAACTTCTCTCAGGTGCATCTAAACAAACATTAGTCCTCAGACTCATTTCCTGTGTAAACAAGACAAGTTAATTTTATTGTTGCAGACATGAGGTTGTTGAGTTTCCAAACTGGATGATCCATTACACATACGTGTGATTTTAGTGCCAGTTTTCTTCTGTCATGTAGTTTTTTTTTTTTTTTAAACTAAAAAAGAAGTTACTTACTTGCAAAAATGATTTTAGCTTTGTTTTTGGGAACTCCCTTGACGTTATAAGCCCACTTACGGGCCAGTTTACAGGCCGTCTCACCACCTTCAACACCTGGAAAAGAAAACACACAAACTCATGAAACCCCCTGGAAATGATCCACGACACAGCGACAAGTGTTTGAAGCTGTTCTCACCTGTATTCATGGGTAAAACTTTGTCGTAACCAAACATGTTAGTGATGTACTCCTCGTAGGCTCCCAGCACGTTGTTGTAGAAAGCTCTGGAGGTCAGGGTGAGTTTGGAGGCCTGGCCGGTGAGAGCAGCGATAATCTTTGGGTGGCAGTGTCCTTGGTTCACTGCACTATAAGCACTGAGGAAGTCATAATACCGGTTGCCCTCCACGTCCCATACATAGATACCTAAAGTACAGAAAAAGTGACGTGATATTGAGTAAAATGTATTGATCAGACCGTTATTATGTTTTTTTTTTCTGTCTGAACTCACCCTCTCCTCTCTCTAAGGCCACAGGCAGAGGATGGTAGTTGTGCGCTCCGTATTTGTCCTCGCGGGCGTAGATTTCCTCGGAGGTGAGAGAGCTGTCGTCTTTACGTTTGGAGGCGACGGTGGAAGACAGACGTGTCCCGGAGTGAAGGCTGCGACGGAGAACGGGAGCAGCAGCAGCGCGGCTCAGACTGCGACTCAGCTGGAGAATCATTCCCTTCATGTTTGGATGCAGTTGTAACTGAGGAGGAAAAGGTAAAAAAAAAAAAAAACAGATTAGTTATGGAAAATGATTTATTCACTCTTCTTGTCATGACTGGAGGATAGTTGTTGTTTTCTTAAATGAGCTTTATTTACCAGTTTTACACTCAAATATTTTAACTTAAAGTCGACACTTGAGTCTCAGGTATTTCTTTTATCACACGACACAAAACATTTAAAACCTGAGATTTATTATTCGAGCGACTAGAGAAAAGTGGATTGTTTTGTATTTGTGTAAACGTCGTTAAAGCAAGGAATGCTGGGTAATTTTACGCTATTGTAACACTGAAGATGTTGTGAGTCGTTTTTCTTCAGTCTGGTAAAATCTCTTATTCATTTTAGAGTAAATATCATACTTTTTGCTCAATTTTAGTCAAAACTTTTTTTTTCTTTTCATTCTCTCTTTTTTATTATTCTGGACTCTGTTTTATTTTAAACTGTTTCCAAATGTTATTTTAGTTTTTTGTTTTGTTTTTTTTGCGTAAAACACATTGAAGATGTTTGAACATCTAAAACAAAATAACTCACACTCCACTTTTGAGTTATAACCTGTTGCTATTAAAGCTACGATTAGTATTTTATTAATTTTATTTATTTTTTTAGTTTGATCGTTTCATCTGGTTCAAGCTTCAGACAGAAAAAGACAAAACTATGAGTCTGGTCTCCGTTGTTTTTTCTTTTTGTTGTTTTGGCAGCAATGTTGTTGCCACCAGACAAAAGAATAAAACGTAGCAGTGAAAAGCTGCAGTGAAGCTACAAAGATCAGGTTTAATAAGCTAATACGCTGCTATGTGAGAGTCCACGGGGCACATGGGGCTTTTCAGGTCTGCTGAACAACGCTTCTCTTTCACATTCAACACAATAGGACAGAGGCAGACTTCTGCTCAGTGCGAGTTAACAAAAGATTCATGTGCAGCAGCGTGGAGCTCAAATGTGATGCTCCAGAATTTTCTATTTAGATTTGTGTTGTTTTGTTTTTTAAAAATCCATAACTCCTTTAAAATAGAATAAAAAAGACACATATAAAACACATATATATCTCATTAGTGGCACTGAATGGTCTAGTGATCACTCACCATATCTCACTAGTGATTCAGGCTTTTTGGTGAGTTGGGAAATTGGAAATACGCCAGAAAATGTTACAAAATAAAAGCCCAACATGGATCTGAGATATGAAACACTGGTCAGGAGATAATCAATAACTATGTAGGGTAAATAAATACCCACAGCAAACAGACAGCACCTGGACCGGGTTACACCAGTTACCACCAAGGACAGTGGACCTCAGTCACTATTAAACCTGCTGCTCTTGAGAGTTGATAGGTCGGTGGGGAGCTGCCTCCACACACACCCACTGACATTAAAGCCAGGAGCTAAATAAAGACCAAAAGTGTGAGTTTCTATCAGGTGATAGATCAGCATTTCTCTGTTATACAATAGGACATCAGGGCGCATCATTAAAGCTCATTATTCTTGTTAAATCTGACATTTAACAACCAGTGGATGTGAATTAACACACGTTTCTAATTAATCAAAGAGTGGAGACGCTATTAAGATCAATGCTAACCAGACAGTTATGCTTCGTTTCCTTAGCAGCAGCTAACGAGCTAACGGATATAACAACACATCACCGCTGTCACTACATCATCAAACACGTCTTAATAAACCACGTGACGGAGAAGAATAAATAAAGAACCGTACCAGGACGAAGTGAAGCGGAGGTTTTAATTTAAAAAAAAAAAAAAACCTTCTTAACTGATGCTTGTCCGGGTCCGGTGACTGGAGCTTGAGGGTTCAGGTTGCGGATTATAAAGACACACGAGAGGAACGTCGGACGGTGACGGACCCCGCCACGCTCGTGTCTACGTCACTACGTCATTACGTCAGAGGACACGCCTCTATGTTGCAACTTTTTCCGATAGTTGCGTCTCAAGGCAACAAAAAAACAGTCACAAACCACCAGGTGTCACTCACACTTTATCACCGTATTATTATTATTATTATTATTATTATTATTATTATTAGTAGTAGTAGTAGTAGTAGTAGTAGTAGTAGTAGTAGTAGTAGTACAACTGTCACAGGTCATATTTTCTATCAGGAAAATAAATCTTAAATTATTATAAATTGGTTATTTAATTTTATCCTATTTCAGGATTTCAGCCCATTTATTATTATTATTATTAATAATAATAATAATAATAATTTATTTTTAGCCTTTTTATTTTTTCTTTATTGATTTTTTCTTTTATTTTGTCATTATTTATTTTTCAGCCTATTATCAATTATTTTTATCCTATTTAATATTATTATCTTATTTATTTATGTTTTTGCCAATTTATTATTTTTATCCTATGTATATGTTTATTGGTTTTATTTATTTATTTTTGTCTACTTATATTTTATTATCTTAATTTATTGATTTTTTAGCCTATTATATTTTATTATTATTTAGCCTATTCATTATTTTTATTTTATTTATTTGTGTTTTGCCAATTTGTTATTTTTAGCCTATGATATTTCATTATTATTTATTATTTTTATTTTATCTAAAAAAAAAATTGAGTGTGTTTCTGTGACTTGACATGAGAATCACCTTATCATCTTAAATGTATTTAATTGAATAACTGAACTAATTTATCAAAGTAGTGTGTTTTGAAATTAATAGATTAAATAGAAAATAATAATACAATCCAACTATCTCTAATATTTATGTTAATTGATTAAATGTGATCAGTAAATTTCCGCTGCTGCGTGAGGAGTTTGACGTTAGGCGCATGCGCACTGCGCCCCTCCTCCTCCTCCTTCTCCTCCTTCTCCTCCTTCTCCTCCTCCTCCTCCTCCTCCTCCTCTCCGCTATGGCTGACGCAAACTGGCCGGGCTGTGTGAAGAGTTTGAAAGGTGTTGTGTTGGACATGTGTGGCGTGTTGTATGACAGCGGGGAGGGCGGAGGACTGGCGATTCCTGGTTCTGTTGAAGCAGTGAAGAAGTGAGTTTGTTGTAATTATTTAATGTGAAACAATGTTACAGATTTAAAGCGACTGCGTGTTTGAAGCCTGTGGAGCAAAGTCTGTCAACACACGTTGACACTGAATGTGCAAAGTTTGTGACTGGTCTGCGTGAAGTGTGATTTAAATCACGACTCTCTCTGTACATTTGTGTGTAATGTGACCACAGTAACACGTCTCCGTTCAACGGTTTCAGGCTGAAGGCTTCAGACCTGCAGCTGCGTTTCTGCACCAATGAGACTCAGGCCACTAGAGAGACGTTTGTGGCGAAGCTGCAGGAGCTGGGCTTTGACATCTCTGTGTCTGAGGTCTTCTCTCCTGCTCCTGCAGCAGTAGCTGTCCTCAAGGACAGAGGGTTACGGCCTCACCTGCTGGTGTATGATGGTAATGACCATTTAACAAAATCTGTTGAGACTATGACAATATCTGAAGTCTGGGTAGAAAGGCTTTGGATCTGGGCTGGGTTCAGTGTGGTCTAGATGCAGAAAAAGCAGTAAAATGTACATTTTCTGTATTTTCACAAATCGGAAATGGTGTTTTAAAGAGTCTACAGCCTCTCTGGGACAAAATAGTCCAGGTTTGACAAGTCTAGGGATAGAGGTTTTGGATCTGGGCCCGGTTTAATGTGGTCTAGACGCAGGAAATGTCCACAAATAGGTGAAATGTTTCACAAATCAGAAGCTTTTAAGAATCTACAGCATCTCTAGGATAAATTAGTCCAAGTTGGACAAATCTATATATAAAGGTTTTTTGTCCTGGACCTGGTCTAATGTGGTCTAGGTTCACGAAAGGCAATGAAATGTTCCTTTTCTGCATTTTCACAAATATATGAAATGTTTTACAAATCAGAAACTGCTTTTAATCAGTCTACAGACTCCCAGGGACAGATCTATCCAGGTTTAACAAGTCTACATGTAGAGGTTTTGGATCTGGACCTGGTCCAATGTGGTTTAGATGCAGAAAAAAGCAGTGAATTTTCATTTTCTGCATTTTCTGCAAATGTATGAAATGTTTCACAAATAATCAGACACTGTTTTTAAGTATTTGCAGCCTCTCTGGGACAAACTAGTCCAGGTTTGACAAGTCTAGGTATAGAGGTTTTGGATCTGGACCCAATCCAATGTGGTCTAGGTTCAGAAAAAGCAGTGAAATGTTGCTTTTCTGCTTTTTCTTTTCTTTCTTAAATTAAAAGAATAAAATAAAAATGTTATGATTGGGGGCCGGGGTTCAGACAACCTTAAAATTTATTTCAAATGATCAAAAAAATCTTGTTCAATACATTTTGATGAATATGAATCTGCTCAAATGTTTACAGACATTTAGTTTAATTATATTTTTAGTAATAATAATGAATTTACGCAAACTACTTAGTTTTATCCTTTTAATAGCCTCATTAATAAATGTGATTCATGTGTTAGATTAAGAGTTTGATGCTTCTTCTGCAGGACTTCTCCCAGAGTTCGACAGCGTTGATAAAACTGATCCAAACTGTGTCGTCATCGGAGATGCAGCTGAAAATTTCACCTACCACAACCTGAATGAGGCGTTCAGGGTCCTGATAGGTTTGGAAAAGCCGATACTGTTCTCTCTGGGCAAAGGGTAAACTAATATTTAGTTCAAAGTTTAATTGTACATTAAATATAAAATATCTATAGATCTAGACGTAATATCTGTGCTGTTCTCACAGGAGGTACTATAAGGAGACAAATGGGCTGAAACTAGACGTCGGAGTTTTCATGAAGGCTTTGGAGGTAAAGTGGTTCATTGATCGGTTCATTAAGAATAGTTAACACCATTATTGATATTGTTAACTCTGTGTTTCCTCCAGTACGCCTGTGATTTAGAGGCTGAAGTCATTGGAAAGCCGTCGTCCATGTTCTTCCAGAGCGTCCTCAATGACATGAAGCTTCAACCACACGAGGTTTGTAACAACAGGTTGATAATATGTGTACACGTCTGTCCTGTGTTGAATAGAAATAAAGTACTAATACTTCACTACTGTACTTCAGTATGTTTTGTGAGTATCTGTATTTTACTTGATTACGTACTTTTACAACGTTTTCAATGTTGAGTGACTCAGTAAATGTGGTGTTTTCTCTCTAAGTCGACCTGTAAAAGTTTAGACCATCAACACCATGTTTGAGGGTTGATGGAGGCTCCATCTTAAAGGTGGATGATGGAGAAACTTGGAGAAAGAGCAGCTTCAGTGCTTCAGTTCAGACGAGACATTGTCTATGAAGAAGTCGTAGGCTCCATGCAGAGGTGACAAAAGTAAACCCTGTCTGGACCCCATGTCATGTTCATACAACTTTAAAAGGATCAGAAGCCTCATTGATGAATAAATTCAGCGTGAACAAGAATTAAACACAGTTTATGGTTTGGTTACACCAACCAATTAGTCATGTCGTCTGTATAGCGCTGGTAGTCTGAAACTATCCCCACCCAGCTTTCAGGCCTCTAGAGACCCCAGGGAGCAGAAGATATCGTTCTCCTGACTGAGTCATCAGTCTGAGGCATAGTCATTAGCTTCATCTGCTAGTAACCCCCCATTACTAGCAGACAGTGGTGGGAAAACAGATGACAAAAGCTCAGAGTAACAATACCTGAAAAATCTACTTAAGTACAGTAACAAAGTCTTTGTACTTTGTTATTTTCGGTCACCATCCTCTCCATGTTTTAAAGTGCTGGATAAACTTCATTATATTTTTCTGTTTTTATTAACATGTACTTGTACTTTTACTTTCTACACTTAACTACATTTACTTATAGATTACTGTCATACTGAAGTACAGAAAATACTAGATACTTTAAGACTTTTACTGGAGAATCATTCTAGTGACGACTTGAACTTCTACCAAAGTTATTTTTTTGTACTTCTACTCTAGTGTCTGTACTTCTACTCTAGTGTCTGTACTTCTACTCTAGTGTCTGTACTTCTACTCTAGTGTCTGTACTTCTACTCTAGTGTCTGTACTTCTACTCCAGTGAGACGTTCAGATTCTTTATACAACACTGGGTTTGTTGTGCAATAATGCTGAGTCTGTGTCTTTGCTCTGGGTGATTCCTCTGTGTGTTGACCTTTGACTGGACTAGAAAGTGAGTCGATGAGCTCAGAGTTGTGCTTGTTTGATGTAAAAATAGTAGCTGAGGTGGTTGTTTCTCAACAGCTTCATAGAGAAACTGTTGAAACAAATGTGCAGCGGACGATGCATGCAATTTTACATTTGCACGGATGTTGCAAAGAGCTGCTGTGCAATCACATGCACATAGTTTCAGAATCAATTCAACGGACCCCTGAGGGCATCTGGTATCACTGCTGTCTATGGGGCTGTTTGTTACAACTGTACCCACATACCTGATGCACCTTTAACTAATTACCACACCTCCTACTTAATAGTTTGATATATTAAGCCACTGGCATCTGAACAGAGACTCAGCATCCGTATGCTGGAGTCTAGCACAGAGAGAAGCCAAGACTCTGCCTGTCTGGTTGTACACACTTGTGTTTTCACTCTGTCTTTTCTACAGAAGTTGTTTGAACATGTGTTTAATGTGCTTCCCTGATATCTGCTCATCTCACGTCTAAAGAATCTGCACCATCACCACACCATCTTTCTAAGCTTATCTATTTTAGGAGCTGACAGTTGGCGCTCTAAGAAAGCCGGAGTTCATCTCAGTCTAAGCTTCACTCCTTTTCTCTGGATTTCCTTTCTATCACTGAGACATGGATATATCCGGCGCTCCATCTGCTGCCCTCCTCTGTAACCTCACTCATCCTGTCTTTCATGCAGAGATGAATCTTAAAACATGTTGCCAAGAGGCTGCAGTTGAAAAAAGAAAGAAAAAAAAAAACAGCCAGCTGGTTACTACTGGCACATTTCACAGGGTCATTTAATAATCAAAATGAAACTGTTTTATCTGTTGTTCTATCATTCCTTTCATTCTTTTATAAAACACAAGTAGCCATGTGAAATCAGGAGTTTAATTCATATCTCAGAGCAAACAGCTGCATTTGGATGATTCAGTCTGACAAAATCTTTACACCAACTCCTTCGGCTTTTCTGCTTCACTGGTTAAATCAACCACTCCTCGACTGGGATAAAACCACACCTAGTTCTTAAAAACTAGTTTCTACGTTAATGATTGTACTTAATGCTTCTCTTTGTTCATTTATTTTCCACTAGCATATGAAATAACCTGACCTCTCTAACCTCCGTTCATCCAGTCTTTGTCGTTTATCCAGAATAATGCTGAAATCCATTGATGGGTCCAAGTATGAGTCCGGAACAAGAAGGAGGAAATATCTGCTGGAACTTTTGGCAGAATTAAGAGACATTCCACAAGTTTTTAAACCGTCTCATGGATCCTTCTTAACTTCAGATTGGCAGATAATTCAGGCTTTTTATTTTTTATTTTTTCATTTTTACACTAAATCTTTATTCTTGCAGGTGCTGATGATCGGGGATGATCTGGTGAACGACGTAGGTGGAGCTCAACACTGTGGAATGAAAGGTGTACAAGTCAGGACTGGCAAATACAGGTCAGAGATAAATATGTGTGATTTGTTCATTTTGTTCAATTCTTTGATGAGGTTTAAACTCTTTATTTGGCCACTGGTGAGCAGCAGGTGTCAGTATTAGTTAGTCAGACTGTCTGTCAACGATGCCAGGACGTTCTCTGGTGAATATCCTGGACTTATTCTCTGGATTAATCTGTGTTTTTAGGCCTTGAAGTAAAAATAAGAAGTTTTCTCCCTCACGTCATTGTGTCAATATAAGATTTATTCAGTAAGTTAAAGTCCAACATCATTTGTGTGTCTGTATTTTGTCTGTTTCTGTTTTTCTTTTTTAGAATAAAGCTTTGCACCGACCACATGGTGCATTCAGAATAAAAAAACAGATCCATGTAGTGATCAGAAGAGGGCGCCCTCACACCAGAGTTTGTGAAACAAAAGTTTCCTCACACACATACACACATACTCACATACAGGCTTCCTGTGAGCCAACCACCTCGTTCACCAGTCTTCCAGATTTGTTTATTTGATTGAGAATCCACCAAAAATAGCTTTATTCTCTCCACATGTTGAATGCTGGTCGCCCACAAGGTCGTAGTCACCGAAGGATTTATGATCCTGAATCTGGAGATTACTGAGGCGCCTTTCTTATGGTGTAATTACAGAAACATATGGTTGATTATTTTAGAAGATATACTGTATTTAGTACTTACGGCACCAAGAAAAGAGAGAACTGTGACTGGAAGTGGGAGGGGACACTGTTATGAAACTACACATTATATCATAATGTACTGTCCCTTACACTGTAGCTTCACATCAAACGGTAACTGGTGTTTTAATGATTTTTCTTTCCCTCTCTATGTTAGACTGACTAAGCCTTTAGGTTTTATATGTTTACTTAAGAAAGATTTTTATTTTACAATTGTGGTGCTGCTCTTGAAAACCACATCACCACTTACCATGAAGTTGTACTATTTAGATTCTTTTCTCTTAAAAGTAGAGTAAAAGTAGCAAAAAAAAAAAAAACGTATTATCAAAATGTGCTCACCTACAATTCCCTTTGAGTACTGCATGTGGTTACACTGCCTTTTAATAGTAGGTGGGTAAATATATATATATATATATATATATACATTATCTCACATGTTGCATATAAAAGATTAAAATATTTTGCTGCTTAAATTTGGTGGATTATCAGTATGAAGTTGATTAAAACGGTCCACTCATCACTGACATCGCTACCATTTTGTTTTGGCTACAAACAGCCAATCAGTCTGAAAGGTAACGCGCTCGCTGACCTGCTCGGCCGCTGTGCGCTGGCATGAAGGAAGTGGTCACGTGACCAGAGGACGCTGAGTAAATCTGCCGGAGCATCAGTCATCTTTAATCCTGTGCTCAGAGCTCACTCACTCACTGTGAAACCTGTCTCACTCTTTGTGGAATATGTCAAGGTGTGTTTCCTCTTCCCTGTGTTTCTTTTTTTAGTGTATATGTTGCTGACATGTATGTACATGCATGTATATGCACAAGCAAACACTATGAAGTACTTCACTACTGTACTTCAGTAGGTTCTGGGAGTATCTGTACTTTAATTCTGTCAACGTTCACTTTTACTTCACTAACTTAATGACAGTTTTACGCTGATACATTTTTAATGTTGAGTAAATGTGGTGTTTTCACTCTAAGTCGACCTGTGACTGTTTAGACCATCAACACCATGTCTGAGGGTTGATGGAGGCTCCATCTTAAAGGTGGATGATGGAGAAACTTCAACAATATCAAGATCAAACAGAAACTTTAGTTCAGACTCAAGACATCGTCTATGAAGATTGTTGTAGCTCCATGTTTTAAAGTGCTGGATAAACTTCATAATATTCTTCTGTTTTATTAACATGTACTTGTACTTTTACTTTCTACACTTAACTACATTTACTTATAGATTACTGTCATACTGAAGTACAGTAAATACTAGATACTTTAAGACTTTTACTGGAGAATCATTCTAGTTGCTGACTAACTTCTACTACAGTTATTTTTTGGCCAAGTATTTGTACTTCTACTCTAGTACCTGTATTTCTACTCTAGTGGGACTCTCAGGTACTTTAAAAAACTCTGGTGTAGCGTATGAAGTGTTTCAGTCATCACTAGTATAGTACGCTGAGCTTTTTTATTTTGTTTTTTATTTTTTTTAGTGCAGATTCTCAGTGGACTGGGCTGAATCCATCTGGTTTAAGTGACTTCACCATCTTTTCAACTGACGCTGTGAACAGTGTCCGAGTTACTCAACTAAACACAGGATAAAACAAACTGAATGATGTCACCGCTCAGACACAGGTTTTTTTTTTTTTTGGATACGTTTTGAGAAGAGAGAGAAACGTAGAGAGAGAAGTGGTTATAGAAGTGGGCTGCGTCCCGCAGAAGAACATATGTGGAATCAGTTTTGTGTTGCATGACGTGTTGTGTTTCAGCTCTGGTGGTCTAGATTTATGGACTGATTGGTAGATGGAGTTTCAATGGAGAAACATTTCACATGCATTCACTGACATACTGTGCAAAAGCTGAACAAAACTGTAAAGAAACTAAAGTTTTTATGAAATGTGTTTAAGGTTTTGCAGTTATTGTTTTACTTGTTTCTAGACTTGTTGCATCATAAGATGTTGCATCATTTTTGTGAGCAATAACACAAGACGCTTATTGTTTTTCCTCTGAACTTTGGCCAACAATAGGAAGTTAAAAATTATATATCAACTCAGAATTTATGGCTTTAAAATGAGCTGTCACTTACTCATTAAACATTGACTCCTCATAATAACCCAGATCACTCACCAGGCTTAGTAGTAGTATATACATTTCTCTGAGAAAGGGAAGAGAAGCAGTGACTTGAGCAGTGTGTCTGTGGGGGATGTGAGCGATGGGGGAGACGTGAGATTTAACATTGTTTAGCCAAACAGGCCCAGTGAACCCAGGCTTGGTGGGAGCAGCTATAAACCCTCAGTCAGATCTATGAAAACATAGCTGTTTCCAAGTCAACCAGATGCTGTGCAGGCCTCCAGTTCCCATCACGCTTTGGAGAAACGACTGCTTCAAATACCTCAGGCCCGGCTGACAAGACAGGAAGGGAAAAAGATACAAATCACAGACAAATCTAATCATATCAGCTTTCTTTAAAAAGCTTTTGACTCCACTCGCTGTTTCTCAAGAGAGGATTTCACCAAACCTGTAATTCTATAGATATAATATGTTTTTAAATATTCTAAGTTTATTTGAATTCTAGTTTACTTTGTCAACTTTGGTAAAAGTTGAAATATGTCGCTTTTGCATGATCTCACTTCATAGTATTTTTATTTGTGCATGCACAAGGTTCAGTGTGCTTTTTAATACGATACACAAGACGTGAATGTGCTTATTATGTCATTTCCATGGCTCCTTCAGGTTAAATTCAAGAGTATGAGCCAAGAAGTCATATTACAGTGCCTACAAATAACAGCTGTTAAGACTATAGGTGTAATATAGGGGTAATTTTAATGGGAGAGTGTTCTGCTAACAGTCAACTTTTCCTTGTTCTTAAATAACGAGCAAGAGTTAGCGCACTTCCCTCGGGGGAGCCAGAAAACTCTTTGCTCTTTAATATAGAACAGGTTTACAAAGAGGGGCCTTCCACCAGAAAGTGGTTTGGAAATTAGACTGGTAGTAGAGAGATCTGACTGCTGATGTTAATCAGCTGCATGGGAACAATCTGCAGTCACTGCGCTGTGGTCCAACCCTCGCTCAGCTGCTTTCAAAGCTCTGTAGTTATGCGTTGAATTGAGTCACGGCATTAAAGCTGCGTATCAAACACTCAGTAGTTTTAATACCAGATTCTGTCCATACCACAGAGTCTGTGCAACGCCTGGTCAGGCTCTTAGCCTTGTTTGCTTAATCTTCAAACACTTCATTGATCACTGTAAAAAGCTCTTTCGACTGCTTTTGGATTTAGGATGGAATTTAACACCATTCCACATTAGAATTTTTGATCATTTTATTCAAAAACAAAATGTTTTTGGGAGAGTAATTATCATTAAATGTGAAATAAAAAAGTTCTATGAATTGACGTTTCGACCTCTTAACCTCATAAAGTTTCGATGTTGGATGCGTGTTGCAGCTGTGGAGCAACATTAACATTTATTTGGTGCAGAAAACCCCAGAAAAAAGTGTCAACTTAGCACAAGTATGTGTTAGTGTAGAATGGATAATCAGCACTACACAGTAACACACTTCTCCATCTTAATGGTTGAATTGTTATCACTGTATGAAACTGGCTGAGCTCTCAGATTATGAGTGTGTTGTCTTGTTCTCTCTCTAGTCCCGTGACTACCACTCTCTTCACACAGTCATCTCCTCTGGTTTGTGGCCTCGACTTGTCCTCTGTTCTTTGTTTCTGTTCTCTTCTCATCAAGGAACTGCTTCAACAACATGCTGTTCCTTCATGTAACATAATGTAAAAAACACATCTGAATCTTTTTTTAGTCTCTGTATCGAAAGGCCTCACTAAATTCCAGTTGTAATCTGGCAGACAAAGCAGCGCAAACATTTTCACACAGCAGCAACCATCTTCAACATGGTTTACATTGTAAACCTCTCCCGTGGCCATCGCTTGACTGCTAATGTGAGTGTTGGGAAAACTGTTTTCCAAGCAGGCCAAGCCAGATTAAACCTCTCCGGAGAGAACTAGTCCCTGATGATACAAACTGTAAACCACTTTGCAGAGGCCGCACCCTGGTTCGTGAACTCTCTGTTTGCGGCCGTCAGAGAGGGACGCAACAGGAAGTGAGCATTGCAGGGGTTCAGTGGCCATGTGATTACCATACAGATTACTTTTCCTTCAGTGTTTATCCTGCTTTGTGAGTGGGTTACATTTACACTGCTGCTCAAAGCTCACTCTTTTTAGAAAAACAAACATGAGAACCTTAGCATGCTAATATTAGCATGATGAAAAACTGAAGGTGTTTGTTAAAATTTAAAAACCTGGTTTTCAGGGATGATCACAGAGAAACATACCAACACTACAAAGTTCACTAAGTCGTTATTTAGGAATAACTGCTGGTATCATGCTAACATTAGCATACCTGTTAGTATTAGCATCTGATAGGTTGAGGGTGTATGTTTACATCAATATCTTGAATTGTAGATTATTTGATAATCACAAAGAAACAGACAGATGACTTGATAAAATTAAAAGATTCAGGAACTAATTTGTCTATAATGAGTAGCAATGAAAACTGGTAATATTAGCACACTGGCTAAAGTTAGCATGTCAAATAAATAAATTTAAAAAACAGTTGCATGTTTAAATCAAAGGCCAAAAACTCTGTCTTTTTCATAATCATATATACACAAATATTTACAGACAGACAGATGGCAGGCTCAGATATGTATCCTGTTGACTTGGATAAGGAGCTAACTGATAAGATGCTAAAGATGCTAGGGTTAGCATGTCTAGCTAGTGTTTGCATCTCACAGAAGAAGCATGTTTAAATCAAAAAAAGTAAAGTTCAGCTTCTTGATAATTACAGATACAGAGAGAGAGACTGAATGAGAAGACCGACAGATGTTTCGTCAGCTAATTGTTGCAGTTAAACTGGTATCATGCTAACATTAGCATATCTGCTAGTGATAGCATCTGAAAGCCTAAGGATATAAGGTTTACATCAAAAGCTTGAATTGCAGATTCTTTGAGATCACAGATAAACAAAGAAACAGGCAGATGGCATGATAAGAATAAAAGATTCAGAAATGTATCCTGTTGACTCGGAAAAGGAGCTGATAAGATGCTAATATTAGCATGTCTAGCTAGTGTTTGCATCTTACAGAAGAAGCATGTTTAAATCAATAACATTAAGCGCAGCGTCTTACTAATCACAGGTAGAGAGAGAGACTGCATGAGAAGACTGACACATTCAGATTCAGAGCTAGTTGTTAGCTAACGAGCTAACGTTAGCATATGTGAGAAGGAGACGCCAGAAAACCTGTCTTAATCGTTATAGATGAGTTTTCCCCCCTTTCCAAAATATCTCACTTTTCTGTGTTCACACCAGATCAACATGAGCTAAGATTAAATCAACAATTTGTCGATCATTTATATATATTTATATCTGATTATTGACAATTGAAACCCGAACCAAACAAACAGTTGTTTCTTTTTAATTTTCTCAGTTGATTCTGTTTGTTACCAACAGTAACATTTGCAGCTGTTTGATCACAGGAGATTCTTAATATTTCTGATTTTAAATGACATTAATGTGAATCTTTTTTTCTCGTCTCTGAACGTTGAGACATGAACGCAGCTGTAGCACATTTACCTGCTGATTTAAGCAGCTGTTTTCTTTTTTTATTCCTCATGAGCCGTAAGAAGAAAATTACATGATGTTGTTATGGTGTCACTATGTCACCACATCTATACATTTTTTTTTTTCCATTGCATCGCTGCTGTGTCTTAGCTTCCAGTATAAAGTACTGTGGTTAGTGCATAGCTTATCAACAAAGCTGTTATTCTCATGCAAAAACTTGTGCACACTTGCCGTTTGGTACCAGCAGTAAGAACACACAGCAGATGGTCGACATGCAAATACTCCAAGCTATCACTGTAACTGCTGCTCCTGTAATCAGACTCATCACAACCAGTCAGTCTGAGACGGATGTCGACTGTAGAGTGAGAAGCGTGTGGCTTGTTGCCATAATAAAGACCTCTAATGTGACCTATTAAAGTGTTTTTCACTGACATCACACGGTGCAATTGAATGTTACAGTTTAATTCTGTGAGAGAGGGCAGTGAAAACTTTTTAACATCTGAAGACAGACTTCCTTCTTTACGTCTCCTGGCACCAATAAACTATAAAATCGTCTCCACCATGAGATCCAGTTCAGGTCAGGTCGGGAGGAATCAGTCACCAGCGTCACCAGCCTCTTTCTCTCTCAGACTAAACTGATTGGACTCATAATCTGTGAGAAGTGGAGGAGGTGCGGAGGCAGAGGGGGGGTATCTAGTGTAGATTTCCACTGATATCTGTTATGAAGTCATGCAAATAAGTCATTTTCAGTGCAGCAAATAGAGGCAAGTACTGCTTATTAAGAAAGCAAATGGCCCATCAGCCTGAGCAAACACATCATGAGAATGAGGTACAGTGGAAAGACCTCTGTTATCAGCTTAATATAATATAACCTTTGCACAATGTTGTTGAAAAATAGGATGTTTTCAAAAGTTTAACTGTGCTCTCATTTCTCTACTGAGTCATTTTGTCGTCATTTTAATGTTTTGTTACTTCGCAAGAGCAAAAAGTCTTGATCTGTTGATGTGATCCATGATGATGATGATGCATCTGGATTATCTTATCTGACATTGATTATTTTTTGCTGGTTTGTGGTTTGTCTTGTCTGTGTTTTTATTACCTGTTACCTTGGACGTCTATTGTTCTGTTTTTATTGTTTACTTTGTGCAGAGGGTGTTGATGTAAAACCATCACCCTGAGTCATCACACAGGTTGATTGACAGAAAGCCGATGCTCTCTCTCTCTCTCTCCTCTGACATCAGCGACCTGATCGGTTCTCTGTACACGTGAACCAAACGAACATCAGGCTGAACACAGTGCAGCAGTGTTGGGTTTATGGAGGGGCTTTGTCCTCTGCAGATCTGTGACACTAAACCTTGACAGGGGGGATGTGTATTCTGTGGTTGCAGTTTTAATCTCCCTTTATAAACTGAGCGCTGCCCCTGGGATGGCTCTCAGGTACATACTGTATTTCAACCTTAGCTTATCTTTCAGTGCTCTGCTGGTATCCTATAGCCGCTAAGGCTATGATAATGTACATGGTTTCAGGTGTGTGCCCGTCGGACAGGGAGTGACCGCCTGGAATGTATGCAACCGACTATAATTCAAGTCTGTGTTTGTTTGTATGCGTCACCTAAAAAAATTATGAAATCTCTTTCACTTGTGACAATGCTTTTACTTTCCATGTTTGCAGCAGCACACTTGTGCAACTGGATTTTTGCGTGCCAGATTTTCTGTTCCACCTCTGCTCTGCCTTGACCTTTGTGAGCTGTTTTTCCTCGGTAGACGAGCACGAAGGCATTTTATAGTGTCTAGTGCAACAGTGCAGTCCCACACCCTGTCCTGTTAAGCACTGTTAGCACATTAGTTTTGTCTTTGTGGGAAGGAAGTGAAGTTATCTCATTTCACTCTTCTGCTGCCTCGATGAGAGCAGCAAGCTTAAATGCTTGTCAGCACGACAGCCAGAGAATTTCCGACAGTGTCGTTGTGGTCTCTTTTGCCTCTTCAGCATTGCACTGAAACTATTTACATCCATCCAGTGAGTCATACTCGGTGCACACTGTGGTGTTTGAAGTGAAGCTGAATCTGCAGGGACCCTCTTTTGTGTCCAGGTCTCAGTCGATCATCAGAGGAACTGAAATGAAGAGCAGTGTGACCCATTGTAACCAGTGTTTAAACAGCAAACTACAGTAAAGTCATGTAATAAATATGCACATGAGTGTGTGACTAGCATTTCTGTTGTCAGTAAGGCCTTGGCACCATATTTGCATTGGTAAACTAGGAAAATCCATGTTGCATAAGTTTTCCTGCTGGAATTCCCTTCTTTTTTAACAGATAACACATGAAACCTGGTGTTTGTCAGTTGGATTTCTTTCTTATCCAAAAATAATAGGTGTTTTTCATTTTATCACCTTTTGTTTTGTCCTGTAACTACAAAAAACAATCCAGTTTTCACTAACTAGTCAGTTTTAATTAGTAAAATAAAGTTCTCTATTGTCAACCGGAGGCGGTTTTTCATCTTAATTAAATACAGTCCTGCTAATTAACTCGGTGTCTAATCTCATGTTTTCATCCCAATGAGGAGAATGTAAACACAATCAGCTCTGGGTTTGAGTTCGTCATCTAATGTTCGTCTAGTGTTTTGTTGTTGCCGCGAGAGACAACGCTGATTTACTTTTCTTTCTTACACTTACATTTCATATTACTGCACTTTTAACATTATATTCCACTAAAAAACAGTTTTGAGTTTTGAGGCAACGAGAACAGCAGCTGTAATAAACTTTTATAACAGTTGCGGTGGATTCCAACAGAGGAAAAACACAAAGTTAAAAATGTTCAGAAAGTTCAGCTTAATCCACTTCTCCACCGTCCAGTTGTATTCTCTTATTTAGTCATGATGTTTAATCACATAGATAGAAAAACCACTGCAGCTGCACTCTTAACATTACTGTCTATTAATGTGCATCATATACCTTGAACTATATTTCGCAAAAACACTAATACTGTACATTGAATTGTGGTTTACTCTTTAGGTTCATTGCAAACATGAGACGTTATGATGATGATCATTTTTTTAAACAGGTGAGAGGTCACTTAAGGTCATTGTGATCGGTTACATATGCGATCTATGTGTAAAATACCACAGAGCTGAAATGAGTGTGAACAGAGTAAAGCGATACTCGTCTCCACCTGAATCTACAACATCTTGTTCCCTTTTATTCACCCTGTGTTTTGAACCTCTATGTTTGTATTAGATGGATGATAATAACATAATAGAGCGCCACAGATTGGGTGCACGGTGTAGATGGATGTGTCAGTAGCTGCACAAAGAGGTTAAAGAGCTTGATGAGACTCCAGTGGGTGACTGAGCCAGATCTACCATCCCTCACCACCCTGGGGTGACAGCTTCCCCTGCAGCCTGCAGGTTGCTCTAAAGCTTGCCGTGCATTATAAGTCAATGAGATATTAATAATTAACTGCAGCTTTTTTCACAGTGAGACTATACTCCCACAGTGAGACAAAGGAGCCGGTCGGGCCTTGGCCACTGAGCCCCTAGACGGTACTTTTCCACCCATGAGAGAGAGAAAGAGAAAGAAAGAAAAGGAGTGAGAGTGGGAGAGAATCGGAGAGCTAAAGCCCACAGATGGCAGGCTGAAACATAGCACTGCCTCTTAAATACATGAACACAGGCCCTTAGCCTTTTCAATGGGGATCCAATCCCTCTTGCAATTACCAACAGACAGGCTGCTTGGCTGGGGGGGCTTGGGCCTTTGCCTGGTTTCCTCTTCTTCTCTCAGGTCCAACTGTGTGTTTGTGCATTATGTATTTTCAGTATTAGATTCAGTGGTGAGATATAGACATGCAGACTCAGTTAAAGTCATCAGCCGCTCGTCTAATAATAACACGCCGAAGAAAAGACAGTGTGCATAGATCTGGGTCACATGAAACTTCACATATTGAGCACAACACTGACAGGAACAGCTGTGAAATGATGAAGGGAATTTTACTTTTGGTTGAATACAAGTGAAACAGTTTGTAGTTACTGTTTATTCTCAATCTAAAACCACATCGATGACACATATAAACTTGTTCCTTTTCACATAACAACTGAACATGTATTTCTTTTATCTATATCCTTGGTAATCATCAGCTTCAGTCCTATAGGCTACTGGAGTTCATCAATCTGAGACTTTCAAGTGTGAAAATCATCAGAAATCAATAACTGCTTCATCTAAATGTAACACAGGAGGCAGTTAAATATGTCAACTGTGCTGTGAACGTAAAACCACCTGAAGAAACACAAGTATTGTCCTTTTAATGTTTCTCTCTCAGAGACAGAAAGTGAAGGTTTATAGTTTAGATGAACTTGTGGCTGGGAAAGACAGAAAGTTTCCAGTGTGTCTCTTTCACACACACACACATCATTTGCACTCACAGAGAAACAGGATGGAAAAAAAATCAAGTGGCTCTTCGTGGTGCAACCAGGGAATCCCCTTTGTGTCCTGAAAGATTGGAAAAAAAAGTGTGAAAAAAGCCGCACTGCAGCTGTTTGCTAATCATGACTCAACATTATACTGCCTTTTATTTTTTTTTGTAGCAGTAAAGTGATAACGGCTGCTGCATGGCCACAAACTCAACAGAGGATGTGAAGGCTCCAGCTTCGCATCTGTCATTTTCTGTTGCCATAACACGCACGTAACATGGTGGTTTCCCCCAATTCAGTTAGAGGCTGCAGCTGCGTTACCTCAAGGGTGTTATGTGTGTCTTGTTGCAGCTTTGTAAATATCAGGTAGACGAGAAAAAGGGAGCAACAGCGGAGCTGAAGCAGATGATGATGATGATGATAAAACCAGGTTGGATCATCCAACCTGTCGTCCGCATTTTCTCTTCCTCTCTCTCTTTTTTCATTAGTGTCCTGATACTTCATAAGTCTCTTCCATGACATTTTTATTCATATCATAGTCTGTCAAACTGTGATCACATTCTCACCCTCAGGCCAGAACTTCTGCAACATCACTGAGCTGCAGAAACCAAACGGTGTAGGAGGAGGAAGCTTTATCTAGTGTTAGTATCTTATGTCACCCACAAGGTTTTTTACTTGTAGTTATGGTTGTGTTTTCTTCGCGTTACGGTACTTTAGTGTGAGAAAAGTCAGTGTTGGGCTGATGATGCCTTCACTGTTCTGGTATGAAGAGCGTACTTCGACAGTGAAGCGGGTTGAGTGTTTTTTCCGTCTCTGACTCGCTGATTTTCCTTTCAGCGACGTCGCAGCTCTCATGAATGTCAGACGTCGCTGTAAAAGCAGGTGACAGTGCTCAGTGTAAAACACAGATGGTTTAATTTTTTTTTTTTTTTTTTTTACAGAGGAAATAACATCATGAAAACTTAATGCAATTATAATTTTTGAGGTGTTACCTTTCCATGCCTGTTTGTGTTTTGTCAATGTCATTTCTTCTTCTCCCTGTTTTGCCAGTTTTATCCAGTGCACCTGCAGGTTTGGCACAAATGACTTTCCTTCTTTTGGAGCTGTCACCTTTTGCTTATTACACTATAATTAACACTGATGCCAGACCTTTTGGTTATAGGCCAATTGAGACAGAGTTTGGAGTGTAAACCCAGTAGATGTGCAATGTAAACAAGAGGAATTCAAGTTATTAAGTAAAAAGCTATTTGTGTGTTGACATCCAGCTGCTGGGAAACAGAGCATTTCTAGAGTCAGTTCCCATAAAACTGCGCTGCCTATTCGTTCTGTCGTTGCCTTTTAAAAACTGGTTGCTGGTTTGGCGGTGAATGTTTCATCTCTGCCCACATATACGTTTTATCTGCTATATCTGCACTGTGGTGAGGAAAAAAAGGCAAACTCAGCAAAGGTGAAGGGGTTAAGAGAGAGAAGTGTAAATCGAAATCAGGTGTATCTGATGGTTTTGCTTCCTTCTGCTGCCACGTGTGTTGAAGCTTTGCCTGATAGAGGAAGAACCGCGGTGCCATCGTCATGACTCTCACGCTGTGGACAGATACCAAAAAACAAAAAGGACTCAACCCTCATATCCCAACGTTAAACAACCTCCTTCTCTTTTATTTCTTTCTCATACTTAATCTCTCTTCTGTCTTTAAATGTGCAGCTGACTTTCAACACACACACACACACACCGTATGAGTCATTCGTATCCACTTTCGTTTCTTGGAGGCTCAGCCTGTCTATATAAAAATGTATCAGCATGTTTTATAGAGCCGAGTATCGTGTTATATATCTCCCCATATGATACTCTAAGCCACTATAATCTTATATTGCCTGAGCTTTATATACGTGATACCCATGTTCTCGTGTTCAGCTTGCACAACTGTTTAATCCACTGTCATGTCATAGCTGCTGTTGGAGATTAGAGGCATGTGTACCTGTTTTTGTAACGTCAGGTTACTCGTTGACTGTTGTGATAGATGATGTAGTGATGAGTTTTAGAGCCACACAAGTTGATTTTATCTTCAGATAAAATCGATGCCGCCTCTCTAGCTCTTTGACCACTTGCGACCTAAACTTTGCAGTCATTTACTTACTCTCTGGTGAAGTTTTTGACTCTTTCAACGTGGTGGCAGCTGTGTTGAACTAAATTCTTGGCTGCCTCTCGCCTCCTACCTCATAGCTGACCTCATCTCTGCATGAAGGCTGCGCAGCGTCCATCAGGTCCGGAGAACAAACTTATCTCTTCAAGTATATTGATATTGCATCGACTTGAAGGACGTGCAGCGAGCTGCAGATTACCTCATCAGTAACACTAGCTGCATTGTGCTGAATTTTGCATGGTCACATTGACCTGGTTACTCCTCCATTATTCATGGCAATGCGAGCAAAGCAGCAAAATGAATACACACACACACATGCATGCATGCATATCTAAAAGGTAGAGGCCGGGGGGAGATTTAAAGGAGCGTCAGGTTGGAGGGAGGCGGCGTGGTCGATGTCGCCTCGCCGTTTGAAACTTAAGAACCATGTGACTCACTCGCTTCGCTTGTGTGTCCGTGTCTGTGCGTGCGTGTGCGAACTCAATCAGTCCTCGAGGCAGAAAAGGGTGTGGGAGTAATCCAGCACAGGAGACATAACACCTCGACCATTAGCAGAGCAGCTCACATAACCCAAGCACTGGCGGCTGACAGACATGCGTAAACACATGGCACCGCTTCCCCAGTATTCAGTGTAGCTTCAGTATTCAACACCTCTCCTCAGCCCTCCACCGCCACCACTACTTCTCCCCACAGGCCTCTTCTTTCTGTCTCTACACTTGGGCAGCTCACAAATATTTGCCATCGTCCTCTCTGCGCTCTCTCAGAGGGCAGGATTAATGGTGGTGTGTGCCGCACACCCTGGGTTAGACAAAGCCTCCCCATCTGGAGCTCTAACCCGTGACTTGTTGGGGGAACAGAGGCAGCACACAGAGCCTGGTCAGGGCAGCCGGCGGAGGGCGGATCTATAGGCACCACTTCATAAATGAGCAGGAGTCCGGGGCAGTCCTGCGCATGAATGAAAGGGGCGTCTTCCATCTTTTGATGTGATGGGGATGTAAAAGGGGGGTCCTGCATGCCGGCCCGGGTCTGGTGCCACTCTAAAGGGATCACATTTCCTCTTACCAGCTGATTAAACAGCCATATCTGCATCCATCACTGAGCTCTGAGCCAAATAACACCAGAACTGAACCAGACCTCCTGTTGACTTCTCTTCTAGTCAGAAACCAGATTATGGGCACAGCTTCATTTTTTTAGTAGTAGAAACATTATATGTATAAACTATATTGTAAAAATAAATCAGTCTCATAACCCATCTCTAGTAAAAAGACTTAATAACAGGATGCATAAAAACTAGTCACCGTTTAAAAAGAAGTAAAGTTTGACTACAAGTCTTTGTCCATTAAAAAGTGTGTTTTTTTTTTCTCTCATGTCCTGTAGAAGTAAAACTGTCTAATATGACACATCTACATGACTAAAACTCTCATATCTCTTCCTATATCACATATCTTGCAGCTGGATCAAAAACCTCCTTGTTTGTTGGAAACCGTTGACCTAAGTCACCAGATTATTCTCTTGCTTTTATTTTTAGATTCTGGTATTTTTGGAATCAGCCGTTCTCATTAAAGTGCCCGTTTGGAGCTGCTCTGGTTGCCTACTGATACACTAGTAAAGTCTGGAACGCCGTGTGACCACGAGTGATAGAGACAGAAAACATGCACCACCCCACAGGGCCTTTTGACAAGCAGCTGCGCACACACACACACACACACACACACACACACACACACACACACACACACACACACCTTGAAGTGTGGAGATAACTATGCAGCAGCAAAGTTACTTTTTTAAATATATTTGAATATATATTGCTCTTCTAATGATTCTCCATGGACACAGAGACTGTTTATGATAATAAAAGCCTGTTGAGCAAGTTGAGTCTGTGTTTTTCTTTTCCTCCATCGTGTCCTGCTCTTTTGCAGTTTATACATTCAGTATTGTTAATGTAGCTGATAGCATCAAACTGCTGGTCCTCCTTGTTTACTGACGATGGCGTGGGGGACTGTTTGTTCCTGTTCCTTCCTGTGTTGTGTGTCCTAAGCGTTTTTTTTTTTTTTTTTTTTTTTTTTTTTTGCTTCTCTTCCCTCAGGCCCAGTGACGAGAGGCACCCGACCGTGACGGCTGACGGCACCGTGGACGACCTCGCCCAGGCCGTGGACATGATCCTCAGTCAGAGAGGAGGCTGAGAACGAAGCAGCTAACTCCAGGAAACGCTGCACTCAACTGTGATACGCAGGCTGGTGCCTTCAAAGCGTTGTTTCCGATGGTTGTAGTTCTTCAAGCCATTTAAACAAGCATGTCAAAACACTACAGAATAAAATTAACCACCAAATACTGTATATCCTGTAACTGCCTCAACTGCTTGTCATGTCAAATGTAAGGAAACACCCACCCGTCCGGTGATCCACGTAGTGTACACTATAAAGAAACTTTGCATAAGTACTACTCCTGGAGATAGTCTTGAACTCTTTAGAGTTGCAGTGTGCATTTGTCGGTACATGACTGGCATAGATAAGATACCTCAAGTTGACATGAATGTGCCTGTAACCAGCTGCTGACTGACAGTTAAGAGGGGAAGCTAAACGCTGTGTGTTCAGACACTCTGCTAATGTTACACACTCGGATTCTTTTGTGCAGCTACTGCTGCACGGACACATGGAGACTGTTTTGTAGTCGAACTGGAAAATGCTGCATGAGAATGATGATGTAGTTGATTTTAACGTGCAACTAATTAATGTGAGGAATTATGTGTAGATACGTGATCTTGATAAAGTATCAGGGAGTTGTTGTTGTTAGTGTTGTTGTAGTTGTGTGTAGTTATGAGTATTTGGCTTAGGTGATTGTAAATAAAGAGATTTTATTAGGCTGAGAGATGCTGAAAACATTTGTCTCGAATTTTGCCAATTTGTCTTAAAGGAGGCAAAAAAACAGGCTCAAGGCCCCAATGCACTGGGGAAAATTTTGGCCTCGGCTCTGGTTTAAACTGGAATCCATATCTGAGCAGCTTTTGTTTTATAAAAACAAATCACTGAAAATAGGAAGTGAGCTGGTCTGAGAGATGATAAATACAGAACTCGGCCCGAGTGTGATGAATTAGGCTGGTGCTGGAGCTCATGTTTCTCTGTCTGTGTAAACAAAGATGAAATGGGCTCTCCATCATCGGAGTGAAGAATCACATATCTACAACTGCTTATCTTTATTTACTAAACCGTGAGCCGCCTCTGATGTGACGACGGGGGTTTGTCCCGTCACAGTTACATCGTTAATTCGCTCTCATTAGATGTTGCTCGTTTACAATGAGGTTAAATAAAATGATGAGGGAGGAGGGAGAAAAAAAAATTGGTTATTGGCTGCTTGTGTGTGCCAGCTGGATCATTGAGGCCCCTGGAAGTGGGGCGTAAAACAAACGATTCTCCCTCACTGCCCCCAAGGTTTCAGTGTACCAAATAGATTCATCAAGAACAAAAGCACATTGCCAAGTGATTCATTGAGGTCTTTCTGGTTCACTTCACCATTAGCTGACAAAGCTTGAACGTTATTGGGCAATTAAAGGTAATGAAATGCTACGGAGTATTATGAAATGGTTTCGAGTTGGGCGGATCGCTCCTATTTCTGATTTGGAAATACATATTAATGTAGTCGGTAAAGTACTAGCAGCTGGTACCAGGTTTTCTAACAGCTTACACATTGTTTGACTCAGAGTTTCAACCATTATGTCTCTGCCCGTTGGCCTCGCGTCGAGCTATTAAACATGTATTTGACGACTCTCAAATGAATTACTTGGCTTTGACTAGATTGTTGCAGGCCACAGTTTTTTTTTTTTTTTTTAAAACCCTCATCTTGGCAGGTTCATCATTAGTAGGTGCTAAACTCTAACACACACTTACACAAACACACACACACACACACACACACAGCTAGGTGGTTGTCCACCACACCTCTTTTAGCCCTGAGGTCATCCACCTATCTCTCACAAGTTACAAATTAGCAACAGTTCACCTCAGTGATAGGTAAACACTGACATGTTTCTGGTGGGGGTGAAACACACTGGAGCAAGATTACCTCTCAAATAATACACATGACCTCATTTCAGGAGACATGTCTGGACACGTATGACCTCACCGCCACAGGACAGTATGGACGGACTTAATATGCTGTCAGATGCTCGACTGGCTGGAGCACTTATTGTTGAAGTTGTGGTGATTTTCCAGTTGGAAGATATTTAGTACTTTGTACCGTTCTGAATCTGAAATGTTTATAAATTACTCATGAATAACCATGCCAACAGTTTTTTTAATTAGTTTTAAGTTGTTTATCAGTTTAAAAAAAAAAAAAAAAAGATATTTAAATATTTCCTTCGAGTAAAAAGCACTGTACTCGCTCTGGCCTCAGTTTTAGTGTTTTATTACTAAGGCGGATGCATTTTGGCAAACGACCCTTCATCATCAAATCTGTATTCACAGCTTCTCTCTGTCTCACATCGTTATAATCTGAACCCCTGGTGATTCAGACAGAGTAAGGATTTAGTAAATGACACACTGGGCTCTGGAAACTTCAAACTAGCATTCCTTTTTTATTTTCTAAGACATTTTAAAGACCAAACAATAAATTATAATCAACTAATCCTGACAAAAGTTGTCGATTTTTACCACAAACGTCATCGTTTGTTATGTGAACTCGGTTCACAACGTCCATCTGCTGTTATTGTCCTCTCTGCTCGTATCAAAACGTAATTATGAGTGTCTGCGAGCTCGATCCCACCCTTTACCTCCTCCTCTCCTCATACTCACTCAAGTCATTAAGCTGATGATCTCATTTTCATCTTATGCTGACTGACACCTCAGGGACACAAAGCCCTGCAGCATGTGTCTGTTGGGGGGGTTAAGAAGAGAATGTGGCTCTGTTCAGTCTAATCTCCAGCATCTAACACTAACACTCCTGCTCCTCATGGTGAAACAAAATCTAACAGAATCTGCATGAGTTAGATCTTTATTTAAGTAATCAGAAGAATTATAAAGTAAAATCAAGTAGAAGTACAGATACTAGAGTAGAATAAAATAACTTTAGTAGAAGTTCAAGTCGTCACTAGAATGATTCTCCAATAAAAGTCTTAAAGTATCTTGTATTTACTGTATTTAAGTATGACAAGTAATCTATAATTAAATATAGTTAAGTGTAGAAAGTGAAAGAAAAAGTACGTTATTAAAAGTTTATCCAGCACTTTAAAACATGGAGCTACAACAATCTTCATAGACGATGTCTTGAGTCTGAACTAAAGTTTCTGTTTGATCTTGATATTGTTGAAGTTTCTCCATCATCCACCTTTAAGATGGAGCCTCCATCAACCCTCAGACATGGTGTTGATGGTCTAAACAGTCACAGGTCGACTTAGAGTGAAAACACCACATTTACTGAGTCACTCACCATTGAAAATGGATCAGAGTAAAAGTGTCATTACGTTAGTAAATGTAGTGAAGTAAAAGTAACACACTGAAATACAGTAGTGAAATATTAGTACTTTGTTACTATACAACACTGGCAATTTGTCTCTGAACAAACCTTCATATACGTTTTTTGTCATGTGTTTGGGTTAGGCTCCTCTTACATGGCACGCACACTGCTGCTCTTGTAACACACCTGCATTAACCCACCTTAACAACTGCCAGCTGTGTGTTACCTTGAACTTTCATCTGTGCTCATTTGGCTCTTCCTGTTTGACAGGAAATGGCGAGGTCAGCTGACCAGACAACACCACACACCTGCAGCTCTAAATGCACCGTTATCCGTGGAAACCTGCTCTTGTTTTGACAGCAGCCAGTTATTTGTCCCCCCCCCACACACACACACACACACACACACACACACACTCTCTCTCTCCCTCCTCTCTGTGTGTGTGGAGAGCACCAGTCCATGTGGAGGCCTCTATCTCTCTCTCGCCAAGCCACATGGTTTCCCCACATTTCATCACTCTCCTTCCCCTTGTGGGCAACCGTGCCGACAGCGCTCGGTGGCGTGGGAGGACTCTGAAACTTCAGAACTCGTCAGGTTTGGAAGCTGAGGCCTGAATTTCCTTTCTCTTAAACTGAATGCCCCCTCTCGACCCCACCCCATTCCTCCCTCTGAGCCTTTTTACAAGCGATCTGAGAAGCGTCTCAGTTCATACACAGAGCCGTCTGTACTCTGCTGACATAGTTGGAGCCGTCACAGACCCCTCCACCCCCCCCCACCAGGGACACGACCCCTGCTCAAACTGTCCGCTGAAGCCTCAGAGGCCTGGCTCCCCGAGACACAAAGCATGACCTCTTGATGTCATACCCGAGCGTGTGCGTATGCATAATCCGGGCGAAATGGTAGTCGTATGTCACCGCGTAGTGTAAACGAACTGTCTCTCTTTGCAAAAAGGTCTGAAAGTTTACAGCTGACCTCAATTTAAAGCTGTCTGTCTCTGCTGGTCTCCCTCCTGTGAGGGTGTCCAGTTGCCTGTTATAAAAGCTGAAGGGTTCAGTTAGAGCGGAGACACGTCCTGGACCGGACTCTACCACTATTAAAGACTTGATGTTTTATGTGAGTCAGCTTGTGTGACCTGGATGTGTCTCTTTCATGTGGGCGCAGGCTTTAGCTCTTCAGACGTAACATCGACTCAACTTTAAAAAAAAAAAAAATCACTTGTACACACACATTGTGGTTTGGTCTTGCAAGAATCTAAAGTGTGTGGGTGAAATTCAACCCTGCAGCAACCTGCAGATACGATAGTGAAGTGATTCAATGCATGAGAACAAAACATGAACACACAAACAAAACAAAAAACAGAACAAAAAAAAAAACAGCAACGTTGAGGTTTTAGTGCTTAAGGTAAAAGTTTGTGCTCCCAGATTTCACATATTCACACAACACTTGCTCGACTGGAAATGTTTTGTGGCCGGGTGGTACTGTTAAATTACTTTCCACTCCGACCGCGTTTGAGCTGCCAAGCGGAGGTAGGCAGCAAAACCCAAGAGATGTTGCCAACATTTAGTTTCATGTCACCTACTGGTTGATTTTGTTTATATGAAAAGTTCCACCCATGTTGAAAAAAAAAAAAGTCACATTTGCTATGGTTTACTTTTTATGTCATGGAAAATCTTTTCCAAACTCTTAATTTTAAAATGTAAACAGAAATAAAACGATAAAGACTTGTAATAAAAGTATTAACCCAATAAGCTGAAATTGAATCAAAGTGAAACGTGACACTGTAGGAAAGCAAACGGATGTGTTCGCTACCGACGGACATCTGCTGCTTTAAAACACTGAATGAAGTGTGAAGTGAGTCGTCATTAGAGTTGATTAAAAACCCCAGTGACATAACCTCCAGTGACAGCTCGAGAGTGACCTGCCGCCGTGTTGCCTCAGTGTGGAGGGTGGTGGAGCTTGACGCGCCCCTCCTGTTGTCTTCACTATCTTCTCCCAGAACACAGCCTCCTTTCACTTCTGTCACCCCACTGATTAAAGGCCATTGGGGGGGGGTCTGTCACACAGCACGTTTACAAGGTCTCTGTTTAGCCATTTCCTTCTCGACTCATTACCCGAAGAGGGGCCGGTTGGATGTTAAAAAGAAGCTGTTTGCATGTGCTGCAGGCAGCTCTGACATTGTGTAAATATGACCTCATTCATTCTCATGCAACAGTGTAATAATCCAATCCATCACAGGCTGAGTTGAAGTTATGCTTTTTTTTTCCATATTCATATATTTAGATATTTCAGTCAGTATCGCATGTCAAGAAATCTTCAAATTACTCAGCTGCTCTTTTAACGAGGTGACCGACTTCCTTCAGTGCGACTTAACACTTTCAAAGAATGACAAGCATCGTTGCAAGTTTGAACAACTATGCAGAAGTGGTATGTAGTCGCACTGGAGCAGTGAATCAGCAGCGACAGCGTAATTCTGGAGGTTTGCAAAGGCACCAGAGTCGGGGCAGAGGGAGTCAGACAAACGGAGCAGCGGCAGCAGCAACAGCCCTGACACATGGCCCACATTCACAGCCGCCTCCCACGTCACTGTGCTCCTCAGAGAAAAAGCCCCTTTTGTTTCCCAGTGCAGGGAGGGAGGGAGGTCTCTGGGGTAAACCGCCGCTCAGCTCCACCGCTCCACCCGCCATCAAAAAAAAAAAAAAAGAGGAAAGGGACCGGACTTCCCACCCCTGCCTGCCTGGCGTCTTCCCTACTCACTACCCGCTTCAGCACACAAACACAGGCTCATCAGTAGCACCATTACTACGGCTGTGATTGTCTTTTCCTGCTACTTAATTGGGTCAGTCCACATTGTTGCATTAAAGACGTCTCCAACAATGACCTTGCTGTCAGTACATGTGCTCTGTTACGACCAGTAGTAGACGAGTTGTTTCTTTCAGATTCTTTACTCAAGTGAAAGTAAAAGAAGATGTCCAGAGATAAAATCCCCAAATCTTATGAGCAAAGATGCAGAGAAATGATGTGATCACAAACGAAAATTGACACATTTAAAACTGTGTTTATTTGTATAGAAATATGCTCAATGTTTTACATAACTTTTGTAGTTACAAATCGTAAAAAGAAAGAATATTAACGCTATTAGCATCACAAAGTTTCTCTCAAACAAACGGGAGCGTAGATCTCACAGAGAAGCCTGATGTTACAGAGTGAAATGTTAAGCTCTTCTTACTTTACAGGTGGTTTGTGTGTGTGTGCGTGCAGCTTGTTGCTCAGTAAGAGCGAAAAAAATGTTTTTTTTTTCTTTTCCTTTAACAGTAGCTCTTGAAGTAGTCTCCATTTGTGTCCATCATGTACCCGTGTACTATTGAAGAACGTCAGAGGAAACGGACACTCTTGTTTTTCTAGAGCAGAGAATTTGTACAAACCTGCTGTGAATTCTCTCCAAACATAGCACAGTGAAGGTAATCAGGGTTACAGAGAAACATTAAAGACCCCCAACTAATTTTAATATTTATCAGTTCTTATTATCGTCTCCTGAAGCCATCTTCCCAACTTCCTTGTTCTCCTGAGACACAGTTGAGATACCACACGGTGGGGGAAAGTCCCCAGAAATGAGCCTTTAGCCCACAAAGCTCCTGCTCAATCTCTCCTTATGGAAAACAAAACAAAACAAAAGACAAGCGCATTAGCTTTCCACTCGCTTTGTCCTTAAGACTACCAGTACTATTTACTGTACCACCTGGTGATAAAATAAATTTTCAGTCCCCTAAATTAGCTTCCCCTCCCAAGAGGAAGGTAGTCCAGCTCAGTTCCTCTCAATTTGCTCAATGTCGAGTTCGCCTCCGAGCTGATACACGTCCTTCCTCATGCTACAAAGCCCCGCCCACAGAGGCTCGCTGTCCTTTCCGTTCGTCGTCCCCGGTGTGACATCGCCGCAGTCCGTGGAGTTCCAGTCCACCTCCTCGATGGTGAGGTCGCGGGACTCGTTCCCGGTGACGTCATCCTCTTTGGTCTGATGAACGTCGTCCCGGCCGCGTTCGTTCCCCGTCGAGTCTTCGGGGTCGGACCGAGCGTTGGGGAGCGTCTGTCCGGACTCGCAGCTGTCTTCCACTGTGATTCCCGGGCAGCTCAGGCTGTGGAAATTCCGAAGTTTCTGTGGAAGAATAAGAAAGGTCAATTTTCTTAGAAGCATAAAATTGCCTTTCCAAGGAAACGGGGACATACTTAAACAAACACGTCAGATCGTTGGTCTGGTAGGAGGCCATAGTCGCCATGGAGACGGCATATTTGGTAAAGAAATCAAAAAAAATTTCCTCCATCCTGGACTATGACCCATGTCCTAACTAGTACACAAACACAACTAAAGGCAGACAGCCATCTTATGAAAACAATCCCTCTACTGTATTCATATAGTACGTGGGTGAGTCAGTGAGGTCAGAGCTGGACACTGGGCAGCGACCACTATAATATAAAAAAGTAACAAGATTGGAAGGGTATAAATTTAGCCTGAGTTGCATATTGAAGCAACTGGTGGTTGAGTGGATGAGTGAGATCCAACGGGAAACGATGCAGCAAGTGTCCAGATCCCCAGAGGGCACACATCGCCACTGTCAGCCCTTTGACTCCGCTGCTGGACCTTTCACTGGCAACGCACAATGAACACATACATCTGGGGAGGCCAGAAACTTCCATAGGGCAAATCCACATGTGCCAGCAGTGCTGCAGGCGAGTCCCGGCGACAGCTGTGCGTGCTACGCCAGGAGGGCTTTACGACAGCGGCTTATCCAATCTGTATGGCTAATGTGGAGAAGGCAGGACAGCTGCCTCATGCCTGACCGCTACGGTGTTAGGCCAGAAGGACACAGGAGAATAGGGCCTCTGTGAAACCTCCTGTCACTTGTGTGCTTATGTAATACTTAACAAGCATGGGACTGTTGGGGATATAGCTCACAGCCAAGTGTAGGAACGACGGCTGCAACTAATTCATACGTTAAAGATTAAACTAAATGACACAAACTGAGGACAAAGTGATGCAAAGATACAGAAATCAGGACATCTGGAAGCTACAAATATTAAGTTAGTACAATCTATCCAGTGTGGAACTAAAATATAATGTACATCTATCCAACAGTTGTCCAGATATTTCACTCTACTAGTCCAGCAAAGGGATCAATAAAGTGGAGATTCTCAATCATCTGTGGCAAATTTAATGGTAATCCTGCCAACAGTTGTTAATGCCCAGATAGCAGAATCATTACAGGACAAATTTGGCCCAATTTTGGCAAATTTTCAGAAGGATGAACGGCCCAAATTAGGGGTCTTTACCTTGCTCACCTTTACTTTTTAGGTAGTGTGGTAAACCATAACTCTGTCATAGTCAAAACAAAATGCCAAATGTCTGCAAAACAGCAGCCACAATATTTATTATCTGTGTCTACTTTAGTTAGCTGCACCAATTGTACTGTAAATGTTTTGATTTTTATTTGTGAAGTTGCTTAATTGATCATCAGTCAGTCCACTGGACATGTCAGCTCCATTACGACCACAATAATATTCACACAGACTGGATTTATTGTCCACTAAGAGTCAGTCGGAGCTGTGAATAAGGTTGTAGAGGCGAGGTGGTGAAAATGAAAAGTTATGATCCTATTTTGGAGCGAACGGCAGCGGTGAGAAAGGTCTCTGCACCAGGCAGCACTACATCAAAAGGGGCCCTGGTGTTTTTCTTGGCTCCGGTGAAGCGGGTACATTTGTCAGCACCAGACCAGTGTCACATTGCTGCATTCGTGCATTTGCACTTCACTCTCGACAGTCGAAACTTTTTCTGGCTCGGACCATGAGACCAGACTGATAAGACCGGGACTTGTCTGGATTAGAGCAGCAACATTAACTAAATATGCGCAAAGAGAGAAATGTTTTTTGTCACAAAACTTTTTTTTGAAAGTCCTGTAAGTTTCTGCATGTCATGAATAAGTGTTGCCTCCTCTAATCCTCATCCTAATGAAACAGAGAGAAGAGCATAAAGTCTCCTCATCCATACTGACCTTGACTCTCCGTCAATATAAGCTGATCAATAGCTCACGAGGCCCGGTTCGTGGCAGCGATCCACCCACTGAGCTGAATTTACAGAAATCAATATCTCTTTACCCAACACGCATCTCTCCTGTGTGACGATCTATAACCTCTGCCACAGCTGCTCCACTTCCTGACATTCACGGAGCCGCAGTGAGCCACGCGGAGGGTAGCAGTTTCTCCCGGGGTAAACTACACCGCTGTGGCGTGTGGATGAGAGGACACTTTAGAGACAAACTCAGCACTGTGACCAATCTTTGAATAGTAAGGTGACTTTGAATACTGATATGGTGACGTGTGATGAAGCTCTTGAGCTGAGTGTTAAATAGCTGAACATCTTTTCTGGATGTTCAGCTTTTCTTTTATGTTTACACACAAATATCTTTTGGTTAAAATATCAGAACCCAAAAGATATTAAATTTACAACCATATAAAACAAATCAAAACTGCAAAACCATGAAATTTAAATTCTCCAACTAGCAATTTAAAAAAAAAAGTTTTCAAAATTGTAGTAAGTTGATTTCTCTGATTGACTTATTAGTGCTGCTTTGTGGGTTTGGTTATGTAACCAGGCCAAAAAGTCTGGAAGTCATTTTCTGTGGGGTTTGCCTCTAACCCAGAGTCACTGGAGAGAAATTTAGGAACAAAGATCTTAAATCAAACTAGAGAAAAAAAACATATTTAAGCCAATATTTTAATGTGATAAAAAAGTTTCATCAACCTGAGCTGAAAACCATCATCACATCGATCCGATCTTAATCAGCAAACACGGAGCACAAACCACGAACAGCAGGAAAAATCCAATACGAACAATCTCTGCACCGTGACGCCTCTCAGCAAAAATATTGTTGGTTGCGTCGCCTGAGGCTCTTTTCTCCACATTGACCTCGCCGCTGTTTGGTGCGTATGTGGCGTCTGCTTGTCGTGTCAGAGCAGCGTTGTTGTTAAGACGCTGTTGAACTCTGGGTGACTCCTCAGAGGGGCTAAGTCCAGCTACGTCTGTTTTTTTTATTTTTTTTTTTTAACAATCTGGTCCGGGGGAAGAACGTATACGTGTGAAACTTTACTACGATCTCACGTCGTTCAACGACAAACGTCTGCAGATAAAATAAGACTCGGTCAACGGCTCCAGCCAAACTCATCCAATCCCATGACAGATGTCTGTCTTATTTTACATTCTTTGCTACGTGCTCTGCAAGCGAACATGCACGCCCACGCGGTGGAATGTGACCCAGCGTGAGGCCTGCATGAATAAACCATCGCCATCATTTAATGACAAAGCCTGCAGAAACAACTCTGAGGTGTGCTGAGGGAGAACAGACACAAAAGCGTGAACTTAGTTGAAAGTTTGTTTATCCAACACGGACACAGCAAATTGCCCCAACAACACAGAGCAACCAGCTAATGACAGTGAGACTGATGGACCTAGCAGAGCTTCCAGCTGGCACGGCACGTTTCCTGAGGGTCTTGTCTCTTGAAACTCTGGACACGGATCTTTGGAAGCGAATGAAAGAACTGTGATGTGTTCAAACAATAAATAAATGCCACATAAAAGACAACTAGCAGTTTCTTCTCATAAACTATACGACCTGCTCAGATGCAATAATAAATGTACCGTTTAAGAGACAGGATATGAGGCATCAGGTGACGTTGAACAAACGCATTATATTCTGTAATAAACTAGTCATAACAAGTTGGTAGTGTATAGGACTGCAACAACTCATTGATTATTAAATTAGTTGCCAAATATTTTAATATTCAATTAAAAAGTTTGCTGTGATACCTGCTAGCGGCTAAGCTAGCTGCTGACCGCTGTAAAACAAGAGTAGTAGGAGAAAAAGGAACGAATGACAAGCCTGTACATCACATGACCAGTCTCTGGAAGAAGAAGTGTTTTAAAGTGTTTACAGAGGAGATATGTTGGCATATAACGTGACGTTGTGGAGTTGTCATTCATAACAGAAACTGATATTACTGTCATTTCCTGTTTTCTATTCTCAGCACATGGCTGCATTAGCCGGTGTCAATTTATTTACTGTCATTTAGCCTCGTCTGTATTTTTTGATTTTAAAAAGACAACATATGTTCCTGACTGTGTTCAGACTCAAACTAAACTGTCTAAACACCTGATACTGATTTATTTGTTCTTCTTTTTTGCGCTTTAATGTGAACGTATTTGAAGTTAGTAGTGTATATCACGTGATCATTTGAAGCACCAACCTGGGTCATCTTTGCCAGATCCAGTGAAGGCCTCTGTTTGTGTGAATCAGCTGGTCTCCGGCGTTTCACACCGATCTTCTTGTCATTAAGGACACACGGTTGTGAGCGACTGCGAGCGAGACCTCCCTGTCCACCACGACGCTCCAGCTCTGGGGTGGAGTCAGGGGAGCTGTGTGGAGAAGGTTCACGGGGCTCAGGGAGGCAGATTTGTTCATGAGAGAGGTAGAGGGGCTGTGGCGAAGGTTTTGAGGACAGAGTCATGGAGGAGGAGGGTGTGAGGCCGCTGAAGGCCGAGGGGTAGGGCAGACGTTGGGCGAAGCAGGGCAGCTCCTGGGTGTTGGAGCGGGCGGGGAGGCTGAAGCTGGAGCTGCGTTGCATGGCCGGGAAGCCGAGGTGAGCGTTCCCGACACCGCCGCCGCCACGTTGGACGCTGCCGCCGCTGTGACACCTCCTCTTCTCCACCGCCGTCCACACACGGGAGCCCTGAGGACGCCAGGTGGAGCGACAACCGCCAAGCTCGTCTGAGCACGAAAGAGACCGACATTGCCGCTTGCTGGGGGGCGCGGTCGAGTGCGAAGACGCCGCCTCCGTCAGGCTCAGGTCCTGCAACAAGCTGGTGATTGTGCTTGAAGTGGAGCCGACCTCCCAGTCCCAGTGGGCTGAAGTCTTGTGCACCTCAGGCAGGACGTCCCACAGGCTTTCCAGGCTGGTCCCAACTGGTCTCTGCTGTATGGCACAGCTGTGACCCACCTCCCGCCACCGACTTGTCTCTGCAACAAAGAACCAGATTCATTTTTATCTAAAATGAACTTTTTTTTTTTTTTACATTTTATACTAGTTTACTTCTATGAATTATAACTCATTTTGCCAACTTTTCCAAACTGATCTTTTTTGTCAAGGCCTTGACTATTGTACCTGTTGTGTAAAGAAGAAAAGTTAATTTTAATAAAAACCTGGATTTTCCACTTTTTCAAGACTTGCACAAAACATCATTTCACACTTGCACAAGCACCCTGAACACAGTCCTCATCTGTCCTCATAAAAATAAATGTAGAGGTTATGTTTGTCTGGGACTCTGCTCGTGTCTAGGTCAGTGTGTTGGTCCTAGTGTTTGTATTGACACTACTCACTGCTTTGTGTAATTGGCACGAAAAAATAAATCATGTCCCGCAGGCTCTGCTTTACTCTCACAGTCTGTGAGCTGATTGGGAAAGGGAGCAGAGCTCAGTTTCAGTGTTTGATAAAAACGTCAATAACCCATCGTAAACGTACTTTATCATCATGTTTCTTATTTGCTCCATAAGGTGTCCTGTGTCAGCAAGTATCAAGCTGGCGTCCTGCCATGACTGATCCGTAGTTACCGTACCAGGAAAACACCTGCTATTGCCACAACAGAAACTGGCTTCAATTGCTGAATGGGTCAGGGAACTTAACTGGTCAGTCAACTCTTAGGGAGATACTGAACATCTAGGCCACTGCCCACACCCGTTACGTAAAACATCTATTCTTCTCCACCGGAGATAAAATCCTCAAAATACCATCTACGGTACACAGACAGGACGAGGAACAAAGGGCAGAGTTAACAACACCTACTGGTGCTGCTGATGCACACAACAACACTTCACTGTGAGGACAGACAACTATTTAATCTCATAATACGACGGCGGTTAAAAAGCTGTTCCTCCTAAAGCAAAATGAGTTAACTATATGAGCTTTATTCATCTCAAAGACATCAGATCAAAGTTTCTAAAACACAGGAGCGGCACAAGAATAAGCGACGTTGAAATACAAAACGCCTGACATTTTACAGCACATAAGTACATAATTATAAGCTATGTTGCTCCAGAAAAAATAAAGAAATATGGTGCAGGACTTGGAGACATGACAAAATAAAATGCAAGATGATTTTTCAATCCAAAGTGACACTGCTATAATGTTTGATTTATGCTAAAAATAACAATTCTCTAATATGTAGATCATTTTATAGCAATTTTAACTTCACAGGAGTTGGCATTAAAGTGATGAAGTGTCTTGTTTTATAGTTATTTAAAGCAGACACATCTATATTTCATATATTAACAGTTTCTCCACTAAATCTCCAGGAAATGTACTATTTACCAAGTTGCTATTTGTGGTTATTTCGTGCGTGCGTGTGTGTGTGTGTGTGTGTGTGGATGAGAAAGATGACAAGACTCTTACCCATGAGTCCACAAGAGAAAAGTGCAGTCCCCTGGCTCATGGTCTGTGCTTGGAACTGCAGGAAAAAAAAGGACTCAGTTAGCTCGCCAAAAAAACAAACAGAGACAGCTTTTAAAAACTGATGAATGACATTAAAAGAAAAAAAGCTATTGGAAAATTAAATATCTATCTTTTTTATTTTGCTGCTGAGCGATGAAGACCAACTGCACAATATCAACAAAGAGGGAGTTACAGCACCATAAATGCCTCTGATTGACGCTCAACCCCAGAGCATGATGACTTCATTTCACGTGGCTGAGAGGGCAAACTCGCCTCATATTAGTGGGGGGAATTTTCTCACTCTGTGCAAGCAGAGAGAAGAATCTGCTGCATGGATGCTGATTAGAAAATGAGTCAGAGCCACACGGCACTAGTACAACTCAACTAAAACTAAAATACTCGATTGTTATTTTGACTGAAGTGAATAAAACCAGAGAAGGAAGGAATTCAACACCAGATGACAAACACCCTGGTGTTAACAGTTGGCAGCTATTATGACACAATTATGAGTAATTGTAACAAATTGTAACAAAAACATCCCTTTATTCCGAGGCTTTTTTTTTTTTTTTGACACCAACACTTTTTGTCGGAATTTTTCCGACAAATTTGACAAATTTAAACTTTGATTTAAGTTGACAAAATAGGAAAATGTAATGTTGAGCCATAAAGCTGTGAAACTGTGGAGCTATCAGCGACCTGCAACCTTGTCGTCTTGTGAGGCCTCCTGGTGAAGCTGTGTATAAACATTAAAATTACACATTTCACAAGAAATAAAAGTTTATTTAAAAAAAAAAAGAAGGAAATAATCTCTCACCGAGCCCAAATCTGTGCTTTTGGATGTTACATCGTCGGCGCCTTTCTTTTCCAGTGTTTTCTTATAAATGATTACCATGGCAATACACATCTTTGTCCCAAGTCGTTCCAGTGAGGGAGAGGAAAGTAAAGGGTAAAGGCCATGGTGACGGACATGATGCGAGCAGGCTGGTTTCTCTGAACGCTTGAAGACGGCAGCCCCACTCAGCTCGTCCAGGAATGTGCTTCACTCCTCGGTCCAATCCTGAGCAAAAACCACCAAGACACAGAGCACGGGATTAGAATTCAGTACATTTCTGACATTCTGTCGACCAAATAAGTGGAGTGGATCCCATCCTCTGACACGCGTGAAGATTTGAAAAGTTACTCTGATTTGAAAAGGTTCAGCTTGCCTCCTCCGTGGGGGACGACGGGTGCAGCTGGACATGGCAGCAGTTATATGACCGTGCAACTTGGAGTCGCCGTTAAAGCTGCTGTGAAACCAAGCTGACAACCGTTCACGCCTACAGATGAGTATTTGATACTTAAAAAGCTCATAAACTCACAGACAGCCCTCAATCTTTTCTGAGAACAACCTGTTCAACAGCTGGAGGACAGACAGCAGAACATTTAAGGGAAGTCAGCGGTTTGACCTGCTCCTTTGTTTCTCATGTGAGCGAACAAACATTCCCGGAAAGTCGTTGCGACAACGTGCAAGGCATCGCCTTTGTCACCATATGGACGACTTATAGGCTGAAATTACCCTGCATTTTCACTTCCACGTGGTCTTGTGTCACCAAAAAGTGGAACTCTATACCTTGTTTTTGTTCTTGCGTGTCCATGTGGTGGATTATCAGTCATCTGAGAGAACGAGTTTCCTCAAAGTGTTCCACACTGGAGCACACAGAGAGGAATAGAGCAAAGTCAAAGTTGTGTAATTGAATCCTCAGGGGCTGGCTGGGAATAGCTGACCTTGCGGTTATCAAAACAACCCTCTACGCATTAGTGCTGCACCACAATTACAATAAAACAGCTGATTAGCCACAGATATAAATCTTTATAATTATCACACAAAATTTTTTAACACCATCAGATCAGTTTGACTTCAATAAATATAAAATAATAAATATACAATAGATTGAGGAAGGTTGTATAAGGTTGTGGCTAAAACAATAACCTGCACTTCCTTCTGTTTTGTTTGTTGAAGATATAGATTTGATTTGAGCATCGGGGACGTTTGAGAAGTGCAATGAGGAACGACAATCGTAACTAGGAGGTCGTGCGGTGTCATATACGTGATCGAATGGATCTTGCATTTTATTATAAATTTTACAGGAAGTCAAGGGAGTCACGCTAGAGCAAGAGTAACGTGAGACCTGACGGTTCGTAGTCTGGCAGCTGCGTTTTGAATCGACTGTAAACGATTTGGAGCAGCCGTGTAGAGGGAATTAATAGTTAACTAAAATGTGAATTAGTTGTTATAAAGATCCATCTGATGCTGCTGAAGATTATTTAAAATTTGAGTTGAATTGTCATCAGCTCAAATTAAGTGAATTTCTGTTTTATCAGTCAGAAGAGAAAAGGTCCAAGGACAGATCCCTGAGGGACTCAGCAGGAGAGCAAGCTGAGGCGGATACAAGACAAGATACAAACATTAAGATACATATTAATCAAATAAATAAAGAATAAAAACAGCTTAAAACTAACCCCCCCAAGGACTTAAACAAAAAAAATGCAGTGGACACAAGATAATCGTATGATGCCTGCAAGGTCAGAGAGTGGCTGTGTGAGTGACAGAGCAACTGCAGGCAGAAAAAAAAAAAAGAGAACACAGAAAGAGACGGTGTACGTGAAACAAAAGAGTGCTCTGTGCTGAAGATGAGACACCGTGGGAAACAAAAGAGGCGACATCAGAGGTTGGGTGGAGTTTGAGTGTTGTGAGCGTGTGTGTGTGTGTGTGTGTGTGTGTGTGTGTGTGTGTGTGTGTGTGTGTGTGTGTGTGTGTGTGTAGAGAGGAGGGAGACAGGGGGGCACAGCATCACAAGACAAGAGGGAGCTGACATACTGGAGGTGGTGTTTGCATTCAGCATATGATTTCCATTACTAACACTTATCACGTCAGGAAAACAAGTTAAACACAAGGATGTTTTGAGTTCAGTTCCACAAGAAGCATCAGTGCAGTTCAAGGACGTCTCGCAGTTTTGTGTGAATGCACAAAACAAATCAAAGCTTGGAGCTGAACGAGGTCATGCCTGCTTATAATGTGCGTGACTATTCACCACACTGATCTGTCTTTTACTGCACAGATAACTCTGGACTTGCTGGTGTAAAGGAAACAGTTGTTTATATATCACCCTTAATGGCTGGGAGATGGATGTCGATGGCATTGACACAGAAAGAAAAAAAACCTTGACCAAAAGAAATTAAATTGGCGAAGACAAGAAAGCTCTTTAACACAATGTTTACTCAAACAAAAGGGACGCTAAATGATGTTTTCCTTCTCTTGAAAAATGCAGAAAAAAGACGTCCAAGTGTAGCCGGACAATGTGAACTTTAAACTGTAAACATCAGATGTTGCTTTTAGTTACAGAGAAGTGAAACAATTTATCATCTTTGTCCAGCTCAGGCATTATGTTTTATCCCATAAATCTAGAGCTGAGCACTTTAGATGGGTGAGGTTTATAACATAATTATAAACATTACTCGGCTCTGTGACATGAGACGTATACACAATTATAAAAGCCTAACCTTTGGAAAGCATTTACACCTGTGACAGTCTGTGAAAAGAAAAACATGTTGAGAAGCACTGTCAAAGGTTAGTAAAGGTTTTCTTTTTACAGACAAACCTGTGAACATAAGAGCCATACCAAGGCCTGGTTTCCACTATGTAATGGATACACCCATACTGCCAAAGAAGAGCTGCTGCTGTGCGCAAAGATGCAGATGAAGCTATAATCTGGTCAAATAAGCCATCTAAAGTTTCTGCCCAAAAGGCTGCCGCTCCCGTCCTGACGTCAAAGCCTGACTCACCTCCATAACGTCGCTGCCATTATCAAGAATCAGTGGGAGCCTCTACACTTCTGCAGCCCGATAGCTCTTTATCTGGGCTGGAGCAGAAACTGAGAAGTCTAATCTCTGAGAAGGGGAAGAAAGTTGCAGGACGTTTCCATCACATGCAAAAAAGTGGTTGCTGACTTGTCTGCAGCGAAGCGACAACGGCAGCGCGGTGACACAAGTCCTTCCTAAAGCACGAGAAGATCACGGCTCTGGACGAGCTGATGGGACTCCGCACTTCCTCTGTGGTTAACAAAAGCCTTTCAATCATCGCAAACTTTGAGGTGTCAGAAATACCGAGCTATCGCTCAGGCTCTAAATGAGCTCTAGATAGGACACAAGAGGAAACCACAGAGACGATTGGGTCAAGTGTATTTTCAAAAGCCTGCACAGACGCTGCTGTGTTTTCTACACGAGATCAGACTCAGGAGCATCATAATATAAAAATACCAAACTGTCGGCTTGATCGGAACAAAAAGGCGTCTAAACTGGAGTCATCCATGAAAGCTCTGTTTCCCAATTAGAGCAGCTTTTCCATACATTGCTCAGACTGTAATCCCACGGGTTAGACCAACATTACATAAGGATTTGGCAGCTTTGTGTCTGACTGACAATTAGTGTTAATACTAATCCATTTTACAGCATTGGTGTGACAGCTGGTGGAAAACAGTGTTTGATATCACTGTTGCATCTTGTTACTGGCTACTGAATAACAGCATTTATCAACTACTTACTGATGCTTTTCTATCTATTCTGAGCAATATAATGTTTGCTTTAAATGCTAAATTGATCCAAAACTCAACATGAAAGCTTAAATTGTTTAGCTGAACTTTCAGACATCCTCCTTTGACATTCCTTCCTGCATGGCAGTTGGATCTGAGTCCTGTTCTCAACAATCCCAGGACTGTGGCCGTCTCAGTAATCCGAGCATCTGCTGAGCACCTGAGACGGCACCGACTTGAAAACTTAACTGAAGGGATTTGTGCTGTGCTTCATCACCGTACTGGTTTAAAAAAAAAAAAAAAAAAGTTTAGCTGTCTCATACCACAGAGAGAAAAAATGCATGTTCTTAAAAAGCTGTTGGCTCCCATGGCCTACTTCCTGGAGTTGCATGAATTGTGCTAAATCCATATTTGGACTGAGGCGTGTCTGAGCAGTTTCTTCTTGTGTCATAATCGTGGTTGTTTTGACACAACATGTTATAAAAAAAAAAAGAAAAGAAGAACAAGAAGACTGGATAATTAAATTATTAATTGGTAAACCAGTTTTGTGCTTATTCTGCAGAAAGATTTCTGAAACCTAAAACTTTTAATTGTTAGTGTCGTCATTAATTACGTGCCGCAAAAAGGGGCAGGTGCCGCTAGTTTTTTTTTTTTTTTTTGCTATGGCTGACTGACTGAAAAGAAATTTATGAAACTCTTTGTGGGGTGCAGGCTAGCTCACAGCTGTCCACATGCTCACAGAAATTAGGCTATGTCAAACAGGAGGCACACTCTACATTTAAAGCAGTGAGTGAATAGTCAGAAATAAGCATGGCTGGGAGGCTTCAATAGTAGTTATCAGGCTCAGTTGAGGGCCTGGGGTACAGCCAAGGTCTCACAAGCATGCAGCTGCCCACTTACCATAAACACAAAGGCTCAGCATGGCTATGCATGGCAGCCAAGGAGGCCTACGTTTTAAAGCAAGCCTGCTGTTTAATTATCTCATACATAATCACTTGCACTGTATACATTTGTCCAGAACAAGAGCTTTGTTGAGCTCTGTAATCGAGGCTTTCAACAAACCTGTCCAAGTTGGAGAGAAATGTTGTCCACTTGAATGCTAAATCTAACAAAGTCTCTTAATTACAAAGGGTTGAGGACACAACATCCTTCTACTTCCACAGCAGAATAACATCGCATGTTAATGAACAATCGAGTAAGAATAAGTCACATTCACAGAACGCAGTCCCATTAACTTTCAATCAAAATTAAGAATGGACGGGAAATAGCTCTCTTGAGTTTTGCACACAGGAATTTATCCATCCCCCCACACTGCATTTTCACTAACCATATATACATGACAGAACAAGAGGAAGCCTGCAACTATTTTCTTTTTTCCACTAAAGTGTTTGTTCAGTGTCATAATAACAGTAGCATTACACTACTAGGGAATTTTGTTAACCTTCAAATGAGTCAGTGTTTTCAGTCTTATGAAAAAAGGGGAAAGAGGAGTCATCTGTAACCTCTGATAGGCAGTTTCTTTAGTACTTCACCTAAAACAAAAAAAACTAAAAAAAAAACAAAAAACAAAAAGAAAAGTTCAACAGTTTTTCAGATGAGCTTGCCAACCCTCCAGGTGGATGCCTCTCAGTTTCAGAAGAAAGAGCCCTGAAAACTGAGCTTGTCCAAGTAACCAGCACAAACAGTCCCCTTAAACCCCTTTTCCAAAATCCCTCATGAAAGGGAAATGAGTTTGGCAAAGAAATTGGTGTGACGGGAGCTCACAGAATGTTACACGCAGGCTACAGAGCAAACAGGATTTTGAACTCGAGAGAGAGACGAGGCCACAAGCTACTGATGATAAAATATGAAAATGCACACATGCTTGACAGAGTAAAGTGATACATTAAGTCTCCCGTTTTTTTCCCTCAGTGTAACTTATAATTTATGCATGTGTTTGAGCCACTTATGAACTTATGAAGCAGCCACACACACTCATGGGCCATGGGACATGCTGAGGAGTTCAGGTTTAACAAGCTCTTGTGTTTATGATCCCACACTTGAGCACTTAAACTGCAGGATCGGTTGGAGAGAGAGAGTGTGTGTGTGTGTGTGTGTCTGTGTATAAGTGTGTGTTTGTGTGTCAGTCAGCCCCTGTCTTCATACCTGAGGGGGACAGTTGGTGAGATGAAGATAAGACAACAACATTCCTGTGCATCAGCAAGAAACATAACAATCAAGAAAGAGACTAAAAGAAAATAAAAACTAAAATTAAATGGTCACCACATGATATAGACCCTCTTATGTATTTATATATTCACCATATATGCCATGAATTATGACTATGAATTAAATTTGCTAAAACAAAATGTCACTGGTGCAAATCCTAATTATAATACTGATTCTGAGGATGATTATATGAAGAAAATGAATGATGATAAGTGACATGAACATGAACATGAACAAACTCTACTTAAACCTGCTGACACTTGTTTTTATTAACTTTTCCTACGACGTGAATCCAGTTAGTAGAAATAAAGTTGTAATAAAAATTAGACCGAGCTGTTAAAAAATACGTTGAAGCAGAATTTCATGTAATAAACAGCCGCATAAAATGATAAGAGATATGAGCTAACTCAGTGTACATGAGGGAAATTTGCTAAGCTAACTAACTTTGTTACTGGACACATGTTAATTACACATGTCAGCTTTAAAATAAAAACTTTTTAACTCAACAGAACATCTAGGTTAGTTTGCTCGCTCATAAACATAATATCTGACCTTATCTGATGATAATAATGAAATAAAACCTACTTACAGTCATGACGGTGAAGCCTCGGTTTCTCCCAACAAGCAGCTGTGTTGCTGCTGTTTTGTTACTTTGTTACAGTTTCTCAGTTTCTCTTCTTGACCATGTCGGTGAGTTTTGTTTTAGCTGAAAAGACTTAAACAAGAAGAAGAAGAAGAAGAGCGAAGAGGCGTCAGAGGCAGGAAGCAAAAGAAAAAAAAAGAAGAAAAAAAAAAAGAGCTAGAGAGCAGCTTCACTTCACGTCCTACTCCCCGGCAGCTCCTGCAAACTACAACATTACCCCAGTCAGAGCACTACTGTCCAAGATTGCACGCTAATGAGTCTGTGACAACATACACGGACTGTACCACTGCTACTCACAGGGGGGTGGGGTGGCTGCTAATAACTTACTTATACCACTAAATAATTCAATTTAAACATAAACTGCTCACATTACAAATCTTAACCAAACTTTAAATCGTTGTTAAATAAAGTTTATATTGATATAAAGTGAATTATTAATCTTTACATAACTTTTTATAACTCAATCCACCCTTGCTCTTGTAACTACTGGTTTAAACCGCCTTGCAGTAATGAAAAGTAATCACAGTTTTTGAGCTGTGCATATAGACAAGGTCCTTTCACAATATACAGTGGTGTAACATGATGATCTGGCAACTGTGTGTGATTTAGAGAAGCCAGAGAGAGGAAGAGTGTGTGTGTGTGTGTGTGTGTGTGTGTGTTATATGTACATTGCAAACTTATACATAAATACATTCATTACAAACAGATGTTCTCCATCCTGGTTTTATCATAACCTACATCAGTTCAATAACAATATGTTATTAACCCCGGGTTTAATTGTTTATATATTTTTTTTGCACATAATGTGCAATAAATTGCATGTATTTAAAAAATAGATAAATAAATCTTAAAATTGTTGAGATAGATTTGTCCTACTTCTCCTCTGAAAACATATATTTGAATAACTTTTGCATGTCCGAGCAGGTAAAACCAGTATTACCTGAGAAAATAAACACACCAGGTTATTCTTTTTCTTTCTGTACTGTCAAATCAATCATCTTGCACAACTAATCTATTGCACCACTTAAAAAAAAAACACAACAAAGTGTATTCATGTATATATGATAACAGTGTGTTTGTTTAGTTGTTCTTGTGTTTAGGAGTTCACTTGGTTATTACAAAAAAAAAAAAAAAAAAGGCTAAGCAAATTCTTATCCCGTCACATCATATAAAGTCGGCTGATTTATTTTTTGTGGGCCTGAAGTTAACTCAGTGGGGCTCAGAGGGGTGGGGAGCTGAGGCTCACCCCTGGCAGACACTATTGTTAATCAAGAAGTAACATCTGTTGTGTGCCACTAATCTCCCCCAGACTGTCAGACTGCCGTACTGTCCTCCTCGGTTTTAGACTGTCTGTCTTTTGTGTTTAAAGGGCACCGAGGATTTGTCTCCTCCGCTGTGTAAGTTGTAGAGTTATAATGTGGGGGTGACAACTTGTTAAAACCATCTTAGTCAGCAAGTGTGGAAAGAAAACGATTTAACAAACTTTGTGTGTGTGTGTGTGTGTGTGTTTTTACTCCTACAAAGGTGCAAACGACTGAACAGCTCATAATACTCAAGTAGGAGTCTTGCGATTCAGCAACTTTCTTTTTTTTTTTTTATTCAGTGTATATTATGACTGTGAAAACCATAGGGGGCAGTATCCACCATTCACAGTGCCACAACAACAAAAAGACACAAGATTGAAGTGAAGTGTAAATGTCTTCTACTTTAAAAAAAAAAATGTAACTGTAGCTAACATATGGTTAACAGTAAATAGGAGGTGAGCTTCTTCCAACTCCCAACCCAGTCCTCAGTCCTGAGACCCCATGCAGGAAGCTGAATGCCATCTGTGATTCACACTGGCTGCAGACAGATGGCTGAAACACTCCTGTTACAGGAGCCATCCCTTCTCAACTTTAATCATCAGTTAGTTAATCCTCTTCATCCTTAACAAAAACAACTCATTTATGATTTCAGATTTGACACTTTATGATTTTAAACTAATTCAATTGAACCAAAAAAAAAAAAGTGACTGACAGATGTTATGACAGATCTTCTGTATGTGCTACTTCTGTTTATTTGTCATATTTATAATCAGATATTAACTATGAGTGACTACAAACATAGATATAATCAGCTGTAAAACTTTAGTTTTATCAGGAGCGTGACGCTCTCACGCTCGACTAAAAGAAAAACACTGACACCATTTGTCAAAACGCAGAAGTACATGTGGTTACAAGTGACTTTAAGAAGCTTGTGGTTTAATTTTCCTCCAGTGTTTAACTCAATGGGATACAGCAAGTACAGTCAGGACATAAAAAAAGAGCATATGGCCTTAATGGAACGCCATCTAAATTTCACTGCCTCTCATCTATGCCACTAATCCTCCACTATAACTTTTATAGCCAAATGAATTGAGCTGGCGTAGCTCTAAGGGTTTGGAGATCCCTTCCTAAGAGGCTCTGAAACCATGTTTTTGCCAAAGAATGAACATCGCTTAAGAAAACCTCCACAGAGTCGGAAAAGAGGTGCAGCTGTTCTTCCAGTAACGGTGCCTGAGTCACTGTGTAAGTTTAGAAAAAAAAAAAAAAGACAAACTTGACTCAGAACAGCGACAATAATATTTATAAGATAAAGTAAACTGATATAGGATATTTACAGATGTAATAGCCGTCTAAGATAATAATAAAGTGATCAGTATTTTTCTATTTTTGTATGAAGGTAAGAATAACAACAACTACAAACAAACGTTTTTGCATTAATACTAAACAAGCACACGCTTACTTCCCCTTTTTAGGGTATTATACTAGTAATAATAGTATATATATCATCGAATTATTAATATTAAGCAGCTACAGTTGGAGCAGTTAACTGCACCTACTGAGTTTATAACAAGTATTGTTACCATTACCAGTGAAAGTCCTTTATTCAAAATTCATTAAAAATTAAAGAGAAAAAGTCAAATTATTCAAATGTTACAATCAAAATATAATTATCATATCAATGTGTGAGAAATGTCAGTGAAGGTTCTCAGTCACTCAGGTTGAAGTCGTTTGTAAATAACAACAAAGGTGACAGGTAGTGCTAGAAATCATTTATGGATGTGACTTTAGTATATTGATAATATAACAAGTAAAATCTGTCGTGTAAATGTTAAAGGAGTAAAAGCTCCACAATTAGAAATGCTGAACTTAAGTACACACACTTTGGCCCACACACATTCTCAGAATCACAGAGCACATTATTCTGAGGACAGTAATTGGTTTCATGGTCAACTGTGAGTTACAGATTTATTGAGGAACAGTTGCTCTGGACCCATTAGATGGTTTGTTTTGACAGCGAAAACAAATACTTTTCTTTCTTTTCTGCTGCAGCAAGTGTACTTTTGTCTTTTGTTTTTTTTTATATCAACATATAACGTGTAACGTGTGTTTGAAACACTTTGTCCATATTTAATCTTTCCAATCATCTATCATCCGCTTGGATGACTTCAGGTCACAGTGGCAGCAGGTCAAGCTCGGTAGGAAGCGTTCCCAGGCTGGTTGAGATATATAATCTCTCTGGTGTGTTCTGGATCTACCCCCTAAAGGTTTCCTTCACCACTCCTGTTTACTCTTAAACACCCTGAGATACTTAAAACTCCTTCACTCAGGGCTGAACCCTGGCCTCTGACTTGGAGGTGCTGAATGGTCCCGATGCATGATGGAGCCAACAGAACAACGTTATCTGCAAATAACAGAGGCAATTTTGAGGCCCCCTTAACTGAAGACGCTCCTCCCTGCGGCTGTGCCTTAAAATCCAGTCTGTGAAGGTCACGAACAGGATTGTTGACAACACCGTTGGACCGGAAACACGCTCGATTTTATATCTAACGACACAGCTCCTACTTTTGGTTGAGGAATCCCCTGAGGAACATGGTCTTAAGCCTCCAGGTCTATAAAATACATATAGACTGGATGGGAGAACTCTCATGACCCTTTAAGGAGCTTTGCAGAAGTAAAAAGTTGGAGCTAGTTCATGGCTCTAAAGCCAAGATGAAACCAGCTCTGCTCCTCCTTTCAAACATCCCAACTTACACTTTTCCCAGAGAGCAGAGCAGTAAAATACCGATATTAATATTTGGGGCACAACCTGCAGATTTATTTCTCTCGCACGTGAACATAGACAAGAACTCACTCATGTTCAAAGGTTGATATCGGTACATATATAATTTGTATTTTGTTAACAGTGCAAAAGGGACGTGGGGTTTAACAATAAATCCACTAATATCCATAATACATTTTTTCCTAATAAGTATCCTCACGTTGATATATAATATAAATACACATGAATAAAATGTTTGGAGTGACTAACGCTGAACAGTGTGAACAGCTTTTGGGGATCCTGCTCATTCGGGAGAGTCTCCCCTCTCATTCTCCATGTAGGCCTGAACCGACCTCCACAGCGCTCGGATGTTCCCTTCACCGAAACCAGTCGCTCCTCGTCGCTCTATGAGCTCCAGGAAGAAGGTGTCCTCTGAGAAGATGGGCTTGGTGAACACCTGGAGAAGGTATCTGGAAACAGAAAATGGCAAGTTGTTGTTTGTTTGTTTTGTTTTTTTAAACTTAAAAGCTAAAATATGTTTATGTACTGCAGGTTTGAACTATGATTCTTTGGCTGTAACTCAGAAAAAAAGTGTTTGGCTTTCACCTTTTGTTTTCACTGGACTGTTTCTGCGATGACAGATCCTGGTGCAGGTCTGTGTCCAGGAGAATACCGTGCTGTGCCAGCATCTGGGGGTTGTGTCCTGCTTCCTCTATTTCCTGCTGTTTTCCCACCTGTCACAGCACACAACACAGGTAAACAGCGTAAAAAAAAAAAAAAAACAGAAAACAAAACACAGAAGATGCTGTCTTTGCAAAAACAAAAATGCTGCAAATTTACATGGAAGAGATGCACAGACTATCATGATCTGCCTACGTATTTATAATTAAAAGTTTATTTACACACACTGAATTAAATGTGGGTTATGTTTATCTCTGTGGTATCATTACTAGTCTGAACCAGTGGGTCAAACCTCAGTGTAGTAGGCAGGAGGAGGAGAGAAAAACTGAACACCAGCTTCAGCCATTGA